>JAVIAB010000124.1:83760097-84400097 GCA_032433765.1 Megaustenia siamemsis | reverse complement strand
ATGCAGAATTGCTCACGCAAAAGCAGCTTTCCAAAAAATGAGGCAGATACTATGCAATCCATTTTTGAAAATCGAAACAAGAAAAAGAGTTCTTAAATGTTATGTAGAGTCAGTCTTAACATATGGATGTGAATCATGGACTATAGGACAACAAACAAGAAAATCACAGGAGTTTGTAGAAATGTGGTTTTACAGAAGAATGTTGAGAATACCATGGACAGCTAAGAAGAGTAATGAAAACGTCCTGAAAGAGGTCAACGCAAAAAGAGAGCTAATTTCCAATATTAGGAACAAACAATCATCATTTTTTCGCCATGTAATGAGAAGAGAACAACTGGAATATATTGTAACAACTGGCAAAATTTAGGGACGAAGAGATAGAGGAAAGCAAAGAGAAAAAATACCAGACAGCTTAAGAAAATGGCTTGGCAGAAGGTCAACAACAGAAATGATAAATAACTCTCGAGATCGAAAATTGTGGAGAGACATGATCACCTACGCCGGCAGGCCCTGTACTTGATGATGCTGACCTGCCAATCCTTTCATTATGTAGCACATTTTGTTGTGATTCCAGCATATGCTTTTTTTTCTTTTAGAAATTCTTATCCAGTTTTTAGTTGTTGGACATCGAACACTTGTATATAAGAGCTCAGATCTCTCACTAGCAAACCACGCAATGTCAAACGATAAACTTTCAGTTTGCAATTCATGCTAATCCCTTTGACATTCTTGATATATGTTATCTGTCTTGACATACAGATATATATATATATATATATATATATATATATATATATATATATATATATATATATATATATATATATATATATATATATAATATTAATACATTTGACAAAATAATGCACGTGTAAATAATAAATATGCTGGAGAAATTAAACATATATGGCAAGGATCTGCGAATCATAATAAAACATGTACTGGCAACAAACAGCAGCTATACGAATTAGCAACCGACCCGGACAATTTCAATTGATAAAACAAGGAGTCAGACAAGGCTGTGTTTTGTCGCTGGATTTGTTTTCACTTTACAGCGAACATATTATGAGATCAATAGTAGACAAAAAAGGAATTGAATTCAACGGTCACAAAATAAATAATTTACGATATGCGGATGACACAGTCTTAATAACAGAGACAGCGAACGAACTACAAGAAATGATAGATATAATAGTAGAAGAAAGCAACAAGAAAGGTCTCAGTCTGAATAGTAAGAAAACAGAAGTAATGGTTATATCGAAGAAAGAATCATCACCATCATGCAGCATAAAAATAAACATGACAAATCTGAAACAAGTGCAACGTTTCAAATACTTGGGCACAGTGATAACATCAGATGGAAGATGCAACACAGAAATAAAAAGCAGAATAGCTCAGGAAAAAAAAAAACGGATTTCTGAAAATGAAAAATATCTTATGCAACAAATCTATGTCAATAGAAATGAGAAAGAGAGTTCATCTATGCTATATATAAACCATTCTAACCTATGGAAGCGAATCATGGACAATAGACAAACAAATGAAAAGACGATTAGAGGCCACAGAGATGGGATTTCTCAGAAGAATGTTGAAAGTTCCATGAACAGCTAAAAAGACCAATGAGAAAGTTCTCAAAGAGGCCAACACAAAAAGGGAGCTCTTAATAACATCAGAAAGAAGCAATCAACATTTTTTTGGGCAAATCATGAGAAAATGAAAGTTGGAATACTTGGTTACAACTGGCAAAATAAAAGGATAGAGAGATCGCGGACGACAAAGAGAGAAAATACTACATAGCTTGGTGTTATGACATGGAAAACAGTCAACAACAGAACTCATACGATGCACTGTGGATAGAAGATTGTGGAAGGACATGAACGCCAACGCCAACCGGTACGACACACGATGATGATGATGATATATATATATATTCTGTCTATACTTTGAGATTTTTGCTCTATGTTTTATGTCTATCCCTTGAAATTCTCGATCTACGTTTTCTGTCTATCCTTTGACATTCTCGATCTAAATTTGCTGTCTTTCCTGTAACATCTTGGCTGTATGTTTTCAGTATGTCCTTTGACATGTTGGCTGTATGTTTTCAGTCTGTCCTTTGACATGTTGGCTGTATGTTTTCTCTCTATCTTGTGACATGTTGGCTGTATGTTTTCCCTCTATCTTGTGACATTCCCGATCTATTTTACCAGTCTATCCCTTTGATAATCTTGCTCTACGTTATCTGTCTATCGCTGTTTATATTATTGACGAAAATATTCCATGGCCATGCCTTTTTGCTGTTGTGCTCAATGTCGCTTGCATCCCTCTACTAAGCTATTCTCATATGTTCCTTTGGGAGCCGCGATAGCTCACTGGTTAGTGAACTGCACTACAAAAGACAAGAGGTAGGATTCGATCCCAAACGACGGGTTCCGGGTTCACCCAGCCTTTAATGGGTACCAGATTCTCTTCTGGAAAAGTAAAGCAGCACGGGCGTAATACCGACCACATTACCCCAAAAATCATGTGCCGAAGGTCTGTAAAATAAGGTCACTAACACCACATTCCCTATACGCCAATTGGCGTGACGGGGGCACTTTACTTTATATATATATATATATATATATATATATATATATATATATATATATATATATATATATATACACGCTCCTTTATTGTTCTACATCCATGCATACCTTATTATTATATGATGTTTTATGATTATGTTAAAATCGTTAAAATATATATTCTTATTTATTTTCTGTAAAGCCCTATTTGCTCTGTCCCTAGTTTAACCAAATTGCGCCTACTAACATTTCTAGTTTCTGATCTCTTTGTGTGCGATGTTTTCTAGCTAAGAAAAGAACCCACCTGGTAGAGTTATCGTTATTGTGCTCCCAGATATAGTTACATAGCCTTGAGGCTACTCTGTTTCACTTCAATTCACAACACAGGGCTAGTGCGGAGAGAGAAAAAAAAAAAGCCGATGTATAGGCCTTCGTATGCTGTGAAACAAAGTCCTTTGCCTGAGTTCTTAAAACATTTTCGTTTTTATTTCAACCAAAAAAGGGTTGGACTATACGTCGCCACCGGTATCTCTGAGTCTGCCAGCTGAGGGGGTTTTCCCGAAAACACCCCAATATCTGTGACGTGTCGAGGTATGCGAGCTAACACGGCTGACCTCATTTTACCCACAACCGCCCCTGCTCGCAATGCTGAAAACGTCACAACTATTGGTCGGTCATTACATCTTCTCAGTATTCCTGTATGGTGCAGAAACATGGACATTAAACAAGAAAACAGAACAGAAAATTGAAACCTTTGGAATGTGGATTTATAGGAGAATAGGTTGAATTGGATGGAAAGAATAGAAAACAAACGGTGAAGTTTTAAAACAACTAAAAATGAAAAGAGAACTACTAAACACAAATAGAACAGGACAAATGAAATTGTTGAGGCATGTTAAAAGACACAACAGCCTAATAAAAGTAATATTGGAAGGGAAAATACAAGGTAAAAGAGGCACAGGCAGAAAAAGCTAAGATGGACAAGTAACATCAAAAGACGGACAGGTCAGCCTAAGACGATGTGCACAATCAAAGCAAGAGACAGAGTGGAATGGCGCTCTATGGTTGACAATCTTCGATGTGGATGGAGACTACACTCAATGATGAAGATGATTCTTCGGTTCCCCCCGCCCCCTCTCCTCAGCGGGCAGGCTCATCGATATCGGCGGACTATATTCAATTAGTTTGTATATTTACGGAGATGGTTATTTATCTATGTATTTTCACATTTTGCCAGTTTGACCACAGAAGACACGTACACGTAAAGGTAAAGTACGAGACTTGAATCGGCATCTTAGCACGCGAGTTTTCACCCATATGTGCTCGACCGCCTATCCAGAAGTGTACGGAGACTTCTGGATAGTGTCGCTTCAAGCATCGAAACTTACGATGGGAGGCGGCATTCCCCACCTTCCCACAGTAATACCCTGCTATCCATTTCTACCTGCGGCTGGGTCGACAGTGGGGGGTATTTTTTTTCCAACCACGAGTACAACGCACCTGTGTCTTTAGCACAAACTTAATACCGTTCTTACAAACTATCAACTTTACGACACATATTACTATTGTTAGCCATAAGGTGACTATTCTAGTCATGAGGTGAATGTTCTAGTCATGAGGAGAATGTTCTAGTCAAGAGGTGAATGTTCAAGTCATGAAGGGAATGTTCTAGTCATGAGCGGAATGTTCTAGTCATGAGGGGAATGTTCAAGTCATGAGGTGAATGTTCTAGTCATTAGGGGAATGTTCTAGTCATGAGGGGGGTGTTCTAGTCTTGAGATGAATGTTCAAGTCATGAGGTGAATGTTCTAGTCATGAGGTGAATGTTCTAGCCATAAGGGGGGTGTTCTAGTCATGAGGTGAATGTTCTAGTCATAAGGGGGGTGTTCTAGTCATGAGGTGTATGTTCAAGTCATGAGGTGAATGTTCTAGTCATAAGGGGAATGTTCTAGTCATGAGGTGAATGTTCAAGTCATGAGGTGAATGTTCTAGTCATGAGGGGAATGTTCTAGTCATAAGGGGAATGTTCTAGTCATGAGGTGAATGTTCATGTCATGAGGTGAATGTTCTAGTCATAAGGGGGGTGTTCTAGTCATGAGGTGAATGTTCAAGTTATGAGGTGAATGTTCTAGTCATGAGGTGAATGTTCTAGTCATAAGGTGAATGTTCTAGTCATGAGGTGAATGTTCTAGTCATGAGGTGAATGTTCTAGTCATGAGGTGAATGTTCTAGTCATAAGGTGAATGTTCTAGTCATGAGGTGAATGTTCTAGTCATGAGGTGAATGTTCTAGTCATGAGGTGAATGTTCTAGTCATGAGGTGAATGTTCTAGTCATAAGGTGAATGTTCTAGTCATAAGGTGAATGTTCTAGTCATGAGGCGAATGTTCTAGTCATGAGCGGAATGTTCTAGTCATGAGGTGAATGTTCTAGTCATGAGAGGAATGTTCTAAACATAAGGTGAATGTTCTAGTCATGAGGTGAATGTTCTAGTCATGAGGTGAATGTTCTAGTCATAAGGGGAATGTTCTAGTCATTAGGTGAATGTTCAAGTCATGAGGTGAATGTTCTAGTCATGAGGGGAATGTTCTAGTCATAAGGGGGGTGTTCTACTCATGAGGTGAATGTTCTAGTCATGAAGGGAATGTTCAAGTCATGAGGTGAATGTTCTAGTCATGAAGGGAATGTGCAAGTCATGAGGTGAATGTTCTAGTCTTGAAGGGAATGTTCTAGTCATAAGGGGGTGTTCTACACATGAGGTGAATGTTCTAGTCATGAAGGGAATGTTCAAGTCATGAGGTGAATGTTCTAGTCATGAAGGTAATGTTCAAGTCATGAGGTGAATGTTCTAGTCATGAAGGGAATGTTCAAGTGATGAGGTGAATGTTCTAGTCATGAGGGGAATGTTCTAGTCATAAGGGGGGTGTTCAAGTCATGAGAGGAATGTTCAAGACATGAGGGGAATGTTCAAGTCATGAGGGGAATGTTCTAGTCATTAGGGGAATGTTCTAGTCAAAAGGGAATGTTCTAGTCATGAGGGGAATGTTCTAGTCATGAGGGGAATGTTCTAGTCATGAGGGGAATGTTCTAGTCATGAAGGGAATGTTCTAGTCATGAGGGGAATGTTCTAGTCATGAGGGGAATGTTCTAGTCATGAGGGGGATGTTCTGGTCATGAGGGGGGTGTTCTAGTCATGAGGGGGGTGTTCTAGTCATGAGAGGAATGTTCTAGTCATGAGTGGGATGTTCTAGTCATGAAAGTAAAGTTCTAGTCATGAGGGGGATGTTCTAGTCATGAAAGGAATGTTCTAGTCATGAGGGGGATGTTCTAGTCATGAGGGGGATGTTCTAGTCATAAGGGGGATGTTCTAGTCATGAGGGGGATGTTCTAGTCATGAGGGGGATGTTCTAGTCATAAAGTTAATGTTCTAGTCATGAGGGGGATGTTCTAGTCATAAGGGGAATGTTCTAGTCATAAGTGGAATGTTCTAGTCATGAGGGGGATGTTCTAGTCATAAGGGGAATGTTCTAGTCATGAGGGGGATGTTCTAGTCATGAGGGGGATGTTCTAGTCATGAGGTGGATGTTCTAGTCATGAGGGGGATGTTCTAGTCATGAGGGGGATGTTCTAGTCATGAGGGGGATGTTCTAGTCATGAGGGGGATGTTCTAGTCATGAGGGGGATGTTCTAGTCATGAAGTTAATGTTCTAGTCATGAGGGGGATGTTCTAGGCATGAGGGGGATGTTCTAGTCATGAGGGGGATGTTCTAGTCATGAGGGGGATGTTCTAGTCATGAGGGGGATGTTCTAGTCATGAGGTTAATGTTCTAGTCATGAGGGGGATGTTCTAGTCATGAAGGGATTGTTCTAGTCATGAGAGGAATGTTCTAGTCATGAGGGGGATGTTCTAGTCATGAAGGGAATGTTCTAGTCATGAGGTGAATGTTCTAGTCATGAGGGAGATGTTCTAGTCATAAGGGGAATGTTCTAGTCATGAGGTGAATGTTCTAGTCATGAGGGGGATGTTCTAGTCATGAGGGGGATGTTCTAGTCATGAAGTTAATGTTCTAGTCATGAGGGGGATGTTCTAGTCATGAGGGGGATGTTCTAGTCATGAGGGGGATGTTCTAGTCATGAAGTTAATGTTCCAGTCATGAGGGGGATGTTCTAGTAATGAGGGGGATGTTCTAGTCATGAGGTTAATGTTCTAGTCATGAGGGGGATGTTCTAGTCATGAAGGGAATGTTCTAGTCATGAGAGGAATGTTCTAGTCATGAGGGGGATGTTCTAGTCATGAAGGGAATGTTCTAGTCATGAGGGGGATGTTCTAGTCATGAGGGGGATGTTCTAGTCATGAGGGGGATGTTCTAGTCATGAAGTTAATGTTCTAGTCATGAGGGGGATGTTCTAGTCATGAAGGGAATGTTCTAGTCATGAGAGGAATGTTCTAATCTCATGACTAATATCATCCACAATCGATGTAAAACTTGCAAGACTTGAAATAAAATACAACTTTTAGATGAAAACGAACAGCTGCGTTGTAGTACATCAGTTATTACAGACAAAACACAACCGCAACAAAGATTTAATTATAGCAAAAAACACAGCATGAACTTTCGATCTGTGCTGGCAGAGACATTAAATGCAGTCGCAATTTCTAGGCTAATTACTTCACCGTTTGAACGAAACATTAACACAACAAAAGATATTTAGGTTGACTAATAAACATGAAGTGAAATGACGAAAATAAAAGCATATGGGAACCAGAAGACAATAATAACTACAATAAAACAAGTAGCAATTATTGAAGGTAACTTTGAAGCCAAAGACAAACATAAATTACATGGGAAAACAGGCATTTAAAAAGGAAGAACTAAGAGAAATCTACAAACAACAGAAGACAACTGTTAGCCCGAAACAGGTTTGTGGATTCGGGGGCTTTCAAAAATATGTTCCTGTATAAAAATACTTGTGTTCCTGTGTAAAAATGCTTGTGTTCCTGTGTAAAAATGCTTGTGTTCCTGTGTAAAAATGCTTGTGTTCCTGTGTAAAAATGCTTGTGTTCCTGGGTAAAAATGCTTGTGTTCCTGTGTAAAAATACTTGTGTTCCTGTGTAAAAATGCTTGTGTTATTGTGTAAAAATGCTTGTGTTCCTGGGTAAAAATGCTTGTGTTCCTGTGTAAAAATACTTGTGTTCCTGTGTAAAAATGCTTGTGTTATTGTGTAAAAATGCTTGTGTTCCTGGGTAAAAATGCTTGTGTTCCTGTGTAAAAATGCTTGTGTTATTGTGTACAAATGCTTGTGTTCCTGGGTAAAAATGCTTGTGTTCCTGGGTAAAAATGCTTGTGTTCCTGTGTAAAAATACTTGTGTTCCTGTGTAAAAATGCTTGTGTTCCTGTGTAAAAATGCTTGTGAACCTGGGTAAAAATGCATGTGTTCCTGTGTAAAAATGCTTGTGTTCCTGTGTAAAAATGCTTGTGTTCCTGTGTAAAAATACTTGTGTTATTGTGTAAAAATGCTTGTGTTCCTGTGTAAAAATACTTGTGTTCCTGTGTAAAAATACTTGTGTTCCTGTGTAAAAAAAATACCTGTGCTCCTGTGTAAAAAATACTTGTGTTTCTGAGTAATCTCTACATGGGAACTAGAAACTCTTGACATGAACTTTATTAAACTGCGGACAGGGTTTGAACTGGGGGCCTCGGTAATCGAGTTGGGAAAACTACCCGAAGGGCCTACCGACGTTCGGACAACCCGTGTTCGATTCCTGCTGGACGCAGTGTGAGTTGTACTCGTGGTTGGAAAAATATACCCCCAGCGGTCGACCCAGCGGCTGGCAGAAATGGGTATCAGGGTAGTAGTACTCTGGGAAGGTGAGGAATGCCGCCTCCCATCGTGAGTTTCGATGCTTGAAGCGACACTATCCAGAAGTCTCCGACACGTCTGGATAGGCGGCCGAGCATATATGGGTGAAAGCTTAGGTGCTAAGACGCCTATTGATGTCTCGAACTTTACTGTTACCTTTACAGGTTTAGAACTAAGGAACATTGGGTGAGATGACTGTATTGTAATACAGCAATTAACAACAGTGAGACACAAAGTTTGTGGACTTTTTCGTTTGTTCAATAAAGTAATAATTATTAGTGGATTATGTTAGTGAAATGGGAGCCGCGATAGCTCAGTGGTTAGTGAACTGGACTACAAAGGACAAGGGGTAGGGTTCGATCCCAACCGACGGCTTCCGGGTTCACCCAGCCTTAAATGGGTACCGGATTCTTTTCTGGAAAAGTAAAGCAGCACGGGCGTAATACCGACCACATTACCCCAAAAATCATGTGCCGAAGGTCTGTAAAATAAGGTCACTAACACCATATTTCCCTAAACGCCACTTGGCGTGACGGGGGTACTTTACTTTTTTTATGCTAGTGAAATATTTTAAAAAATAAATAAACATTAATAGAGGCGAACCATTTTAAATAAAAAGGCGCATTCTTATGGGGAAAAAAAGCAAAAACAGAAGAAAGGACTGTCGAAAGTAATAGCGGCTCCGCAGTTTTTTTGTTTTTTTTTTTTTATCAAGGGGAGGCTTTGATCAAAGACTAAAATTGACTTGGGGATTTGTAATTCACGGATTTCTTGTTTAAAGAACAGTCGTAAATATGGGAAGTTGTGCAAGAAAACAAGGAGTGAAATATTGAGGGAGCAAGAAAAGCTAACCAGTACGATGGGCAGAAGTTTGATGTCAAATTTGCGCACGATTAGATTAACACTATCAAGATACACGAAAACAAAAATAGAATTATCAAAACATTGAATGCCACGAAGAATTATAATCACTGGCATATATAAATGGAAGTCACATTATGTCATTAAAGACATACTAAACGAACTCCGACAAATACGAAAATGACAGACGTTGTATGGTATCGGTAATAACCCACAATGTAACATTACTTTCTATTCCATGAATAGGGGACTGGTTGGTCCCGAGGCAAGACGCCGGCCTCGAGACAGAGGGGTTGTGGGTTCAAGTCCCGACTGCACCAGTTGGTGTTTTTATTTACGATTTCTCTCTGCGGCAACCACCCCTGAACTCAGCAGTTATGAGTACCTCCGAAGACGAAGTTATCTGCCTGTGCGACGAGGGACCCCTGTGCACACGGCTGACAGTGAAACACGGATTAATATGCAAAATTCAGTTCCTACTCTCTAGAGACTACGTCAGAGGTGAAAAGCTGGCGAACGCTATTTTATTACATTTATAGATTGCCATTAATTTTCATTCCATGTGTATATGTTAATTAATTATCAAATGAATATTAACATAACCAAAAAGTTACATCTTATTTTTCTGGCCTTCTGATGCCATAATCAAATGCAAATGACTCTCTTCTCTCTCTTCAACCTTTCAGCTCCCTGTGGAGCATAGGTCTTCAACAAACACTTTCCAAGTCATTCTGTTTCTTGCCATTCTTTTAAGATCATTCCATGTCTTCTCCATCATCTTTATCTCTGCTTCTGTCTGTCTTCTCCGAGAATTCATTGGTCTTCCTCTTTGTCTTTTCCCCTGGGGATTCCAAAAAAAGGGCCTGTTGTGTAATACACTCAGTTGGCTTCCGCAGTGTGTGTCCTATCCTGCGCCATCGTCTTCTATGTATCTCTTTATCCACTGGTATTTGACTGGTAAGTAAAGTACCCCCGTCACGCCAAGTGGCGTATAGGGAAATATGGTGTTAGTGACCCTATATTTTACAGACCTTCAGAAGTAAAGCGGCACGGGCGTAATACCGACCACATTACCCCAAAAATCATGTTCCAAAGGTCTGTAAAATATATGGTCACTAACACCATATATCCTATACACCACTTGGCCTGACGGGGGCACTTAACTTTTATTACATCTGAAGTC
The DNA here is from genome assembly GCA_032433765.1 of Megaustenia siamemsis. Taxonomy (NCBI): domain Eukaryota; kingdom Metazoa; phylum Mollusca; class Gastropoda; order Stylommatophora; family Ariophantidae; genus Megaustenia; species Megaustenia siamemsis. The sequence continues at coordinate 84,389,625 of JAVIAB010000124.1, read as the reverse complement.
TTGTGAATATCTGAACAATATGGCGAGTCACATCTAAACACAAAGCTGTTGGTGTAAACAATCATCATCATGTGCCATAACGATTGGCGTATTCAATCATGTCCTTCTACAATCTTCTATTAACCGTGCATCATATCACTTCTATTGTTGACTGTTTTCATGCCATGACACCTATCTACCTAGTATTATTTTCTCTTTACCGTCCGCGATCTCTTTTTCCCTATATTTGGTATGAAAAATAGGGGGAAGAAAGTGATGTTGACGTAAATTCAGTTCCTCGGGACTTCGTTAAAGATATAAAGCCGGCGTACTCAAACATTAATTGTATTAAATATGTTAGAATGACGCGACTTTACAGTATATATATATATATATATATATATATATATATATATATATATATATATATATATATATAAGTAAAGTAAAGAGCCCCATCACGCTAAGTGGCGCATAGGGAATATGGTGTTAGTGACAATAATTTTTACAGACCATCGGCACATGATTTGTAGGGTACTGTGGTCGGTATTACGCCTGTGCCGCTCTACTTTCCCAGAAAAATATCCGGTACCCATTTAAAGCTGGGTGAACCCGGAAGCCGTCGGTCAGGATCGAACCCGACCTCTTGTCCTTTGTAGTCCAGTTCACTGAGCTATCTCGGCTCCCCATATACGTATATACAACGAATTAAACAGAACTGGCTTATAAATACCATCTTACACAGGAAATTAAAACACTTCGGCCACACCAAAGGAGCGCATGGGCATTTACAGCACGCTCGGGAGGCAGAACAGTCAAAGAATACAGTAGTGCATTAGTTATGACCACGAGTAGCATGACGATGGAATTGATGGCAATGACCTTCATCTGGTTAGAGTCACAATAATACATCCACGCCTGTATATTAAGTGATTCGATGAGCATGATAAAAAAAATGGAAGCGGGCTCAGTACGCAGGCAATGAGTAGAGTCGTTGTTGGAGAGTTCAAAAATAAGTAGGGTCACCTTTGTTTACGTCACTGGACATGCTGGAGTACGGGGAAATGAAAGAGAGGACAGGTTGGCTAGCTGCGCTGTCGTTGAAGACGGTCAACCAATGGATCGGGCGGACACATTCAATGACTTCCGAGATGTGGGAAGAGCAGAGGACTTCGATAACTATGAGCCCACGTCACTCCTTCGGATGAAAGAGATGGGAATTAAGAACGGCACAGCCAGAAACGAGAAACTTAGTGTGGTGTGTAAGATGACTTATCAACCAACACAGAACTGGAGTCGTCAGTCGCTGGACACTGCGGGAAGGGCTGAAGATTGAATCTGAGCACCTATGGACATGTCCGGAGTGCAATGATGATGACCCGCAAGTAACTCAATAACTCAATAACAAAGACCGCATTTAAATGTGAACTTAGAAGACTTGAGAATCATTTCAACAGACATCGAAAAGCATTCATGTTTATAGCTCGTATAATCCGCAGGTTATATACGATCAAAGCTATACTTCTCGAACTTGATATTATTTTATGTGACAAATAACAAGTAGTCTTGATGAAACAGCCACACATATCACAACCATAGAAATATGAAAACATCGCTATCCGTTCGAAAATCACACCGATGCGCTTCTTGTCACATTAATCTTTCTACACTCTTACGATCCGTGCGTCGTAAAAGCAGAACAACAGGGATAATACACTAATTCTATCATTAAAGTCGTTTCGTTCAACACCGTTTCTTTATAACGTCGTTGAGAACAATATATACATGTTCAGTAGGAGAGACGACCAAAGGCGCTGTATGTATTTGTCATGTATTATTTGGTGGTTCGTTGACTTACTTGTCTATTCTATTTACCTGCAGCCCAAGAACAATAAGCTCTCAACGTCAAGTATTCATCAAGTCTGTCTATGACCTCTCATACACAAACAAAACAAAGGGAAGTGTTACACTAGAGTAACGTGACGTATTTTAAAGAGATTTGCAGAATGAAATAGAAGTTGAGTTACATAGGGTACATTGGGTTGAGTGAAATAGAAGTTAAGTTAAATAAAGATTGAGTTACTATAGATAAAGAGTTACATAGGACTGAATTGCATAAAAGATGAGTTACATAGTGAATGAGTTACACAAACTTTTGAGTTCCATATTGACTAAAACACATAATGATTATGTTACATAGCAACGGAGTTATATACAGATTTATTTACATATAGATTGAGTTACATAGTGATTTATTTCCAATTTTAAGTTGACCCATATGTGAAAAGTCTGTGACGGTGGAAGGGGCGGATGAATCAGAAATGATCAACGGCACAGAAAGCGAAAACAGCAAAGTGTGTGGTACACATGAGGCATATTCAGAACACGAAAGACGAATATGGCTGGCCACCGTGAAAGAGATTGGAGCCTCATCACGTACTAGTCCAGAGGAAGCCATGGAGAGGAATTCGAACTTATGTCGGAGGAATGATCTTTTAAAAAGTACTTGGAATGTTAGGACTCTATATCAAGAAGGGAAATTGGAAAATCTGATTCAAGAAGCAGAACGAATGAATATTGATATTTTAGGCATATCAGAGGCAAGATGGAAAGAATGTGGGTACATAGAGGACAAAAAATATACATTTATATACTCAGGAAACACAACAGAACATCAAAGAGGGGTAGGAATACTGATAAAAAGAGAGCTACAAAAATATATAAGTACCCACTGGACATACAGTGATAGGATTATACTACTCAAGTTGAAAGCAAAACCATTCGACCTACCTTGGACATACTATAACCACTGATGGAAAATGTACAACTGAAATAAACAAAAGAATAGAAATGGCAAAAAGTAATTTTAATGTCATGAAGAACATACTAACATCAAAACAAATAACACCACGGCTAAAACTAAGAATAGCAAAATATTACATCTTCTCAATATTCCTATATGGTGCAGAAACATGGACATTAGACAAGAAAACAGAACAGAGAATTGAAGCCTTTGAAATGTGGATATATAGAAGAATAGGTAGAATTGGATGGAAGGAAAAGAAAACAAACGATGAAGTCTTAAAACAACTAAAAATGAAAAGAGAGCTAATAAGCACAATTCAAGCAAGACAAATGCGATTTTTGGGCCATGTTAAAAGACACAATAGCCCACTAAAAGTAATCCTGGAGGGGAAAATACAAGGTAAAAGAGGCAGAGGCAGACCAAGGCTAACATGGGCGTGTAACATGCCAATGGTAGCCAACCTTCGTTGCGGAGACGGCACTCGATGATGATAACATGAGTTGAGTTACAGAGATACTGAATTGCATAGAAGTTGAATTACTAAGAAACTGAGTGAGGTCGAATGGAATTATAAGTGTCAGGAAAGCTGACGTTTTTGGAAGATACGGTTACAGAGAGAATTGGTTATTCTTCCTCTTCTACCTTTCAGCTCCCTGTGGAGCATAGGTCTTCAACAAATACCTTCCAATACCTTTATTGCCATTCTTGTAAGATCATTCCATGTCTTCCCCATCCTCTTCATCTCTGCTTCTATCTGTCGTCTCCAAGAATTCTTTGGTGTTCCTCTTTGTCTTTTCCCCTGGATATTCCAAAAAGGGACTGTTGTGTAATACTCTCAGTTGGCTTCCGTAGTGTGTGTCCTATCCAGCGCCATCGTCTTCGCTGTATCTCTTTATCCACTGGTATTTGACTGGCATATTTCCATAATTCTATGTTAGTGATTTTGTCCTGCCATTTCCATCCTTTTATTCTGCGTAAGCATCCATTAATGAAAGTCAGAGAATTGGTTGGAAAGTGTTTTAATGGAGACACGGAGATACTGACTTAGAGAGAGAGAGAAAGAGACTAGGGGTGATGGAAAATAAAAATCATTGAGGTTAAGCTGAAAGGAATTGAAGATAGTTGATAGTAGGGAGTGTGTGGAGATTGCGTTAGAAAAAAATATTGAGTTAAGGGTTCACAGAGCTACAAGGAAGACACATTTTATCTATCTGTTGTCCTTTCGAGCTGAAGGTGGCACTTAGAACAGAACCACAATCTCAAAAACAGAAACCTTACGTGCCAAAATGGCACATATTGCAGAGATCGCTTTCTTCTAAAATCTATGGTTTCCATAACAAAACTTTTTACAATGACAGCTTGTCAAGCCGCCGATCAACCTCCTTAGTCGCCTCTTACGACATGTCTGGAAGGTATCACTTAGATACATTCTAATGAGATTAAAGTAATGAGACGCCCGTGTAGCGTACCGGAGCCCCGAGCACAGTCAGTGGAGAAAAGAATAGAGCTGATGTCACTTGCCGGAGAAGTTGTAAGAAACTACTAAGGAGGTTGAGAACAAGGTCGTCGTCGGTGCTACGGAGTTCGCGCATCAGAGCTGAAGCCATCTGCAGTGCTTTTTCTAGTGTGTGGTGGGCGTGGTTCATACTGGGGAGTGTGTGTCGTGGAGGAGATCTAAGCACTGTAGAGTAGTCCGTTGTACGGTGAAGAGGATCTGTCGACGTCACTAAACCAACGTAAAGAGAAACAGATTTTTACAGAAATTAAGTTCCACGGAGACCGAGTTAAAAATAAACAAAGTAAAATAATTGTAAAAAAAAAAAAAAAAAAAAAATGAGGTGGAACTTAAATAAAAACACAACGAATGAAACAAACAAAAAGATAAATATGATAATGACTTGAGAACGCTATAAGAGCTATTGGTGTTATTAAAATAATGGTTAAAACGCGTTCTAGATAAACGTTTTCCTAATTCAGAAAATAACTCATTCCCGTGATATGTATTTTATTTCATGAAACCAGTTTCTCTAAACCTTCACGTGCGTCTCTATTTCTTATATATTCTAACAGTTTCTCTAAACCTTCACGTGCGCCTCTATTTCTTATATATTCTATCAGTTTCTCTATACCTTCACGTGCGTCTCTATTTCTTATATATTCTAACAGTTTCTCTAAACCTTCACAGCGTCTCTATTTCTTATATATTCTAACAGTTTCTCTGAACCTTCACAGCGTCTCTATTTCTTATATATTCTAACAGTTTCTCTGAACCTTCACAGCGTCTCTATTTCTTATATATTCTAACAGTTTCTCTGAACCTTCACAGCGTCTCTATTTCTTATATATTCTATCAGATTCTCTGAACCTTCACAGCGTCTCTATATCTTATATATTCTATCAGTTTCTCTGAACCTTCACAAACGTCTCTATTTCTTATATTTTCTAACAGTGTTGACAGTCCGCACTTTAAGGAGATTCATTGATCTATCCAATGACAGGAGTAATCGCATTTGTTAGTAGTAAGTCAACTGTAGAACTTCACCAATACTGTCAATCTACATTACTATTGTCCTGGAGGCGAAGGCGCGCCTCCCCTTCACCAGAGATGGAAGTTGTCAGCGACCCACAGCTGATTGGTTTGCGCCAGGATCGGTGAACCAGAATCATCCAGACCCTGCTCCACCTCACCGTGGTGCACTAGAAACAGACTAACCTTGTCTAGTCTAGCCAAATGAGTAGGGATCGAAGAGGGAAGACAACCCAGTACTCAAAAATGTCATGCTGAAGTCGGATGTGTTGGGCTGAAAGGCGCAAATATCACAGTTATACTGTAAACCATAACACAACGCAGACACGCCTACTTAACGTCCTTTTAAGGGCGGATGATGACGAGGTGCACTCCTTAAGTCATCGGGCGAACGCAAGCAAGCAAGCACTATTGTCCTTTGTGTTAAACAAAAATATTACAACGCGAATTTTAGTTTTCACAAAAAAACACACCCGCCATTTGTCCTTTACTAAAGTTTTTATTTTTTTATTCAAGTCAAAAGTTTATCGGAAATCTATTATCTCACCCTACAAAACGAGGAGATCGCGTTTACTTGCATCAGATCATATTATCTATCTATCGTCCTTTCGAGCCGAAGACGGCACATAGGGCAGAACTACAATCTCAAAAACAGAAACCTTGCGTGCCAAAATGGCACATATTGCAGAGATCACTGCTTCTAAAATCTATGGCTCTGTTTCCATAACAATACTTTTTACAATGACAGCTTGTCAAGCCATCGATCAATCTCCTTAGTCGCCTCTTACAACATGCCTGGAAGGTCACAGTGTCACTATTCTTTACTTCCCTCATAATGAGGCCCCGGTAACACACAGGAGGATCATATTATACTACGTTATTTATATTACATGTATGCACGTATATATGGACGACATTATCTAAATGATTGGGATCGGAGCGTTTACAATTAGAAAGAAAACACAAATCGCAGTCACAAAGTCCAGTGCAAGCTGACAACAAACTGATTGGAGGCTTTTATTTGATCTTTGATTGAAACTGTTTAGGTCTATCAATTAGATAATGCCGTAATGGACATGTGCTTTTCGTAAATATAATAAACAAAATAAAGATATTTAATTAGATACGTTGTCCAATCTCACACTCAACATGAAAGTAACTGCTGTTTCAGTATCTTAAAAAAGAAGGCTACTCTCCACAAGCTCCTTTTAACATCCATTCAAGAATGAAAGGCATTGCCCCCAAAATCGCATTTAATATTCCACATATAATATTAGTCACTCCTCACATTTGACATTCCACATATAATATTAGTCACTCCTCACATTTGACATTCCACATATAATATTAGTCACTCCTTAAATATTGACATTCCACATATAATATTAGTCACTCCTCACTTTTGACATTCCACATATAATATTAGTCACTCCTCACATATTGACATTCCACATATAATATTAGTCACTCCTCACATTTGACATTCCACATATAATATTAGTCACTCCTCACATTTGACATTCCACATATAATATTAGTCACTCCTCACATATTGACATTCCACATATAATATTAGTCACTCCTCACACTTGACATTCCACATATAATATTAGTCACTCCTCACATTTGACATTCCACATATAATATTAGTCACTCCTCACATTTGACATTCCACATATAATATTAGTCACTCCTCACATTTGACATTCCACATATAATATTAGTCACTCCACACATTTGACATTCCACATATAATATTAGTCACTCCTCACATTTGCTGTTCCACACATAATATTAGTCACTCCTCACATCCGACATTCTACATATATTAGTCACTCCTCACATCTGACATTCCACATATAATATTAGTCACTCCTCACATTTGACATTCCACATATAATATTAATCACTCCTCACATGCGACATTCTACATATATTAGTCACTCCTCACATCCGACATTCCACATATATTAGTCACTCCTCACATCCGACATTCCACATATAATATTAGTCACTCCTCACATCCGACATTCCACATATATTAGTCACTCCTCACATCCGACATTCCACATATAATATTAGTCACTCCTCACATCCGACATTCCACATATATTAGTCACTCCTCACATCCGACATTCCACATATAATATTAGTCACTCCTCACATCCGACATTCCACATATAATATTAGTCACTCCTCACATCCGACATTCCACATAAAATATGATTATAGCTTGTTTCATAAGTCGTGCCCAACTTTAAAAATCAATATCTTTTAAACCGCTTTTTGTAATTTTTTCAAAATTTGCATATATAGTTATAATGATTAGAACCCAACTGGGAATTAATTTAATTAAAAACAAACATTTGGTTATTATTATTGCTTATTTGATTTATATAAATTTATAACGACCCATTGATGTAGTCAAAACTTAGTGTTTACAGTATTTAAGTTTAAAATAGCGATTACAAATCCATACACGCTCAAATTTACGATTTTGCATGCTTTCCGCGTGAGTTTTCTGACACAATTAGACACTTGTAGTAAACACGAGACATTGTGTGTTCCATTTCCGTTAATTCAGCGGCGTAACGTGGAACAATAACATTTATCATGAGTCTTAAAATGAAATTCTGCAGTTTACAAAACATCGCAATAAAAATGTATGACTATTTTTGCAAAGATTATTAAGCACGAGGAAGATTATTTCATTCTTTAGAAAACCCTGAGAATAGGACAAGACACATTTTGGATTTATCTAAACGGTCATTTAATCGCTGGATTCAAGCACGTGACCGTCAATGTTCCAAATATACAAAATCACAAGGAAGAGCAAAAATGTTGGATAATTTCGACAGTGAACTTATTAGAAGTGAAATTCGCAAAATGTTGAGTATGAATGAAACTGTTACAATAAGAAAATTAAAATTATCGCTGAAAAAGAACAACAGTATTGAAATATCAAAGTCTACATTATGGAGGAATGTGAGAGCTGCAGGCTTTACATTCAGAAAGTATTCCAATGGACGAAACATCATCTGTGAGAAGCCATATATAGTAGTCATGAGAAGCAAGTACTTACGTGAAGTAAAAGAGGTGCGCAAGCAAGGTTATGATATTGTGTACTTGGATGAAACATGGATCAATGCTCACCACACTAACCAAAGGGAATGGCAGTCATCAGATGGAAAGATTAAGAGATTAATACCTAGCAGCAAAGGACAGCGCTTGATAATTGCTCATGCAGGTAGTCGACAACATGGACTAATACAGAATGCAGAGCTCATTTTTCTTTCAAAATCCATAGACAATCGGGATTATCACTCTGAGATGAATGGTCACATATTTAGACATTGGATTGAAAATTATGTTCTCCCAGCACTAGATCGACCATCTTGCCTAATAATGGACAATGCAGCGTACCACAACATTGTTGCACTTGAAGATAATGTCCCGACGTCATCCAGTACAAAAGATGCTATTAAGATATGGCTCACAAAGGAGCACATACAATTTAATAACATGTACTTAAAACCTGAATTACTATCTCTAGTAAAGCAAAAACAAAGGACAAAGATTTTTCAAATAGATAAGATTATCCAAGAGCACGGTCATATAAGTTTGAGGCTGCCACCTTACCATGCTCATTTAAATCCAATAGAACTAATCTGGGCAAAATTAAAAGGACAAGTGGCAGATGAAAATACAACATTCAAAATATGCGATGTAAAGACTCTTGCTAATCTCGCTTTATTAAATATAGACAAAGATTATTGGGCTAAATGTGAAGACCACGTCTTAAAACAGGAAGAGGAATATTGGAAAAATATGATGGTTTGTGGAACGTTCAACCCCAAACAGTTATTAATCTTTTAGACTCGTCTGATTCAGAATGAAAGTATATAGCCCCCACAATGTTGGCCCCTATATTACCTTAAATTATTTCAACAAACGGTCCTTTTCAGGACCACACAACTATGAAAATTGGACATACAGATATACCTTGATATTATTATCGTCCGTCCTCGAACTGAGCAGACAATAATTCTCCTGGTGTTTTGTTTTATCCAGTTATTTCCCCATTACGGCCACGCCTTTACCTAGTGAAAATTAATCGTAGACCAGCAACTACGGTAATTTCTATTCTTTAGGGCTTCACAATTTACAATTTTGACAAACATCAAAGAAATATCGCCGCTTTAAGAAAACTGCAGCTGCAAGATATTTGTTAAATATACATTTAAAGGGTCTTTTGCATTCTAATAACATTTGGAAAATTTCAAAAGTATTTAACAAACGGTTAGACAGTAATAGCGTTTTGAAGTTGGGCATATGTTTTGAAACGAGCTATAGTGCTCACAAAAAAATTGACCCACTTCTCACATTTTTCATAAAATGTCATACAAATACGACAGGGAATGCCCTAGAAGAGAATCTACGTCATGCTAATGATAACCCTGAAGAATCAACTTGAAGCTGCAACATACATCTTGTCACGAGTAAATTCTTGTAACATTTTTTGCATTGAAGTTTTTACATTTTGTTCTAGCATTATCACCAAGTACCGTCCTTGTTGTCGTTGGTGATCATGTCTCTCCACAACTTTCGATCTCGACATTTATTTATCATTTCTGTTGTTGAACTTCTGCCAAAGCCATTCTCTTAAGCTATCTGGTATCTTTTCTCCTTTATTCCCTCTGTCTTTTCGACCCTCAATTTTCCCCGTTGTTACAATATATTCCAGCTGTTCCCTTCTCTTTGTAATGTAGTAATGGTAAATTTTACATACACCACATGGAAAAGGCAAATTATTGCAGTGTTTCGACAAATCTGGTATGCAAACTATTCTGACTTTAAAAAAAAATAAAAAAAATTTTTTATGGAAAAGAGGAAATGCATACAAGGAACAGGTTGAACACAGTGTTTGTTGACAGCTATACACAGAAGGATTAATACAGAATATCGACGTTTCGGTCAACATGTGACTTTTCTCAGAAAACAACAAAAAACAAACCCACACTTTGTAAAGGTTAATATTCTGTATTATCCTCCTATAAAAAAGCGTCATCATTTACTGAGTGTGTTCAGCTCGTTACTTACATAATTTCTTCTTTTCCATGAAAAGAGTCGTTTTATTTTAGTTGGTTTATGATTATGATTTTGTCTCCAATTGTCTTAGGACTTATAACTACTGATATCATCATACAAAGGTCTAGTCTCCTCGGTGGCACAGAATCGTCTGGCAATTGTTAACCACGTTCAAAAATGGCAGCATAAAAATTCAAAAGAATCACCCAGTGAGCTACAGAGAAGCCAAGATCACAATACCAGAATAAACTAGAAGCAAAAATTGCAAATAAACGACATGCAGGATCCAATACATCTACTGCCATCCCACGCTCAGACCATCATTTTCCACCTCAGAACAGACCATCTCAGACAACTGGGCCACCTTCACCGTCATGGAACTACCTATATTATAAACATTGATACTGATCAATGCCACAAAAGGGCCCCAGACTCCTGAGTCACTTCACCGTCCTGGAACTACCTATACTGACCAATGACACTAAAGAACCCCAGACTCCTGAGTCACTTCACCGTCCTGGAACTACCTACACTGACCAATGACACAAAAGGACCCCAGACTCCTGAGTCACTTCACCGTCCTGGAACTACCTATACTGACCAATGATACAAAAGGACCCCAGACTCCTGAGTCACTTCACCGTCCTGGAACTACCTATACTGACCAATGCCACAAGGGGACCCCAGACTCCTGAGTCACTTCACCGTCCTGGAACTATCTTTACTGACCAATGACACAAAATGACCCCAAACTCCTGAGTCATTTTACCGTCCAGAAATAACCCACACTGACCAATGCCACGAGAGGACCCCAGACTCCTACCTTCATCAGTCATGGAACAACTTTGTTGAACTTGACGTCAACGAGATAGGCATGCAATAAAAATAGTATGTTCAATACGAAGACCTGGAGAAGACTGTGAACTTTGACCTCGCGATAGGGGAATAGACATAGCATGGCCATCAGCTTCTCGAGCGTGGAGGGATGTGTATAAGACAGAACGTGGATATACAATTAACTTAAAGCATTAACTGCCGACGAAGATCATTCTTTACCTCTATAACATAAATAACGTTATCGTTAAACGTCAGAAGCAAGTGGTAGGGTGTAACGTACACTCCTACAAGGTATAGTGACAGCTTTACAAAAAAAGGAACACAGCAAAATATTTAAGTTTCTGCCTACATTAAAAATAAAAAAAATGTAAAGAGCCCACGTCACGCCAAGTAACGTATAGGGAATATGGTGTTAGTGACCATAAATTTTACAGACCTTCAGCACATGATTTTTGGGGTAACTTCGGCCTACATTCGGCTATCATAAAACGAGAACAACACAACACGAACAACAAAATAAAGATAAACTCTATTACATCCAGGATGAGAGAGACATGTAAATCAAGGAGGAATAAACAAAATAAAATATTTTGTTCTGTTCCTTTTTTTATTTTTTTATTTTTTTTTGTATTTTTTTTTTTTTGTAAAGCTGTCATCATACATTGAAGTTGTGTACATTACACCCCCACTACTTGCTCCTGCTACCAGCTTTACCGCAGCACTACAATTATTTGCATGTTCCCTCGTTCAATGTCAGTCGATATAGAAACATGAAACTGTGAGTAACCGTTTGTTTATAACGGTCATTGTCTTTGTTCTGTTGCCATTTTGAAGCAAAAAAACTCTTTTCAATTGGAATTTTTTTTAAAAAGTGATTAGGCTATTATAATTCTGGCATAGGAGGCTATATAGTACGTTAGACTTTATTATAGTTCTGCCACCGAGGTTATATAGTACATTAGACTTTATTATAGTTCTGCCACCGAGGCTATATAGTACATTAGACTGTTATAGTGCTGACACAGAGGCTATATAGTACATTAGACTTTATTATAGTTCTGACACAGAGGCTATATAGTACATTAGACTTTATTACAGTTCTGCCACAGAGGTTATATAGTACATTAGACTTTATTATAGTTCTGACACATAGGCTATATAGTACTTTAGACTTTATTATAGTTCTGCCACAAAGGCTATATAGTACTTTAGACTTTATTATAGTTCTGCCACAGAGGCTATATAGTACATTAGATTTTATTATAGTTCTGCCACCGAAGCTATATAGTACATTAGACTTTATTATAGTTCTGACACAGAGGATATATAGTAAATTAGACTTTATTATAATTCTGCCACAGAGATTATATGGTACATTAGACTTTATTATTGTTATGTCACAGAGGCTATATGGTACATTAGACTTTATTATAATTCTGCCACAGAGGCTATATAGTACATTAGACTTTATTATAGTTCTGACACAGAGGCTATATAGTACTTTAGAATTTATTATAGTTCTGCCACAGAGGCTATACAGTACATTAGACTTTATTATAGTTTGCCACAGAGGCTATATAGTACAGTAGACTTTATTATAGTTCTGACACAGAGGCTATATATTACATTAGACTTTATTATAGTTCTGCCACAGAGGCTATATAGTACAGTAGACTTTATTATAGTTCTGACACAGAGGCTATATAGTACATTAGGCTTTATTATAGTTCTGCCACAGAGGCTATATAGGGTGTCCGGTTAGCGCAATCGATAGGCGGTTGGCTTACCACGGCAACAGCCGGGGTTCGTAATCCTGGCGAGGACACCTGGGTTTTACTAATTCCCTAAAAATTAGTAGGAGCCGCGATAGCTCAGTGGTTAGTGAACTGGACTACTACGGACAAGGGGTAGGGTTCGATCCCAACCGACGGCTCCGGGTTCACCCAGCCTTAAAATGGGTACCGGATTTTTTCTGGGAAAGTAAAAGCAGCACGGGCGTAATACCGACCACATTACCCCAAAAATCATGTGCTGAAGGTCTGTAAAATATAGGGTCACTAACACCATATTTCCCTATACGCCACTTGGCGTGACGGGGGGTACTTTACTTACTTTACAGAGGCTATATAGTACATTAGACTTTATTATAGTTCTGACACAGAGGCTATATAGTACATTAGACTTTATCATAGTTCTGCCACAGCCACTTCAATGAATCGGGGGAGAATTATTAAAATGATGTAAACAAATATGCCGCTTTAATTGAAAAGGTAGAGAGGGAGGACCCACAAAAGCTACAATATTTAGATTTAAGAGAAATGATTTATTTGTTGTCAGAGATTCAAGATACATGTTTGTATGGTCGGTGATTTTACTACAATCGATATCTAAGAGAGGCAGAAAAAAAGGCCAAAATGAGCCAAAGAATTGCATGCGGCCAATTACGTTTTTTTAAAAAAGCCAAATAAGTAGTCTTGTAAATTACCATGAAAATTTACGTCACACACAAAATAAGCCGAACATATTTATCTACTCAAATTAAACCTGAACATATCTATGTCACACACAAAATAAACCTGAACAGATTTATGTCACACACAAAATAAACCGAACGTATTTTATGTCCGACACAACATTAACATGAACGTATTTTCAAACTCACACACAAAATGAACACTTCCCACTTTCTATTGTGAAGAAAGGACACTCTACTCCACCTTGTATTAGCTACTAATCCACGCACTATCTTATTCAAAGTTCATTGCAAGCTTCATCCACAAGAAAACTGAACATCGTCCACTCAAAGTTCATGGCAAGCCTTCATCCACAAGAAAACTGAACATTGTCCACTCAAAGTCCATGGCAAGCCTTCACCGACAAGAAAACTGAACATCGTCCACTCAAAGTCCATGGCAAGCCTTCACCCACAAGAAAACTGAACATTGTCCACTCAAAGTCCATGGCAAGCCTTCACCCACAAGAAAACTGAACATCGTCCACTCAAAGTTCATGGCAAGCCTTCACCCACAAGAAAACTGAACATCGTCCACTCAAAGTTCATGGCAAGCCTTCACCCACAAGAAAACTGAACATCGTCCACCCAAGTTCATCAACCCACTCTGAATAGCCAAGAAGATCCATTCCCTTGACTCTCAACACACTAGGCCTCCCCAAGAAGCAGAGTAGAGGAGAAAATCTCAACGACCGCAGAAATCTGAAGATCCGCTTTGATTGCACCGTTGGGTGATCATTGGCGCTATTTCCCCCATTCATAAAATCTCTTTTCAATTGAGATTTAAAAGGAAAAAAACGGGGGTTAGGCTGTAATATTGTCTATATAATGCGGCTATATAGTGCAGATAGGAGCCGCGATAGCTCAGTGGTTAGTGAACTGGACTACAAAGGACAAGAGGTAGGGTTCGATCCAACCGACGGCTTCCGGTTTCACCCAGCCCTTATTGGGTACCGAATTTTTTTCTGGGAAAGTAAAGCGGTACGGGCGTAATACCGCCCACATTACCCCAAAAATCATGTGACGAAGGTCTGTAAAATTTATGGTCACTAACACCATATTCCCTCCCTATACGCCACTTAGCGTGACGGGGGCTCTTTACTTTTTTTTTTTTTATATAATGCAGCTATATAGTGAATTTAACTTAAAATTTTGTTTGTGTTTTCAGTGTTTGTACTGAAAACGAAGAATCTCACAAAGAATTGTTAAACGGCGTTGCTCTTTCAATAAACGTGACGTTTTAGTCAAAGTTGGGAAGGAGGTGTCTTGCTAGGTTAAGGTTAAGTTTGATTACAAGTTAGTGGTTGTGGCGGGTGTTTGATCGTATAGTCGATGAGAGGAGACGTGCTGGCTGGTTTGATATTTTGAGATAATGCGGCGCTGTTTATGTAGGCAATGAAGCGAGGCTATCCCAGAATTGGCGAAAAATATATGACGGAACAGATAAGTTAAAAACGAATTGAAGTGTCGCCTTTACTTCTATAACAAAACACAAAAATAAATTAAATAAACACCAGCTCACGTGTTCATGTGAGAATCAGTCCTTTGTATCAAAGTGGGGTATCATGAATTTTATTTCATTTACAAGTAGTTCAAAAAGAATATTCAGTAAGCCAAACAGCTTATGACTCTTAACATTTCATGAACTTGTTAAAAATAATTGCACAGCTACATGTGAGAAAAAGAAATAAAAAGTGTTTCAAGTGGAGTATATGGCGCTAGTGATAACATATTTTTATCACAGTATTTTTTTTACAACTGGCAAAATACGGGGAATGATTTCACGGACGACAAAGAGAGAAGACACTAGTTAGCTTTGGTGTTTTGGCATGGTATTCAATCAACAACAGACTTGCTACGATGCACTGAGGACAGAGAAATCTGGAAGGACATTATCGCCTACGCCAATCGGTATGGCACACGATGATATTTGTATGTGTTGAAGTCAGCACATCAGTACTGTCTTCGTCTCCCAGGGAAGCTATAGCTACTACCATTTAAGGCTGTGTGAACCTAGAAGCAATACATTGCGATCGAATCCGACCTCAGTAGACCAACTCACTAATCACCGCTCTACTGAGGCATCCAAGAATTAGAAAGCTGGGCAGAACTAATCCAGAGCGTCTGTAATGAGGCAGTTATCGGTGGTGTCTTAACGATGAAATAATCGTCGATTCAATCCACGGCTGACGCTCCCCTTTAAACAATACCCAGGATTGTAGAGTTGGGACTTTTATTTAATAGCAGAGAAAAGCACTGGCCACCTCAATTTCAAATTCACGGTGAGCTGTAACTGAATACTTTACTCCCCGCTTCACCATTATATTGCGCATTATCTCTTTGTTTTCAGCTCAAAGTGACATTGTAATTCTAATCTTGGACAAATGTGTATTGTTGTTGGATGTAGACGTCTTGAGTTGTGTCCCCTCACTCTTAAACTTGATGATAGTGGTTTCACTTTGTGACATCACACACAAAACGTCACATGTTTAATTCAAGTAAATGTTAGCGGTACTTTAGTAGCTTATGCTCGTAACAGAAAATTACAAGAATAGCAAATCTGAGAGCGACGTTTGATGCCATTTTCAATTTTTAAGAGCAAAAGTTTTTTTTTATTTTTATTTTAAGATACAGCTTCTTTTATCACTTTGAATGTAAAATAGAAGAAACATGAGTATTGTATCTTCCTTGAACTTATAAATGAACAAAAGTATCAGTGGCTGATGTAACTGTGTACGGAACATCCCTTATCTGTATCTAATATCTGGATCTCACAGTAACCAGGTGTGTAGATACAATTTCATTTCTGGATGTGGTTGGGGTGACTTGATACGGGCAGGGGGTGCAAATGCGCTCAAATCTAATTAATTATTTTTGGTGTTAATTTGTTAATTAACAGGGATCGACAACGCCATAGCGTTAATGAGAATGGATATAGCGTGACCATGACACCACTTCGCTTCCTGCTAGCGAATACCGAGAAATGACTAACCAATCTGGTATTGTGAGTCGGAATCAAAGGCAAAAACAAACACAGTAGACAAAGATCCTTGCACTAAAGTGGAATGCTTTGAGCGGAAATAACGCAGGTTTATCCAATTTTTGTAATCTACATTTCTTTCTTTCCATCCATCCATCCATCCATCCATCCGTCCGTCCGTCCATCCATCCATCTATCTATTTATCCTATTTATCTATCTATGTATCTTATTTATCTATCAATCCT
Organism: Megaustenia siamemsis; assembly: GCA_032433765.1. Classification (NCBI taxonomy): domain Eukaryota; kingdom Metazoa; phylum Mollusca; class Gastropoda; order Stylommatophora; family Ariophantidae; genus Megaustenia; species Megaustenia siamemsis. The sequence goes on along the minus strand of JAVIAB010000124.1, from coordinate 84,372,650 downwards.
ATCTATCTATCCTAACCATCCTATCCATCCATCCATTTTATCCACCCTATCCACCCATTTTATCCATCCTATCCATCCTATCTGTCTATCATATCCATCCTATCCATCCTATCTATCCATCCCATCTGTCTATCCTATCCATTATATCTATCCATCCTATCTATCCATCATATCCGTCTATCCTATCCATTCTGTATATCCATCAAATCTATCCATCCTATATATCCATCCTATCCATCATATCTATCCATCCTATATATCCATCCTATCCATCCATCCAATCTGTCTATCCTATCCATCATATCTATCCATCAAATCTGTCCGTCCTATATATCCATCCTATCCATCCTATCTATCCATCAAATCTATTCATACTATATATCCATCCTATCCATCATATCTATCCTATCCATCATATCTATCCTATCCATCATATCTATCCTATCCATCATATCTGTCTATCCTATCTATCATATATATCCATCCTATCCATTCATCCTATCCGTCTATCCTATCTATCATATATATCCATCCTATCCATTCATCCTATCTGTCTATCCTATCTATCATATATATCCTATCTATCCATTCATCCTATCCGTCTATCCTATCCATCCTATCTATCCATCCTATCTATCCATCAAATCTATCCATCCTATATATCCATCAAATCTACCCATCCTATATATCTATCCTATCCATCAAATATATCCATCATATCTGTCTATCCTATCCATCCTATCTATCCTATCTATCCATCAAATCTATCCATCCTATATATCCATCCTATCCATCATATCTATCCATCCATCCATCCTATCTATCCATCCTATCTATCCATCCTATCTATCCATCCTATCTATCCATCCTATCTATCATATCTATCCATCCTATCCATCCTATCTATCCATCCTATCTATCCATCCTATCCATCCATCCTATCTATCATATCTATCCATCCTATCTGTTTATCCTATCTATCATATCTATCCATTTTATCTGTCTATCCTATCTATCATATCTATCCATCCTATCCATTCATCCTATCCGTCTATCCTATCCATCCTATCTATCCATAAATTCTATCCATCCTATATATCCATCAAATCTACCCATCCTATATATCCATCCTATCCATCAAATCTATCCATCCTATCTGTCTATCCTATCCATAAAATCTATCCATCCTATATATCCATCCTATCCATCCTATCCATCATATCTATCCATCCATCCATCCTATCCATCCTATCTATCCATCCTATCTATCCATCCTATCTATCCATCCTATCTATCCATTCATCCTATCCGTCTATCCTATCCATCCTATCTATCCATCCTATCTATCCATCAAATCTATCCATCCTATCTATCGATCAAATCTATCCATCCTATACATCCATCCTATCCATCATATCTATCCATCCATCCTATCCATCCTATCTGTCTATCCTATCCATCCTATCTATCCATCCTATCCATTCATCCTATCTGTCTATCCTATCCATCCTATCAATCCATCCTATCTAGCCAAGCTATCCATCCAACCTATCCATCCAAGCCATCCTATCTATTCATCTTATCTATCCATCCTATCTATCCATCCAACCTATCCATCCAATCCATCCTAACTATCCATCCTATCAATCCAACCTATCCATCCAATCCATCCATCCTATCCATCCATCCTATCAATCCATCCTATCCATCAATCCTATCAATCCATCCTATCTATCCAACTGATACATCCTATCTATACATTATATCCATCCACCCTTGCTATCCCTCCTATTTACCAATCCTAATTATACATCCTATATATCCATCTTATCCATCTTATCAATCAATCCTACCCATCCATCCTATCCATCCATCCTATCTATCCAACCTGTTCATTCAATCCATCCTATCTATCCATCCAATCTATCAATCATATCTATCCATCCTATCCATCCATCCTATCTATCCATCCTATCAATCCAACATATCCATCCAATCCATCCTATCTATCCATCCTATCTATCCAACCTATCAATCCAACCAATCCATCCAATCTATCCATCCTATCTATCCACCCTATCAATCCAACATATCCATCCAATCCATCCTATCTATCCATCCTATCTATCCATCCTATCTATCCAACCTATCAATCCAACCAATCCTTCCAATCTATCCATCCTATCTATCCACCCTATCTATCCACCCTATCTATCCACCCTATCTATCCACCCTATCCATCCACTCCATCCTATCTATCCATATTATCAATGCAACCTATCCATCCAATCCATCCATCCTATCCATCCATCCTATCAATCCAACCTATCCATCCAATCCATCCTATCCATCCAATCCATCCTATCCATCAATCCTATCTATCCATCCTATCTATCCACCCTATCTATCCATCCCATCTATCCATCCTATCAATCCAACCTATCCATTCAAACTATCCATCCAATCCATCCATCCAATCCATCCTATCTTTCCATCCTATCTATCCATCCTATCCATCCAACCTATCCATCTAATCCATCCTATCTATCAATCCTATCTATCCATCCTATCTATCCATCCTATCTATCCATCCTATCCTTCATATCAACCCAACCTATCCATCCAATCCATCATATCTATCCATCCTATCAATCCAACCTATCTATCCAACCTATCTATCCATCTTTTCTATCCATCCTATCTATCCAACCTATTAATCCAACTTATCTATCCAACCTGTTCATCCAATCCATCCTATCTATCCATCCCATCATCAATCCATCCTATCAATCCATCCTATCAATCTATCCTATCAATCCATCCTATCTATCCATCCTATCAATCCATCCTACCAATCCATCCTATCAATCCATCCTATCTATCCATCCTATCTATCCATCCTATCAATCTATCCTATCAATCCATCCTATCAATCCAACCTATCTATCCAACCTGTTCATCCAATCCATCTTATCAATCCATCCTATCAATCCATTTTATCTATCCATCCTTTCAATCCATCCTATCAATCCGTCCTATCTATCCAGCCTATCTATCCAGCCTATCAATCCATCCTATCAATCCATCCTAACAATCCATCCTAACAATCCGTCCTATATATCCATCCTATCAATCCATCCTATCAATGCATCCTATCAATCCATCCTATCAATCCATCCTAACAATCCATCATATCAATCCATCCTTTCTATCCATCCTATCAATCCGTCCTATCTATCCATCCTATCAATCCATCCTAACAATCCATCCTATCAATCCATCCTATCAATTCATCCTAACAATCCATCATATCAATCCATCCTATCAATCCATCCTATCAATCCATCATATCTTATCCATCCTATCAATCCATCCTATCAATCCATCCTATCAATCCATCCTAACAACCCATCCTATCAATGCATCCTATCTATCCATCCTATCTATCCATTCTATCAATCCGTCCTATCTATCCATCCTATCAATCCGTCTTATCTATCCATCCTATCTATCCATCCTATCTATCCATCCTATCAATCCATCCTATCTATCCATCCTATCAATCCGTCCTATCTATCCATCCTATCTATCCATCCTGTCTATCCATCCTATCTATCCATCCTATCAATCCGTCCTATCTATCCGTCCTATCTATCCATCCTATCAATCCGTCCTATCTATCCATCCTATCTATCCATCCTATCTATCCATCCTATCAATCCGTCCTATCTATCCATCATATCAATCCGTCCTATCTATCCATCCTATCTATCCATCCTATCTATCCATCCTATCAATCCGTCCTATCTATCCATCCTATCAATCCATCCTATCAATCCGTCCTATCTATCCATCCTATCAATCCGTCCTATCTATCCATCCTATCTATCCATCCTATCTATCCATCCTATCTATCCATCCTATCAATCCGTCCTATCTATCCATCCTATCTATCCATCCTATCAATCCGTCTTATCTATCCATCCTATCAATCCAACCTATCCATCCAATCCATCTCATCCACCCATCCTATCTATCCATCCTATCTATCCATCCTATCAATCCGTCTTATCTATCCATCCTATCAATCCAACCTATCCATCCAATCCATCTCATTCACCCATCCTATCTATCCATCCTATCTATCCATCCTATCAATCCGTCTTATCTATCCATCCTATCAATCCAACCAATCCATGCAATCCATCTCATCCTATCTTTCCATACATCCTATCCCATCCATCCACCACCCACCCTCCATCCCTCCATCTATCTATCTATTGACTTTGGAGCCGTAGCCGGCCCATAGGGCATAAGCTCAGATACTCCTCTTATCTAAGTTTTTATTCTAGCAGTTTTCAATCCGTGTAAAGATATTTTATAAAATCTCGCTATTTGTCTCTGTTCTGTGCAAGCAAATCTATCTTACTGAGGGAGCCGATTCCCGCTGCTCTTGCCTCTCTGATCAATGCTCTTCTCAGTGTCTCTCTGGGTCGGCCTCTTTTCCTTTTACCTATTGTTTCCCACACAAGGGCTTGCTTTGCTATTCAGTTATTATCTCTGCACATCACATTTCCAACGTTTGACCATCGTCTTTTCTTGATTACTTAAGATATTATTGGTCATTTTACGATTTCTCTATTTTCCTCGTTTGTTTTGAATTCGTTCCACGCTATACCAAGTATTTCCTTAGACATTTATTTTCGAATGCGTTCAACTTTGTTTCTATATCTCTCGTTCTTTTCCAGCTCTCACATGCATACGTAAGGGTTGATAGTACGTTAATCTACATTTGGGAGAGTTTAATGCAGACTTAATTTATAAACTTAACCCGGGATTCCAGCTCTCCAGCGGGAGTTTGTCTTTCTGTAGAATCTCTGTTGGTGGTAGTATGGCTCTCCATATCGAAGGATCACAATTTTGTAGTTAACGTTTTAAGATTGTCCGCAGACAGAAGTCACTATCTCCAATTTTGTTTGCTCTCTCTCTCTCTCTCTCTCTCTCTCTCTCTCTGTATATATATGTTTGTGTTCTCACACACATACACAAACACACGCACAAAGTGAGCTCCTTTTATCCGTACACAGTTCATTTTATGAATCTGTTCAAACAACAATTTATACGAATTCCAAATCATTTGTTTAAAAAAAAAAATAGTGTCAACTAGATTATTCCCCTCCAGACAGCCAGTGATTATTTATTTAAACCTCTGCGATAAACGATACGTAGTAATCATACAACATAGATACACCAAATATAAAAGAAAATCTGAAATGAGATCGAGCGTTACTCATTACTAGAAACTGCCTGGATTAGTAAATTTGTTTACCCTGTTGGTAGTTTTCACACTTGTGGTAAATACTTCATGGATTCAGTGGGAAAAAAAAAGAAACTTCTTAGTAATCCAAGCTTTACTGTTTGTCCTCCAGATTACACTGAATTCAGTTGACGTTGGGTGTTGAATTGTTAGTGTTTTCATTATAGTAAAACTGAGATTCATGAGGTGGGGAGTTCCCTTCCTAGCCGTCTTTATAACACAGAGTTCAGAGAATATTTCTGGTACCCATATAAAAGGCTGCATGAATCACGAGAGTCCTTTGGGTTGGAAATTGTAAAGGTAAAGATAAAAGTAAAGGTAAAGTACGAGACTTGAATCGGCATGCGAGTTTTCACCCATATGTGCTCGGCCGCATATCCAGAAGCGTTCGGAGACTTCTGGATAGTGTCGCATCGAAACTCACGATACGAGACGGCATTCCTCACCTTCCAAGAGTAATACCCTTGTACCCATTTATGTCAGCGGCTGGGTCGACAGCGGAGGTATTTTCTTTCTAACCACGAGTACAACTTACACTGCTTCAAGTGGGAATCGAACACAGGTTGTCCGAACGTCGGTAGCCCAGTCGGGTGGTTTTCCCAACTAGGATACCGTGGTCCACTGGAAAATTGTGTTTACCTTAACTGCTTTTTGGGAGCCGCGACAGCTCAGTGGTTAGTGAACTGGACTACAAAGGACAAGAGGTAGGGTTCGATCCCAACCGACGGCTCCGGTTCACCCAGCCTTAAATGGGTACCGGATTTTTTCTGGGAAAGTAAAGCGGCATGGGCGTAATACCGACCACATTACCCCAAAAATCATGTTTTGAAGGTCTGTAAAATGTGTGGTCACTAACATCATATTCCCTATACGCCACTTCGCTTGGCGGGGGTACTTTACTTTTTTTTACTTTTTAACTGCTATTTGAATCCCGAACTTTCAGGTCCACAAACAACAATGCCACCGGGCTGTCTTCAGAGCAATATATTTTTCTTAAGCACTCTTATGTTTCAAGAGTCAACAAAGTTCTCAGAGTTCATTGTTCTGTAAAAGACAGGCAATTTGATAATAAATGTAAATAGTAACGCTTCTTTCTGCCTATGGCTCTTTTCAAAGTTCATCAAAACTCTAAGAAATTGTTATTTTCAACAAAGTTCAGTAAAATTATATGTATGTGGCCTCTAAAGACTTAATTATATCTCATCTATTGTTCAGGATTCTGTTTTTATAACATTTTTAAGTGTTAGTTTTGAACTTCTTTCTCACTAGGATAATCTCTCATGCAGCAAAGGAAAAAAAATTATTCATTCGAAACAAAATGCTACAGAAAAATCCTTGATAAGTTGGATAATGAATAAGAGCAATAAGGACATATTAAAAGATTTAGACATTTAAAAAAAAACTAGCTTATTAAAAAACTTCTTACAGAGGAAATTACAATACTATGGCCACGTCAAAAGACACAGCGGGCTGGAAAGAACAATAATAGAAGGCAGGGTTCTTGGGCGACGCATCAGCGACAGACCAAGAAGAAGGTGGTTTCAAGATATTAAGGAAACCTTGAACATGACAACAGAAGAAGTGGGAGATAAGGCTAGAGACTGAGATTTTGTCAGACGGGTTGTGTTGAATGCAACGTTCTGTGGGAGATCTGGCTAGAGACAGAGGTTCTTTCAGACGGGTTGTGTTGAATGCAACGTTCTGTGGGAGATTTGGCTAGAGACAGAGATTCTTTCAGACGGGCTGTGTTGAATGCAACGTTCTGTGGGAGATCTGGCTAGAGACTTGAGATTTTTTCAGACGGGCTGTGTTGAATGCAACGTTCTGTGGGAGATTTGGCTAGAGACTGAGATTCTTTCAGACGGGCTGTGTTGAATGCAACGTTCTGTGGGAGATCTGGCTAGAGACAAGAGATTCTTTCAGACGGGTTGTGTTGAATGCAACGTTCTGTGGGAGATCTGAGTAGAGACTGAGATTCTTTCAGACGGGCAGTGTTGGATGCATCGTTCTGTGGGAGATCTGGCTAGAGACAGAGATTCTTTCAGACGGGTTGTGTTGAATGCAACGTTCTGTGGGAGATCTGGCTAGAGACATAAATTCTTTCAGACGGGCTGTGTTGAATGCAACGTTCTGTGGGAGATCTGGCTAGAGACAGAGATTCTTTCAGACGGACTGTGGTGAATGCAACGTTCTGCAAAACGGCATGGGACCTGTTGCATTCTTCTAGTAACAAAGCGCCACTGTCGGGCCACATTGTTGTTTTGGGCGACCTATCATCGTACGTAAAAGAGATGCATGAGATCTTACGGCATTTCACCTCGATAGCTTGTACTTTTTTCTGTACAAAATAAATGTATTACCAGAATAAATCTAGATATTAGCGAATGGGTCCTCATAAACATTAAAATAAGAGTTCCCATAGACAATAAGACAGGGGTCCTCAAACACATTAACATAGAGGTCCTCATAAACATTAACATAGTGGTCCTAACAAACATTTTAACATAGGGGTCCTCATAAACATTAACATCGTGGTCATTACAAACATTAACATTGGGGTCCTCAAACACATTAACATAGGGGTCCTCATAAACATTAACATCGTGGTCATTACAAACATTAACATTGGGGTCCTCAAACACATTAACATAGGGGTCCTCATAAACATTAACATAGTGGTCCTTACAAACATTTTAACATAGGGGTCCTCATAAACATTAACATAGTGGTCCTTACAAACATTTTAACATAGGGGTCCTCATAAACATTAACATAGTGGTCCTTACAAACATTAACATAGAGGTCCTCATAAACATTAACATAAGTATCCTCACAAATATTAACATAGCTGTGCTGATAAACATTAACAAGTGAGTCCTCATATAAACTGACGTAGGAGCCCTCATAAGCATTAACATAAGGGTCTTAATAAACATTAAAACAGGGGTCCTCGTGGACATTAACATAAGAGTCCTCATAAACATTAACATCAGGGTCATTATTAACGTTAACATAATAGTACTCATAAATATTAACATAAGGGTCCTCATAAACATTAGCACTTCATAAACATTAATAAAGTGGTCCTCATAAACATTAGCACTTCATAAACATTAATAAAGTGGTCCTCATAAACATTAACATAAGGGTCCTCATAAGTGTCTCATTGGTAGCCTACCACGCTTTTCTTGCTGCTTGATTTTGGTTTCTGGGTCATGTCAGGTTGACATTTTAGCAGCAAGACGTGTTCTATAACCTGTGGGCCTGCCTGACATGTATATCTACGGGAAGGAGATATTTGGAGCGCTAAAGGTAGACGTTCAATCAACAATGTCACACAGTGTGCACAGATCCCTTCATCAGCACATTCCCCAGTTCGAAACCAGCACACAACATACTAGCGAAAGATATGAAGATGGTTTCAGGTTAGATGAACGAACTCTATAGTACAGTCGAAGATTTTGACCCCATGCCCCTTGGCTGTCTCTTACGACATGCTCACAGGTGACAATAGCTCTATTCTTTTCCCCTTTGCCCGTGGTCAGAGCCCAGGTAGCTACATGGGCTTAGCAAGTTACTGTTGCTCTATTCTTTTCCCTTTGACTGTGGTCAGAGCCCAGGTCTTAGCAAGTTACTGTTGCTCTATTCTTTCCTCCCCTGACCGTGATCAGAGCCCAGGTGGCTACATGGGCTTAACAAGTTACTGTTGCTCTATTCTTTCCTCCCCTGACCGTGATCAGAGCCCAGGTGGCTACATGGGCTTAGCAAGTTACTGTTGCTCTATTCTTTCCTCCCCTGACCGTGATCAGAGCCCAGGTGACTACATGGGCTTAGCAAGTTACTGTTGCTCTATTCTTTCCTCCCCTGACCGTGATCAGAGCCCAGGTGGCTACATGGGCTTAGGAAGTTACTGTTGCTCTGTTTTTTCCTCCCCTGACCGTGATCAGCGCCCAGGTGGCTACATGGGCTTAGCAAGTTACTGTTGCTCTATTCTTTCCTCCCCTGACCGTGATCAGAGCCCAGGTGGCTACATGGGCTTAGGAAGTTACTGTTGCTCTATTCTTTCCTCCCCTGACCGTGATCAGAGCCCAGGTGGCTACATGGGCTTAGGAAGTTACTGTTGCTCTATTCTTTCCTCCCCTGACCGTGATCAGAGCCCAGGTGGCTACATGGGCTTAGGAAGTTACTGTTGCTCTATTCTTTTCTCCCCTGACAGTGTCAGAGCCATGGTAGCAACATGGGCGTAGCAAGTTACTGTTGCTCAATTCTTTTCTCCCCTGACAGTGTCAGAGCCCTGGTAGCATCATGGGCGTAGCAGGTTACTGTTGCTCTATTCTTTTCTCCCCTGACAGTGGTCAGAGCCCAGGTCTTAGCAAGTTACTGTTGCTCTATTCTTTCCTCCCCTGACCGTGGTCAGAGCCCAGGTGGCTACATGGGCTTAGCAAGTTACTGTTGCTCTATTCTTTCTTCCCCTGACCGTGGTCAGAGCCCAGGTAGCTACATGGCTTAGCAAGTTACTGTTGCTCTATTCTTTTCTCCCTGACAGTGTCAGAGCCATGGTAGCAACATGGGCGTAGCAAGTTACTGTTGCGTTATTCTTTTCTCCCCTGACAGTGTCAGAGCCCTGGTAGCATCATGGGCGTAGCAAGTTACTGTTGCTCTTTTCTTTCCTCCCCTGACAGTGTCAGAGCCATGGTAGCAACATGGGCGTAGTAAGTTACTGTTGCTCTATTCTTTTTTCCCCGGACAGTGGTCAAAGCCCTGGTAGCTACACGGCATTTATTGCATTATCATGCTGTAAACCACAAGTCAACGTATTTACATGCACGTTAAAGTTCTTCTAATGGCGCATTATAAAAATGTTTAGTCATCGTGCAAATCCAGAAGAAGGAGAGACAGAAGAAGTAGTAGTATAGCAGCAGTGGTTTTAGTAGTATTCATCTAGTAGTAATTGTAGTAGCAATGGTAGTATAAAGTAAGTAAAGCAAAGAGCCCCGTCACGCCAAGTGGCGTATAGGGAAATATGGTGTTAGTAACCATAAATTTTACAGACCTTCAGCACATGATTTTTGGGGTAATGTGGTCGGTATTACGCCCGTGCCGCTTTACTTTCCCAGAAAAAATCCGGTACCCAATTAAAGCTGGGTGAACCCGGAAGCCATCAGTTGGGATCGAACCCTACCTCTGTCCTTTATAGTCCAGTTCACTAACCACTGAGCTATCGCGGCTCCCAATGGTAGTATAGTAACAGAAGAGATAGTAGTAGTATAATAGCAGAGGTAGTATTAGTCGTTCTTGTAGTTGAAAAAGATGGAGAAGTAGAAGACGAAGAAATAGCAGTAGTAGTATAGTAGTAGTATTAGTTGTATAGCAGTAGTAGTATAGTAGTAGTAGTTGTTGTATAGCAGTAGTAGTCGTAGTAGTAGTAGTAGTTGTATAACAGTAGTAGTGTAATAGTAGAAGAGTAGTAGTGTTTGTATAATAGTAGTAGTTGTATAACAGTAGTAGTAATATAGTAATAGTATTATAGTAGTAGTAATATAGTAGTTAGTAATAGTATAGTAGTAGTAATATGGTAGTAGTGGTAGTTAGAGTTGCAATTATAGTTATAGTAGTAGTATCATAGAAGTGGTAATAGTATTATAGTAGTAGTTGCAGTATAGTAGTAATAGTAGTAGTAGAAGTAGTAGCGGTAGAAATATTAGTTGTAGTATAGAAGTGTAGTAGTAGTAGAGTAGTAGTAGAAATAGTAGATGTAGTATAGCAGTGTAGTAGTAGAAACAGTAGTAACTATAGTAATCTAGTATAGCAGTGTAGTAGTAGAAACAGTATTAACTATAATAGATGTAGTATAGCAGTGTAGTAGTAGAAATAGTAGTAACTATAGTAGTGTAGTATAGCAGTGTAGTAGTAGAAACAGTAGTAACTATAGCAGTGTAGTAGTAGAAACAGTATTAACTATAGCAGTGTAGTAGTAGAAACAGTAGTAATTATAGCAGTGTATTAGTAGAAACAGTATTAACTATAGCAGTGTAGTAGCAGAAACAGTAGTAATTATAGCAGTGTAGTAGTAGAAACAGTATTAACTATAGCAGTGTAGTAGTAGAAACAGTAGTAATTATAGCAGTGTAGTAGTAGAAACAGTAGTAATTATAGCAGTGTAGTAGTAGAAACAGTAGTAATTATAGCAGTGTAGTAGTAGAAACAGTAGTAATTATAGCAGTGTAGTAGTAGAAACAGTCGTAATTATAGCAGTGTAGTAGTAGAAACAGTAGTAATTATAGCAGTGTAGTAGTAGAAACAGTAGTAATTATAGCAGTGTAGTAGTAGAAACAGTAGTAATTATAGCAGTGTAGTAGTAGAAACAGTAGTAATTATAGCAGTGTAGTAGTAGAAACAGTAGTAATTATAGCAGTGTAGTAGTAGAAACAGTAGTAATTATAGCAGTGTAGTAGTAGAAACAGTAGTAATTATAGCAGTGTAGTAGTAGAAACAGTAGTAATTATAGCAGTGTAGTAGTAGAAACAGTAGTAATTATAGCAGTGTAGTAGTAGAAACAGTAGTAATTATAGCAGTGTAGTAGTAGAAACAGTAGTAATTATAGCAGTGTAGTAGTAGAAACAGTAGTAATTATAGCAGTGTAGTAGTAGAAACAGTAGTAATTATAGCAGTGTAGTAGTAGAAACAGTAGTAATTATAGCAGTGTAGTAGTAGAAACAGTAGTAATTATAGCAGTGTAGTAGTAGAAACAGTAGTAATTATAGCAGTGTAGTAGTAGAAACAGTAGTAATTATAGCAGTGTAGTAGTAGAAACAGTAGTAATTATAGCAGTGTAGTAGTAGAAACAGTAGTAATTATAGCAGTGTAGTAGTAGAACAGTAGTAACTATAGCAGTCTAGTAGTAGAAACAGTAGTAATTATAGCAGTGTAGTAGTAGAAACAGTAGTAATTATAGCAGTGTAGTAGTAGAAACAGTAGTAATTATAGCAGTGTAGTAGTAGAAACAGTAGTAATTATAGCAGTGTAGTAGTAGAAACAGTAGTAATTATAGCAGTGTAGTAGTAGAAACAGTAGTAATTATAGCAGTGTAGTAGTAGAAACAGTAGTAATTATAGCAGTGTAGTAGTTGTTGTTGTAAAAGAACCATGATAAGAAGAAGACGAAGTAGAAAAAGGGGGAAATAATAATAAGACGAAGAAGAAGAATAAGGAGGAAGAAGAAGAAAGAAGAAGATGATGAAAGCAGAAGAAGGAAGAAGAAAGAAGATGATGATTTAGTTCAAGCTTTTCGATCTGTCCCTGGTATGAGACCTTTGTGGTAACATTCCACCTGCTAATATAGCTCTTGAGGTTATGGGGACGGCGGTTCTATCTGGACAAGGTCAGACACGTCAATGGAGTATCGTAATGTAAATCTATTGCCATTAATCTGGACATGATCAGACACGTCAATGGAGTATCGTAATGTAAATCTATTGCCATTAATCTGGACAAGGTCAGACACGTCAATGGAGTATCGTAATGTAAATCTATTGCCATTAATCTGGACATGATCAGACACGTCAATGGAGTATCGTAATGTAAATCTACTGCCATTAATCTGGACAAGGTCAGACACGTCAATGGAGTATCGTAATGTAAATCTATTGCCATTAATCTGGACATGATCAGACACGTCAATGGAGTATCGTAATGTAAATCTACTGCCATTAATCTGGACATGATCAGACACGTCAATGGAGTATCATAATGTAAATCTACTGCCATTAATCTGGACAAAGTCAGACACGTCAATGGAGTATCGTAATGTAAATCTACTGCCATTAATCTGGACAAGGTCAGTCATGTCAATGGAGTATCGTAATGTAAATCTACTGCCATTAATCTGGACAAGGTCAGACACGTCAATGGAGTATCGTAATGTAAATCTATTGCCATTAATCTGGACAAGGTCAGACACGTCAATGGAGTATCGTAATGTAAATCTATTGCCATTAATCTGGACAAGGTCAGACACGTCAATGGAGTATCGTAATGTAAATCTATTGCCATTAATCTGGACAAGGTCAGTCATGTCAATGGAGTATCGTAATATAAATCTACTGCCATTAATCTGGACAAGGTCAGACATGTCAATGGAGTATTGTAATGTAAATCTACTGCCATTAATCTGGACATGATCAGACACGTCAATGGAGTATCGTAATGTAAATCTACTGCCATTAATCTGGACATGATCAGACACGTCAATGGAGTATCGTAATGTAAATCTACTGCCATTAATCTGGACAAGGTCAGACATGTCAATGGAGTATCGTAATGTAAATCTACTGCCATTAATCTGGACATGATCAGACACGTCAATGGAGTATCGTAATGTAAATCTACTGCCATTAATCTGGACATGATCAGACACGTCAATGGAGTATCGTAATGTAAATCTACTGCCATTAATCTGGACATGATCAGACACGTCAATGGAGTATCGTAATGTAAATCTACTGCCATTAATCTGAACATGGTCAGACACGTCAATGGAGTATCGTAATGTAAATCTACTGCCATTAATCTGCCTATTTCACATGTTCCCTTGAACTAGATTCGCACAGAAATAGAAGTTACTTCAGTTCCTCAGTCGTTCATTGTTTGTGTTTCCGAACTACACAGGTCAAGGCTACCGTTTGCATGTTAGCAATCATGTTTATTAGCGTGAATATAAGTACTTAGGCACAATAACAACATCAGATGAAAGATGCACCACAGAAATAAAAACAGAATAGCAGGTGAAAATAGCATTTCAGAAAATGAAAAACGTCTTATGCAACAAATCTATGTCAATAGAAGTGAGAAAGAGAGTTCGTCAGTGCTATACAGAGTCAATTATGACTTATGGAGGCGAATCATTGATAGTAAACAAACAAATGAAAAGACGAGTAGAGGCCACAAAGATATGATTTCTCAGAAGAACTGTGCACGGTGGATAGAAGATTGTGGAAAGACATGATCGACTATGCCAATCGGTAGAGTGTGTGCGTGCGTACGTGTGTGTGTGATTACGAGGAGATCCATCATGGTAACTCATAGGAGTCGTAGACTAAGTTGGCTGGGTCATGTAAGAAGAATGGCAAAGAATCGTATTCCCAAAAAAATATTGTATGGCGAACTGAAGGACGGAAAGAGACAATTCTCTATCAGTTAAAGTAACAGAAAATCTGACTGCAGATCTGAGCACATAAAAAAAAGTAAGTAAAGTACCCCCATTACGCCAAGTGGCGTATAGGGAAATATAGTGTTAGTGACCCTATATTTTACAGACCTTCAGCACATGATTTTTGGGGTAATGTGGTCAGTATTACGCCCGTGCTGCTTTACTTTCCCAGAAAAAATCCAGTATCCATTTAAGGCTGGGTGAACCCGGAAGCCGTCGGTTGAGATCGAACCCTACCCTTTGTCCGTGGTAGTCCAGTTCACTAACCACTGATCTATCGCGGCTCCAGATCTGAGCACATGGAGGACACACACAAAAAAAAATGGTACAGCAATTTTCTCGGCAGTGCTGATATCAAATTCAAAAGACCAACAAACACAGGAGGTAGGAGACGAGGCCACGGACCACGAATACATCTTGTTCTTTCTGTGGCCGAATCTATCTGTCCAATATTGGCAGATTTAGCCACGAGAGAAGTTGTTCAACAAAGCAGCATCCAGCGTAAGACAGTAACATATTTACCAAACTACTGACTTATCATAATTGCTTGAAACCAACCGTCTGTCAAGACGTCAAAGTCCATATATATATATATAGGTATGTACATACGAGGCCTAGAAAAGAGACCCAGTCCATAAACTTAATTTAAAACCGATTTGAAAGGGAGAATAGGGAAAAGAGTTAGTCTTTCTTTCGTCATGTTATCAGAAGATAGTTATGTCCATTACCAGTTGCCCTAGGTGACCATGGCCTTTCACTTTTTTTAAAAAACAGTGCATGCTGTCAATTATAATGACTGTTTACTGTACCATGACACCAAGTTATAGTGCATCTTCTGTCTTTGTCGTCCGTGCTCTCATTTTGTCCTGTATTTTGCCAAATGTAATCAAGTATTTCAACTTTGCTGGCTTCTGAGAATTTCCTTGTCGACCTTTAAGCTGTCCTGGGAACTCTCAACATTCTTCTCTGAGGAATCTCATCTCTACTGTCCCTAATTGTATTTTTATTGTTTTGTCTACTGGCCATGTTTCGTTTCCATAGGTCAGAATTGGTTCTACATAGCGTCTGTGGACTCTCTTTCAGAGAAGATGGAAATAACAAAAATAATAAACAAGTGGACAATTTGGAGAAAAGAGAGCAATAGAAAAGAGAGCAACAGAAAGTACAAAGACGAAATATACTGCACAGTTTGACAGTCCGGCATGAAAAAAAAAGAAAATAGGGCCATTAAAGAAAGTAGGAGACAAAGAAAAATTGCAAGATGATATAATCTACGGTCCGTGGGAATGGCACCTGATGATGATGAAGTAATGATCATGAAGATGATGATGATGATGAAGTAATGATCATGATGATGATGATGATGAAGTAATGATCATGATGATGATGATGAAGTAATGATGATGATGATGATGATGATGAAGTAATGATCATGATGATGATGATGATGATGAAGTAATGATCATGATCATGATGATGATGATGATGATGATGAAGACACATTAACTTGTTTTACTACGGAAGGTTGTTATCAAAGCAACGGAAGAGATTTCAGAGACAAAATGCTTCACTGTTTTAAATATCGATGTACACGTCTATATTTATCTAACACATAAAATACTTTATATGAACTTTTAGAAAATTAAACAAGGGATTAGATTTCACCAGTACCAAGATGATAAAAGAAATGCAAAAAGAATACGGTTTGATGACAGTTTACACTAATCAAATTGAGAGTGACGCACTGTGCGGCTAAACGTACGTGACCGAAATTGACATGACGTACAGTCCGTTGAAACGTAGGGAAAGAGTTCAGAAAGAGGGATGTTGATATCAATAATTCAGTCTCTACTACAACAAAAAACAATAAACGCCGAACTTGTTAGATTACAAGAGAAGACATCTCATTGGCTAAAGAGAAAGAAATGAGAGACCCAATCGCACTGTCTCACGCACTGTGAATATGGTGCTAGTGTTAATATATTTCTTGCCAAAATTGGAATTTTTGGGGGAAATGAGGTCAACACTACGCCAAATCGTCTTTCTTTCCCAGAAAAGTCCCTACCGGTTATTTCTGGTTGGGTGAACCTAGAAAGTCGACCTTCAGGATCAAGGGAAATTTTTGTCCTCACCAGACTAGTTCACTTACCAATGTCCTCCACCGCTCATTGAGTTAATAGAAATAAAGAAAGAAGTAACGAATTAACGAAAAAGGAAGGAAGGAAGGAAGGAAGGAAGGAAGGAAGGAAGGAAGGAAGGAAGGAACGAATTAACGAAAAAGGAAGGAAGGAAGGAAGGAAGGAAGGAAGGAAGGAAGGAAGGAAGGAAGGAAGGAAGGAAGGAAGGAAAGGAAGGAAGGAAGGAAGGAAGGAAGGAAGGAAGGAAGGAAGGAAGGAAGGAAGGAAGGAAGGAAGGAAGGAAGGAAGGAAGGAAGGAAGGAAGGAAGGAAGGAAGGAAGGAAGGAAGGAAGGAAGGAAGGAAGGAAGGAAGGAAGGAAGGAAGGAAGGAAATGTAGGGTTACTTAAAGAGCAAGGAATGCAGAAAAGGAAAATAAACTTGCAGTCACAGTATCAAACAAATATTCAGTCCTCCGACAACTAGAAATACAATGTATATATAGAACATCATTGGAAACAGGTAAAGGATATATGGAAGGAGACATGTGAAGAAACCCTCTGGTGAAAAGAGAAGGCCAGAAGAAGGCATGGATGACAGCAGAGACCTTGGAAAAAATTAAAGAAAGAAAATAAAGAAAGCAGACAAATTAAAGTAAAACGAGAAGTACTAAAGCCAAGACACAGGGAGCTTACACAGAGGTGAACAAAGAAATGAAAAGACGCATTAAAGGGGATGAGCGGAAATATATATATATATATATATATATATACATGTATATATAAATATGAGAAAGAGAGGCAGAGAAAGCGGCAAGTAAAAGAAATATGAAAGAACTGTACAACAGCAGAAAGATATTAAGCGGAACATACAAACAAATTAATGCCTTTATTAAAGGTAAGAAACTAAATCTGATTAGCATTATAAGAGAAAAAAATGAAGAAATGCAAGGAACACTTTAAAAAACTCTTGAACAGAACCGGTCCAAGTAACCCTCCAGATATACTACCTGCAGCAGAAGAGTTACACGTTACTGTGGAAAACCAAGAATTGGGCGAAATAATGAAAGCCATCAAGGTATTAAAAATGCATAAAAAAGCCACAGGACCAGATGAAATTCCTTCAGAAGCCATCAAAGCAGATATTAACACCTCTACCAAGATGTTACATAATCTATTAGATAAAATTTGGGAGAGGGAAGAAATACCTAAAGACTGGAAAGAAGGTTATATGATCAAACTACCAAAGAAAGGAAGTTTACAGGAGTGCACAAATTATAGGGGAGTTATGCTACTATCAGTGCCAGAGAAAATATTAAGTAGAATCATTCTGGAGAGACTAAAAGAGGTCATAGAGAAACATTTAAGAGATGAACAAGCAGGTTTTAGGAAAAACAGATCATGCGTTGATCAAATTACTCCCTTACGTATAATTACTGAACAAAGCTTAGAACAACAGTCCCCACTTTATATCGGATTCTTAGATTACAAAAAGACATTTGATAGTTTAGACAGAGGAATGCTTTGGAGATTACTGAGTCATTACGGAATCCGCATAAAGTTTATTAACTTTATAAGAACAATGTATAAAGGAACGAAATGTTGTGTGTACGAAGGACAGCTTACAGAAGCATTTGAAATAAGAACAGGAGTAACCCAGGTATACCATCTATCTCCATTTTCTTTCTACTGGCCATATATTGAATTATGAAAGTAACTCAGAACAACAGAAATGGAATCCAATGGTCACTGACCAAGCAACTTGATGATTTAGACTTTGCTGATGACATATCTCTCCTAACACACAGCCATCAATAGATGCAGGATAAAATGAACATACGTGATGAAAGATCACAACAGCTAGGACTGAAAATTAATAGAGATAAAACCAACATTATGAGAAATAATGCAGTTGACAATAACCAAATAAAATTAGGAGAAAAACCTCTACTAGACGTACAATCTTACATATAATCTGGGCAGGAATATAGATAAAGAGGGAGGAACAGAAAATGATACCAAACTAGGGATATCAAAAGCAAGAGGAGCTTTTGTTGCACTGGGAAACATATGGATGTCCAAAGAAATTAGGTTAAATACAAAAATAAAAATTGTCAACTCAAATGTTAAGTCAGTCCTATTATTTGGCTGTGAAACGTGGAGAACAACAAAATTGACAATCATGAAGATACAGACTTTCATTAATGGATGCTTACGCAGAATAAATGGTTGGAAATGGTAGGAAAAATTCACTAACATAGAATTATAGAAATGTACCAGTCAAATACCAGTGGATAAAGAAATACAGCGAAGACGATGGCGAGGGATAGGACACACTCTGCGGAAGCCAACTGAGAGTATTACACAACAGGCATTTTTTGGAATCCCCAGAGGAAAAGACAAAGAGGAAGACCAATGAATTCTTGGAGAAGACAGACAGAAGCAGAGATGAAGAAGATGAGGAAGACATGGAATGATCTTAAAAGAATAGCAAGAAACAGAACGACTTGGAAAGTGTTTGTTGAAGACCTATGCTCCACAGGGAGCTGAAAGGTAGAAGAGAGAGAGTATATTCGAAGAATGAGGAACAGAGAATGATGTCAAAATAAGGATATCAAAAGCGAGAGCAGCATTCGTTCACTGTGAAACATAGCAGTCCAAAGAACGTAGGTTATATACTAACAGAAAAATGTTCAACTCCAATGTTAAGTCAATCCTATTATATGGCTGGGAAATATGGTGAACAACAACAATGGCAATAGTGAAGATACAGACTTTCATTAATGGATGCTTACGCAGAATAAAAGCATGAAATGGTAGGACAAAATCACTAACATAAAACTGTAGAAAAATACCAATCAAATCCCAGTGGATAAAGAGATACAGCGAAGATAACGCTGGATAGGACACACACTGCGGAAGCCAACTGAGAGTACTACACAACAACCTTTTTTTTGAATCCCCAAGCAAAAAGATAAAGAGGAAGACCAAAATATTCTTGGAGAAGATAAATGGAAGCAGATATGAAGATAATGGGTAAGACATGAAATGATCCTAAAAGAATGGCAAGAAACAGAACGGCTTGGAAAGTGTTTGTTGAAAACCTATGCTCCACAGGGAGTTGAAAGGTAGAAGGACGGAATGAGGGAAGATAGAAAGAAAGAAACAAGAAAGACAGAAGGAAAGAAAGAAAAGAAATCGTGCTGAAGTTGGATGTGTTGGGCCGAAAGGCGCAAATATCACAGTTATACTGTAAACCACAACACAACGCAGACACGCCCACTTAACATCCTTTCAAAAGCGGATGACGAAGAGGTACACTCCTTTAGTCATCGGCCGAACGCAAGCAAGAAAGAAAGAAAGAAAGAAAGAAAGAAAGCTAAAACAAAATAGATCAAAACACTACTATTCCGTCAAGCTGCAAGCAAACAGTAACATACCTGGAATTAGGCAGAGAACAGAATTAGAACCAGATAGGAAATTAATAAAAGGAGATCAGAAATAGAACTGGAAAGGTTAGCTCGATAGTTAAATGTACGGGCAAAACAATGAATAAAAGCAGGTACACAAATAAATATTAGAAAATATCCAGTTCAGGATAGAATGAGATTTTTTTTTAAATAATATAGTGTCCAGTTTCTAACTTTGAATAGCCACATAGATCTTTCGTAATGTTTATAAATAAGAGTTTACAAAGAAAAAAAATCGAGATTAAGTTAGGCACGGTTGTTGGATATTGAAATTTTAGTTACCTTTAGTCTTTAATGTTTAGTCCGGTGGCAGAGGCGCCACCCAGTAGCAGAGCAGGAAGTTGTCAGCGACCCATAGCTGATGGCTTATGCCAGGATCGGTGAACAAGAATCATCCAGACTCTGCTCCACCTCTCCGTGGTGTCTCCAGTAACAGACTAATCTGTCTAATCTGGCCAAGTGAGTAGGGATCGAAAAGTGACATCAACGCGGTACTCAAAAATGTGGTGCTGAAGTCGGATGTATTGGGCCGAAAGGCGCAGATATCACAGTTATACTGCAAACCACAACACAACGTAGACACGTCCACTTATCGTTCTTTTAAGGGCGGATGATGAGGATGTGCGTTCCCTTAGTCATCGGACGAACTCAAGCAAACAAACAAGCGTTTAATCCGGACTGGCGCCATCTCTATCAGTGGATTCCCATATCCGCTTTGCTGCCCGTTCCAGCAACCACAGGAGTGTTCGTCATTCTTAATCCTACACGTAATTTTAATCCTGCATTAATTGAACATGTTGCCTTCTTTTGCTATTGATGATGTTATCCTTGCTATTGAGGATGTTTTCCTTGCTACTGAGGATGTTTTCCTTGCTATTGAGGATGTTTTCCTTGCTATTGAGGATGTTTTCCTTGCTATTGAGGATGTTTTCCTTGCTATTGAGGATGTTTTCCTTGCTATTGAGGATGTTTTCCTTGCTATTGATGATGTTATCCTTGCTATTGATGATGTTTTCCTTGCTATTGAGGATGTTTTCCTTGCTATTGATGATGTTATCCTTGCTATTGATGATGTTTTCCTTGCTATTGATGATGTTATCCTTGCTATTGAGGATGTTTTCCTTGCTATTGATGATGTTTTCCTTGCTATTGAGGATGTTTTCCTTGCTATTGATGATGTTATCCTTGCTATTGATGATGTTTTCCTTGCTATTGATGATGTTATCCTTTCTATTGATGATGTTTTCCTTGCTATTGAGGATGTTCTCCTTGCTATTGAGGATGTTATCCTTGCTATTGATGATGCTATCCTTGCTATTGAGGATGTTTTCCTTGCCTCCGCCCCTCGTGGTGCCGTGTCTCACAGTTGCTTTCACGTGTGGATTATCTTCAGTTTCCTCGTCTCAATTCTGTGAGAGCTTATGGTTAGTCGAAGGTCACGGTATCGCTGCAAACGAATTAAAATCCATAACTGCTCAACCGCTCGTGCCAGTGGAATCATCCGAATTATAACTTATCTCATTGAAGGATCTAAACAAAGACAGGCAGTTGGAGTCCCCATCATAGCAGTTACAGCACACGCCAAAAGAATAAGGCCAAGCGGCACTGAAAGTAAACGCCGCTTAACTGTTCTTCGTTACACAATTTCATCATTCATCGTAAGAAATCTGAATATCGAAACACGATCCAGATTAAAAACACAGCTCACTGTGTGCACAGAGCGCTAAACTCAATAGCTCCAGCAGCAAGCAGTACTTGGAATATGAGGAAACTGCAACACTGAACACTTTTCAGACTGAGCCTCAATAGTTCATGCCGCCTATCCGCCATATTGACAGGAAGTTCTTCTGTGAGAGGTGTTCTTATAGAGCCCTCACAAAATTAAATGTGTCCAATTGTAAGGTTTTTAAGATGCCTTGCTCATTTGACAATTTCAAAAACTTAACCTGTATATGGCTGTGCTGTGCCGCATTTCATTTCTTTGCTGGCTTGCTAGCTGGCTTGTTTGCTGGCTTGATTGCTGGTTTGTTTGCTAGCTTACGTGCTTTCACCCAGTTACTTAAGGAATAGTTGCTCTCCTGGATAGCTCTTCTTCTTCTGCGATCATGGCTCATTCAGACTAGGACTCCGGACTCTCTTATGACGGCAGCTGTTTAAGTGATTCGGTTGCCCCGTACAGTTCCAGGGAGGAGGGTGCGTGCCACATTGTCCTCATCAGGCCTGTGTGCAATCCTGTAGAACCTATTTTGTTGTCATGTTATCCAGGGTACAGTGGCACTAGATGGTAATTCCTCTTTTGAGTTTGATGAACATGTGGTTTCTCATTCTGTTGTGGCCAGTGCGTAGGCGAAGTATGATGACTCTATCCCTCTTTGATAGTTGGAGGTATATGATAGTTCTGGTTGACTGATGTCGACACAAGCTATTCATCTTTGTCATCCGCCTTAAAAAGAACGTTAAATAGGCGTAAATGCGTTGCTATTTGCAGTAAAAAGTGCAATATTTTCGCCTTTCGGTTCTGTCTTCGCCATGGTATTTTTTGGATTACCAGGATGCCTTACATCTCAGTAACTACTTGTTGGTCAGACTAGGTTGGTTAGTCTGTTATTAGAGGTAGCACAAAATGTATAGTAGGGTCTGGATAGTTCCGGTTCACCGATAACATGAGCTGCTGGCAATTTTAGCTCTGATGCGAGCCTTAACTCCACATTTAATTTATTTAGAGATGTTTAATATCTTACATTTAGCGGCATAGTGCCATATATTGATATACAACATTTATTGACTTTTTGGCCACGTGACACGGCAGAGTAATCAAAGCAGAACACAATGAGCCCTCAATAAATGTTGCAAGAACACCAGACCCAAGGGTCGACCACGAAAAAGATGAATCGATGGGATATTAAAAGTACCAGGAAATATAACAGCAGCAGAGGTGAACAAAAGAGCAAAAGACTGCAAATTATATCTCCCCTCGACGTTGAAAGGCATATGAGGAAGGAAAGTAGAAGAAGAGTGACATATCTCAATATTTTACATTTAGTAACATAGTGCCGTATCTTAATATATTACATTTTGACATTGTGACATATCTTTATATCTTACATTTAGTGGACATATAGATATCTTACATTTTGTGACAGATCACACTATGATACATTTTATGGCATATCTTAATATCTTACATATTACGTGAATTATTAACTCAAACACCCCATTGATAAACATTAATTAAGATAAACAAAATGATAATCTGGTGTGAGGTATCAAAACACGGAATAGCTCCCATCAGTATGAAAACAGAGCTGATTAAAACAGACTTTGGGAATAATCACTCAGAACGGCTGTATCATTCATCATTGTTGTTTGCCACTAATAATGTAGTTCATTTGCTTGTTTGTGTCCTTCCGAGAAGATAGAATACACAGTCCTCTTCTTTTTTTCCTTCTTCTTCTTCTCTTTCTTCTTCTTTCTTTTTTTTCCGTTCGCCAGCTTTTACCTCTGACGAAGTCCCTAGAGACTAGGAACTGAATTTTACTATTTTTCCCCGGCAGCCGTGTGCATAGGGGTCCCTCACCGCATAGGCAGATAACTCCGACTTCGGAGGTACTCATATTTTTTCCGTCCATGAGTAATTTACATTTCAACCCGGGCCTCACTGTTGCCGCAGAGAGAAATCATGCTGCTGAGACCAGTCCCCCCAGTCCTCTTCTATGAAATATTCAAAGTGATTACACAAGATGTAACTTGAAATAAATTGGTTTTTTTAATGTGTGGTTAAAAACTGAATTTTGCACACTCCTTAAATTTGTCATTCTGTGATGTTTTTGCGGCGAGCATTAACTGCTAAAACATCATTCATACTTAAATATGTACTTCAGCTTTAAAAAAACGTACGTTTTGTGTGTGGTGTCCACAAACTGAAACCACTTCCCTTCAATAAATATCAGTTTTGAAATGAGAACGATGTACTAAGCTCGGAACATCAATAAAAATTGTAAAATGGCCACGATTATAATGAACATGTCATTTCGAGATTAAAACAAGCAAGTGTGTACAATGTATGTTATTTCTGTTCCGATCTCTCTCTCTCTCTCTCTCTCTCTCTCTCTCTCTCTCTCTCTCTCTCTCTATGTGATCTGGACTTAATCAGAGTAGGATTCCAGACTCTCACGTGAAGTCAGCTGTCAGGTTAAGTGTGTCGATCGCCCCCACAGACGGAACATCACATTTAGAGTCTGCCAAATCCACTCTGATTGAACGCCCGTTAAAAACGTTGCACTGTGTTCTGCGCCACTGGCCCAGTGCATCCGATTTCAGCCAGCAATTTTATTCAGGTTTGCTTTCCTTAGCCTTTGATTGTCCCCAATCTTCCTGCAAGGCAGCAGATGGTCTTTTCTGTAGGGGGATTCTGCCCTTAGATGGTCGGCCCTCCCAGGTTTACGAGCACCATCTGCCCGAGTCACTAGAGGTGACTAACACAGGCATGCACACACGAAAATCCGATCTGAAACAAATCTTCTCTCATCATCAACATCATGTGCCATACCGGTAGGCGTAGGCGATCATGTCCCTCCACAATCTTCTATCTACAGTGCATCGTATCAGTTCTGTTGTTGACTGTTTTCCATGCCATGACACCAAGCTATCCAGTATTTTCTCTCTTTGTCGTCCGCGATCTCTCTTTCCTTTTATTTTGCCAGTTGTAACCAAGTATTCCAACTTTCCTCTTCTCATGAAGAGAAAATTCTTCTCTATTTAAGTTTAATTAACGGTACTTAAGTGTTGACTCGAATTAGTTCACTAAATCTACCATATATTATCTATCATCACCACCACATACCATGGGAGTCGCGATAGTTCAGTGGTTGGTGAACTGGGCTACAAAGAACAAAAGGTAGGGTTCGATCCCAACCGACGGATTCTGGTTCACCAAGCCTTAAATGGGTACCGGATTTTTTTTCTGGGAAAGTGAAGCGGCACGGGCGTAATACCGACCACATTACCCCAAAAATCATGTGCTGAAGGTCTGTAAAATATATGGTCACTAACACCATATTCAATACACGCCACTTGGCGTGACGGGGGCTCTTAAAATACTTTATTTTTTTTTTACTACATACCATGCTTGCTCACGTAGGTAATAATGTTTATTTCAACTTTTTGTCCCCACATTTATTTATCACTTCTGGTGTTGACTGTTTACCACTCCATTCCCTTAAATACTCTGGTTTCTTTTATCCCCTGTTTCACTCTAGCACAATTTTCCTTTGATTTTTTTCGGTTGTCGTAATGTTTCTGTTTTTTTGTTGTTGTTGCCATTTTCGATAGAAAAAGACAAAAAGACCAAGCGACAGATACAAGAGGGTGCGAGTAAGAGAGATAGAGAGAGTGAGAATAACGACGAGATAGAAAGCGAGTACATGTGAGGCAGTGAAAGATGTATAAAACGAGAGAGGTAATTGAGAAAACGGAAGTGAAAGAAAGAAATAGAAAATCAGAAATAAATCAGGAGAGTAGCTGTCAAAGCGGTGACTTGGCCATAATGTAAACGACATATATTTTTTTTTCGTTCGCCAGCTTTGACCTCTGACGAAATCTCTAGAGACTAGGAACTGAATTTTGCGTGTTAATCCATTTTTCTCTGGCAGCCGTGTGCACAGGGGTCCCTCGCCGCACAGGCAGATAACTCCTTCTTCGGAGGTACTCATATTTTTTCCATCGATGAGTAATTGACGTTTCAAGCCGGGCTTCGTAAACGACATATCACGCTTTCCTTGCGAAAATAAGCATGAAGTATCCACATTCCAGTCACGTATAAACTCTACATTCTAATCTAGTGATACCTCGCTACTACAATATATTATACGGGACAGATATGGCCATACATATTCAAATTATAACCAATCAGACTGCGGTAAAGATGGATGTAGAGTAAAGTTGTATTCATGTCTTTTTTCATGAATACTGACGAAGAATTCATTCGTCGAAACGTTTGTTATTTAGTATCTTGTTTAATCTGTAAAGCTACATCAATTATGTATATGTGATCATATCCCATATGTGACTGGAAACTTTCACTTTTAACCTTTTCCATTTTTGTGGTTAAATATTTAATAATTTATTAAATTTCTGTATTTACATAAATACTCATCGGGACTAGGTTTTTCTGTTTTTTTTTTTTTTTTTGGTTTTTTTTTTTTTGGCTCTCCTTTCTTGTACACAAGGCCATTATTATTACACTCAACGAAGAAATTCTCCAAGAAATCAACACATAACATTAAAAAAAACACACAAAGCTACTAAAAGATTTCAGAAAGAAACAATTGGCATTTTTCAGGGCGGCTGTGAGAAGATGTATTTTATAATCTTTCGTTACAACTGGTAAAATACGGGACAGAGATGTCACAGGCGACAAAAAGAGAGAGAATACTAGATGGCTTGGTGTCGGGGCACGGAAAACAATAAACAACAGAATTGATACGATGCATTGAGGACAAAGAATTATGGAAGGATATGATAGCCTACTCCAGCCAGTATGGCACATGATGATAACTATAACACTTGGACATAAAAACATAGCAAAAGCAGCAATCTTAGAGGAGAAAAACACGCTGAAAGAAAAAGGAAGCAAGGGCAGGCAAAGACTCAAATGGGCTGTTAATATAACAAGGTGGACTGGGCTTTTGTCTCGTCATCAGGGCAAGAGACAAAGAAAATAGCGTTTCATGGCAGTCAAAGGACGTTATGGAGACGGCACATCATTATGAATATTGCATTCGACAACTTGCACTTGCACTCCAAGCCCTTGCCTGATTACACTTTTTTTGGGGCAAAAAATGTTAACCCCGGTTATGTTATTATAGCTCTATCTATGGTCACACACTATTCAGCTGACGATTGGCCAATCATCAAATTACACAGTGTCTAGTGAATAGGGAACCGCGATAGCTCAGTGGTTAGTGAACTGGACTACAAAGGACAAGAGGTAGCGTTCGATCCTGACCGACGGCTTCCGGGTTCACCCAGCCTTAAATGGGTACCGGATTTTGTTTCTGGGAAAGTAAAGCGGCACGGGCGTAATACCGACCACATTACCCCAAAAATCATGTGCCGAAGGTCTGTAAAATGTATGGTCACTAACACCATATTCCCTATACGCCGCCTGGCGTGACAGGGGCTCTTCTAGTGAATAGATTAATTCGTGTAGTTTCTGCGGGATTGTTTTATAATTTACGTCGCCGATATACGAGAAAAAGGTGGAGGGGGTGTGTGGTCTAGAGGCTAGACGTCGGTCGCTGCACAAGAAGGTCTTGGGTTCGAAACACGCCACTAGCTACTGACACTTTTCTCTACGTATCCGGGGTTTGCTTGTGACTTTTCTCTGTCCTGGTCTTTGAGTAAAGAGATCACATTTTTAGCACTCCAGGATGACGGTGAATAACAGGAAGTCTCACGTGAACTCAGCGCACGTTGAAGAACATTTGGCATTTTCAAGTGGAAAAGAATAGACCAAAGAAATGGCCGCTGCCCGGGAAAAAACTGGTTAAATTAGAAATCTACCCATGCTAGAGGTAAGTGAGTCTAGACTAGAGTGAGTCTAGAGATGAATGAGTCTAGAGATGAATGAGTCTAAAGTTGAGTGAGTCTAGAGATGAGTGAGTTTAGAGGTGAGTGAGTCTAGAGATGAATGAGTCTAAAGTTGAGTGAGTCTAGAGATAAGTGAGTCTAGAGGTGAGTGAGTCTAGAGGTGAGTGAGTCTAGAGATGAGTGAGTCTAGAGATGAGTGAGTCTAGAGATGAGTGAGTCTGAGAAGAGTGAGTC
Organism: Megaustenia siamemsis; assembly: GCA_032433765.1. Lineage (NCBI taxonomy): Eukaryota > Metazoa > Mollusca > Gastropoda > Stylommatophora > Ariophantidae > Megaustenia > Megaustenia siamemsis. Next base: position 84,344,718 of record JAVIAB010000124.1, on the reverse strand, counting down.
TAGAGATGAGTGAGTCTAGAGATGAGTGAGTCTGAGAAGAGTGAGTCTAGAGATGAGTGAGTCTAGATGGAGTGAGTCTAGAGATGAGTGAGTCTAGAGAAGAGTGAGTCTAGAGATGAGTGAGTCAAGATGGAGTGAGTCTAGAGATGTTGATGTCACGGCTTGCCGAGAACCTAACGACATAAACAACTACGCTCACTTTAAAATCTGAACACTAAGAAGGAGAATGAGAAAGAGAAGAAGAAGGAGGAAAAAAAGAAGAAGGAGAAAAAGAAAAAGGAGAAAAAGGAGAAGAAGAAAGAGAAGAAGAAGGATAAAGAGAAGAAGGAGAAAGAGAAAAAGAAAGAGAAGAAGAAGAAGCACATCTAGAAGAAGAAAGAGTAGAAGAAGAAGAAGGAAAAAGAGAAGAATAAGAAGAAGAAGGAGTAGACGAAGAAGTAGACGAAGAAGAAGAAGAAGGAGAAAGAGAAAGAGAAGAAGAAGGAGAAAGAGGAGAATGAGAAAGAGAAGCAAAAGAAGAATATCGAGAGGAAGAAAGAGAAGAAGTAGAAGAAGATAAAATAGAAGAAGAAGATCAAGAGAAGAGGAAATAGAAGAAGAAGAAGAAGAGGAAGAAGAAGAACAAGAAGTAAAATAGTAGAAGAAGAAGATTATCGAGAGGAAGAAAGAGAAGAAGTAGAAGAAGATAAAATAGAAGAAGAAGAAGGAGAAAAAAAGAAAAGAAGAGGGAAAAAATAATAATAATAAGAAGAAGAAGAAGGAGGAGGAGGAGAAAGAGAAGAAGGAGAAAGAGAAAAAGAAGAAAAGAAAATAGAAGAAGAACATGGAGAAGAAAGCAGAAACTGAGGCTGACCCTGAGCAAGTTGAAGGTAAATCCCCAAAAAGCGCCAACTGACGAAAGTAGAGGCCGCAAGAACCTCTCTATCGACACACGACGAAAAAGTAGCTTCTCGCCCAGTTTATTTCAGAAACGTGCTATTATTTGTTTCAATTGTTAGCTAAAATGCAGACTTTTAACCAGAGTTGGCTACAGAAATTATGATTCCTTATTTGTCTGTATGTAAATTACTTTTTTTTTAAATCAAATAAATTACATATTCAAATGATGAGGATAAAAATCCAAGAATATACCGCTGAAGATGGCTACATATTTTTTAAAAAGGAACACATCTATCATCATCATCATCGAGTGTTATCTCCGCAACGAAGGTTGGCTACCATGGAGCGCCATTCTGCTCTGTCTCTTGCTTTGATGGTGCAGGTTGTCATAGGCTGGTTTGTAACACATCTATAAATATTTAAAATTAATCTTAAAATTAATAGGAAGTATAAATGTTAAAAATTAAGTTAGCGAAGTTTTTTTTTTTCTTCTTTTAACTAGTAATATAATAGTTAGTAATGAATCAGTCGGCGCGCATTCGTGACGACGAAGTGATATGGTTCTATCACAGCTTTACGCACTCCAGTCGACATTGCTGAAAAAAAAGAAGTGATCTCGTTGGCTTTGTCGAAGGTATTAAGAGCGAGGAAGAGTAACTACGTCACATTTTAAAAGCTGTATGCAGCATAATCAAGTTTTAACTCCCCTTTCCCATTGTATTATTAATTCAAAAACGTCCGTCAGTATATTCCGTATTCTAAGAGTTAACCGTTGCCTCCACCTCCACCCCCGCTCCCAAATTACTTCTTCCTCCCCCCCCCCCCCCCTTGCGTCTTTGAAAAAAGAAATATGTGACGTCACAAAATCAAGTAAACAAGACTAGAAGATATTTAATTTTTACCTTTTGCGGTAACTTGTAAAATACTTAGTTTCCGTCATAATGAATAGTTTCAGCAGTATGGAGAAACAGAAATCAGTAACACAAAACAAGCATTGAACTCTCTTGAATTCTCGCGCTTCACGTGCGCTCGAAGTTCAGGCAGACCTGGGACTATATTTCTGTCGTGTTATTGCTAACAGTGGCATTGATGAGCCGTACAAGTAGCTAGGCTCGTGCGTTCGGATAAAACGGCGGACGGAGAGAGAGACATGCGGCCTTGTATGGGCAGGTCTTAGGGATTATTTTCATGTCACTGTTTCATCTATTTTTTTTCTATTTCTCTGAGAGAAACCTCCGCACAAATTCTGTCACAGAAAGAGGGCGGGCGTGTCAGAATACCGTTATATGATTGGTGGTTTCTGGGAAATAGATTCTACCGCGCATTCCAGATATCTGAAAACATTGCGCTTTGTAAAGTTGTTCGGATGGATGAAGCAGAACAGAAACGAGTTGAAGAGTAAATATAGGACTCAATTAAAGATGGGGTTTTAGAGGTAGAAGAGCGAAAAGACAGACAGACAGACAGACAGACAGACAGACAGACAGACAGACAGACAGACAGACAGACAGACAGACAGACAGACAGACAGACAGACAGACAGACAGACAGACAGACAGACAGACAGACAGACAGACAGACAGACAGACAGACAGACAGACAGACAGACAGACAGACAGACAGACAGACAGACAGACAGACAGACAGACAGACAGACAGACAGACAGACAGACAGACAGACAGATAGATAGATAGATAGATAGATAGATAGATAGATAGATAGATAGATAGATAGATAGATAGATAGATAGATAGATAGATAGATAGATAGATAGATAGATAGATAGATAGATAGATAGATAGATAGATAGATAGATAGTATCAGCGGTAAAATGACTCATAAATAGTCGGGGAAAAATCACAAATAATCAAGACACAAGAACAATGAAATGATTCACTGATCTATCGCCTCTAAAGTTTTACCTCCACAATAATATTCATTTTTTAATGATTTGTTTCCAGTCTAAACCACTGGAAACTACTATTCGTGCTGTTTCGTCCTATAACTGTTTGTGTGCAACGCAAGTATTCAGCCCTACCCTATCCGGGAAATACTTGCCATCATCATCATCATGTGTCATACCCGTTGGCGTAGGTGATCATGTCCCTCCACAATCTTCTATCTACAGTGCATCGTATCAGTTCTGTTGTTGACTGTTTTCCATGCCATGACACCAAGCTATCCAGTATTTTCTCTCTTTGTCGTCCGCGATATCTCTTTCCTTTTATTTTGCCAGTTGTAACCAAGTATTCAAACTTTCCTCTTCTCATAATGTGACCAAAAAATGTTGATTGTTTCTTTCTGATGTTTTTTATGAGCTCTAATTATGTGTGTGGAAAGATAATCAATAACCTAAGATATGCTGACGATACTGTACTACTAGCAGAAAATCCTAAAGACCTACAACAATTACTTAATGAAATAAACACGACAAGCAAAAAATATGGACTAGATATGAATATCAAAAAGACTAAAACTATGATCATAAACAAAGAAAATACTCAAAACCCACAAGTGGATATCAAAATTGAAGGAATAGACCTTGAGACAGTTCAGAACTATAACTACCTTGGACATACTATAACCAGTGATGGAAAATGTACAACTGAAATAAACAAAAGAATAGGAATGGCAAAAAGTAATTTTAATGTCATGAAGGACATACTAACATCAAAACAAATAACACCAGAGCTAAAACTAAGAATAGCAAAATGTTACATCTTCTCAATATTCCTATATGGTGCTGAAACATGGACATTAGACAAGAAAACAGAACAGAGAATTGAAGCCTTTGAAATGTGGATATATAGAAGAATAGGTAGAATTGGATGGAAGGAAAAGAAAACAAACGACGAAGTCTTAAAACAACTAAAAATGAAAAGAGAGCTTCTGAACACAATTAGAACAAGACAAATGCGATTCTTAGGCCATGTTAAAAGACACAACAGCCTACTGAAAGTGATCCTGGAGGGGAAAATACAAGGTAAAAGAGGCAGAGGCAGACCAAGATTAACATGGACGAGTAACATCAAAAGATGGACAAATCAACCGATGACAACCTGCACCATCAAAGCAAGAGATAGAGCAAAATGGCGCTCCATGGTAGCCAACCTTCGTTGCGGAGACGGCACTCAATGATGAATGATGAAGTCACAGACTGTCACTTCCTCCCACCTTCAACTCTGTCCACCTCTACTTGCTCCTTCTTTCGCAGTTCCACGCAGAATAGTCTTTGCCCAGCCAAATGGTTGAGATACGTTGCCATATTATTTTATTGTTCTTTTCTTTGCAGCCAGATCTTCCACAGAGCGTTGCATTCACCACAGCCCGTCTAAAAGAGTCTCTGTCTCTAGCCAGATCTTCCACAGAGCGTTGCATTCACCATAGCCCGTCTAAAAGAGTCTCTGTCTCTAGCCAGATCTTCCACAGAGCGTTGCATTCATCATAGCCCGTCTAAAAGAGTCTCTGTCTCTAGCGAGATCTTCCACAGAGCGTTGCATTCACCACAGCCCGTCTAAAAGAGTCTCTGTCTCTAACCAGATCTTCCACAGAGCGTTGCATTCACCATAGCCCGTCTAAAGGAGTCTCTGTCTCTAGCCAGATCTTCCACAGAGCGTTGCATTCACCATAGCCCGTCTAAAAGAGTCTCTGTCTCTAGCCAGATCTTCCACAGAGCGTTGCATTCACCATAGCCCGTCTAAAAGAGCCTCTGTCTCTAGCCAGATCTTCCACAGAGCGTTGCATTCACCACAGCCCGTCTAAAAGAGTCTCTGTCTCTAGCCAGATCTTCCACAGAGCGTTGCATTCACCATAGCCCGTCTAAAAGAGTCTTTGTCTCTAGCCAGATCTTCCACAGAGCGTTTCATTCACCATAGCCCGTCTAAAAGAGTCTCTGTCTCTAGCCAGATCTTCCACAGAGCGTTGCATTCACCATAGCCCGTCTAAAAGAGTCTCTGTCTCTAGCCAGATCTTCCATTTCTTCAGTTGTCATGTTCAAGGTCTCCTTGATGTCTTGAAACCATCTTCTTCTTGGCATGCCCTAACGCGTCGCCCAGGAAACATGCCTTCAAGTATTGTTCTTTTCACGGCCATAATATCTTAATCCCCTCTGTAGAATGTTGTTTATAAACCAGTTCTTTTTAAACATTCAACGTACCTTGCAGGTTTTTTTGTTGCATTCTGTTTCCACTGAATTGATTTTCTACCTTGCTGTTTGCGATATTGTTCATGATTCACAACCGTATGTTGCTATCGAAAAAATGCATATTCTTTGTATTTTTAATTTTAGTGCCGTGCTGGTCTTGTGACAAGTTCTTTATGGCATTTAATTTGTGTGCTGCTAATCTTCTTTTGATCTTTTTTTTTCTGGCAGTCTCCATTGTTAGTTACTACAGATCCCAGATATGCATGATTTGTTACAACCTCAAGTTCTTCACTGTTGATGATGGTTATGGGTTGGCTTTCTGTTTTTTAACTCTTTCCGTACGTTTCGACGCACCATGCGCCATGTCGATTTCAGTCATGTACGTTTCGCCGCACAGTGCTTCACTCTCAAATTGATTAGTGTAAACTGTCATCAAACCATATCCCTTTTATATGTCGTGTATCATCTTGGTATTGGTGAATTCTAATTCCTTGTTTAGTTATCTAAAGATCCATATATAATATATAAAGTGTTAGATAAATATAAACATGGAGATTAATATCTAGAAAAATGAAACATGTTGTATCTGAAATCTTTACCGCTAAAATTATAATAACCTTCCGTGCAGAAAAAGTTAAGACAAAATAAACAACTAAAATAATGAATGAATCAATTCAGAGGAAGAGAGTATGTTTACAGCACTCGGAAAAATGACAAATAATCAACAACAGAAAAAAATATGGGCCAAGGCAGGATCGAACCCGTATTCAGTGGCACAGCGCCTTGCCACGAAAAGCCAAACGCTTAGGAACACTGCCACTCAGCTAACTAAAACATATTTTTTTCTGTTGTTGATTATTTGTCATTTTTCCGAGTGCTGTAAACATACCTCTTCCTCTGAATTGATTCACTGATTATCGCCTCGGAAGTTTCCCTCTATAATAATATTCATTTATTATTATTTGTCTTCAGTTTAAACAACTAAAATAACCAGTTTCTCTCCAACAGCACAAGCTAGATCCTATCAGCAGAAGAAAGAAAAACTTCCGATACACAGCTTTTTTTCATTTTCACTACCAACTATCCACTTACAAAATCTTTAATAACATGTCTCACTGTCGAGATTATTCGATTTGTATACAACAGTCAAGTCTAGACATAGATTATAGCCATTATTTCCCAAATGTCGTTAGTATGAAATCCCCTAGCTTTATGATCAAGTCACGAAGTACAATAATACATTCAATATATTATTTTGCTATGAAATAGTGTTAAATTAGTAATAAAGAGTGCGTTCAAGGCGTCCTTAAAGCTTATGGGTTGAAAGAGGTCATCGAACCATAGCAGGTTGTTTGTGCCAGAAATAATTAACTAAAAACTTATTAAAGTCATACTCCGCTCCCCTGTGGTAGTCCTGGAAATAGACTAACTTGCCTGAAAAAGCGAATAGGCAAAAGGAAGGAAACCCCGGGTTTGAAAATTCAAACTGAAGTCCGATGTTTTAGGTCGAAAGTTGCAGATATCGCAGATTACGGTAAACCACAACAAAGTGCGTATACGCTCATTGACGTCATTGTAAGTGTGGACAATGAAGATCTATCGACGGGTCTATCGTTGTAGAAGATGAATTAATATATAATTATAAATCATAATTACAGTTACTAAAATGTGTCCTATTTTAGTGCCGTGTCGTTCATTTAAAAAAAAAAAAACTACATTTACGACACATAGTACCATTGCTGGTGTATGCAGGGGGGCTCACGATAGAACCCGAGGGATAGAGGCAGCTTGGGCAAAATAGTCGCCACAACGTGTGAGACTTAGGATTTGTATTTCATCCCTGACAGAAAAATTTCTTTCGCATTGGATATTCATTTATCTGCTAGGGGTTGGGTGGTCTAGATGTAAGATGTCGGCCTTTGGACAAGAAGGTCCAGGGTTCAAACTGAACCGTGGTTTCTCCGTGACGTTACCCTCCCCTGGTCTCTGAGTAGTGATACCCACTGTCTAGCCCTCTCGGATAGAAAGGGGGGGGGGGGAACGGGCGGCCCCGTGTGCACTTGCGCATGTTAAATAATTTGGCAGTTGGAAATCGAAAAGAGAAGAAGGCAAAAAGAAAAAGAAAAACCAACCGAGGACGAATCAAATGTCGGCAAAAAAAAAGTACCTGCAACGATGGATCCCCTGGCTGTGTTACGTAGTACTTCATCAATTATCTTCTGCAATTGGTTATGTGGGTTACCTATCCTACAGTCTCTTATCATCTACATTTCGATTCAGAATCAACGTTGTTGCAGTGGTTCCTGCAAGTGTATGTTCTTTGTTGTTCCGTTCCATTTATTGTTATCAGGTCCTGGACGTAAACATCGCCCTTTTAACATCAAGTACCGAACATGAACATTGATCATATTCAACAGTTTCACAATAATGTGTTCACAGCTGCTGGTCTGGTTATCTTTGTGTGTCTGTGACATAACACTGCCGCCATGTTTATACGAAATGTTTAGCATAGTCCAAGAATAGCAAAATTGTATATCTTCTCAACATTCCTATATGGTACAGAAACATGGACATTAGACAAGAAAACAGAACAGAGAATTGAAGCCTTTAAAATGTGGATATATAGAAAAATAGGTAGAATTGGATGGAAAGTAAAGAAAACAAACGATGAAGTGTTAAAACAACTCAAAATGAAGAGAACTACTAAACACAATTCAAACAAGACAGATTCGATTTTTGGACCGTGTTGAAAGACGCAACAGCCTACTAAAGTAATCTTGAAGGGGAAAAATACAAGGTAATAGAGGTAGACCAAGACTAACATGGACGAGTAACATCAAAAGATGGACAAATCAGCCTATGACAATCTGCACCATCAAAGCAAGAGACAGAGCAGAATGGTGCTCCATAATAGTCAACCTTCGTTGCAGAGATGGCACTCAATGATGATGATGATGATGATGATAATTAGCATAGTCTACATTTATTACTAGAAAAGTTTGAAATATAAACCTTATTTTAATACGTTATTTCTGAAGTTTGGTTTTTTTTCTATTTCGGTAACTAGTCTCTCCACTCTTTAACATTAATTGACAGCAATCGAAGCCAAAATGTTTTCGGCATAATATAATATTTCCACTTCAGACTCTTGAAAAATCTGGAGTAACGTTATAGCCTTGGCATTTAGATGAGTATCCCGAGCTGCTGCCAAGGTCGTTGCCAAGTCTAGGTCAGGGTTTGTTTAAATGGGTTTCTTGAGAGGTGGTTAGGGATCCTTGAGGAGCAGTTGAGGGTTATGTGAGTTGTAGGGAATTCGGAGAGAGATGTTAGTACTTGGGTGACTAGCCATTCCGTGAGATGCGTGGGATAACGAGTTTATGAAGGTGAATTTGGTTTATACGAGAACTCGTTATGAGTTTAATAAATTGCTACCATTGGTACCGTAATAGATGGTTTAATAAGAAGAAATTTGGAGTCCCCTTCAATGTGGTAGCGAGTGTCTAATTGTGATTATAGATTCCGTAGAGGTGCATAATATGTCTGTGACAAGTGTAGCGATTTAGCGTGCAGTACTTAGGGGCCACTGATATGTGTTTATGGGGTTCGTGAAAGGAGTTTATGTGCTCCGAGGGGTCACTGAGAGGTGTTTATATGGGTTTGCGAAAGGAGTTTAGATTTTCCAAAAGATATAGGTAAATAGGGAGCACTGAGATGTGCTCCAAAAGGTTTTGGTATATAGGGTTAATGTGAGGTGTTGATAGGGTCGGTGAAAGGAGTTTTGGTATTTCACGTGATACATGTAAGTAAGGGGTCAATGAGAGTTGTTGATGGGGTCCTGAAAGGATTTTTGGTATTTCACGTGATATCGGTAAATAGCGGTCAAATAGAATTGTTGATAGGGTCCTGAAAGGATTTTGGGTATTTCATGTGATATAGGTAAATAGGGGTCAAGTAGATGTGTTTATTGGGTACATGAAAGGAGTTTATGTACATCGCGTGATATAGGTAAAGGTTTTTTGTTATAGACAGCTGGGACTTAGATGGGAGGTCGTAGTGATTAAAGCAATATAGTGTTGTGTTTGTTATGTATGTTCAAAGATGTTTTATTGAATGATATGTAGATATGTGGGTCTTGAAGACTTACACAGATTAGTATATGTGAATAAATATATAAATGGGTGAGATTGGACGAGTACATAGATGAGTTGACTGGGATAGATCTATATCTTGATGTGTGCCCGTGTTATTCATATCTCATATCTTTGTGCGTGTCTGTGTTTAGTCATATCTCATATCTTAGTGTGTATCTGTGTTAGTCATGTGTCATGTCTTTGTGCGTGCATGTCTGTGTTAGTCATATCTCATATCTTTGTGTGCATGTCTATGTTAGTCACATCTCATATCCTTATGTGCATGTCTATGTTAATCACATCTCATACCTTTGTGTGTGCATGTCTATGTTAGTCATGTCTCATATATTTGTGTGTATGTCCATGATAGTCACATCTCCTACCTTAATGTGTGTCTGTCTATGTTAGTCATGTCTCATATCTTTAAGTGTTTGTGTTTAATCATATCTCAGATCTTTGTATGTGCATGTCTATGTTAGTCACATTTCCTATCATTGTGAGTGCATGTTTATGTTAATCATGTCTCATATCTTTGCGTGTGCATGACTGTGTTTAGTCATATCTCATATCTTAGTGTGTGTATCTGTGTTAGTCATATCTCATATTTTAGGGTGTTTCTGTGTCAGTCACATCTCATATCTTAGTGTGTGTGTGTGTGTGCGTGTGTGTGTGTGTGTGTGTGTGTGTGTGTGTGTGTGTGTGTGTGTGTGAGAGAGAGAGAGAGAGAGAGAGTCATATCTCATATCTTGGTGTATGTCAGTGTTAGTCATGCCTCATATCTTTGTGTGTGCATGTCTGTGTTAGTCACCTCTAGTGACTCGGGCAGATAGTGCTCGTTAACCTGGCAGGGCCGACCATCTAAGGGCAGAATCCACAATCTCTGTTTTGGATTAGTTGTTCAATATCGGCGAAGGAGCTGATATCTGCTGTTATTGCCTCTCGTCTCAGATATATATAATGTCATAAAACTGCCTTGTGCATTCTGTAACGGGGTCTGCCACTACAATATTGGCAGCAAATAATATTACCCGCGAGCCAAGTCACGAAATGTTTCTTGAAAATAATAACCTTCACGTTTTTTCCGAGCTGCAGTTGCAATTTGACATCACGTGAAACAAAACGAATGTGGTTTAGGTGTTTAAGTTTCTACAACAGAAATATTTGTGATTAATGGAATACTTTAATCGCCAAAAATACTAGACACAAAAATGATATGCTGAACAAATTAAACAGTGTTAGCGGGTCATCTTCTAGTCTGCAACATGAGATACAACAAACTGAAATTAGCGGCCCGTGCTACCAGGCGAAGCGAGAAGAAGCCGAGGCTGATTTGAATGGAGAATTGTAAGACGAGTCCACTTAACCGTAAGATACACTTGACAATCACCCTTTTGGGTGGCCTGATGTTCTGACCTGGGAACGAAATTGCTATTCTGGCAATAAAAGCGCAACACTGGGGTACCTGTAACGGGAGGACTGTGAATAACAGTTGACGGGTGGGTAGTTGCTGCTGTTGTGTTTCCTCGCCCCGCGTCTACCTTTGCTTTCCCTTTCCCACGTTTAACAGTAAATGCAAAGATATACCCGAAGCGTTAAATGATAACAAAGAAATGAATATTCTTATATTTCTTCCATTCAGCTCCCTGGGGAGCATAGGTCTTCAATAAACATTTTCCAAGCCGTTCTGCTTCTTGCTATTCTCTTAAGATCTTTCAATGTCTTCTTCATCCTCTTCATCTCGGCTACCACATGTCTTCTCAAATATAGTATGTACTTCCTCTCTTGTTTACTCCCCGGGGATTTAAAAAAAATGGTTTGTCGTAGAAGTTGGCTTCCTATGTGTCCTATCCAGCGACATCATCAAAGTCTTAACTCTTTGTCCACTGGTATTTGAATGGTATTTTTACATAGTTCTAACGTAATTATTTTGTCCTGCAACTCTATACCTTTTTTTTCCCTAAACATAACATTAATTATATATATATATACCATCATCTTCATAAAGTACGATGTCTGCTGGCATAGGTGATCATATCTCTCCACAACTTTCGATCTCGACAGTTATTTATCATTGCTTTGAACATCTACTAAGCCGTTCTCTTAATCTGTCTGGTATTTTTTTCTGTTGGCTTCTTTCTATCTTGGGAGTCGCGATAGTTCAGTGGTTAGTGAACTGGACTACAAAGGACAAGGGGTAGGGTTCGATACCAACTGACGGCTTCCGGGTTCACCCAGCCTTAAATGGGTACCGGATTTTTTTTCTGGGAAAGTAAAGCAGCACGGGCGTAATACCGAACACATTACCCAAAAAATCATGTGCTGAAGGTCTGTAAAATATAGGGTCACTAACACCATATTTCCCTATACGCCACTTGGCGTGACGGGGGTACTTTACTTTTTTTACTTTCCTTCTATCTCTTCGTCCCTCAACTTTCTCAGTTGTCACGATATATTCCAGCTGTTCCCTTCTCATTGCATGACCGAAAAAAATGAAGATTGTTTCTCCCTAATATTGGAAATTAACTCTCTCTCTCTCTTTGCTTTGGCCTCTTTCAGAATGTTTGCATTATTCTTTTCAGCCTCTCCGTGGTATTCTCAACATTCTTCTGTTAAACCACATTTCTACAGACTTCAGTGATTTTCTTATCTCTTGTCCTATTGTATATATATTATATATGTTGTACTATAGAAACACAGCCAAGTTGGGGATCCCTGTCAGCAGTTGAATGTATATAGGATGCAACATATTTATTGGTTCAGCCAGGTAACTAAATAAAAAACAACAAAATACAATCTACACAGCTTTCAACAAAAGTTACGAAATAAAAGGAAGGAAGATGAAATTCTAGAACCATTCTCAACCACCAGAACGGAATAATGTTTAGAATACCATGTTCTGACAAAACATATTAAAGCTAACATCCTCTAGAAGAGATCAATACAAAAAAAAAAAAAAAGAAAGCATATTAATAACATCAGATGGAAGAATTATTTATTTATCAATACTCATTGCTTTGATGTTTGTTTGATTATTTATTTTCGTACACTAGCTTTATACATCTGGTGAAGTCTTGGGGAACTGAATTTATTTTGCGTGCTGATCACGTTTTCCCAGTTTCACGCCGACTATCGGGGGTGAAATAAAAATCCTGAGTCTCACACGTCGTGGCAATGGTACTATGTGTCGTAAAGATAGTTTTTTTTTTTTTTTTACACCGACAGCCGTGTGCTCAGATGTCCCTCGCTATACAGGCAGATATTTTCCCCACTTCAGAATTACTATCAAATATACACGGGAGTTTTGCCGATATGGGACAGTTTTTTTTTCCCCCTTATCAATCGTTGCTGAGCTACAGCCACATAGCGACTACTCTTTTCGATCTGCAACTGCCGAAGATTCTTTAAGGTGGACAGAATTCACCCGGGACATCCCACCCCCACTCCCGTTATCTGAGAGTTCTATACTACAAATCTCACACCGCAGATACTAGAGGACGGTAAGGCCAACTACGGATTCGAAGTGAACAAAACCTCCCACACCCGTGTCAGAACAAAACCTCCCACACCCGTGTCAGAACAAAACCTCCCACACCCGTGTCAGAACAAAACCTCCCACACCCGTGTCAGAACAAAACCTCCCACACCCGTGTCAGAACAAAACCTCCCACACCCGTGTCAGAACAAAACCTCCCACACCCGTGTCAGAACAAAACCTCCCACACCCGTGTCAGAACAAAACCTCCCACACCCGTGTCAGAACAAAACCTCCCACACCCGTGTCAGAACAAAACCTCCCACACCCGTGTCAGAACAAAACCTCCCACACCCGTGTCAGAACAAAACCTCCCACACCCGTGTCAGAACAAAACCTCCCACACCCGTGTCAGAACAAAACCTCCCACACCCGTGTCAGAATTCGAACTCCTGAATTTTGTGTTCACAGAAAGGCGTCTCTTTACCTGCAGATCGCCCAGACCCCTAAATTATTCTGATGATAACAATTGGTAACAAATTGATAACAAAAAAGGAATTGAAGTCAACGGCCACAACATAAATAATTTGCGATGTGCGGATGACACAGTCTTAATAGCAGAGACAGAGAATGAACTACAAGAAATAATAGACATAATAGTAAAAAAAAAAAGCAAAAAGAAAGGTCTCAGTCTGAATAGTAAGAAAATAGAAGTAATGGTTATATCGAAGAAACAATCACCACCATCATGCAGCATAAAAATAAACGAGACAAATCTTAAACAAGTGCAACGCTTCAAATACTTGGGCACAGTGATAACATCAGATGGGAGATGCACCACAGAAATAAAAAGCAGAATAGTTCAGGCCAAAATAGCATTTCAGAAAATGAAAAATATCTTTTGCAACAAATTTATGTCAATAGAAGTGAGAAGAGAGTTCATCGGTGCTATATAGAACCACTTCTGACCTATGGAAGCGAATCATGGACAGTAGACAAACAAATGAAAAGACGATTAGAGGCCACAGAGATGGGATTTCTCAGAAGAATGTTGAAAGTTCCCTGGACAGCTAAAAAGACCAATGAGGAAGTTCTCAAAGAGGTCAACACAAAAAGGGAGCTCTTAAAAAACATCAGAAAGAAGCAATCAACATTTTTCGGGCACATCATGTGAAAAGAGGAAATTTGGAATACTTGGTTACAACTGGCAAAATAAAAGCAAAGAGAGATCGCGGACGACAAAGAAAGAAAATACTGGATAGCTTGGTGTCATGGCATGGAAAACAGTCAACAACAGAACTGACACGATGCACTGTAGATAGAAGATTGTGGAGGGACATGATCACCTACGCCAACCGGTGTGGCACATGATGATGATGATAACAATTGTATTGATAAATATGATGCTGGCATCTTATTGTTTTAAACAAAATTATATTATGATTATGGTTATGGAAGGCCGTATGAAGTGGAGAACTTTTGTTAAAACTCTACAAGAGGCTAGAAGTCGTACCGGCCTCTAATTACCTTGTCTGTAACCATGGGAACAAATTGAAGGTGCCTTGTGGGAACTACACTCTATCCATCAGAGCCAGAAAAGGTCAAGGATACACATATCACATAATGTGGTGGAGAAGTGAAGTAGTAAACATCATTCGAAAACAGCCAGCAATATACTTATTTAGGCCTGCGGGCTCAGAGGAATTTCCCGGTAACCCTTTAAATATGATGACGTTTTAGACTTTTTGAGCAGGGGCTTTTGTGGATAGAACGACGTCAACCGTCTGTAGCTTCTATAGCTAAAAACGTCACACTAGATGGAGGGTTTACATGTTTTATTTTCTGCCCGCAGGCCTTAATAAATCTAGTTGGCTATGACTGGACTAAAATATATAATTTTGTGTTTTGAGTTTCGTTTTCCCCCCTTCTTTTTGTTATTACTGTCTCTGCATTGCTTTGCTTGCGTTCGGCCGTTGACTTAAGGAGTACACCTCTTTGTCATCCGCCCTTGAAGTATTCATTTTCTTTGTTTTAAGTGGATCGATTAATGAGCAAAAATTGTACCTTTGTTCAGTTTATCCTCAAACCAGCGCTTGCACTAATTGTTGGGCAGCTGACACTCATAGATGTAGATAACTGTCATCTCATTGTGACGCATCATCATCCTCGTCATCATCATGTGTCATACCGGTTGGCGAAGGCGATCATGTCCTTCCAGAATTTAGTTAGCTGAGTGGCAGTGTTCCTTAGCGTTTTGCTTTTCGTGGCAAGGCACTGTGCCGCTGAGTACGGGTTCGGTCCTGCTTCGGTCCAAATATTGTTCTTTGTTTGTTTTTTTTCTGTTGTTGATTATTTGTCCTTTTTTCCGAGTGCTATTAACATACCTCTTCCTCTGAATTGATTCGCTATTCTGTTATTGATCGTTTTCCATGCCATGATACCAAGCTATCCAGTATTTTCTCTCTTTGTCGTCTGCGATCTCTCTTTCCTTCTATTTTTCCAGTTGTTACTGAATATTCCAACTTTCCTCTTCTCATGATGTGTCAGAAAATTATTGATTGTTTCTTTCTTATGTTTTTTTTAGTAGCTCCCTTTTAGTGTTGGCCTCTTTTAGACGCATATATTACGAAAATTATGATCCAATGGTCTGCAGGTCTTACAAGTAATATTCTTTTTTTATTTTATTAATCAAATAATTAACGTGATAGTTAATACATTATAATAGATATTCTCAGTTAGAATGTTATTCTTATCAAGCAAAGATTCAGTGTTAGAATGTTATTTTTATCAAGCAAAGATTCAGTGTTAGAATGTTATTTTTATCAAGCAACGATTCAGTGTTAGAATGTTATTCATATCAAGCAACGATTCAGTGTTAGAATGTTATTCATATCAAGCAAAGATTCAGTGTTAGAATGTTATTTTTAATCAAGCAAAGATTCAGTGTTAGAATGTTATTCATATCAAGCAAAGATTCAGTGTTAGAATGTTATTCATATCAAGCAAAGATTCAGTGTTAGAATGTTATTCATATCAAGCAAAGATTCAGTGTTAGAATATTATTCATATCATGCAGCGATTCCATATTAATCAAATTCTTATTTTACACATATATTCCACGTTGAAACATGGACACTATACAAGAAAACAGAACAGAAAATTGAAGCCTATACAGTGTGGATTTATAGAAGAATAGGAAGAATTGGAAGGAAAGAAAATAAAATAAACGATGAAGTCTTAAAACAACTTACAATGAAAAGAGATTTACTAATTACAATTCAATTAACACAAATGAGTTTTTTGGGGCATGTTAAAAGACACAGCAGCCTACTAAAAGTAATCTTGGAAGAGAAAATACAAGGTAAAAGAGGCAGACCAAGACTAACATAAACAAGTAACATCAAAAGATGGACAAGTCAGCCTATGACAACCTGAACGATCACAGCAATAAACAGAGCAGAATGGCGCTCCAAAGTCGTCAACCTTCGATGCGGAAACGACACTCAATGATAATTCAATGTTGAAATCTTAACAATGCCACGCAGCGACGTCATGTTGAAATCTTAACAATGCCACGCAGCGACGTCATGTTGAAATCTTAACAATGCCACGCAGCGACGTCATTTGTCTTACCCTAGCCACGTTAAAGTTGTTACTATGTACATTGCTATATAGCACGTTAAAATCGTAACCATACATGCGGTGGTCCCACGTTAAAATCGTAACCATACATGCGGTGGTCCCATTAAAAATCGTAACCATACATGCGGTGGTCCCACGTTAAAATCATTAACCATACATGCGGTGGTCCCACGTTAAAATCGTAACCATACATGCGGTGGTCCCACGTTAAAATCGTAACCATACACGCACCGATGCCACGTTAAAATATTAACAATGTCATGTTGAAATCGTATCAATACATGCAGCAATGCCAGGTGATCGAACGCATTGTTCAAAAAGTTACATTCATAAATGCAATGTCCTTTATTATACTAAGATCCCATAAGTTTGCATTCCTAACAACACACCCTAAAAACATTTTATGAAATAACTGCCGTATGTCACTGGTTGTTTACATTGTCTTGTTTGTTTGTTCATTTGATAACTACAACCCGTGTATGACTTTCCTATGTTATATTTCATAAACATGTGGTTTTACGGAGGACTATTAGGATTATCAAGGGCAGTTAAATTAAATGAGGATCTTATAAAAGACGCCCGACTTATGTTTTCCCCCACGTGTTTGATCGCTAAGGTCTCACATACGATCTTTTACGATCTAAATATAAAAGCATTTTTTAAAATGAGAGTCATATATTATGTACAGTCAGGGTTTCTTTATTTTAAAAATGTACCAAAAATGTATGTGATTATAACTAAAATAGTTCTTAAAATGTTATGTATAGTCGGTCTTAACATATAGATGTGAATCATGGAGAATAGGACAAGAAAATCACTGGAGACTGTAGAAATGTGGTTTTACAAAAGAATGTTGAGAATACCATGGACAGCTAAAAAGAGAATGAAAACATTCTGAAGGAGGCCAAAGCAAAAAGAGAGCTGATTTCCAATATTAGGAAGAAACAATCATCATTTTTGGCCATGTTATAAAAAATAAACAGCTGGAATATATTGTAACAACTAGGAAAATTGAGGGACGAAGAGATAGAGGGAAGCAAATAGAAAAGATATCAGACAGCTTAAGAGAATGGTTTGGCAGAAGGTCAAGATCAGAAAGGATAAATAACTGTCGAGATTGAAAGTTGTGGTGAGACATGATCACCTATGCCAGCAGGTCTGGTACTTGATAATGATGATAACTAAAATACCACTTTGTGATTATAAAAGAAAAACCGTGCATTCCTGAAGCACAACGACTATCAATCTACTGAGATTGGAAACAGAACATAATATTGGAAATAAACATGGGAACCATATACTGAGATTGGAAACAGAACATAATATTGGAAATAAACATGGGAACCATATACTGAGATTGGAAACAGAACATAATATTGGAAATAAACATGGGAACCATATACTGAGATTGGAAACAGAACATAATATTGGAAATAAACATGGGAACCATATGCAGTGTCGTAAAGAACTTGTTGCTGTACACGAAATATTGAGTAACCACAGGATGGAACTGACACGAAGTGTTCTCATTCCGGGCACTAGAAACCGCAGAGTGGTTTTTACAAACATGGGAGCTCTTCGGGAAACAGAAAGAAAATATGTCGTATGGAGACAATACCACTTCAAAAACTGAAGAGCTCTGTAGAACGTCTGAAGAGAAAAGTGCTGGTTGTGGAATTTATTTCTTATTGCCAGGTAAGTTGCAAATGACAGACTCAAACTAAAAATAAAATTAGTCATGAAATCTCATTTACAAAGACCTTCATAGAATATGGAATACAAGGTCTATTGACTTCTCGTCCCTCTAATACCTCCTGCATATTAATTCATCGTTTCTGCTGATTGATATAAAAAGACAATTTTCATGCCATATTCAATTACAGAGGCTTATAAATCATAGCCATTTTGATTAATTTTCAAAACTTATAATCAGGACATCATGTGGTCTATCTAGTCGGGAACTTGCAATACTTAACTTTGAACTAGTGACATCATGTGGTCTATCTAGTCGGGGAACTTGCAGTACTTAACTTTGAACTAGTGACATCATGTGGTCTATCTAGTCGGGGAACTTGCAGGACGCAACTACTAACTAGTGACAGTATGTGGTCTATCTAGTCGGAGAACTTGCAGTACTTAACTTTGAACTAGTAACATCATGTGGTCTATCTAGTCGGGGAACTTGCAATACTTAACTTTGAACTAGTGACATCATGTGGTCTATCTAGTCGGGGAACTTGCAGTACTTAACTTTGAACTAGTGACATCATGTGGTCTATCCAGTCGGGGAACTTGCAGGACGCAACTACTAACTAGTGACAGTATGTGGTCTATCTAGTCGGGGAACTTGCAGTACTTAACTTTGAACTAGTGACATCATGTGGTCTATCTAGTCGGGGAACTTGCAGTACTTAACTTTGAACTAGTGACATCATGAGGTCTAACTAGTCAGGGAACTTGCAGGACGCAAAAAGTAACTAGTGACATGTAGTCTATGTAATCGGGGAACTTGCAGTACTTAACTTTGAACTAGTAACATCATGTGGTCTATCTAGTCGGGGAACTTGCAGTACTTAACTTTGAAATAGTGGCATCATGTGGTCTATCTAGTCGGAGAACTTGCAGTACTTAACTTTGAACTCGTGGCATCATGTGGTCTATCTAGTAGGGGAACTTGCAGTACTTAACTTTGAACTAGTAACATCATGTGGTCTATCTAGTCGGGGAACTTGCAGTACTTAACTTTGAAATAGTGGCATCATGTGGTCTATCTAGTCGGAGAACTTGCAGTACTTAACTTTGAACTAGTAACATCATGTGGTCTATCTAGTAGGGGAACTTGCAGTACTTAACTTTGAACTCGTGGCATCATGTGGTCTATCTAGTCGGAACTTGCAGTACTTAACTTTGAACTAGTAACATCATGTGGTCTATCTAGTCGGAGAACTTGCAGTACTTAACTTTGAACTCGTGAATCATGTGGTCTATCTAGTCGGAGAACTTGCAGTACTTAACTTTGAACTAGTAACATCATGTGGTCTATCTAGTCGGAGAACTTGCAGTACTTAACTTTGAACTCGTGACATCATGTGGTCTATCTAGTCGGGGAACTTGCAGTACTTAACTTTGAACTCGTGAATCATGTGGTCTATCTAGTCGGAGAACTTGCAGTACTTAACTTTGAACTCGTGACATCATGTGGTCTATCTAGTAGGGGAACTTGCAGTACTTAACTTTGAACTGGTGACATTATGTGGTCTATCTTGTCGGGGAACTTGCAGTACTTAACTTTGAACTCGTGACATCATGTGGTCTATCTAGTCGGGGAACTTGCAGTACTTAACTTTGAACTCGTGACATCATGTGGTCTATCTAGTCGGGGAACTTGCAGTACTTAACTTTGAACTAGTGACATCATCAGGTCTAACTAGTCAGGGAACTTGCAGGACGCAAAAACTAACTAGTGACATCATGTGGTCTATCTAGTCGGGAACTTGCAGTACTTAACTTTGAACTAGTCGCATCATGTGGTCTATCTAGTCGGAGAACTTGCAGTACTTATCTTTGAACTAGTGGCATCATGTGGTCTATCTAGTCGGAGAACTTGCAGTACTTAACTTTGAACTCGTGACATCATGTGGTCTATCTAGTAGGGGAACTTGCAGTACTTAACTTTGAACTAGTGACATTATGTGGTCTATCTTGTCGGGGAACTTGCAGTACTTAACTTTGAACTAGTGACATCATCAGGTCTAACTAGTCAGGGAACTTGCAGGACGCAAAAACTAACTAGTGACATCATGTGGTCTATCTAGTCGGGGAACTTGCAGTACTTAACTTTGAACTAGTGACATCATGTGGTCTATCTAGTCGGGGAACTTGCAGTACTTAACTTTGAACTAGTGGCATCATGTGGTCTATCTAGTCGGAGAACTTGCAGTACTTAACTTTGAACTCGTGACATCATGTGGTCTGTCTAGTCGGGGAACTTGCAGTACTTAAGTCTGAACTCGTGACATCATGTGGTCTGTCTAGTCGGGGAACTTGCAGTACTTAACTACTAACTCGTGACATCATGTGGTCTATCTAGTCGGGGAACTTGCAGTACTTAGCTTTGAACTCGTGGCATCATGTGGTCTATCTGGTAGGGGAACTTGCAGTACTTAACTTTAAACTAGTGGCATGATGTGGTCTATCTAGTAGGGGAACTTGCAGTACTTAACTTTAAACTAGTGGCATCATGTGGTCTATCTGGTAGGGGAACTTGCAGTACTTAACTTTAAACTAGTGGCATCATGTGGTCTATCTGGTAGGGGAACTTGCAGTACTTAACTTTAAACTAGTGGCATGATGTGGTCTATCTAGTAGGGGAACTTGCAGTACTTAACTTTAAACTAGTGGCATGATGTGGTCTATCTGGTAGGGGAACTTGCAGTACTTAACTTTAAACTAGTGGCATCATGTGGTCTATCTAGTCGGGGAACTTGCAGTACGTAGCTTTGCACTCGCGACATTAAAAAAAAATCCGCTACCCATTTAAGGCTGGGTGAACCCGGAAGCCATCGGTTGGCATCGAACCCTACCTCTTGTCCTTTGTAGACCAGTTCATTTACCAGTGAGCCATCGCGGCTCCCAAAAACGTGGACTTTAAATTTATTTTAAAAAAGAGCAGAAAATTGAAGCCTTTAAAATGTGGATCTATTGTAAAATGGGGAGAATTGGGTGGCAGGAAAAGAAGACAAACAAAGAAGTTCTGAATCTGGAGAAAATGATAAAAAGAACTACTTAACACAATTCGAAAAAGATAATTCGAAAAAGACAATGCGAAAAGTTAAATTTTTTGGACATGTGAAGAGACATAATACCTTTCTAAAAGCCATCTTGGAAGGGAAAGTACAATTTAGACTAGACAAAGGCAAACCAAGATTGAAGTGAACGGATAACATCAAAAGGTTGACAGATGAATCTATGATAATGTGCACTATCAAGATAAGACTCAAGAGTACAATGGCGCTCCATGGTAGCCAACCTTCGATGTAGAGACAGCACTCAATGAATGATTGAAAGATTCCTTCCCTCGTTATGATAAGTGAGCATATTTGTCCATGGCCTGTGGCATTTCTTAGTAACACGCCTTTAGCGTCTTGGCAGGCGGTTGACAGCACGAGCAATCAATCAACGTTGTCGGTAATGCCTTATGCTTTCTTCTTCTTCTTTTATACACACCAAAAACGCTGGATTGGTGTTGATGTAGTCGGTATTACGCCAGGTCGCCCTTACTTCAAAGAAAAATCTCTGCTATCAATTTTATTTAGAGGCGGGGTGAACACCGAAGACTTGTTCGTCCGAGAATAATCACCGCCCCATCTGGGACTCGAACCCCGAACACTTTCGTTAAGTAGCGAGTGTGATAACCACTCAGCCATCGACGCATCTTTGATAAAAGTGCGTTGTTTAAAAATCGATGTTTATCCTATGTTTATAATACTCCCTTTGTCTGAACCATTATATATTACAACCATAGTAAAAGTAAAAAAAAAAAGTAAAGAGCCACCGTAACGCCAAGTGGCGTATAGGGAATATGGTGTTAGTGACCATAAATTTTACAGACCTTCAGCACATGATTTTTGGGGTAATGTGGTCGGTACTACGCCCGTGCCGCTTCACTTTCCAGGAAAAAAATCCAGTACCCATTAAAGGCTGGGTGAACCCGGAAGTCGTCGGTTGGGATCGAACCCTACCTCTTGTCCTTTGTAGTCCAGTTCACTAATCACTGAGTTATCGCGGCTCCCATATTACAACCCTGCTGTACATAATATATTCGTTTCATATAAACTAAAATATAGTCAACGTAGTTTTTTAAATATTTTTTTTTTACATAAAATGAGCAAAATTAAAGGTAGATCTATATGGACAAATGATAGTGTCCACATTTGTCAATGTCCAACAACAATTTTCGCGTGAAATGTGGTCGGTTTCACGCCAGGTCGGCCTATTTTCCAAGAAAAATACAATATCCATTTAAGGATGAATGAGCATAGGCGCTGTTGATAAGAATTAAACCCGACCTCTTGTCTTTAGTAGTTCAGCTAAATAAGCCCCGGGGACTCCTTGTAATGGTCTTGTCTGTATTTATTGAAGGAGAATGGCTTCAAGACTCATTTTGTCTGCGCAATAATTTGGTCACGTCTGCTTTATGTTGTTAATTAATTAATCATGGAAAACCATACAATAAAATTAAACTTAACTTGGTTAAGATAATCACATATGGCCTTTTACGACTTCAGAGACGGTTAAAGACAGACAAATGTCGATGTCCGAAAGTAACTGCCCTGCGCTTTTAGCTAAGTAGCCTCTCCCTTGGTTGTTCTCCTTCCCCTCCCTCCCCCTCCCCCCCCCCCCTTTTCCCTATCTGAATAGCAGGTTCGGCAACAAAATGAACGTGACTGTTTTTATGTCAGGGGTCTTACATATTTTCTCTCACTTCTTTCTTTTTCCAGCTTTGATCTGATTTTATTTTATTATTTTTTTAATTAACAATGATATTAAAATTATCTGTATTGTTGCAGCTTTCAAATTGATACCAATAATTATTAGACTTTACAGCTGTAGATTTTTTTCACAAAAGACACTATCAGGCGCGTGCATGCTGGCTTTCGTGGTCATGACTCTCTCGACTTTCTTAGCGATTAAGACAAGACTGTATCATCAGCTCACAAAGACTGTATCATCAGCATACAAAGACTGTATCATCAGCATACAAAGACTGCATCATCAGCAGACAAAAACTATCATCAGCATACAAAGACTGCATCATCAGCATACAAAAACTATCATCAGCATATAAAGATTGTATCATCAGCATACAAAGGCTGTATCATCAGTATACAAAAACTATCATCAGCATACAAAGAGTCTATCATCAGCATACAAAGACTATCATAAGCATACAAAGGCTGTATCATCATCATACAAAGACTGCATCATCAGCAGACAAAAACTATCATCAGCATACAAAGACTGTATCATCAACATACAAAGACTGTATCACCAACATAGAAAGATTGTATCATCAGCATACAAAGAGTCTATCATCAGCATACAAAGAGTTTATCATCAGCATACAAAGACTGTATCATCAGCATACAAAGACTGTATCATCAGTATACAAAGACAGCATCATCAGTATACAAAGACTGTATCATCAGCATACAAAGACTGTATCATCAGTATACAAAAACTATCATCAGCATACAAAGACTGTATCATCAGCATACAAAGACTGTATCACCAACATACAATGACTGTATCATCAGTATACAAAAACTATCATCAGCATACAAAGACTGTATCATCAGCATACACAAACTGTATCACCAACATACAAAGACTGTATCATCAGAATACAAAGACTGTATCACCAACATACAAAGAGTATATCATCAGCATACAAACACTCTATCATCAGCATGATACATTGAGCGGTAACCATTGACTGGTATTCCTGGCATGTCGTCCTGAAGTCGGATGTATTGGGCCGAAAGGCGGAAATATCACAGTTATGCTGCAAACCACAACACAACGCAGACACGTCCACTTAACGTCCTTTTAAGGACGGATGACGAAGAGATGTACTCCCTCAGTCATCGGGCGAACATAAGTAAGTAATTCCTTCGTAGCATTATCAATACAGGAATATATGTTTCAGTATTTGTAGATTATCTGATATCTACTGTAGTAGATGTCATTTAAAATCTGTTTCTTTTCTCCTCTATACCCAATACTCTATGATGTTAATCGTGTCATCGGTAAATTTATCTGCTTCATGAACCTTTCTTATTTCATGTAAGGCATTCTCCACTTTTGTGAATATTTGTGATTTGTTTTCATTATAATTATCTTGAATCACCCTGTTCGGTTCACGACAGTTTCAGACAATCCAGAATAGCATGCTGCAAGTTTCCAAATGATAATGAATGCAAGTTCATTTGCGGGGAAACCAACATGTATGTACATGACGTGGCGACAGCCCTGGAGCAATGTGCTTTTGTTTTCTCTGTGTACGTACATGTATCCCTGAACAAACCACCTCAGAAAAATTAGATAAATGCCATGAAAGGTACACATTTTAAATATTTTTTATTGTGAGTGTTTGAAGTATTAATTGAATGCTTATTTTATGTGTATGTTTATATATATATATATATATATATATATATATATATATATATATATATATATATATTGTCCTTTCGAGCCGAAGACGGCACATAGGGCAGAACCACAATCTCAAAAAGAGAAACCTTGGCACATATTGCAGAGATCACTGCTTCTAAAATCTATGGTTCTGTTTCCATAACAATACTTTATACAATGACAGCTTGTCAAGCCATCGATCAACCTCCTTAGTCGCCTCTTACGACATGCTTGGAAGGACACAGTGTCACTATATATATATATATATATATATCATCAACATCATTGAGTGCCGTCTCCGCATCGAAGGGTGGCTACCATGGAGCGTCATTTCACTCTGTCTCTTGCTAAGATGGTGCAGATTGGCATAGGCTGACTTGTCCATCTTTTGATGTTACTCGTCCATGTTAGTCATGGTCTGCCTCTTCCTCTTTTACCTTGTAATTTCCCTTCCAATATTACTTTTAGTAGGCTGTTGTGACTTTTAACATGCCCCAAAAATGTCATTTGTCTTGTTCTAATTGTGTTTAGTGGTTCTCTTTTCATTTTTAGTTGTTTTAAAATTTCGTTTGTTTTCTTTTCTTTCCATCCAATTATACCTATTCTTCTATAGATCCACATTTCAAAGGCTTCAATTTTCTGTTATATATATATATATATATATATATATATATATATATATAAACGCTTGATAATAATTGTACGTTTTTATAAC
The DNA here is from genome assembly GCA_032433765.1 of Megaustenia siamemsis. Classification (NCBI taxonomy): domain Eukaryota; kingdom Metazoa; phylum Mollusca; class Gastropoda; order Stylommatophora; family Ariophantidae; genus Megaustenia; species Megaustenia siamemsis. The sequence continues at coordinate 84,319,539 of JAVIAB010000124.1, read as the reverse complement.
AAATTAAAAGTATACACAACCATATTTTTACATATTTTTTTTTTTACATATGTAGACATTAAGTATTTTTTGTGTTAACTTTGGATATAAAATAATAAATTACGTGTACCTACCATCATGACATAAACTCGCTGGTAAGTATCCGTCTTCTATCCAAGTTGAAATAATCAAATGCAGGAAGGGGGGAAAAAAAAACCACTACTCGATTAAATATCTCCAAAAATCAATGCGAACACAAACTCAACTATAACCTACAATCTACAACCTGTAATTCTCTGCAGTAAAACTTCTCACAAAATCCAAGCAGAAAAATAAGAGGCCTGCTTCTGGCCTACCTGGCAAATACAATAAGAATGAATCGAGAAAACTCAACGGTGAACTGAATTCGAAGGCTTTCGATATACGCTGAAAACCAGTCCCACGCAGGCTTTTGCAGTTTGTATAAACTACATCGTGTGAATCCAATTCAAAATAAAGATTCTTCCATGCGAAAACACATACTTCGGAAGTTTACGAACGCTTCAACTAAACGTTTTAACACTTCGATAGGTGGAAAATAAGATTACAGGAGGGAGAAATATCTTGGGTTAAAAACGTAAAAATGACACCGGCCGGTCACTTCCTTTGCAGCGAATAATAAAAAAAAAAAAAAAAAATGGGAAGAGCCTGTTGCAACGTTACTGTGTGTACATTTTTTTTTTTTAAAGAGCTTTTCAACAGGCCTGGGAGGTAAACCTTAATGATAAGACTCCCAATTCTACCCGCTTCCATTCTGTACTCAAGGTAGACTGACAAGCTTTCACACGCGGAAATCGCTCCACGCAAAACCCCGGTGATATTTTTTCTCTCCCCCCCTTCCCCCATTTTTCTTTCTTTTCCAGAAGTGTGTGCGCATAGGTGTATGTGTGTGTGCGTGCGTGTGTGTCTGTGTTTACTTTATTTTTAAATATACGCACCTTGTCAGTGTGTGCGTTGATGCGTATGTTCGTGTGTGTTTATGAGAGTGACTGTGGGAGCGTTCACGCACGTTCGTAAGATTTCTTTCTATTTTTTTTTTGCCATTCTAAAATTAGAAAGTAATATATTACAACGTCCGCCCTCCTTCTTTTGATGCAAAAAGGGTGGAAGGGGCGGTTGTAAGTTATGGCAAGAGAAAATTGGTCCCCGTGTCCAAATTGTTCTAATACAGTACTGTTGCCACAAACTTGACTCTAAATTATACTCTTTTCTAATTAAGTTTAAAAAGTATAGATTGTCAAAAGTTTAACTTGAGCTCAAAAGTAGACACAATCGATCTGACGACAAGTACGCCATATCCGAGCCTTGTGGCAGTGTGGTTAGAGTGTTCGCTTCAAGATTAGAAGGGTTCGATTCCCAGAAAAAGCGAATTTTCTTTTTTGGATCGCCAAGGTTCAAGTGTTTATCCAGGCTATAAAAAACATATACCAGAGATTTTACTGGAGAGTAAAACCCCCCCTCTCAGCCCCGTTCCCCCCCTGTCCCCCCCTCCCCCGTCCCCAAGGCGGGATATCGATCACGTAAAAATGTGTCGTGCTCAAAAGTACAATATGGTCATCATCTACAAGTACCATGACTGAAGACGTAGGTGATCATGTCTCTCCACAACTTCTCGATCTCGACACTTATTTATCATTTCTTTTGTTGGCCTTCTGCCAAGCCCACTCTGTTGACCTTCTCTTAAGTTGTCTGGTATCTTTTCTCTTTGCTACCCTTTATATCTTCGTTCTCCAATTTTCCTAGTTGTTATAATATATTCCAGCTGTTCCCTTCTCATTACATGGCCAAAAAATTATGATTGTTTCTTCCTAATATTGGAAATTAGCTCTCTTTTTGCTTACAGAACGTTTTCATTACTTTTCTTAGCTGTCGATGGTATTCTCAACATTTTTCTGTAAAACCACATTTCTACAGCATCCAGTGATTTTCTTGTCTGTTGTAATATCGTCCAAGATTCACATAAATATGTTATGATTGGTTCTTCATAACATTTAAGAACTCTTTTTCTTGCTTCTATTGTCAAAAATGGATTATAAAGTATCTTCTTTTGGGACGCTGTTTTTGCCTGAGCTATTCTGCATCTCACCTCTGTTGTACATCTACCATCTGTGACTAACATTGTTCCCAGGTATTCATTCACCTGTTTTAATATTACGGAGGGTTGGGCATGGGACTGGCTATCCCGTACTGTAAATAAAAAGCCGAAAAAACGTCACAAACATGGACAAGTCAAAGAAAAGAATAAAGTAAATACGCCATCCAGGAAGATATTGGGAAGACATATAATAATTTTAAAAGAATGGCAACAAACACAATGGTTTGAAAAGTGTTTGTTCAAGACCTAAGCTCCACAGGGAGCTGAAAGTTAGAAGAAAATTTATTCACCTGTTTTAGTATTGTTCCACATATCTTTACTGTGCCTTTCGGTGATTTCCTTTAATTATACGGTCACTAACCCCATATACCACATACACCATATATAGGACGAGGGAAACCTTTACTTTAACAAGCCTTTATCAGAAGCAGGAACGACTATACATAATGCTACAGAAGTAATAATTTTATTTTCTTTTAATTCGCGTAAACACGAAATCAGTGTGACGAGGTTCTTAGTGCCATGGTGTGCTTGGAAGGTCGTTCAGGTTCAACTCCTTCTTATGGTTCATTTTTGTTATTTATCTAAACGGTTAAGGGTTTGCTCAGTCTTTGAAAATAGGTACTTGATACTTTATTATTTTTTTGTACTTTATCTGGAAGAGGAACAACGTGTCATAATGTTGACCACATAATCTGCAAATATTGAAAATGGTAAAATATAGCCACTGATATGATAACTTGTGATGGGGGTTTCTTCCACTGATGTTTCGCCCGTCAAGCGACTACTCTTTATCATCCACTTTCATTAAGATGTTAACCGGGTGTACATGGCTTGTGCTGTCGGTTAAAACATGCTTTCTGACCCAAATCATTGAACTTTAGCTGTCGGTTAAAACATGCTTTCTGACCCAAATCATTGAACTTTAGCTGTCGGTTAAAACATGCTTTCTGACCCAAATCATTGAACTTTAGCTGTCGGTTAAAACATGCTTTCTGACCCAAATCATTGAACTTTAACAAGGCATTTTTTGAGTAGGGAATAATAGAACAAAGAAGTATGTGTTAGCACTCGGAAAAATTGACAGACAAACAACAATAGAAAAAAACGAAGAACAATATATGGTCCGAAGTGGGATCGAACCCGTACTCAGTGTCACCGCGCCTTGCCACGAGAAGCCGAACGCTTGGCACACTGCCACGCAGCCAACTAAAAAATTGGCTATTGTTTGTACCCATTTTTTGAGTACCGGGTTGCCCTTCCTCTTCGATCCATATTTGTTTGCACAGTCTAGTTACCCGCTTACCTAGCCACCAAGAGTAAGCGTAGTTGGCTCGATCAGTTATGTTTCATTAATATTAACTTAAACGTTCAGATATGAGTTGTGGACCTCTTTCAGCCGGGGTGCTACTAGTCGCAGACCCATAACGTTGGAGTTTAGTCATGTTCCATTTTTAATTTACTTATATCAAGTGTCTCCATACAGTGCAAATAGTAAAAGTAAAAGTTTCTTCCAAATCTTGTTAGACGTATCAGGTATAGGGTGTTATAGACCATGTTTTTCCATGATCAACGGCACATTTCTGGGTGATATGGTCGGTATCACATCGGACCGCCTTTACTTTCCCAGAAAACTTTTCTGGTACTCAATTTTAGAGGCTGGGTGCATCCCGAAGCCGTGTCAGACGAGACAAAATCCGCAATCTCTGAGGATTTAACACCGACCCTTAAAATCAGGAAGCAAGCACACTAAGCATACAACCACCAAAACTCCCATCATTCAGTGTGCTCAATCATCATCGGGTATCATGCATGCTAGCGAAATAGATCATGTTTCTAAATAAAATATAATATATAATTAATCTCAAGAGCGAAGAAAAACAAAAAGATAAGTAACAGCAACAACAGCAAAAAAGATATTTCCTGGGCGCACAATTAAGGTAAATGGGGCCAGTGTTAAGACGGTTCAATGAACTTAAATAGCTGTGAACGATGCTGGAGTTGTACTACAGAAGTGAGGTGCAGATTAGCTCAGGAAAAAACGCCGCGTTCCAATGAAAGAGGAAACAATGCTATGACTTCCGCCCTATGTATCGTCTTCGGCCCGATATAAAAATAAATGAGTGAAGATAACAGAAACGAAACTGGTTATGCAACTCATTTTTGCCAATGAAAATAAGAAAAGGAGTTCGTCAGTGTTTTGTGGAACCAATCTTGACATATGGATGTGAATTCTGATCAGTAAGACAAAACAGAGAATCAATTCTGAGAAAGAGGTATCTTTACAGCACTCGGAGAATACACTCCGAGTGCTGTAAACATAACTCATCCTCTGAATTGATTCGCTGATTATCGCCTCGGAAGTTTCCCTCTATAATAATATTCATTTATTATTATTTGTCTCCACGAAGTTTCCCTCTATAATAATACTCATCTATTATTATTTGTCTCCACGAAGTTTCCCTCTATAATAACATTCATCTATTATTATTTGTCTCCACGAAGTTTCCCTCTATAATAATACTCATCTATTATTATTTGTCTCCACGAAGTTTCCCTCTATAATAACATTCATCTATTATTATTTGTCTCCACGAAGTTTCCCTCTATAATAATATTCATTTATTATTATTTGTCTCCAAGACAAAACAGACAAGGAAATCATTGGAAGCCACATAAATGTGGTTTCACAGAAAGAATGTGAGAATACCACGAACAGCTATAAAGAGTAATGATAAGATCCTAAAAGAGACCAAGGCAAAGAGAAGACTAATTGCAAACATCAGGAGGAAACCATATTTATTTCGGACACTCTAGGAGAAGGAACCAACTAGAATATATTATGACAGCAGGAAAAATTGAGAGAAAAAAAAATTGGGAAAGAGAGAGGAAAGGTGATACATAGTTTAATAGAGTGGTTTGGTATGAAGTCAGCAAGAGAATTGATAAACAACAGTAGAAATAGAAAGTTGTGGAAAGTCATGATCGTCTAAGCCTGCAGACACGGTACTTCATGATACCTGATATCCTGATCGATCAACTGTATTGGTTCATTAGGTTCCCTGTTCTTTATCAACATTCAACTAAACGACAAAATAGCATTCTCTAGCTCATTCTGTGACAGCGCGGTATCGTTGTGGTTAATGAACTCGTCTGTCGACCTCAAGGTTTCGGCACTAAGAGTCTTCTGTTCCTGGAGTAGACTGACTACCCATGGAGCTAAGCCTGAATGGATATTTTATTACTGGGAACACAATAATAATGTACCACATTGGTCGTAAAGGGAGCCGCGATAGCTCAGTGGTTAGTGGACTGGACTATAAGGACAAGAGGTAGGGTTCGATCCCAACCGACGGCTTCCAGGTTCACCCAGCCTTTAATGGTTACCGGATTTTTTTGCTGGGAAAGTAAAGCGGCACGGGCGTAATACCGACCACATTACCCCAAAAATCATGTGCCGAAAGTCTGTAAAAATTATGGTCACTAACACCATATTCCCTATACGCCACTTGGCGTGACGGGAGCGCTTTACTTTTACTTTTTTACATTGGTCGTAACTTACTGTATGCATACATCAATCAAAGCCCGTTAGAAAACCCCTTTTGGGGGACTGGTTGGTCTCGAGGCAAGACGCCGGCTCGAGACAGAGAGGTTATGGGTTCAAATCCCGGCTACACCGGTTGGGATTTTTATTTATGATTTCTCTCTGCGGGAACCACCCCTGCTCTCAGCAGCGAGGCCCGGCTTGAAACGTCAAATTACTCAGCGACGGAAAAAATATGAGTGCCTCCGAAGTCGGAGTTATCTGCCTGTGCGGCGAGGGACCCCTTTGGACACGGCTGCCAGGGAAAAATGGATTAACACGAACAATTCTGTTCCTAGTCTCTAGGGACTTCGTCAGAGGTCAAAGCTGGCGAACATAAAAAAAAGATCCCCTTTTATGAGTATAGACCATTACAAGGTCTCTTCACCATTCCCCGTTCTTGAATATTCTTTCTACTTCTCTCTAAGCCAATGTTCTTAAGGGTTTCTATGACTTCTCTTCCCCCTGTGTTCCTGAATGGCCTTCCTGGCTTTCTCTTTCCCTGTGGGTTCCATGGCAGTGCTTGTCTTGCTATGTTATACATACGTAAGCATATTTACCTTGCAGCTTGAAGGCTATAGTTTTTTTTTTATTATGGACCAAAGCAATCTCACTGGAAGTTCTGTGGTATTATTTTCTATGGTTTATATTTATCAATCTTGTTCCTATCTCCGCATCTTTCCAAGTTTAATAATTTACCTTCTAATGTTCCTTTTGATGGTGTCAATCCAAAATGTTGGTGGTTACTTAAAGCAGGGAAGTGGTAGCTGGTGATCATGCCTGAGATGACCGATTTATTTTAGTTGCTGTTTCTCTTTACTGCAGCTTGTTCTAACAAAGACTGTTTTTAATTTCCTGTTCTACCTTTTTTAATGTCGTTAATGGCTCATTATTATAAATGAATTTTATTACCAGTAGTATAAAGAAATTCAAGTGTTCTTGTGTGGGATTTCGAACGGATTTATTTGTGATCAATATATAGAGCAACAACAACTTAAATGGTTGGGTCACCTGGTCAGAATGAATCCTCATCAATCACCATCAAGGGCGTTCTTCTCGAGAATGCATGCAAAAAGACCAAGAGGAAGACCAAAAAGAAGATGGATAGATGCAGTGATAGAGACATGTAACAAAGGAAAATTACTAATTCAGACAGTTCGAGCAGCTCAAGAACGACAAATTGATATAAACCACTGCACTTTTTCGGTATCAGTGAGGAAGAGAAAAGAGGAGGAGATATAGCTCATTTCAGCTATCGCATCTACAATTTTCATATCCTTCTTGTTCTTCCTCTTTTCCTTATTTGCCTTTCAATGTCGATGTGAGATATAAGTTGCGGTCATTTCTCTTTTCATTTGTCTTGTTCTAATTGTGTTTAGTAGTTCTCTGTTCATTTGTCTTGTTCTAATTGTGTTTAATAGTTCTCTTTTCATTTGTCTTGTTCTAATTGTGTTTAGTAGTTCTCTTTTCATTTGCCTTGTTCTAATTGATTTAGTAGTTCTCTTTTCATTTTTAGTTGTTTTAAAACTCTGACACTAGATAGCAGTAAAGCCGAGTACATGTGTTTACTATAAAGTTGTGGTTCTCAAATGTTTGTGACACCAGCGGTCCCCTTTCACAGCCGATCATATACAGGCGGCGTCCTCAAGGCGATCACGATCCTACAAGTCTGATTCCCTAATAGAATATCATCATTATCAGGCGCCATGCTGGTTTCCAAGGCGATCATCTCTCTCCACATATATCGGTCCTTTATGCATATCATAATTTCAGTCGGTGGTGTTTTGTTTTGCAATATATTTTTCTATTGGTTTCCTCTTTTCTTTTTTCCATTCATTCTGCCTGTTGTTGTAGTATTCTCAATACCTTCCGTATTGTCTCTTCCGTGTGATTTTGATGATTTCTGGTTTCTCCATCTCGTTTTAAACACTCTTCACTATAAACTGTTGCCATCAATGGAACTCGTAGCATTTTACTGACAAACCAGATCTCAGCTGCCTCTAATGTTCTGTACGTTCTCTTCCTTATCGCCCATGACTCGCTTCCATATAGGATATACAAGATGGTAAATGACATAATTATCACTGCTCTAGAAAGTCCTATAAGTACCTACACATATTACGCCTATGTGAATGTTGTCATCTTAAGAATTCTAACACTAACCACTGAGCAGACACACTGAAGAACTGCAACAACAAAAAAGTTAGGAGTAATTCTTGCTTTTAAATACAAAAGAAATAACAGATAAAATGGTTTGGACACGCGATAAGACAGAAAGACCAAAACACAACACAACGAGCCTTAAATAAACGTTACAAGAACACCAGACTCAAGGATCGACCACGAAAGATTTGGATAAAATAGAATAATAGAACCACTAAGAAACATAGCAGCATAAGTCAACACAAGAACAAAATAAACGAAAATTATATCTCTCCTCGACGCTGAAAGGTAAACAAGGAGACGGTGAAGTAGAAGAAAAGGCGCACGGCAATATCCGCAGTGTTTTAACGCCCTAACTAAAGTTGTTGGTGCTACTGCTGTACTTTATGAACAACCAGCGAGTGTTTATGTATTTAAGAGTGACACAAATTCACGTATTTTCATTAATTTATGGTTGACACTAAACTGTGAAATATGTACCTCTTGTTCCAGTATATTTGACTTCAGAACGGCAGAATACAGAGCTGTCTCAGAGTTCTGTGTTCGCTCCCTAGCCGCCCCTGAGAGAAGAATGAATCCTGTCACACTGCGTGGTTGCGCAAAGGGAACACGCGGCTCGTACCAGTGTTTCTTATAGATCTTCAGCACAAATTTTTGAGTGATTTGGTCCGTAATGACCACATCACTATTATATTTCTTTCCTAGAAAATTATATTTCTTTCCTAGAAAAATCAGCTGCCAATTAAAAGCTGGTAAACCTGGACACTTTTAATCAGAATCGAACCCAACTACTTGGCCTTAGTAATAAAATTAACCAACAACTGAGCCACTACAGCCCCCATCTACCTATGAGTAGGAACATATAGATGCTGCAAGACGTCCCTGATAGATATAGTAAAAAAGTAAAGTACCCCCGTCACGCCAAGTGGCGTATAGGGAAAATATGGTGTTAGTGACCATAAACTTTACAGACCTTCGGCACATGATTTTTTGGGGTAATGTGGTCGATTTTACGCCCGTGCCGCTTTTCTTTCCCAGAAAAAATCCGGTACCCTTTTAAGGCTGGGTGAACCGGAAGTCGTCGGTTGGGATCGAACCCTACCTCTTGTTCTTCGTAGTCCAGTTCACTAACCACTGAGCTATCGCGGCTCCATGATAGATGTATCCATTAGTTAAACAGAATGGAACAATATTGTCGAAGATCGTAGCACAATAAATAAAAATGTTAGAAATGACACAACAATGTTCGAAAATGAAATAAAATCGTAGTTAGAAGATATATGCTAGAGAAGAGAATAGAGACAACATGACTTTGAATGCATCTTGCTTGTTCTGCATCCGGACCTGTCATTTTAGCGTTGGCGGAATCAGTCACTAGCCGAATTTGTCATGTCAACTTTGACAGAAACAGTCACTAGTCGAATCTGTCATTTTAGCGTTGACAGAAACAGTCAAAAGCCGAATTTGTCATTCTAGCGTTGACAGAAACAGTCACAAGCCGAACTTGTCATTCTAACGTTGACAGAAACAGTCACAAGCCGAATTTGTCATTATAGCGTTGACAGAAACAGTCACAAGCCGAACTTGTCATTCTAGCGTTGACAGAAACATTCACAAGTCGAAATCGCCATTCTAGCGTTGACAGAAACAGTCACTGGCCGAACCTTTAATTCCAGCGTTGACAGAAATAGTCACTGGCCGAGCCTGTAATTTTAGCGTTGACAGAAACAGTCAATAGCCGAATTTGTCATTCTAGCGTTGACAAAAACAGACTCTGGCCGAACCTGTAATTCTAGCCTTGACATAAACAGTCACTAGTCGAACCTGTCATTTTAGCGTTGACAGAAACAGTCACAAGCCGAACTTGTCATTCTAGCGTTGACAGAAACATTCACAAGTCGAAATCGCCATTCTAGCGTTGACAGAAACAGTCACTGGCCGAACCTTTAATTCCAGCGTTGACAGAAATAGTCACTGGCCGAGCCTGTAATTTTAGCGTTGACAGAAACAGTCAATAGCCGAACATGTCATTCTAGCGTTGACAAAAACAGTCACTGGCCGAACCTGTAATTCTAGCCTTGACATAAACAGTCACTAGTCGAACCTGTCATGTTAGCGTTGACAGAAACAGTCACAAGCCGAACTTGTCATTCTAGCGTTGACAGAAACATTCACAAGTCAAAATCGCCATTCTAGCGTTGACAGAAACAGTCACTGGCCGAACCTTTAATTCCAGCGTTGACAGAAATAGTCACTGGCCGAGCCTGTAATTTTAGCGTTGACAGAAACAGTCAATAGCCGAACATGTCATTCTAGCGTTGACAAAAACAGTCACTGGCCGAACCTGTAATTCTAGCGTTGACATAAACAGTCACTAGCTGGACCTATCATTTTAGCGTTGACAGAAACAGTCAGAAGCCGAACTGGTCATTCTAGCGTTGACAGAAACAGCCAATAGCCGAACCTGTCATTTCAGCGTCAACAAAATCAACCATAGCCGGATCTGTCTGTCTATTCAGATTTGACGAAATTTGCTTTCGGGGTTGAAATTAAAACTCTGAATCGATCTTAATGGAGACTTCCGTCTCCAAGATGGCGGATCTAGCCCACGTCCTCTCGATCGCTGCAGAAAGTGCCTCCAGGGTCTGATTAATTTCGGTTGACCGTTGCACTTTTCAGCGTTAAAGTCAAAATGGTGATATACTTAATACATCTGTGCCGCAAAAGCGAGGTCGTAGGCCGACAACAGTCCGTTTTCGACAAATCAAGTGTTGTGAATGAGACCTTCCACCGTCTAGACTTAATCTGCGCTATACGCCACATTGGTGCTGTTCATGACCGTTGTTGGAATTCCTTGATGTAAGTTATTTCCATGTTACTCATTAATGTAAACTATTTCGTCAGCCGCAGTTTTATCACTTTGGGGAATTTGCTTCGTGTTTTCTTCATCGTAGGCTGCTTACACTAGAGTAATCAAAATTTAAAGGGAGCGAGATTGTGTGTTCGACATTGTTGTGTGCTTCGTCATCGTAATGGTTCCCTAGACCGGCCGTGCGCTAATCTCACGGTCTACTGTTTGATGTGCGACGGGATAATTTGACGACTAACTGTATGTCTATATGTTCGGAATTGGAGTCAACAACGATGGCCTAACATCATCAAGTGCTACGACGATCATCATTTTCAAGAGGACGTGAATTACCGGTATATGGTGATAGGCGGCGGGAACAGTTGGAGGCTGTGCATGAAAAGTGTTCCTAGTTGCAGTTTCCTCATATTACAAGTCGCATGTCTGTGTTAGTCACCTTTAGTGACTCTGACAGATGGTGCTCGTAAACCTGGGCCGACCATCTAAGGGCAGAATCCCCCTACAGAAAAAATCATCTGCTGCCTTGCATGAAGATTGGGGACAATCAAAGGCTAAGGAAAGCAAACTTGAACAAAATTATGGCTGAAATCGGATGCACTAGGCCACTGGCGCAGAACACAGTGCAACGTTTTAACAGGTATTCAAGCGGAGTGGATCTAACAGGCTTTAAACAGACAGTTGTCTTCGTGTGAGAGTCTGGTGTCCTACTCTGATTGAGTCCTGATCGCAGAGAGAGAGAGATAGAATCGACCCCCTCATGGCAACTACAGAAGCCATGCAGCCTTCATTCCCCCAGTCAAGTTAAAAAAAAAATATATGAAAAAAAAACTCTTGCAGTATGAAAAGTAGGGGCAACCCTTGTAGGCGCATATTTGTCTTGTCTCACGTGCTTCATGATGACTCATTCAATGCTTGTGGCAGATTGTAAATAAATCTACATTGACATAAAGTGTGTTCTGACATTTAGATAAAAACGAATATATTTGTCTGGGCACGGCTGTTTTCAGACCTGCTTTAATATTAATGTTTAGTTACATATCTACGTGCTCGAGCTCTTTGTGCTCCCTTAGCTAAAGTAGGATGCTGATAGTAAATGTGCTGTGAAATTTCCTTGATAAATAAGCAATTAGTTATCTGCCTTATTCGTGGAATATCAGTTTATAAATATTTGCATACACACACACATACCCACACACACAAATACACACACATACCCACACACACAAACACACACATGCATACACACACATACACGCACGCACACACACACGCACACACCTAAAAGCATTCACACACGAAGGAATGGTTATATGTGCCAGATTTATCAAAAATGATAATCCTAAAAAATTGCTATCACTGGCAAAGTGATAAAATGTAGTCCAAAGCGTTTTAATACAGCCGAAGCAGTGTTATATAAATATGCCCCCCAAAAAAAATGTTTCAACATCTGCAGACAGATAGTATTTGGTCTTAATTATCGCGTTTCGTCCGTTCTAGAACTTTTTTACAGCTGAAGAAAGAGAAGAAATTCGGAAATATTAAGATTACAATTCAGGATAAAGGAGACTGAAAGCAAGAATGGTTTATACTGAACACAACCGACGATAATTTGTGATAAATACTATAAATGATCATGAAATATATGACAACTTCTTGTTTAAGTAACAGAAGAAGATGAAGTTGAGAAAGAAGGAGAAAGGTGTAAATGCAGAACTGACTATAAAGAGAAAGAAGGAGAAAGGTGTAAATGCAGAACTGACTATAAAGAGAAAGAAGGAGAAAGGTGTAAATGCAGAACTGACTATAAAGGGAAAGAAGAAAGCGTTGACGACGAAAAGAAGAGAAAGAAAAACGAAACGATGAGAACATCCCCCCTGTCCCACAGCCCCTTTAGACTGTGAAGAAGAAAACCAATGAGGAAGAATAGAAAGATAGAGAAAAAATATGAACAAGAAGACTAAGGAGGGAAGAAATATTTCAAGTACGCGAATAAGAAGAAATGTTAATAACAGTAATAAGATGAAGGAAGAAGAAACAAAGGAAAAAAGACGAAAGTTAATGTAAGGAACCAATGAATAGTTATTGTTGACAAAATAGGGAAGTTTAAAAAAAATCCTAAATGACACCTCGCTCCCGAAGATATGATTCATGACGTGGTGTTTCCACTTCATGGCACAGTCAAGCGTTTTATCCTTCGTTAGAGGAAATGTAAGGCCGGACAGGGGCTTGGTGCTGTGGGACATGGAATGTAGGTGCCGTGGGACAAGGGATGTGGGTTCTGTTAAACAGGGGACATGAGTGTTGTTGAGCAGAGGGCATGGGTGCTGTAAGACAGGGGACGTGGGTGTTGTGGGGCAAAGGGCATGGGTGCTGTAAGACAGGGGACATGAGTGTTGTTGAGCAGAGGGCATGGGTACTGTAAGACAGGGGACGTGGGTGCTGTACGACAGGGGACATGGGTGCTGTAAGACAGGGGACGTGGGTGTTGTGGGGCAAAGGGCATGGGTGCTGTAAGACAGGGGACATGAGTGTTGTTGAGCAGAGGGCATGGGTACTGTAAAATAGGGGACGTGGGTGCTGTACGACAGGAGACATGAGTGTTGTGGGGCAAAGGGCATGGGTGCTGTACGACAGGAGACATGAGTGTTGTGGGACAGAGGGCATGGGTGCTGTACGACAGGGGACATGAGTGTTGTGGGACAGAGGGCATGGGTGCTGTAAGACAGGGGACATGAGTGTTGTGGACAGAGGGCATGGGTGCTGTAAGACAGGGGACATGAGTGTTGTGGGGCAAAGGGCATGGGTGCTGTACGACAGGAGACATGAGTGTTGTGGGACAGAGGGCATGGGTGCTGTAAGACAGGGGACATGAGTGTTGTGGGACAGAGGGCATGGGTGCTGTAAGACAGGGACATGAGTGTTGTGGGGCAAAGGGCATGGGTGCTGTACGACAGGAGACATGAGTGTTGTGGGATATAGGGCATGGGTGCTGTAAGACAGGGGACATGAGTGTTGTTGAGCAGAGGGCATGGGTGCTGTAAGACAGGGGACATGAGTGTTGTTGAGCAGAGGGCATGGGTGCTGTAAGACAGGGACATGAGTGTTGTTGAGCAGAGGGCATGGGTGCTGTAAGACAGAAGACATGAGTGTTGTTGGACAGAGGGCATGGGTGCTGTAAAATAGGGGACGTGGGTGTTGTGGGACAGAGGGCATGGGTGCTGTACGATAGGAGACATGAGTGTTGTGGGCAAAGGGCATGGGTGCTGTAAGATAGGGGACGTGAGTGTTGTGAGACAGAGGGCATGGGTGCTGTAAGACAGGGGACGTGAGTGTTGTGAGACAGAGGGCATGGGTGCTGTAAGATAGGAGACGTGAGTGTTGTTGGGCTGAGGGCATGGGTGCTGTAAGATAGGGGACGTGAGTGTTGTGAGCAGAGGGCATGGGGTTGTAAGATAGGGGACGTGAGTGTTGTTGGGCTGAGGGCATGGGTGCTGTAAGATAGGGGAGGTGAGTGTTGTTGGGCTGAGGGCATGGGTGCTGTAAGATAGGGACGTGAGTGTTGTTGGGCTGAGGGCATGGGTGCTGTAAGATAGGGGACGTGAGTGTTGTGGGACAGAGGACATGGGCTATAAGACAGGAGATATGAGTGTTCTTGGGCAGAGGGCATGGGTGCTGTAAGACAGGGGACTGTAGTGTTGTGGGACAGACGACATGGGTGCTGTAGGACAGAGGGCATGGGTGCTGTAAGACAGGGGACGTGAGTGTTGTGGGACAGAGGACATGTGTGCTGTAGGACAGAGAGCATGGGTGCTGTAAGACAGGGGACGTGAGTGTTGTGGGGCAGAGGACATGTGTTCTGTAGGACAGAGGACATGTGTGCTGTAAGACAGGGGACGTAAGTGTTGTGGGACAGAGGACATGTGTGCTGTGGGACAGAGGATATGGGTGCTATAAGACAGAGGAGATAGGTGTTGTGGGACAGAGGAAATGGGTGCTATAAGACAGAGGAGATAGGTGTTGCGAGAAAGAAGGCATGTGTGCTGTGGGACAGAGGGCATGGGTGCTGTAAGACAGGGGACATAAGTGTTGTGGGCAGAGGGCATGGGTGCTGTAAGACAGGGGACGTGAGTCTTGTGGGACAGAGGGCATGGGTGATGTAAGACAGGGGACGTGAGTCTTGTGGGACAGAGGGCATGGGTGCTGTAAGACAGAGGACATAAGGGTTGTGGGACAGAGGTTATGTGTGATGGGACACAGGGGCATAGATGCTGTGAGACAGGGGACGTGAGTGTTGTGGGACAGAGGGCATGGGTGCTGTAGGACAGGGGACGTGAGTCTTGTGGGACAGAGGGCATGGGTGCTGTAAAACAGAGGACATAAGGGTTGTGGGACAGAGGTTGTGTGTGATGGGACACAGGGGCATAGATGCTGTGAGACAGGGGATGTGAATGCTGTTGGACAGAGGACGCGAATGCTGTGGGACAGGGGATGTGGGTGCTGTGGGACAGGGGATATGGGCAATGTACACATTATAATTTAAACGATTAAAATGCATGCATTCAAATATTACCTTCCTCTGAGACGCTGGGCGAATGATCCTGAACGCGTAACCATAAACAAACTGTTCGAATACCATGATAAGGTGGGACAGGAACGCTAAACCTGAACCCAACGAAGACTTTTCAACCAACACAACACCGCTGTTGTTAAGTCACTACACAGTGTGAGATAAAAGATTACTTCCGGTGAGATCCGAGTATTTATGGCCTTGTTCGATGTGCAATGTGGATGAAAGAATGCGAATCAATTCAGAGGAAGAGGTATGTTTACAGCACTCGCAAAAATTGACAAATAAGTTGCTGAGTGGCAGTGTTCCCTAGCGTTTGGCTTTTCGTGGCAAGGCGCTGTGCCACTGAGTACGGGTTCGATCCTGCTTTGCTCCATATTTTTTGTTGTTGTTGATTATTTGTCAATTTTTCCTAGTGCTGTAAACATACCTCTTCCTCTGAATTGATTCGCTGATTATCGCCTCGGAAGTGTCCCTCTATAATAATATTAATTTATTATTATTTATCTCCTGCAATGTGGATGGCCTGTCGACTATATTAGGTTAAAACCGCACTGTCTGTGACAGAACACGAAACTTGAATGACGATCGACTCCCTAGCAATCTAATTCATTCCACTAGTCTACAAAAGACACAACAGTGATCTGAACGTAATCTTGGAAAGGAAAATACAAGGTAAAAGATGTAGGGGCAGACCAAGACTAATATAGACAAGTAACATCAAAAGATGGACAAGTCAGTCTATGACAACCCGCACCATCAAAACAAGAGACGGGAGAAAGGCGCTCCATGGTAGCCAACCGTCGTGCGAAGACAGCACTCAATGATGATGATGTAAAAAAAAAAAGTAAAGTACCCCGGTCACGCCAAGTGGCGTACAGGGAATATGGTGTTAGTGACCATATATTTTACAGACCTTCGGCACATGATTTTTGGAGTAATGTGGTCGGTATTATGCCCGTGACGCTTCACTTTCCCTGAAAAAAATCAGGTACCCATTTAAGGCTGGGTAAACCCAGAAGCCGTCTGTTGGGATCGAACCCTACCTCTTGTCCTTTGTAGCCCAGTTCACTAACCACTGAGCTATCGCGGCTCCTATAATGATGATGAGTCAACAAAAATAATGTCCTATTGTAGTATAGTTTATGTTATATGTTGTATTTTATTCCCTTTATGTTCAGATTGTTTCCTTTCATCATAAATATATATTTTTTTTAGTAGATTGAATGTGTAGTTTGCACTAAATTCTGATTACAGTTCAAGTCTCGTACGCAACGAGAGCAGGGGACAGACAGTACACAGCTATTGACATCTGTCCCTCTTGTCCGGGAATTGGAGCACTGATTGATTGTTATAAACCTTCTCGCTTCATCATACACTGAACTCGGAACTACAATGGCGGGGAAAGCCACCGACTTACTAACAATTCAACTCTTTCATTCGATCTACAAAAATAATGTCTCACAATAAATAATGTCATCAGCAGCATGTGCCATACCGTTTGGCGTAGGCGATTGTGTCGTTCCACAATTTTCTGTCCACAGCTACGGTTATGGAATGCCCCGGTATCACTGAAAGCGAATTAAAATCCACAATTGCTTAACCGCCTGTGCCAGTGGAATCATCTGAATTAATATCTCATCTCCCAAACAAAGAAAGGTAGCTGCAGTCCCCATCATAGTAGTCTTAGCACACGCGAAAAGACATATGGCGAAACCGCAGAAAACGTGGACACAGCCATCTGTTCCCCGTCATACAATATCATCATTCATCGTAAGCAATCGAAATATCGAAACACGATCAAAACAGGTGAAACACACAGCTCACGGTGTGCACAGAGCACTTGACTCAGTAGCTCGGGCAGAAAACCGGACTTCATTTATATATATATATATATATATATATATATATATATATATATATGTATTATATTGTATTATATTGTTTTAACACAGTGTTGTCCACAGTGCATCGTATCAATTCTATTGTTTGACTGTTTCAAAAAACTAAGTTATCTAGTATCTTCTCTCTTTGACGTCCGCGATCTCTCTTTCACTGTATTTTGCCAGTTGTAACCAAGTATTCAAACTTTCCTCTTCTCGTGATGTGCTCGAAAAAATATAGATTTTTCTTTCTGATGTTTCAGAAGCTCTCTTTTTGTGTGGGCCTCTTCGATAATTTCATCGTTGTTCTTTTTAGTTGTTCCCGGACTTCCCGGTGAACACTATAACCATTTCTTTTTTCAACTTGTGGCTGAACAGGGTCAAACTGTGTTCGAACCTATGTTCACTATATTGCCAAGCCAAAGCCTAACTACAACGCTACTCACACTCCCTACAAAAATAACTGTCCTCTTAAAGACAAATCGCCGGAAACATAAAATATAAAAGAATGTAAAGGACGGTAAATGTTGAATAAGATAAGCAAACGAAAATAGAAGACACCTCCCCACAAGAAGCTCTGGTCGACATTAAACGAGAAAAGATAAGGAGAAAGACGCAGAGAAGCCAGTCAGACATCAAGAGAGGAGAGATTTTTTTTTTTTTTCAATTGAGGAAGACCTTGAAGAAGTAACCACACAACGTCTTAGACAGCGATGGTCTGTGTCCATGAAAGGGAATATGAATCAACGAATAAGATATAAACAATAAGATATAAATAACAAGATATAAACAATAAGATATAAATAATAAGATATAAACAATAATATATAAACTATAAAGATATAAACAATAAGATATAAACAATAAAGATACAAACAATATAGATATAAACAGTAAAGATATAAACAATAAAATATAAACAATAAGATATAAACAATACGATATAAATAATAAGGATATAAAAAATAATATATAAACTATAAAGATATAAACAATAATATATAAACAATAAAGGTATAAAAAATAAGATATAAATAATAAGGATATAAACAACAAGATATAAACAATAAGATATAAACAATAAAGATATAAACAATAAATATATAAACAATAAGATATAAACAATACGATATAAACAATAAAGATATAAAAATGAGATATAAATAACAAGATATAAACGAAAAGATATAAACAATAAAGTTATAAACAATAAAGGTATAAACAATAAGATGTAAACAATAAGATATAAAAATAAGATATAAAAATAAGGATATAAACAGTAAGATATAAACTATAAAGATATAAACAATAAGATATAAACAATAAATATAAACAATAAGATATAACTAATAAGGATATAAACAATAATATATAAACTATAAGATATAAATAATAAGGATATAAGCAATAAAGATATAAACAATAAATATATAAACAATAAGATATAAACAAAAGATATAAACAATAGAGATATAAAAAAGATATAAATAACAAGATATAAACGAAAAGATGTAAAGAATAAAGGTATAAACAATAAGATGTAAACAATAAGATATAAAAATAAGATATAAAAATAAGGATGTAAACAGTAAGATATAAACAATAAGATATAAGATAAATAATAGGATATAAACTATAAAGATATAAACAATAAGATATAAACTATAAAGATATAAACAATAAGATATAAACAATAATATATAAACTATAAAGATATAAACAATAATATATAAACAATAAGATATAAACTATAAAGATATAAACAATAAGATATAAACAATAAGATATAAATAATAGTGATATAAACAATAAGATATAAACAATAAGATATAAACTATAAAGATATAAACAATAAGATATAAACAATAAGATATAAATAATAAGGATATAAACAATAATATATAAACTATAAAGATATAAACAATAAGATATAAATAATAAGGATATAAACAATAAGATATAAACTACAAAGATATAAACAATAAGATATAAACAATAAAGATAGAACTTATCCTGTATTTCTTTTCCAAAATAACATGTGCTTATGAATCATTAACTTTTGACAGATCGGGTGAAAAACCAATTACTGTTTTTGGATACAAATGTCAAAGAAGAAAACTCTGAATACCAAGGACATTAAGAAGGAGAAAATATACCTATTTTCTTCTTAGTTGTCTCCTTCTTCCTCTTCTTTTTCTTCTCCTTCTTCCTCTTCGTCTTCCTCTTTCAATTGTACATAGAGTTATAGGACTTCAACAAACACTTTCCAGCCGCCCTGTTTGGTGTCATTCTCTTCAGATTGCTCCATGTCTTCTTAATCTAAGCTTCTACCGTCTTATACAAATACGTAAGCCTCCTCTAAAGTGTCTGCTCTCACTTGGATACAAAATAAAACAAAGAAATGTCATGTATTACTTTCAGTTGACTTCCGTAGTGGATGCATTCAGGACATATCGTCTTTGTCGGATCTGCTTGTATATTGGTGTTTGTCTGGTACTTTCTATAGTTCTATGTTAGTAGGTTGGTCCTGCTATTTTCATTATTTTATTCTGCTCAAGCATCCATTAATAAAGCCCTGCCTTCGTAGTTGTCGTTTTTGGTGTTCTCCATGTTCCACAACCATGTAAAATGATGCCTATATCGGGGAAACTTAATATTTGAGAGAACTGGTTGCTAAGCAGAGAGAGAATCAAGATGCAACAAAGCTTGTCTAATCATTAGACAGTTATCACCACTATTGTCCAACAAGGAAATAACTCTGGAGGCAAAACAAGCACAATACAATACAATCTTCATCCCAACGTTGTGCAATCAATGTACAATATTACCTGGACCATAGATGCAAGAACAATAAGAAAAATAACATCTACAGAGATGAAATGTGTTAGACGAATGACAGGAAACAGTCTGAGAGATAAGATCAGAAATGAAGAACTGAGAAAAAAGCTAGGAATAGCACCCGCCATAGATTATATGTGGAAACAACAGATAAAATGGTTTGGCCACATGACAAGGCAGAAAGATCAAAACACAACACAACGAGCCTTCAGCAAACGTTGTGAGAACACCAGACCCAAGGGTCGACCACGAAAAAGATGGATCGATGGAATATTAAAACCACTAGGAAACATAACAACAGCAGAGGCGAACAGAAGAGCAAAAAACCGCAAATTATATCTCCCCTCGACGCTGAAAGGCAGATAAGGAAGGAAAAAAGAGGAAGAAGAAAGATGTTGTTAAGGGCATAAACAGAAACAAGAAAAATCAAATTAATTTTAAAAGTGAATAGTTTTCAGCATATTGTGATTGCAGTTTATGTCTCACTCTTTTACTTTCCTTGAATATAGAATGTAAAGTGAATAACGAGAAAATAAGCACTGAAATACCAGAAGTCATGGGGGACAAAAGAAGACACTAAAACATAACTAAAGAACACCAAGTTATAAAAGAGACAACAAACTTTAAATATCTGGGCACTAGCATTATCTGAAGATGAGAATAACAATCAATACAGAAATAAACATCCGATGCAACAAGGCAAACCAATTATTGGGACACCTATCCACTATACTTCAACATAAAAGTTAGAAGTAAAGAGCCCCCGTCACGCCAAGTGGCGTATAGGGAATATGGTGTTAATGACCATACATTTTTACAGACGTTCAGCACAGGATTTGTGGGGTAAAGTGGTCGGTATTACGCTCGTGCCGCTTTACTTTCCCAGAATAAAATCCGGTACCCATTTAAGGCTGAAAGAACCCGGAAGCCGTCGGTTGGGATCGAATACTACCTCTTGTCCTTTGTAGTCCAGTTCACTAACCACTGAGCTATCGCGGCTACCTTCAACATAAAGCAATACATATTACCACAAAGAAACATCTTATACAAAGTATATTCATTCCAACTTATGCTACCAATGCCAAACATGGTCACTTGCGACTAAGCCTAAAAGAAAGCCTGTCATCACAAAGATGAGATGCCTGAGAAAAGTTCTTTGAGTGGCTAGAAACAAATTAAGAAATTATTAGAGAAAGAGTAGACAATGAGCCAATCTTAAACTACATACAGAAACAACAAGTAAAATGGTTTGCCAATCAAGCAAGAATGTCACGCGATTCATCACCATACAAAATATATATTAAACGAGGAGAAGGGAGAAGAGGGAGACGCAGACTCAGAGTAAGATGGACAACATCAAAGAAGAGCTACAAAAACATCAATTGACAAAGAGTGAAGCCCCCAAAATGGTGAGAACCGGAACTTTTCATCTCTTTCGCACCCGAAAAGGTACTAAAGGAAGTGAAGAAAGAAGAGAAATAATAAGAAAGAAAGAGAGAAAGAAATAAAGAAAGAGAAAGATAGAAAGAAACTCAAAGTAAGCTAGCAATGAACAGTACACGAGCACTGACATCACTATTGCTCTGATACTTGAGCTAAGGCACTGATGTTTTATTATGTGCCTTCTCGGTTCATCTTATGGTGGACCCTACTGCTGTAGGTGTTCAACAGTAATTTTGTAGGCTGCGAACGCAGCTGTTTGTTTTCATCTAAAAGTGACATGTTAGTTCCAACCTTGGAAATTGTCCGTCGTTTATGGATGGAGATGTAAGGAACATAGTACATTCCACTCGTTCTAAAAATTGATGTTTTATGGAGGTTGTTTCAGTTTATGACGCCCACATATATAAAACGTCAGCTATTTTAGTTCAACTAAATATTTATGACTGATATTTTGGTAGAATAATGCTGGCAACTAAAGGATGAAAGATTTGCAAATTTGAGAGTTTCCAAGTTGCAGAGTTTGATGTTTAAATAGAAAACGTTTTTATTTCTATTTTAGGACATAGTTTCTTTTAGTCACTTTGAATATATAATAGAAGAATCATATGTATTGTATCTTTCTGGAAAGGCACAAATGAGCTAATCAATTAAAGTTTCATTTGATAAACAACCATGGCGACAGTCACGATCTTTCATATGTATTGTATCTTTCTGGAAAGGCACAAATGAGCTAATCAATTAAAGTTTCATTTGATAAACAACCATGGCGACAGTCACGATCTTCAGTTGTTCGTGTATTTAGGCCTTGACGAGGTTATACTTTTATTTTGTTACGATCTGTACCTAGTCTGAACGTTATTAGCTGAGCTTTCCTGCTGAGCTTGTAATCGACATTATTTTTCTGGCAACCCTAGTGTTGTGTTTTTATTTTTTTAGGAACTTCCGGTCAATATGGTGGATAGTCGACAAGGACTGTTGGGGCACTGTCTGAAAAGTGTTCCTTATTTCAGTTTCCTCATATTCCAAGTCCGGCTTGCTGCCGGAGGAACCACTGAGATTAGTGCTCTGTGCACACCGCGAGCTGTACATTTTATCTGGATGGAGTTTTTATATTCAGATTGCATGCGATGAATGATGATATCGTATGACGAAGGACGGTTTCATTGCGTTTACTTTCGGTGTCGCTTGGCCTTATTTCTTTTGGCGTGTGCTGTAGCGGCTATGATGGGAACTACAGCAGCCTTTCTATATTTGGTTATTCGATGAGATGTTAATTCGGATAATTCCACTGGCACGGGCGTCTGAGCAATTAGGGGTTTTCCTTTGTTTGCAGTGATACCGGGGCCTTCGAATAATTATAACTATAATTATTTTTTACATCTATTTATGTATCAGTTTCTTATCATCATCATCGAGTGCCGTCTCCGCAACGAAGGTTGGCTACCATGGAGCGCCATTCTACTCTGTCTCTTGCTTTGATGGTGCAGATTGTCATAGGTTGACTTGTTCATCTTTTAATTTTACTCGTCCATGTTAGTCTTGGTCTGCCTCTGCCTCTTTTTATCTTGCATTCTCCCTTCCAATATTACTTTTATTATGCTGTTGTGTCTTTTAATATACCCCCAAAATTTAATTTGTCTTGTTCTAATTGTGTTTAGTAGTTCTCTTTACATTTTTAGTTGTTTTAAAACGTCATCGTTTGTTTTCTTTTCTTTCCATCCAATTCTACCTATTCTTCTTTAAATCCACATTTCAAAGGCTTCAATTTTCTGTTATGTTTTCTGATCTAATATCCATGTTTCTACACCATACAGGAATATTGAGAACATGTAACATTTTGCTATTCTTAGTTTTAGCCCTGGTGTTTTGATGTTAGTATATTTTTCATGGCATTCAAATTACTTTTTGCCATACCTATTCTTTTGTTTATTTCAGTTGTGCATTTTCCATCATTGGTTATAGTATGTCCTAGGTAGTTGTAGCTCTGGACAGTCTCCAGATGTGTTCCCTCAACTGTGATATTTAATTGTAGGTCTTCAGAATTTTCTTTGTTTGTGATCATAGTTTTAGTCTTTTTGATATTCATATCTAGTCCATATTTTTTTCTTGTTATGTTTATTTCATTAAGTAATTGATATTTATATTACCTAACACCACACATATGTGTCATCATCATCATCAAGTACCGGGCCTACTGGCGTAAGTGATCATGTTTCTCAACAACTTTCGATCTCGACAGTTCTTTATCATTTCTGTTGTTGACCTTCTGCCAAGCCATTCTCTCAAGCTGTCTGGTATTTTCTCTCTTTGCCTCCCTCTATCTCTTCGTCCCTCAATTTGTCCATTGTTATAATATATTCCTGTTGTTCTCTTCTCATTACAAGGCCAAAAAATTATGATTGTTTCCTCCTAATATTGGGAATTAGCTCTCTTTTTGCTTTGACGTCTCTCAGAACATTTTCATTACTATTCTTAGCTGTCCATCGTATTCTCAACATTCTTCTGTAAAACAACATTTCTACAGACTCCAGTGATTTTCTTGTCTGTTGTCCTATTGTCCATGATTCACATCCAAATGTTAAGACTGACTCTACATAATATTTAAGAACTCTTTTTCTTGTTTCTATTGTCAAAAATGGATTGCATAGTATCTTCCTCATTTTTTGGAAAGCTGCTTTTGTCTGAGCCATTCTGCAACTCACCTCTTTTGTACATCTTCCGTCTGAGGTTAACAAAGTTCCTAAATATTTAAATTCATTTACCTGTTTTAATATTGTTCCATTTGTTTTTATTCTGCACTGAGATGATGTCTTTTTCTTTGTTGTTACCATTACTTCTGTTTTTTTGCTATTAAGGCTGAGTCCTTTATTTTTGCTTTCTTTCACTATAATGTCCAACATTTCTTGTAACTCATTTTCACTCTTAGCGATGAATACTGTATGATCAGCATACCTTAGATTATTTATATTATGACCTCCAATTGTTATTCCAGGCATGCCCCTTATGGATCTTAAAATAATCTCACTATAAATATTTAAAAAATCTGGTGACAGCACACAACATTGTGTTCACATATGTGTACACATGCTTAACAGCACTCACAATAGCACATATACATTAGTGGGCTATATTTTAAGTTGATGATAAATATGTTGTTTTTTTAAATTTTTTTGGCGAAGGGAACAGAAAACATTGAGCTCAGTTAGAACTAGCCGCCTGTCCATTAATCCCTAGCTATTTTTGTAATGCTTTTCTTTCCTTGATTTTTAATGCCTGTTTTAATTCCTATTTTGTATGCAATCATATTTACTTGGTCGCTATTACAATAGCAGATGTCGCAGCTAACCATAAGACAACATTTCCACGCCCAATTGACGCCCTTGTAATTGTGGACGATGAAGATGGGTATCGTCGGATGAAAGCAAAAAAAAAAAAAAAAAAAAAAAGAAGAAATAACGAGCTAAATAAAATAAACTTGACGATAGAGTTAATATTTCTGTTATTTGTCTTTATGAACAGGAATTGTGTTTGTTTCTCAAATCAAGAAATCAACGGCCATTATAATTTACTAAAATAAGGTTCTTATTCTTTAACAAAGAACCGTCAACGTTGTGTTCAGATAGTGTCTACCAGAGATCGCTTGCTATATCACGCAGAAACTCATCTAAGTACAGAGCTCGAACTTCGTAATTCTAAATCCTGGCTTTAGTCCCTTTCTAAAAGATATATCTGAACCATAATGATGCAAAATAAACCTAATATGGATTTCCGGTCAATATGGCGGATAGGTGACAAGGACCGTTGAGGCTATATCTGAAAAGTGTCCCTTGTTGTAGTTTCCTCATAACCCGAGTCCGACTTGCTGCCAGAGCAAATGATTATCGTGCTCTGTGCACACAATGAGCTGTGTGTTCCATCCGGATCGTGTTTCGATATTCCGATTACTTACGGTGAATGTAGCCATCGTATGACGAAGGACAGTTCAGCTGCGTTCACTTTCGGTGCCGCTTGGTCTTATATCTTTTGGCGTGTGGTGTATCTGGTATGATGGGAACTGCAGCTGCCTTTTTTTGTTTGGATCCTTCAATGAGGTGAATTTTAATTCGGATGATTCCACTGGCACGTACGGTTGAGCAATTAGGGATTTTAATTCTTTTGCAGTGATACCGGGGCCTTCGACTAACTACAACTACAACTACAACTACAACTACAATTACAAAACAGATGTATCTTAACTCCAAATATCTAAATTAAAGCATCATCTATTCAACACCATAAGGAGGGAAGTCTGACGACTGTGGCACAGTTGAAATAACAGCTGAAAATTTGCTGAAGATGTGCCAAACATATGATAAGAAGAGACGATTTCTAAGGTCATCACTGGTGCCATACCTTGACAAGAAATATAAGGATACCAAAGCCTTGAGCTGAACAATGTTTTCTGTGAACCGCTTAAGGTTGACATCTATAAATATGTAAATAGAGAGGAAGAGGTTCCTTTCTGCCTCGTCGTCAATTCTGTATTCCCCCACCACCATGAGATCATTATCTTTAGGGGACCATTCTCATTTTGACTGCACTTTTTTTCTTATATTTGGCCAACGATGCACTACTTGACCCATTTCACGTGACCAGAAGACATAGATGCCGTGACTCCTCTTCCTGTCTAACGCTCACATCCGACAGTCCATTTTCTTAATTCCGACCGTCCTTCTTCATCCATCAGTATCTTCATGCATTAACGAGTATCCGTGATCTGTATTATTTGTTATATTGTATCTGACGAAGGAAAGTCATGGCCGAAACGCTAAAGTGTGTCTTCTCTCTCTCTATAGGTTTCTATTGTGTATCTTGTTGCTGTATCTTCGTTTGTATGGTGTGTGTTGTATGGTCTCTCTATATCACTGTTTAATACTATGTTATATGTATTTTTCAAACGAAGAAAATTGACGTCAATCTGAATTCTTGAAAACAATTACTTTTGTTTCTCTTGTAAAGTTGTTGTATAAGTATTACATTTTTTCCCCCTAAATTGCACAATAAATATAAATTTCTAAAATGCAACATCATGCAAGCTGGCAGATCTTACTCCTCTTATTGATTGTTCTAATAGTTAAGTCATTTATCTGTGCGAAATATTTACAAGTTCCGAGGGGCGGGGAAACATCAGAGTAGAAGTTTTAATTGGCTATTTTTAATGTAGTATTTTTGTGGTCAGAGAAATACATCCTGGCATATGAAACCTTCAACGATGCCTTTCTCTCTTTCCTCTTAGGCACTTGTCTTCTGTTACCAGATTTCTACCGTACCATCTTCTATTTTACCTATCTTTAAAAAATAGATAGAACGTGAAAAAGAGAGGGGTGGGGTGAAAAGGGGGTTCTCTTCAGCACAGGTAATGCTCGGCAAGACTTGTAGCATCTTGAACTCTGACCCTTGCACGCGCTGATCGTGGGAAAAGTTGCTGGGAAGACAAGATGTGAAGGGACGGTTGGGAGGAAGCCCAGGATAAGCACTGTACCAGTCCCTAGTAAATGGAGGGAAACTAGAGCAGGTTAAATTGTCTTAGATTGCGGGTACAGCACGCGCAAACAACTAGATCACGTTTTACCAATTTTGTATTTTTCTTTTACAAGGAAAAACTTTTAATATCTATCTATCTATCTATCTATCTATCTATCTATCTATATCTATCTATCTATCTATCTATCTATCTATCTATCTATCTATCTATCTATCTATCTATCTATCTATCTATCTATCTATCTATCTATCTATCTATCTATCTATCTATCTATCTATCTGTCTATCTGTCTATCTGTCTGTCTGTCTGTCTTCTGTGCCTGCCTGCCTACCTACCTACCTACCTACCTACCTACCTACCTACCTACCTACCTGTCTGTCTGTCTGTCTGTCTGTCTGTCTGTCTGTCTGTCTGTCTGCCTGTCTGTCCTGTCTGCCTGCCTACCTACCTACCTATCCTATCTATCTATCTATCTATCTATCTATCTATCTATCTATCTATCTATCTATCTATCTATCTATCTATCTATCTATCTATCTATCTATCTATCTACCTATCTGTATGTCTGTCTGTCTGTCTGCTAATCCATCCATCCCTTGGTTCATCCATCCATTCATCCATACATCCATCTATCTATATGTCTATCTATTTATCTATGTCTTTCTATCTGTCTGTCTGTTTATCTGTATGTCTATCTGTCTGTCGGTCCATGCATCCATCCATCCCTCCGTTCATCCATCCCTTGATCTATCTATCTATCTATCTATCTATCTATCTATCTATCTATCTATCTATCTATCTATCTATCTATCTATCTATCTATCTATCTATCTATCTATCTATCTATCTATCTATCTATCTATCTATCTATCTGTCTGTCTATCTGTCTGTCTGTCCGTCCGTCCGTCCGTCCGTCCGTCTGTCTGTCTGTTTGTCTATCTATCCATCTATTTGTCTATGCGTCCGTCAGTCTGTCTGTCTGTCTTTCTGCTGTCTGTCTTTTTGCATGTTTCTGTGTCTATCTAATTATCTGCCTATCTATACCCTAATTAATTAATACCTAAACTCCTCTCTTCACTCACCCTATTTCTTCTTCATTAACTCATCCTCTATTATGCTCTGTTTTGCACACTTATCTTAACTTTCATTCTCAGGCATTCTTTCTCTCTAATTTAAATCCCAACTTTCACTCTTTCATTCAAAACTGCACTCTGTTACACCATCTCTGTATGTCTGTCACTCTCTCTGTTTGACTCCTCTAATTTATGTCTCATTCTCTCACTCGTACATGCACTCTTCCTCTCGCCCTCATAAACTCATATCCACTATTTCTTTATTATTATTCGTATCACACACTCATAATTTTTCTCTTTCACTCGATTCTTCTCCCACTTTCTCATTCTTTCATCCATTCTCTTGCCATCTTTAACACCCTTTCAGCAAATGTATCTCTCACCGTATTTACTTACACACCATCTCATTCATCATTCTCCCACTTTTGTCACTCATTTTTTACTTGTTCCGTCAATCTCTCCCCTCCATCTCTCTCTCTCTCTCTCTTTCTCATCCATGATACCTCCCACTATTTGCCAACTTTCTCTCTATCTATAAACTCATTTTAGCACTCACTCACACAAACACACCCCTTAAACACATCTACCCACTCTTTCTCTCTCAAACTCCGCATCCACTCGTCTGACTAACATCGTTTATCACACCCACTTCCTCCTTCATTACTTCCTTTGTACCATCCCTTTCTCCCTCTCAGTCAACCACTCTCTTTCTTCTGCTGTAGTTAATTCCCCCCTCCTCCCCAACAAAAAAAACAAACTACAAACATTTCCCGCTTACTAAACCTTTCCCTACATTATTGATGTGACGCCCTATAATCTCTCCTTTACTTTAACTAAAATCTCACAAAGAACCACATCTTTTAACAGTCCGTTCTTAAACACCATTTTACCATTTCCTGTGAATATTTTATTTACGATTTATTTAGCTTCTGTGAAATATAGTTTGCTTCCCTTTGTATTTTATTTCCTGCGCTTTTTGTGGGTCTCAGTCATCATGCGGATAACATGACTTTGAGACTATAGATTTGTAAATGTTTTGATAAAAGTCTGGACAGATTACGTTCAGAGCGGTGAAAATGGCCGGCCCGCGGGCCAAGTCCGGCCCGCTAGTTTATTTTTCTTTGCCCCGTGTAGCGTCCGTATAAACTACTATATTAAAAATCTATAAATAATATTTTCTCTCTCTTCTCTGTCTCTCTTCTGTCTATCTTCTCTCTCTCTCTCTTCCTTTCTCTCTATCTCTCTATTCCTTCTATCTCTTCTCTCTCTTTCTTCTCTTTCTTCTCTCTCTCTCTCTCTTCCTCTTTATTTCCCTCTCTTCTCTCTCTCCATTCTCTCTCTCTTTTGTCTTTCTTTTCTGTCTCACTTCTCTCTCTATCTTTTCTCGCTTCATCTTTCTTTAGTTCTTCTTTTAATCTCTCCTCTTTCTCTTTCTTCTATCTCCTTTCACTCTCTCTTCTGTCTTTCTTCTCTCTTCTCTCTCACCCTCTTTCTCTATCTCTTTCTTCTATCTCCTTTCACTCTCTCTTCTGTAACTCTCTTCTCTCTTCTTCTCTCTCTCACTTCTTTCACTCTTCTCTTTCTCTTCTCTCTCTTTTCTCTCTCTTCTCTTTCTCCCTCGTTCTCTCTGTCTCTCTTCTCTCTCTCTTTCTTTCTATCGCTTCTCTCTCATCTCTGTCTCTCTTCTCTCATTCCTCTCTCTCTCTTTCTTTCATTCGCTTCTCTCTCTTCTCTGTCTCTCTTCTCTCACTCTTCTCTCTCTTCCTCTTTCTCTCTCTCTTTCTTTTCTCTCTCTCTTCTCTCTATATATTTCTCCCTCTCTCTTTCTCTCCCTCTTCTCTCGATCTTTCTCGCTCTCTTCTCTCGATCTTTCTCTCTCTTCCTCGCTATCTCTTTATTTCTCTCTCTCCTCTGTCTTTTCCTCTTCTCTCGATCTTTCTCTCTCTCTTTCTTTTCTCTTTCTTTTCTCTCTCTCTTCTCTCTCTATATTTCTCTCTCTCTTTCTTCTCTCTCTTTCTCACCCTCTTCTCACGATCTTTCTCTCTCTTCCTCGCTATCTCTTTATTTCTCTCTCTCCTCTGTCTTTCCCTCTTCTCTCGATCTTTCTCTCTCTCTTTCTTCTCTTCTCTCTTCTTTCTCTTTCTCTTCTCTCTCTATATTTCTCTCTCTCTTTCTTCTCTCTCTTTCTCACCCTCTTCTCACGATCTTTCTCTCTCTTCCTCGCTATCTCTTTATTTCACTCTCTCTCCTCTGTCTTTCTCTCCCTCTTCTCTCGATCTTTCTCTCTCTCTCTTTCTCTTCTCTCTCTCTCTTCTCTCTATATATTTCTCTCTCTCTTTCTTCTCTCTTTCTCTCCCTCTTCTCTCGATCTTTCTCTCTCTCTCTCTTTCTCTTCTCTCTCTCTTCTCTCTATATATTTCTCTCTCTCTTTCTTCTCTCTTTCTCTCCCTCTTCTCTCGATCTTTCTCTCTCTTCCTCGCTATCTCTTTATTTCTCTCTCTCCTCTGTCTTTCTCTCCCTCTTCTCTCGATCTTTCTCTCTCTCTTCTCTCACTCGTCTCTCTCTTCTTCCTCTATCTCTTTTCTTCTCTCTCTCTCCTCTGACTCGCTTCACTCTCTTTCTCTCCCTATTCTCTCGATCTTTCTCTTTCTCACCTCTCGATCTTTCTCTCTCTTCCTTTTTCTCTCTCTCTCTCTCTCTTTCTCTCTCGCTTTCTCTCTCTCTCTTCTCTCTCTTTATTTATCTCTCATCTCTGTCTTTCTCTCCCTCTTCTCTCGATCTTTCTATCTCTCTTCTCCCTCTCTCTTCTCTCTCTTTATTTATCTCTCATCTCTGTCTTTCTCTCCCTCTTCTCTCGATCTTTCTTTCTCTCTCTCTCTCTCTCTCTTCTCTCACTCTTCTCTCACTCTTCTCTCTTCCTATTTCTGTCTCTCTTTCCTTCTCTCTCTTTTCTGACTCTCTTCTCTCTCTTTCTCTCCCTCTTCTCTCGATCTTTCTTTTTCTCACCTCTCGATCTTTCTCTCTCTATCTCTCTCTTTCTCTCTCTCTTTCTCTCTCTCTTTCTCTCTCTCTTTCTCTCTCTTTATTTCTCTCTCTTCCCTGTCTTTCTCTCCCTCTTCTCTTGATCTTTCTCCCTCTCTTCTTTCTCTCTTCTCTCTTCTTCTTTCTCTCTCTCCCTTCTGACTCTCTTCTCTCTCTTTCTCTCCCTCTTCTCTCGATCTTTTCTTTTTCTCTCCTCTCGATCTTTCTCCCTTCCTCTTCCTCTTCCTCTTTCTCTTTCTCTCTCTCTCTCTTTCTTTATTTCTCTCTTTCTTCTCTCGATCTTTCTCTCTCTCTTTTCTCTCTCTTCCTCTTTCTCTCTCTTCTCTCTCTCTTTCTTCTCTCTCTCTCTTCTTTCTCTTTCTCTCCCTCTTCTCTCGATCTTTCTCTCTCTTCCTCTTTCTCTCTCTCTTTCTCTCTCTCTTCTCTTTCTTTATTTCTCTCTTTCTTCTCTCGATCTTTCTCTCTCTCTCTTTTCTCTCTTCCTCTTTCTCTCTCTCTCTCTCTCTCTCTCTTTCTTCTCTCTCTCTCTCTTCTTTCTCTTTCTCTCCCTCTTCTCTCCATCTTTCTCTCTCTCTCACTCTTTTCTCTATATTTTAGCACTTCTCTTTGATGGCTCTGTTTCACTTTCCCTTTATCCGTGGAGAAAAAACTCCCCAATGTAGTTTGATGTGGGCGAACTTTCTAAATTAGGCCATTACATTGAATAAGTCAATACTTTTATTTCACCTCAATCACCGATATTACAACTTTTCTCGTCAGCTTTGTTTCTCCCACACTCTACTAGAGCATGTCATGGCTCATCATCATCATTGAATGTCGTCTCCACATCGAAGGTTGGCCATGGAGCGCCATTCCACTCTGTCTCTTGCTTTGATTGCGCAGATTGTCATAGGCAGACCACATCTATATCAATCAGATCTATACCTATGTTTCATAGATTATACCAAAGCATTTGACAAAGTAAAAAACCAAGAAATAGTAAAAATTTTAGAAAGCATAAACGTAGATAGCAAAGATCTAAGAATAATAATGAACATGCACTGCCAACAAACAGCGGCCATAAGAACTGGAAACCAATTGGGAATGTTTCAACAAATAAAACAGGGTGTTAGGCAGGGTTGCGTGCTGTCACCAGATTTGTTTAATATTTATAGTAAGATTATTTTAAGATCTATAAGGGGCATGCCTGGAATAACAATTGGAGGTCATAATATAAATAATCTAAGGTATGCTGATGATACAGTCTTTATAGCTAAGAGTGAAAATGAGTTACAAGAAATGTTAGACATTATAGTGAAAGCAAAAATAAAGGACTAAGCCTTAATAGCATAAATACAGAAGTAATGGTAGCAACAAAGAAAAAAGGCATTGTTCGAGTTCAGGAGCAAAATTTTCTTAACTTTTTTGTTCGAACTTGATTGCGCTCAAAAATAAGGTCGTTCTACGTAAAAAAAAAAGAGAGAGGAAACATTGTAATAGGAAATGTAGTGCGGGTAGTAATAATAGTAGCAGTATACAAAGTTGTAGTAAAAACATTAGTAATAGAATCGAGATTAGTAATGCTTCTAGTAATAGTAGAAGCAGTGGAAATAAAAAAAGTAGCAAAAGGGAAGGAAGAAGGGGTGATAATAATAGTAGTTGTAGCGATAGTAGCAGTACTGTTAATAGATAGAGTAGTAGTAATAATAGTAGTTACGGCGATAGTAGCAGTACTGTTAATAGATAGAGTAGTAGTAATAATAGTAGTTACTGCGATAGTAACAGTACTGTTAATAGATAGAGTAGTAGTAATAATAGTAGTTACGGCGATAGTAGCAGTACTGTTAATAGATATAGTAGTAGTAATAATAGTAGTTACGGCGATAGTAGCAGTACTGTTAATAGATAGAGTAGTAGTAATAATAGTAGTTACGGCGATAGTAGCAGTACTGTTAATAGATAGAGTAGTAGTAATAATAGTAGTTACGGCGATAGTAGCAGCACTATTAATAGATATAGTACTGTTAATATGCAACTTATGCAAAGCAAGAGAGAAGGCTAAATGTAGTCTATATGCGGTGGTAGCGCCATATTCTTGATATCACCCGGAAGGACAAAATGACAAACGAGGAGGTCTTCACTCGCTAAGGCCTCCCGAACATCTACACGCTGCTCAAATAACGCAGGTTACGCTGGTTTTGCCACTTACACCGTGTGAAGCATGGCCGCATACCAAAAAATATACTTTATGGGGAACTAACAGATGGCAAAAGAACTTGGGGGCGCCCACAACTCCGATTTCTTGACGTATGTAACGCGACATGAAGACTCCGAACATAAACACTGCAGCCTGGTAAGAAATAGCTGCAGACTTCAATCTTTGGAAACACACTCTAAAGCTCAACTCAAACAGGAAGCAGACAGATTCATAGAAAAAGGGAATACACGGCGAAAAAGGAGAACAAACAATATCGAATAGGGCGCTGCATATTCATGTAGACAATTCATATTAAAATATCACCGACGATGGCTACTTCTAGTGGTAATAATAGTAGTCGTAGCAATAGTAGTAGAATTATTAATAGATATAGAAGTGGTGATCAGAATTTACTACCTATTGTATACAGATACACGACGTGAGTTGCTAGCTGCGTGGACTATAGGCAAGTGTTGTGACTGTTTCTTTTATCTGTTATAACTACTTTTTTTCTCATAAGGTTTTGCGCCCCTAAGAATGTCGCGCCTTGAGCAACCACCCCTTTCCCTACACCACGCTGAGTTGCTGACTGTATACGATTCAACACAATCTTCTTCTTATGTCGTTCCTCATTTGCCTTTCAGCGTCGAGGGGAGATATCATTTGCGGTCTTTTGCTCTTCTGTTCGCCTCTGCTGTTGTTGTGTTTCCTAGTTTTTCTAATATACCGTCAATCTATCTTTTTCGTGGTCGGCCTTTGGGTCTGGTATTCTCGCAACGTTAATTGAAGGCTCGTTGTGTTGTATTTTGATCTTTCTGCCTTGTCACGTGGCCAAACTATTCTATCTGTTCTTTCTTTATATATTATATGGTGGGGATTGTTCCTAGCTTTTTTCTCAGTTCTTCATTTCTGATCTTATCTCTCAGGCTGTTTCCTGTCATTCGTCTAACACATTTCATCTCAGTAGAAGTTATTTTTTCTTATTGTTCTTGCGTCAACACAAAGAAGCCGATAAATCCACGTATTCAAATTAATGAACACGTTCTTCGTGAACAGTTCTTATGGCATTAGCCTTATAGGTCAACTGTGATTCTGTGTGAATGGGTGGTCTAGAGGTAAAGCGTCGGCCACTGGATAGAAAGGCCCGAGTTCAAAACCCACCATCGGGGGACTGGTTGGTCTTGAGGTAAGACGCCGTGGGTTCAAATCTCTGCTGCACCAGTTGGGATTTTAATTTATGATTTCTCTCTGCGGCAACCACCCCTGGTCTCAGCAGTGAGGCCCGGCTTGAAACGTCAATTACTCGTGGACGGAAAAATGATGAGTACCTCCGAAGACGGAGTTATTTGCTTGTGCGGCGAGGGACCCCTGTGCACACGGCTGCCAGGTAGAGGCGGATTAACACGCAAAATTCAGT
This sequence comes from Megaustenia siamemsis, assembly GCA_032433765.1. Lineage (NCBI taxonomy): Eukaryota > Metazoa > Mollusca > Gastropoda > Stylommatophora > Ariophantidae > Megaustenia > Megaustenia siamemsis. The sequence goes on along the minus strand of JAVIAB010000124.1, from coordinate 84,284,848 downwards.
TCCTAGTTACTAAGGACTTCGTCAGAGGTTAAAGCTGGCAAACGCAAAATCCCACCACAGGCAGTGAGGAGAGACTTTCGAATCAGTAGTTTCTCTCTAGACTTTACGTTCATTCGATCATTCGGTGGTGATATCCTATGCCTAGCACGAAAACGAGGATTTCCCGTGTACACTCGCGCACGTTAAAGAACCCCTGGCATTTAAAATCGAAAAGAGGCGGCCAAGAATGGTCGCTGCCCAGACACAAATTGCTAAACAAACCTACCCAGACTGAAGACGGATGTTCCGGGCTAAAGTCGTAGATATTACTACTTTGCCGTAATTTATCGACACAACGCATCTATGCCCGCTATGTAGATGGACGCTAAGATATTGAAGAAGGGACGTAACTCGTTTCATACACCTATGATGCGATTGTGCCTGCATGATTAATAAAATAATTTAAAATTATATACAAGGGCAGGGAGCCGCGATAGCTCAGTGGTTAGTGAACTTAATTACAAGAGGACAAGAGTTAGGGTTCGATCCCAACCGACGGCTCCGGGTTCATCCAGCCTTAAATTTGTACCGGATTTTTTTCTGGAAAGTAAAGCGGCCCGGGCGTAATACCGACCACATTACCCCAAAAATCATGTGCTGAAGGTCTGTAAAATCTATGGTCACTAGCACCATATTCCCTATACGCCACTTGGCGTGACGGAGCTCTTTACTTTTTTTACTTTATTATACAAGGGCGGTACTCTCACAATGGCGGAGAGCTAACAGCAGACATTTTCAACAAGATTATCTCCAATTTGTAAACATCAAGGGAGAATAAACTGGTCTTTACCTAGTACTTTGAATGTTAAATTGTGTTATAATGAGAGTGAAACCTTCATTGGGGCAGCCAGATGCCTTCATTATAGAGGAATTTGACACTCAGTGCGACTAGGTGAAGAACGCTGAATATGTTAAGAGGCATAGTATTGTTGGATAATTTTATTTTGAATTTATTTTAGAGATCATCATCATCATCATCATCAAGTGTGGAATCGGTTGGCGTAGGCGATCGCCTGTCTTCACATCACTAAGTCCTTCATGCATGTCATGATTTTAATTAGTGATCCTTTTTTATGCCATTTGGATAAGCTGTTCAATATTTTTTGTCTTGGATTTCCTCTGATCTTCTTTCCATTCATTCTGTCTGTTGTTAAAGTATTCTCAATGCTATTCGCATCATTTGCCAAAATAAATGATGATTGTCTCTTCCTTATGATTTTGCTGATGTTTCTGGTTTCTCCAGCTCGTTTTAAACAATAATTTGTAATTGTTACAATCAATGGAATTCTTAACATTCTTCTGATAAACCACATCTCAGCTGCCTCTAATTTTCGTTGTGTTGTTTTACCTAACGTCCATGACTCACTTCAATAAGTAGAACAGATTCTATGTAGAACCTTAGGACACGTTTTCCAACACTAATTGACAATGATTTGTTACATAGGATGTCTCTTTCATTCTATGGAATTCTGTCTTTGTTTGTCCTATTCTGCTTCTAATTATCTGCAGTGCATCTGCCATCTGATATTATTGATCATGGTTATTTGAATTTCTGCTCTCGTTTCATGATTTTTTCCAGTTTGTTTTACTCTACATTCTTGTGCGTTCGTTGTCCTTGAAATTACCAGAGTATTTCTGATGCTGAATATCGGACCTTTTTGTTCACTTTCCATCACAATTTCATCTCACAGATTTAGTAGATCGTCGACATTTTCTGCTATCAATACTATATCAATACTATATCAATACTATATCAATACTATGTCAATACTATGTCAATACTATGTCAATACTATATCAATACTATATCAATACTATATCAATACTATATCAATACTATATCAATACTATATCAATACTATGTCAATACTATATCAATACTATATCAATACTATATCAATACTATATCAATACTATATCAATACTATATCAATACTATATCAATACTATGTCAATACTATGTCAATACTATGTCAATACTATATCAATACTATATCAATACTATATCAATACTATATCAATACTATATCAATACTATGTCAATACTATGTCAATACTATATCAATACTATGTCAATACTATGTAATCTGCGCAAAAAATCGTCACTCATAACAAAATCTTCGATACTTTTTAAAGTTTGGGTTAACCCTAGAAACTGATTGATCGGGTGATCGATTCCAACATCATGTCTTCGTTATACCAGATCACTAATGATCGATGACCGAAACATGTCTCCATTATACCATATCATTAATCAATGCCGTTACTTCCTAACAATAACAAAAAAATACGTCTCTGTAGCCAAAGAATACAGAATTGGGTGGGCTTAGCTAGAGAAGATAGCACAGAAATGTGCACACTGGCAGTGTGTGGTTGCATTTCTTTGCTCAATATGGAGCTGCAAGTCTACCAGTACAGTTAAAGAATTGAAGTATATCATGAAACTTTATAACAGAAAATAGCATAAATAAATTAATCTACAAAAAAAAAAACGCAATAGAAATAAAGGAAATAACCTTGCAGCATTGGAACTGGGAATCGCCGGGTGTTTGTTATCATGGTGTTACTAACAGAACTCTATGACCAACAGTTACAAGGGAAACTGAAGCTTGCATTATCAGACCATAAACCCGTCCAATGAAACGAAAACCCCATGAGAAAAATCGACCTTTGCACCAGCCTTTAGTATGCACCAGCCGATAGCCGCTGAAACAAAAATGCTTGCATAATGAAGTAGTCTTTTGTGCTTCCTGCCGGTCTTGACGCTGAATTATTTATTTCTATGTGCACGGTCTTCGTGTTATTTATTTTCCTCTACTGTTTTGCACGGAGATATAGCGACAAGCTTGTAGGAAATAAATGTGACCCAGCACCGCTTAAAGTTACTGGAACAACACTGCATATTGATAGTTGCTAGAGTCGCACTGCTTTTATTGGATGCCGATTAAATCTAGAAGGATGCATGGTGCATTTTTGAGCCTTGTTTTGTCATTAAACATGTTTTTTTTTTATTTTGTTCTTTGAAAGACGTAAAATCACCAATAGGAACTAGCAGAGCCCATTTGATGTGGGAATGAAGGAATACTAAAGACGATATCACCAACAGGAACTAGCAGAGCCCATTTGATGTGGGAATGAAGGAATACTAAAGACGATATCACCAACAGGAACTAGCAGAGCCCATTTGATGTGGGAATGAAGGAATACCAAAGACGATATCACCAATAGGAACTAGCAGAGCCCATGTGATGTGGGAATGAAGGAATACTAAAGACGATATCACCAATAGGAACTAGCAGAGCCCATTTGATGTGGGAATGAAGGAATACTAAAGACGATATCACCAATAGGAACTAGCAGAGCCCATTTGATGTGGGAATGAAGGAATACTAAAGACGATATCACCAATAGGAACTAGCAGAGCCCATTTGATGTGGGAATGAAGGAATACCAAAGACGATATCACCAATAGGAACTAGCAGAGCCCATTTGATGTGGGAATGAAGGAATACTAAAGACGATATCACCAATAGGAACTAGCAGAGCCCATTTGATGTGGGATTGAAGGAATACTAAAGACGATATCACCAATAGGAACTAGCAGAGCCCATTTGATGTGGGAATGAAGGAATACTAAAGACGATATCACCAATAGGAACTAGCAGAGCCCATTTGATGTGGGAATGAAGGAATACTAAAGACGATATCACCAATAGGAACTAGCAGAGCCCATTTGATGTGGGAATGAAGGAATACTAAAGACGATATCACCAATAGGAACTAGCAGAGCCCATTTGATGTGGGAATGAAGGAATACTAAAGACGATATCACCAATAGGAACTAGCAGAGCCCATTTGATGTGGGAATGAAGGAATACTAAAGACGATATCACCAATAGGAACTAGCAGAGCCCATTTGATGTGGGAATGAAGGAATACTAAAGACGATATCACCAATAGGAACTAGCAGAGCCCATTTGATGTGGGAATGAAGGAATACTGAAGACGATATCACCAATAGGAACTAGCAGAGCCCATTTGATGTGGGAATGAAGGAATACTGAAGACGATATCACCAATAGGAACTAGCAGAGCCCATTTGATGTAGGAATGAAGGAATACTAAAGACGATATCACCAATAGGAACTAGCAGAGCCCATTTGATGTGGGAATGAAGGAATACTAAAGGCGATATCACCATCACAATCAATAAGAGCTGTGTAGGCCTATGCTGGATGTGGGTGATCGTTGCTCTCTATAACTTTATGTAACTACAATTGTTTGTTCTACTGTTGATTTCCTACAGTGTCACTATTAGGAGCTCTCTAGTACCTTTTTTTCTCAATAAGATCTATACTGACATCTCATACTGCCACAAGATAATCATATTTTATATGAACAATCCATTTTATTCAGGGAACCAGTTTTATTGCAGCCGGGAATTCCCCATTTCCGCTCCACTACTTATCACGACATTTCCCAAAATGCATCGTTAAATTCCGTTGACAGGCCGCTCCGTGCATGTCCTACTCGACTGCACAGGTGACGATTCCAAACCTCCTTAGTCGTCTCTTATGATATGTGTGTCAGGTAACAGTGAATGTAATTTGTTTTTCTCCCTTCATCGCGGAAACCCCCGTAGCCACATGGAGAATATGAACTGTCTGTGCTACCACACACACGGAGAATATGAACTGTCTGTGCTACCACACACACGGAGAATATGAACTGTCTGTGCTACCACACACACGGAGAATATGAACTGTCTGTGCTACCACACACACGGAGAATATGAAATGTCTGTGTTACCACACACACGGAGAATATGAAATGTCTGTGTTACCACACACACGGAGAATATGAACTGTCTGTGTTACCACACACACGGAGAATATGAACTGTCTGTGTTACCACACACACGGAGAATATGAACTGTCTGTGTTACCACACACACGGAGAATATGAACTGTCTGTGTTACCACACACACGGAGAATATGAACTGTCTGTGCTACTACACACACGCAGAATATGAACTGTCTGTGTACACACACGCAGAATATGAACTGTCTGTGTTACCACACACACGGAGAATATGAACTGTCTGTGTTACCACACACACGGAGAATATGAACTGTCTGTGTTACCACACACACGGAGAATATGAACTGTCTGTGTTACCACACACACGGAGAATATGAACTGTCTGTGTTACCACGCACATGGAGAATATGAACTGTCTGTGCTACTACACACACGGAGAATATGAACTGTCTGTGTTACCACACACACGGAGAATATGAACTGTCTGTGCTACCACACACACGGAGAATATGAACTGTCTGTGTTACCACACACACGGAGAATATGAACTGTCTGTGTTACCACATACACGGAGAATATGAACTGTCTGTGCTACCACGCACATGGAGAATATGAACTGTCTGTGCTACCACATACACGGAGAATATGAACTATCTGTGCTACTACATACACGGAGAATATGAACTGTCTGTGCTACCACACACACGGAGAATATGAACTGTCTGTGTTACCACACACACGGAGAATATGAACTGTCTGTGCTACCACATACACGGAGAATATGAACTGTCTGTGCTACCACATACACGGAGAATATGAACTGTCTGTGCTACCACATACACGGAGAATATGAACGCCATCACACTGTGTGACATCAAGGATCCATGTCGGTTTGAAGTGACTTTGGGGTGTCACTAACTGGCTAAAGCTTAAATCAAATTTGTTAGTTTAAGTGCACTATGAGATGTCACTGTCTGGCTAAAACTTAGATCAAATTTGTTTAGTTTAAGTGCACTATAAGATGTCACTAACTGGCTAAAGCTTAGATCAAATCTGTTATTTTAAGTGCGCTATGAGATGTTGCTAATTGGCTAAAGCTGAACCAAATCTGTTAGTTTAAGTGCACTATGAGATGTCACTAACTGGCTAAAGCTGAAACAAATCTGTTAGTTTAAGTGCACTATGAGATGTTGATAATTGGCTAAAGCTTAGACCAAATCTGTTAGTCTAAGTGCACTATGAAATGTCACTAACTGGCTAAAGCTTAAATCAAATTTGTTAGTTTAAGTGCACTATGAGATGTCACTAACTGGCTAAAGCTTAGATCAAATCTGTTATTTTAAGTGCGCTATGAGATGTTGCTAATTGGCTAAAGCTGAAACCAAATTTGTTAGTTTAAGTGCACTATGAGATGTCACTAACTGGCTAAAGCTGAAACCAAATCTGTTAGTTTAAGTGCACTATGAGATGTTGATAATTGGCTAAAGCTTAGACCAAATCTGTTAGTCTAAGTGCACTATGAAATGTCACTAACTGGCTAAAGCTTAGATCAATTCCGTTAGTTTAAGTGCACTATGAGATGTCACTAACTGGCTAAAGCTTAGATCAAATCTGTTAGTTTAAGTGCACTATGAGATGTCACTAACTGGCTAAAGCTGAAACCAAATCTGTTAGTTTAAGTGCACTATGAGATGTTGCTAATTGGCTAAAGCTGAAACCAAATCTGTTAGTTTAAGTGCGCTATGAGATGTTGCTAATTGGCTAAAGCTGAAACCAAATCTGTTAGTTTAAGTGCGCTATGAGATGTTGCTAATTGGCTAAAGCTGAAACCAAATCTGTTAGTTTAAGTGCGCTATGAGATGTCACTAATGGCTAAAGCTGAAACCAAATCTGTTAGTTTAAGTGCGCTATGAGATGTTGCTAATTGGCTAAAGCTGAAACCAAATCTGTTAGTTTAAGTGCACTATGAAATGTCACTAACTGGCTAAAGCTTAGATCAATTCCGTTAGTTTAAGTGCACAATGAGATGTCACTAACTGGCTAAAGCTGAAACCAAATCTGTTAGTTTAAGTGCACAATGAGATATCACTAACTGGCTAAAGCTGAAACCAAATCTGTTACTTTAAGTGCACAATGAGATATCACTAACTGGCTAAAGCTGAAACCAAATCTGTTTGTTTTCGTCTAAAAGTGTCACTTTAGTTTTAATCTATAAAATTCCGCAACATTTATGGATAAATCTATCAGGAGCCTAGTACATTACCCTCATTCTTACAATTGGTATTTCGTGGAAGTGGTTTCAATTCGTGACAGCTCACACAAAATGTTAATATTCTTTTTGCGTTCGCCAGCTTTCACATTTGGTGAGGTCCCTAGACACTAGAAACTGAATGTTGCGTGTTAATCCGTTTTTTTTTCTCTGCCAGTCGTGTGCACAGGGGTCCCTCGCCGCACAGGTAGATAACTCCGTCTTCAGAGGTACTCATAATTTTTACGGTCGATGAGTAAATGGCACATTGTCCTTCACAGGTTACATGTTTTGTTGTCAATGCCACTGTACCCTGGATAACATGACAACAAAGCATGTTCTACAGGATTGCCCCCAGTGCACAGACCTGGTAAGGACAATGTGGCCCACACCCACCTCCCTGAACGGAAATACACGGAGAATATGAACGCCATCACACTGTGTGACATCAAGGATCCATGTCGGTTTGAAGTGACTTTTGGGGTGTCACTAACTGGCTAAAGCTTAAATCAAATTTGTTAGTTTAAGTGCACTATGAGATGTCACTAACTGGCTAAAACTTAGATCAAATTTGTTAGTTTAAGTGCACTATGAGATGTCACTAACTGGCTAAAGCTTAGATCAAATCTGTTATTTTAAGTGCGCTATGAGATGTTGCTAATTGGCTAAAGCTGAAACCAAATCTGTTAGTTTAAGTGCACTATGAGATGTCACTAACTGGCTAAAGCTGAAACCAAATCTGTTAGTTTAAGTGCACTATGAGATGTTGATAATTGGCTAAAGCTTAGACCAAATCTGTTAGTCTAAGTGCACAATGAAATGTCACTAACTGGCTAAAGCTTAGATCAAATTTGTTAGTTTAAGTGCACTATGAGATGTCACTAACTGGCTAAAGCTTAGATCAAATCTGTTATTTTAAGTGCGCTATGAGATGTTGCTAATTGGCTAAAGCTGAAACCAAATCTGTTAGTTTAAGTGCACTATGAGATGTCACTAACTGGCTAAAGCTGAAACCAAATCTGTTAGTTTAAGTGCACTATGAGATGTTGATAATTGGCTAAAGCTTAGACCAAATCTGTTAGTCTAAGTGCACTATGAAATGTCACTAACTGGCTAAAGCTTAGATCAATTCCGTTAGTTTAAGTGCACTATGAGATGTCACTAACTGGCTAAAGCTTAGATCAAATCTGTTAGTTTAAGTGCACAATGAGATGTCACTAACTGGCTAAAGCTGAAACCAAATCTGTTAGTTTAAGTGCGCTATGAGATGTTGCTAATTGGCTAAAGCTGAAACTAAATCTGTTAGTTTAAGTGCGCTATGAGATGTTGCTAATTGGCTAAAGCTGAAACCAAATCTGTTAGTTTAAGTGCGCTATGAGATGTTGCTAATTGGCTAAAGCTGAAACCAAATCTGTTAGTTTAAGTGCACTATGAGATGTCACTAACTGGCTAAAGCTGAAACCAAATCTGTTAGTTTAAGTGCACTATGAGATGTTGATAATTGGCTAAAGCTTAGACCAAATCTGTTAGTCTAAGTGCACTATGAAATGTCACTAACTGGCTAAAGCTTAGATCAATTCCGTTAGTTTAAGTGCACAATGAGATGTCACTAACTGGCTATAGCTGAAACCAAATCTGTTAGTTTAAGTGCACAATGAGATATCACTAACTGGCTAAAGCTGAAACCAAATCTGTTACTTTAAGTGCACAATGAGATATCACTAACTGGCTAAAGCTGAAACCAAATCTGTTTGTTTTCGTCTAAAAGTGTCACTTTAGTTTTAATCTATAAAATTCCGCAACATTTATGGATAAATCTATCAGGAGCCTAGTACATTACCCTCATTCTTACAATTGGTATTTCGTGGAAGTGGTTTCAATTCGTGACAGCTCACACAAAATGTTAATATTCTTTTTGCGTTCGCCAGCTTTCACATTTGGTGAGGTCCCTAGACACTAGAAACTGAATGTTGCGTGTTAATCCGTTTTTTTCTCTGCCAGTCGTGTGCACAGGGGTCCCTCGCCGCACAGGTAGATAACTCCGTCTTCAGAGGTACTCATAATTTTTACGGTCGATGAGTAAATGGCACATTGTCCTTCACAGGTTACATGTTTTGTTGTCAATGCCACTGTACCCTGGATAACATGACAACAAAGCATGTTCTACAGGATTGCCCCCAGTGCACAGACCTGGTAAGGACAATGTGGCCCACACCCACCTCCCTGAACGGAAATACACGGAGAATATGAACGCCATCACACTGTGTGACATCAAGGATCCATGTCGGTTTGAAGTGACTTTTGGGGTGTCACTAACTGGCTAAAGCTTAAATCAAATTTGTTAGTTTAAGTGCACTATGAGATGTCACTAACTGGCTAAAACTTAGATCAAATTTGTTAGTTTAAGTGCACTATGAGATGTCACTAACTGGCTAAAGCTTAGATCAAATCTGTTATTTTAAGTGCGCTATGAGATGTTGCTAATTGGCTAAAGCTGAAACCAAATCTGTTAGTTTAAGTGCACTATGAGATGTCACTAACTGGCTAAAGCTGAAACCAAATCTGTTAGTTTAAGTGCACTATGAGATGTTGATAATTGGCTAAAGCTTAGACCAAATCTGTTAGTCTAAGTGCACTATGAAATGTCACTAACTGGCTAAAGCTTAGATCAAATTTGTTAGTTTAAGTGCACTATGAGATGTCACTAACTGGCTAAAGCTTAGATCAAATCTGTTAGTTTAAGTGCGCTATGAGATGTTGCTAATTGGCTAAAGCTGAAACCAAATCTGTTAGTTTAAGTGCACTATGAGATGTCACTAACTGGCTAAAGCTGAAACCAAATCTGTTAGTTTAAGTGCACTATGAGATGTTGATAATTGGCTAAAGCTTAGACCAAATCTGTTAGTCTAAGTGCACTATGAAATGTCACTAACTGGCTAAAGCTTAGATCAATTCCGTTAGTTTAAGTGCACTATGAGATGTCACTAACTGGCTAAAGCTTAGATCAAATCTGTTAGTTTAAGTGCACAATGAGATGTCACTAACTGGCTAAAGCTGAAACCAAATCTGTTAGTTTAAGTGCGCTATGAGATGTTGCTAATTGGCTAAAGCTGAAACCAAATCTGTTAGTTTAAGTGCGCTATGAGATGTTGCTAATTGGCTAAAGCTGAAACCAAATCTGTTAGTTTAAGTGCGCTATGAGATGTTGCTAATTGGCTAAAGCTGAAACCAAATCTGTTAGTTTAAGTGCACTATGAGATGTCACTAACTGGCTAAAGCTGAAACCAAATCTGTTAGTTTAAGTGCACTATGAGATGTTGATAATTGGCTAAAGCTTAGACCAAATCTGTTAGTCTAAGTGCACTATGAAATGTCACTAACTGGCTAAAGCTTAGATCAATTCCGTTAGTTTAAGTGCACAATGAGATGTCACTAACTGGCTAAAGCTGAAACCAAATCTGTTAGTTTAAGTGCACAATGAGATATCACTAACTGGCTAAAGCTGAAACCAAATCTGTTACTTTAAGTGCACAATGAGATATCACTAACTGGCTAAAGCTGAAACCAAATCTGTTTGTTTTCGTCTAAAAGTGTCACTTTAGTTTTAATCTATAAAATTCCGCAACATTTATGGATAAATCTATCAGGAGCCTAGTACATTACCCTCATTCTTACAATTGGTATTTCGTGGAAGTGGTTTCAATTCGTGACAGCTCACACAAAATGTTAATATTCTTTTTGCGTTCGCCAGCTTTCACATTTGGTGAGGTCCCTAGACACTAGAAACTGAATGTTGCGTGTTAATCCGTTTTTTTCTCTGCCAGTCGTGTGCACAGGGGTCCCTCGCCGCACAGGTAGATAACTCCGTCTTCAGAGGTACTCATAATTTTTACGGTCGATGAGTAAATGGCACATTGTCCTTCACAGGTTACATGTTTTGTTGTCAATGCCACTGTACCCTGGATAACATGACAACAAAGCATGTTCTACAGGATTGCCCCCAGTGCACAGACCTGGTAAGGACAATGTGGCCCACACCCACCTCCCTGAACGGAAACTATACGGGGCAACCGAATCATTTAAACAGGCAGCTGCCTTCATAAGAGAGTCCGGACTCCTAGTCTGAATGAGCCATGATCGCAGCAGAAGTAAATGACGTTTCAGGCCGAGCCTCGTTGCTGAGACCAGGAGCGGTTGCCGCAAAGAGAAATCACAAATAAAAATCCCACTCAGTGCAGCCGGGATTTGAACCCACAACCTCAATGCCTGGTCACCGGCGCCTCGCTTCAAGACTAACCAGTCCTCCATCGGATTCGGCTTGCCATTTTTTTTTCTGGGGACCGACAGAGATCCGGGGTTCACCCAGCCTCTATAAATGGGTATCAGACATTTTTCTGGGAAGTAAAGGCGGATTGGTGTGATACCGACCACATCACCCATAAAATAAGGTCTGTGTCAATAAAAAAATATGGGCATTAAAACCATATACCCCATCCGCTTGGTAATGCGTGAAGGGAGCCTTTACTTAATGCATACAATGAAAAGATCAAAATGTAAAAATCTGTTCGTTTCGAGAAATGCCAAATTCAATTCTTAATCATAAAAGTTTTCACATTTTGAGATTTAGTATCTTCTTATCACTTTGAATACAAAATAGATGAAACATATTTATTGTAGCTTCCTGGAAAGCTAAAGTCATTAAATGAACAAAAGCGTGAGTGACAAGTGTGAGGCGGTGGTGGTTGCCAGTGAATTAACCATATCCGCTGAAAATAAAAGCAGAGACTTGCCTTCCACTTTAATGTCGCTTCGATGCTTCTAAAGGGCATCTATACCTTGGAGTGATCATGTGACTCACAGTAGCCTTAGGCTGACTCCACATTTGTAAACGGCTGTCTCCGAAAAGTTTACGCTGTAATTAAGTCATGGCTAGAACTTTCTACAAGAAACTGTCGCTTTTTAACATTTATTTTCTGCAGCACTGTTGCTTATTGTTTACGTTTTAGTTATTCTGTCCGTTTGTTCATTCTGTCTTCTTCTTTCTTTCTTTTCTCTTGTTCTTTTTGCCGGTAGTTCATATCAAAGGCACTTTCTATGGCTTGGTACATAGTGATATTGTATCATTTTATTATGTCGTAAATTCCCTTAATCCATTTTCCTCTTGGTCTACCTCAATATCTTTGTCATTCCATTTTGTTGTTATAAGCTCTTGATGCTGGTGCTGAGTGGTTAAGGCGCATTAAATGTTCAAACCACTTTCATCTTTGTCTCTCTATTTATTTGATTACTGGTAGAATTCCAGTGATGTTTGAGATTTGTTGTCCAAGATGTGGTCATTTGTTGTCCTAGATGTGGTCATTTGTTGTCCTACATGTGGTCATTTGTTGTTCAAGATGTGGACATTTGTTGTCCAAAATGTGGTCATTTGTTGTTCAAGATGTGGACATTTGTTGTCCAAGATGTGGTCATTTGTTGTCCTAGATGTGGTCATTTGTTGTTCAAGATGTGGACATTTGTTGTCCTAGATGTGGTCATTTGTTGTCCTAGATGTGGACGTTTGTTGTCCTAGATGTGGTCATTTGTTGTCCTAGATGTTGCCATTTGTTGTTCAAGATGTGGCCATTTGTTGTCCAAGGTGTGGTCATTTGTTGTTCAAGATGTGGACATTTGATGTCCAAGATGTGGTCATTTGTTGTCCTAGATGTAGTCATTTGTTGTTCAAGATGAGGACATATGTTGTCCTAGATGTGGTCATTTGTTGTCCTAGATGTGGTCATTTGTTGTCCTAGATGTAGTCATTTGTTGTTCAAGATGTGGTCATTTGTTGTCCTAAATGTGGTCATTTGTTGCCAAAGAGGTGGTCATTTGTTGTCCAAGATGTGGTCATTTGTTGTCCTAGATGTGGTCATTTGTTGTCCTAGATGTGGTCATTTGGTTCCCATGATGTGGTCATTTGTTGTCCAAGATGTGGTCATTTGTTGTCCAAGATGTGGTCATTTGTTGTCCTAGATGTGGTCATTTGTTGCCTAAGGTGCGGTCATTTGTTGTCCTAGATGTTGTCATTTGTTGCCCAAGATGTGGTCATTTGTTGCCCAAGATGTGGTCATTTGTTGTCCTAGATGTGGTCATTTGTTGTCCTAGATGTGGTCATTTGTTGCCCAAGATGTGGTCATTTGTTGTCCTAGATGTGGTCATTTGTTGTCCTAGATGTGGTCATTTGTTGCCCTAGATGTGGTCATTTGTTGCCCAAGATGTGGTCATTTGTTGCCCAAGATGTGGTCATTTGTTGTCCAAGATGTGGTCATTTGTTGTTCAAGATGTGGTCATTTGTTGTCCTAGATGTGGTCATTTGTTGCCCAAGATGTGGTCATTTGTTGTCCAAGATGTGGTCATTTGTTGTCATTCCATGTTGTTGTTATAAGCTCTTGATGCTGGTGCTGAGTGGTTCAGGCGCATTAAATGTTCAAAGCACTTTCATTTTTGTCCTACTATTTATTTGATTACTGGTGGAATTCCAGTGATGTTTCCGATTTTATCGTTCTTTACATGATCTCTTCGTGTTTTGTTCACAGCTTTTCTGAGGCATCTCATCTCACATGTTTTCAGTTTTCTTTGTTGATCTTTAGTCAGAGTCTATGTTTGACGTTGATAGCAAAGAGTTGGAATAAAGTTGGACTTTATCAAGTTCTTCTTGTTTCCATTGAGATACTAGATGATCTAAAATTTACGAAATTTAGTCTGTAACTTTGTTAGCACTTTGAATTCTTGCTCCAATCTCTCTAAGTCTTCCATCCTCTGTAACTTTGTTAGCACTTTGAATTCTTTCTTCAATCTCTCTAAGGTTTCCATCGTCTGTAACTTTGTTAGCACAGTGAATTCTTTATTCAATCTCTCTAAGTATTCCTTCCTCTGTAACAACGCCACCAAGACATTTGAATTTTGTTCATTCTAGACACATAAATTGTACGAATATGTGATTCGTATATCGTACATTAATCTAATGAGAAGATGTTATATCTTAAATTTAAATCTTTATCAGCGATCACACGTTAACTGGGCGTATTTGCGTTTTGTTGTTAGTTTACAGCCAGCGGCAGCCAACGTCGAATTTCGGGCTGAGACGTCCATGTTCAGCATGGGTAAACGTTTAATTGTTGAACATTTGTTGTCCTAGATGTGGTCATTTGTTGTCCTAGATGTGGTCATTTGTTGTCCAAGATGTGGACATTTGTTGTCCTAGATGTGGTCATTTTTGTCCAAGATGTGGACATTTGTTGTCCTAGATGTTGTCATTTCTTGTCCAAGATGTGGTCATTTGTTGTCCTAGATGTGGTCATTTGTTGTCCAAGATGTGGTCATTTGTTGTCCTAGATGTGGTCATTTGTTGTCCTAGATGTGGTCATTTGCTGTACTAGATGTGGTCATTTGTTGTCCAAGATGTGGTCATTTGTTGCCCAAGATGTGGTCATTTGTTGTCCAAGATGTGGTCATTTGTTGTCCTAGATGTGGTCATTTATTGTCCTAGGTGTGGTCATTTGTTGTTCAAGATGTGGTCATTTGTTGTCCTAGATGTTGTCATTTGTTGTCCTAGATGTGGTCATTTGTTGTCCTAGATGTGGTCATTTGTTGTCCTAGATGTGGTCATTTGTTGTCCTAGATGTGGTCATTTGTTGTCCTAGATGTGGTCATTTGTTGTCCTAGATGTGGTCATGTGTTGTCCTAGATGTGGTCATTTGTTGTCCTAGATGTGGTCATTTGTTGTCCTAGATGTGGTCATTTGTTGTCCTAGATGTTGTCATTCGTTGTCCTAGATGTGGTCATTTGTTGTCCTAGATGTGGTCATGTGTTGTCCTAGATGTGGTCATTTGTTGCCCAATATGTGGTCATTTCTTGTCCAAGATGTGGTCATTTGTTGCCCAAGATGTGGTCATTTGTTGTCCTAGATGTGGTCATTTGTTACCCTAGATGTGGTCATTTGTTGTCCTAGATGTTGTCATTTGTTGTCCTAGATGTGGTCATTTGTTGTCCTAGATGTGGTCATTTGTTTTCCTAGATGTGGTCTTTTGTTGTCCTAGATGTTGTCATTTGTTGTCCTAGATGTGGTCATTTGTTGTCCTAGATGTGGTCATGTGTTGTCCTAGATGTGGTCATTTGTTGTCCAAGATTTGGTCATTTGTTGCCCAAGATGTGGTCATTTGTTGTCCAAGATGTGGTCATTTGTTGTCCTAGATGAGGTCATTTGTTGTCCTAGGTGTGGTCATTTGTTGTTCAAGATGTGGTCATTTGTTGTCCTAGATGTGGTCATTTGTTGCCCAAGATGTGGTCATTTCTTGTCCAAGATGTGGTCATTTGTTGCCCAAGATGTGGTCATTTGTTGTCCTAGATGTGGTCATTTGTTACCCTAGATGCGGTCATTTGTTGTCCTAGATGTTGTCATTTGTTGTCCTAGATGTGGTCATTTGTTGTCCTAGATGTGGTCATTTGTTGTCCTAGATGTGGTCATTTGTTGTCCTAGATGTGGTCATGTGTTGTCCTAGATGTGGTCATTTGTTGTCCTAGATGTGGTCATTTGTTGCCCCAGATGTTGTCATTTTGCCAAGTTCTTTTTTCTTTTACCTGTACTGGGTTCTTTAACGTGCGCATAGTGCACATCGAATCTCCAATTTCTCGTCGTTTCCTAGAGGGCTAAACATCAGTTGCAACTACCACAAGACTGGGGTAGTCGTAAAGCCACGAAGAAATCACAGACTCAGATAAGATAATTCACACCGCCTGTCGCGAGATTCAAACCCAGAACTTGTTGTCCACAAGCTGATATTTTACCTCTAAACCACACATCAACCCTTACAATTTAAAATTAAACGACACATATTTTTAAGTTGTTAAAATTTATTTATTTTGGGAATAGGGTGGGGGGGTGTCCTTTTTTTTGTTTTGGACAGACATAACTTCAAGGATTATCAAATCTAAAAATAGGTACCAGAGTTTTATTTGTTTGTTTTTCCTGGAAAGTAAGGGCGGCTTTTCATGATCTCGACCACATCACCCAAAAATGTGACATTCCTTATGGTCTGTAAAATTTATCGTCACTAACACTATATTCCCTATACGCCACTTGGCGTGACGGGGGTTCTTTACTTTTTTTTTTGTATCAGTTATGGGAAAACGCGAGAAAGAAAGAAAGAAAGAAAGGACGGAAGAAAGAAAGAAAGTAAGAAAAAAGGAAAAAAAGAATAAAGGAAAGAAAAAATATTTTAATCGGAGCCTCTCATCTCTCGTTCACAACAATATTAGCCTAGCCCGAATATGGACATGCTAACTCCATAATCAAATATGAGTTAGTCAATATAGGGTTGGTATCCTTTCTTTTCTACGATCGTCGACATATGTGTGAGTGGTCAATATCACGCCACACCGGCCTATTTTTCCTCATAAAATAGTCGATACCCATTTTCACAGAGTGGGTGAACCTCAAAGTGGTGTCCGTCCAAAGAAAACAAAATTCTCACATTTTGGGAAATTAACTCAAACCTTTGCCTCGGCCTCGTCTACCTTGTATCTTCCCCTCAAAGATTACCTTCAGTGGGGTATTGTGCTTCTTCATATGCCCCTAAAATTTCAGTTCTCTATTTTTTGAATTGAGAAGAAGTCTTTTAATTCTCAATTGGTTCAGGTTTGTCTATTTGCCTTCTTTTTCTTCCAGCCAGTTCTCATTTTCTACAGATCCACATTTCAAAGGCGTCGATTTTCTGCACTGTTTTTTTTTTTAATTTAGTGTCCATGTTTCTGCACGACACAGGAGGATTGGATAGATATAACATTTTGCTATTCGTACTTTTAGTTAATTGCTTTGATGTGGTTATATTTTTCACGTTATTAAAATGTATTTTTTGCCATTCTTATGTACTAACTATATAGGATAAAAGGGAGAGGAGAAGCAAATAAATATGTAGCGGTCTGCCAAGTGCTCTAGAGTCTGTATAGCTTTACAACAAAATAAATAAATAAAATACGTTTTCAGTGTAATGTGTACTGTTGCATAGCAACGCTGCACTTTTATCTAACTCAAGCGCCGTAACCCGTTCCACCCTTCCAAACCATCCATTGACAAAACGCACGCTCTCCTGTAGCCATCAGTAAGGTCCCCTTGCTAAAATCATCGCTAGTCGAATATGACAATAAACAGCCGCCGAATGATAAAATCCAGTTGTGGAATAATCACAACGGATAATGAGATTAACTCATATTATTTGCTGGTCCATTAATTTGGTAGTGTAGCATTAATCGTGTCGTCGACTGCGCATGTCTGTGAACACTGATCTGTTTGTAAACACATTATCAACAGCGACAAGTCAAAGGGAAGAAAAGAAATAAGTGAGATTAAAAAGAAACAGACCAGATAAATAATTATTGCACGATGAAGTGTTCATTTATTTTACTGACATCTTTTCTTGCTGGCTTCTATCTTTGCATGTCAAAGATAAGAGAACAACGAGACTGCAACATTAATCAAATGATGTCAATTTATTGCTACATTGGACTAGCGTGCGAACAATGGGCCAACATCATAGGATATTAGTAGAGAGAGCCATATAAGTGAAAACAGATTTATGCCTATGTTTCATAGATTATACCAAGGCATTGACAAAGTAAAGCACCAAGAAATAATCAAAATGTTAGAAGATATAGACGTTTGACAGCAAAGATCTGAGAATAATAAAGAATATGTACTGGCAACAAACAGCGGCCATAAAAACTGGAAACCAATTGGGAATGTTTCAACAAATAAAACAGGGTGTTAGACAAGGTTACGTGCTGTAAAAAGATTTGTTTAATATGTATAGTGATATTATTTTCATATTCATGAGGGTCATACCTGGAATAACAATTGGAGGTCATAATATAAAAAATCTCAGGTATGCTGATGATACAATCTTAATCGCTAAGAGTGAATATGAGTTACAAGAAATGTTATACATGTACATTACAGTGAAGGAAATCAAAAATAAAGAACTTAGCCTCAAAAGCAAAAGACAGAAGTAATGGTAGCAACAAAGAAAAAGAAATCACCACAATGCACAATAAAGACAAGTGGAACAATATTAAAACAATCAAATGACTTTAAATATCTGGGAACAATGTTAACCTCGGATGGTAGATGTAAAACAGAGGTGAGATGCAGAATAGCTCAGGCAAAAGCAGTTTTTCAAAAAATGAGAAAGATACTGTGTAATCCATTTTTGACAATAGAAGCAAGAAAAAGAGTTCTTAATTGTTACGTAGAACAAGTCTTAATATTTCGATGTGAATCATGGACAATAGGACAACAGACAAGAAAATCACTGGAGTCTGTAGAAATCTGGTTTTACTGTAAAATGTTGAGAATACCATTGACAGCTAAGACGAGTAATGAAACCGTTCTGAAAGAGGCGAAAGCAAAATGAGAGCTAATTTACAATATTAGGAAGAATATTGTGGATAGGCATGATCACCTACGCCAACAGGAATGGTACTTGATGTTTATGATTCTACTAGCAACATTTTGAAGATCTCCGTGATTTTAAACCTGAAGTTTTTACTTGTGGACACATTAAAATTAAACATTGAAATCAATTGGCCTATAAACATAATCTCAGAGATGACACTGAAATACTACAACCACGTCTAAAGAAACAGCGGGTTGGAAAGAATAGTAATGGAAGATATCGTTCCACGAAAACCAAACAGACCACGAAAAATGTGGTTTCAAGTCATCAAAGAGACCTTTTCCCTGACAACAGAAGAAATGAGAGATCTGGCTAGAGACAGATTCTTCCAGACGGCCTGTGATGAGTTCAACGTTCTGAAAAGGCAGGCAACTGTAGCAGTGTTGTACCTTAAAGTATTGAAGGTTCTTTGGTTTTGGAAGGCCTCGGTATCACTGCAAACGAATTAAAATCCACAATTGCCCAACCGTCTGTGCCAGAGGAATCATCCGAAATACTAACTCATCTCCCAAACAAAGAAAGGTAGCTGTAGTCCCCATCATAGCAGTCTCAGCACACGCCAAAAGACATAAGATGAAACCGCACAGAAAGTGAACACAACCATCTGTTCTCCATTATACGATATCATCATTCATTTGTAAACAATTGGAATATCGAAACATGATCAAAACGGATGAAACACACAGCTCACGGTGTGCACAGAGCACCTAACTCAGTAGCTCCTGCAATAAGCCGGACTTGGAATATGAGGAAACTGCAACAAGGAACACTTTCATACATAGCCTTCAATGGTTCCTGCCGCTTATCCTCCATATTGACCGGAAGTTTACGTCCTCCTGAAAAAGATGTTCGTCATATTTTTTTTTTTATGTATAGCGCTTGATGATGTTAGGCCATCGTTTTTGACTCCAATTCCGAAGATATAGACACACAGTTAGTCGTCAGATCATCCCCGTGGCACATCAAACAACAGACCGTAAGATTATCGTATGGCCGGTCTAGAGATATACGATGAGCCATTAACGTTCTGAAAAGACAGGCAACTGTAGCAGTGTAGTACCTTAAAGTAGTGAAAGATAGTGAAGTAGTGAATGAGTGTACATAGAAGAGATATACAGTAATTAAGAGAGCTCCAGATAGTGACAGTACATCTCAGGCTTTGACAATCAGCTAGTAATAAATAACTCAGAGGTCATGAACTTGGAAAGTAAATTGAGATAAAAGGCCAAGAACGAACATCCTTCTTGACCTAAGGCCCAGATAACAAAGTAAGTTATTACAGACCTAGAAAGTTCATTCACTGCATCCACGAGTTGAACGTGCAAGGAGGGAAACACCCGATCTTCACACCTTTAGAAAACATTAGAAATTGTCTCAAGAATCTTCTCAGATTTAACCAGGCAGCCAAATAGTGATTAGACCAAACCAGATAGACAACAATTTTCGCCATGTTTACAAGTAGGCCTATTCGTATTTCGTGTTTGTTTTTGTATCAGTATTTGCTCTCTTGTATCCGATGAAAGTTTTACCGAAACGTTGCAGTTTGTCACGACTCTCTACATGTTTAGCTGTTTCATTTCAATTTATGTTCGTTTATTTTCCAACACAGACAAGTACCTAAATGATGATATAATGTATCATTCATTGAGTACCGTCTCCTAATTGAAGGTTGGCTACTATGGAGCCATTCCGTTCTGTCTCTTGCTTTGATGATGCAGGTTGTCATTAGCTAACTTGTCCATTTTTGATGTAACTCGTTCATGTTGGTCTAAAAATCTCATTTGTCTTGTTTGAATTGTATTTATTAGTTCTCTTTTAATTTTTAGTTCTTTTAATAAATTACATTATAGTTTGTTTTCTTTCAAATCTCCATTCTTCTATAAATCCACATTTCAGAGGTTAATTGTTCTGTACTGTTTTTTCTTCTAGAATGTCCATGTTTCTGCACCATACAGGAATGTTGAGAAGATATAACATTTTGCTATTCTTAGATTTAGCACTGGTGTTATTTTTTTCATGTAAGCATATTTTTCATGACATTAACATTATTTTTTGCCATTCCTATTTATTTATTTCAGTTTTACATTTTCCATCACTGGTTATAGGATGTCCAATGTAGTTGTAGCTCTGAACTGTCTCCAGGTCTATTTCTTCAACTCTGATATCCACTTGTAGGTTTTGAGAATTATCTTTGTTTAATATCATAGTTTTAGTCTTTCTGATATTCAAACCGAATCCATGCTTTTTGCTTGTCTTGTTTATTTCATTAACTCTTTCTCTACGTTTCAACGCAATGTACGTCATGTCTACTTTGGTCATACACGTTTAGCCGCAGAGTGCGTCACTCTCAGTTTGGTTCGTGTAAACTGCGTCACTCTCAGTTTGGTTCGTGTCAACTGCGTCACTCTCAGTTTGGTTCGTGTAAACTGCGTCACTCTCAGTTTGGTTCGTGTAATCTGCGTCACTCTCAATTTGGTTCGTGTAAACTGCGTCACTCTCAGTTTGGTTCGTGTAAACTGCGTCACTCTCAGTTTGGTTCGTGTAATCTGCGTCACTCTCAATTTGGTTCGTGTAAACTGCGTCACTCTCAGTTTGGTTCGTGTAAACTGCGTCACTCTCAGTTTGGTCCGTGTAAACTGCGTCACTCTCAATTTGGTTCGTGTAAACTGCGTCACTCTCAATTTGGTTCGTGTAAACTGCGTCACTCTCAGTTTGGTTCGTGTAAACTGCGTCACTCTCAGTTTGGTTCGTGTAATCTGCGTCACTCTCAATTTGGTTCGTGTAAACTGCGTCACTCTCAATTTGGTTCGTGTAAACTGCGTCACTCTCAGTTTGATTCGTGTAAACTGCGTCACTCTCAGTTTGATTCGTATAAACTGCGTCACTCTCGGTTAGGTTCGTGTAAACTGCGTCACTCTCAGTTTGGTTCGTGTAAACTGCGTCACTCTCAATTTGGTTCGTGTAAACCATCATTAAACCATATTCCTTTTACATGTCTTGTTCCATCTTGGTATTGGTGAAATCTAATTCCTTGTTCAATTAAAAAAAAATTCAAATGCAACATGTTATGCATTAGATAAATATAAGCTTTTACATCGATATTTAAAATGATGAAAAATTGTGTCTTTGAAATGTCTTCCTTTGAATTCATAACAACATTCCGGACTGAAAGAGTTAAGTATTCCTAATCTATTATTAGTAATTTTAAAAAGTCTTAAACCTTTAATGTCATTGTTACACCAAACTCGGGAGCACAAATCAAAGACCTAATTGGCTCAAGGTCACGAGGAAACGCTCTGTACAAAGCCAAACGACTGTGATCGACAGGTGTTAACGCATTACGAGCTTCACACCACATCTCATTGTTTCTCTTCACAAACAGTTTGTCATCTAATTATCTCCTCCTGGTCATAAACTACTAGTGTTGTGATTGTGTGTGACAATTACTTTTTGGTTCAAAACATTTCCGAAATAATAGATAAATTGTTTTCTTCCGCTTAGTATTCTGCCTTTGCTTCTTCTGTCTCTTCCTTTTTTTCACTCATATTCTTATTATTATTTCCCCATCTTTTCTTTTCTTTTTTTCACCTTCTTCGTCTACTAAGTACTTTTCTTATTTTGCTGTTGTTATTATAATTATTATTATCATTCTGCCGTTTGTATTTCTTCGTTTTCTACCTTGCTTTCCAGTCATTTTCTTATTTGTATGTTTTCCTACATTAATGTGAGTATCTTGTAAAAACACGTTAAATAACAGATTGGTAAACGTGGTGTCAAGTAATATAAAGTAATGAGCCCCGTCACGCCAAGTGAAGATATATGGTGTTATTGACCATAATTTTATAGACCTTCAGCACATTATTTTTGGGGTAATGTAGTCGGTACTACACCCATGTTGCTTTACTTTCCCCAGAAAAAAAAATCCGGTACCCATTTAAGGCTAGGTGAACCCGGAACCCGACATCTTATCCTTTGTAGTCCAGTTCACTAACCACTGAGCTACCGCGGCTCCATGTAAACGACGTGTGAGCCACAAGAAATCTGTTAAATTTAGCCTTGAATGTTATTTTTCCTGTTTTTTTTTTTTTTAAACAAAAATATTTGTAGCGACCTAGGAGTAGAAGATAAAGGTGGTTGAGTCACAAGAGGAGAATGGACAGCAATTGTATCCCCAAGAAGTTGTTGTATGGAGAACTTAGAGAAAGAAACTAAAAGACAGAGATGTAAGGATGTTTGCAGAGCTTCCTCGAGACAGCGAAATATGGCGCCAGATCTTGCCTCATGAAGACAAAAATAAAAAATGACACAGTAACATTCAAGGAAGTTGTACATTTTCCATCACTGGTTATAGTATGTCCTATGTAGTTGTAGCTCTGAACTGTCTCCAGGTCTATTTCTTCAACTTTGATATCCACTTGTAGGTTTTGAGAATTATCTTTGTTTAATATCATAGTTTTATCCTTTTTGATATTTATACCGAATCCATGTTTGAACGTTTTCTATTTTGGTCTTCATTGAAACAGAGAAATCTGGCGCCAGACCCTGCATCCTGGAAGACAAAAATAGAAAACGGCGCAGCAACATTGGAGGAAGTGTTGATGTCAAATCTGAAGACGTAGGAGGAAGAAGAGGAGTACAGACACAACAAATGCATCTTGTTCATTCTACGGACGGATCTGTCTATCCAATATTAGTAGATTCATTCACGAGAAAAGTTGCTCGGTAAAACAGCGTTGAGACACTAATAAGACACTCATATATTACCAACTTCTGAGAAATCAGGATTGTTTGCTACAAACTGTTTGTCAAAAAGTCAAAGGCTATACCGTTGTTGCAGTTCCTCATATTCCAAGTCCGGCTTGTTGCAGGAGCTACTGAGTTAGGTGCTCTGTGCACATCGTGAGCTGTGTGTTTCATCTGTTTTGATCATGTTTTGATATTCCAATTGTTTACGATGAATGATGATATCGTATGACAGAGACCAGTTGGCTGTGTTCACTTTCTGTTCGGTTTCGCCTTATGTCTTTTGGCGTGTGCTGAGACTGCTATGATGGGGACTACAGCTACCTTTCTTTGTTTGGGAGTTAGTATTTGGATGATTACGCCGGCACGGGCGGCTGAGCAATTATGAATTTTCCTTCGTTTGCAGTGATACCGGGGCCTTCCATAACCAAAGAACCAAAGAACTTGAAACGGGTAGTTTCCTGTGAAATACACAATTTTGTTTTCAGTTCTCTTCATCATGTTCAAAGGTAAAATATATCCCATACCATATACTATACTCTTTCTTACTGTTTTTATGTTTCCCAAATCCAATGAGTCAAATGTCAATTCTTGTGGTTTTCTTTCATCCACGTAAAATAAAAAGCTTTGAGCAGGTATTGAGCCAAATTCGCAATATCACGAAGTCGGGCGCGCTTCCCACGCCGGTTCTGAAGCTCTCCTGCCTATATTGTGCAACCATTTATGTTTTATAATATTTTCCTATACATAATTGATCAACGATATATTGATTGCGTAGAAGCGCAAGATGAAATGGTCTGGCCACGACCCTTGATTGCCTGGCCAAGCAAAGACCATTCTGCAAGGAACTGCGAAAGGAGCGAGAAAGAGAGGTAGGAAGAGAAAGAGAGGTAGGCAGAGAAAGAGAGGTAGGCAGAGAAAGAGAGGTAGGCAGAGAAAGAGAGGTAGGCAGAGAAAGAGAGGTAGGCAGAGAAAGAGAGGTGGGCAGAGAAAGAGAGGTAGGCAGAGAAAGAGAGGTAGGGAGAGAAAGAGAGGTAGGCAGAGAAAGAGAGGTAGGCAGAGAAAGAGAGGTAGGCAGAGAAAGAGAGGTAGGGAGAGAAAAAGAGGTAGGCAGAGAAAGAGAGGTAGGCAGAGAAAGAGAGGTGGGCAGAGAAAGAGAGGTAGGCAGAGAAAGAGAGGTAGGCAGAGAAAAAGAGAGTAGGCAGAGAAAGAGAGGTAGGCAGAGAAAGAGAGGTAGGCAGAGAAAGAGAGGTAGGAGAGAAAGAGAGGTAGGCAGAGAAAGAGAGGTAGGCAGAAAAAGAGAGGTAGGCAGAGAAAGAGAGGTAGGCAGAGAAAGAGAGGTCGAGAAAGAGAACATCAAAGAGATGTATAGGCTTCGATTTGCAGAGTCAGAAAAGAGTGAGTGAGAGATAGTGAGAAATGAAAAGCTGGCGAGATTCTGCTCATCAACCTCAGTCTTGTAGGATGAGGAGAGAAAAGGCTAGGCGAATTCTGCTCCATCAACCCTCAGTCTTGTAGGATGAGGATGAAAAGGCTGGCGAATTCTGCTCCATCAACCCTCAGTCTTGTAGGATGAGAATGAAAAGGCTGGCGAATTCTGCTCCATCAACCCTCAGTCTTGTAGGATGAGGATGAAAAGGCTGGTGAATTCTGCTCCATCAACCCTCAGTCTTGTAGGATGAGGATGAAAAGGCTGGCGAATTCTGCTCCATCAACTCTCAGTCTTGTAGGATGAGGATGAAAGGCTGGCGAATTCTGCTCCATCAACCCTCAGTCTTGTAGGATGAGGATGGAAAGACTGGCGAATTCTGCTCCATCAACCCTCAGTCTTGTAGGATGAGGATGAAAAGGCTGGCGAATTCTGCTCCATCAACCCTCAGTCTTGTAGGATGAGGATGAAAAGGCTGGCGAATTCTGCTCCATCAGCCCTCAGTCTTGTAGGATGAGGATGAAAAGGCTGGCGAATTCTGCTCCATCAACCCTCAGTCTTGTAGGATGAGGATGAAAAGGCTGGCGAATTCTGCTCTATCAACCCTCAGTCATGTAGGATGAGGATGAAATGAAGAAGAATTTGCCAACAATCTTTCCTGTTATTAACTAGTTTTAATTTTCTGTTAAACTTTATTACGAATTAAAATGCATAAATAACAAAACACAGAAAATATGTATTTTTATATTAGATAAATTATGTGCCACAGATAAGACAGAATTGGCGCGCATTTTAAAAAAATGAAATGAAGACGAAAAAAGACAAAGCATCGCAAGAAAAATAAAGACGCAAGAATAAATAATTTAATTCGTGTTTTGTCCGTGTCACTGAAGTATTTTTGTATCATTTTTCAAGATTTAGTTACCTTTAATTTGAATACCATAGCCTGGACTAGAAAGATCGTTCATTGCTATGTTCAGTTATGCTAAACGTGGGAGGACAACACAAATGCATGATAGTAAGTAAAAAAGTAAAGTACCCCCGTCACGCCAAGTGGCGTATAGGGAAATATGGTGTTAGTGACCCTATATTTTACAGACCTTCAGCACATGATTTTTGGGGCAATGTGGTCGGTATTACGCCCGTGACGCTTTACTTTCCCAGAAAAAAATTCGGTACCCATTTAAGGCTGGGTGAACCCGGAAGCCGTCGATTGGGATCGAACCCTACCCCTTGTCCGTTGTAGTCCAGTTCACTAACCACTGAGCTATCGCGGCTCCCCCACAAGTGCATGATGCTATTTAGAAACAATCACTCTGCTGCAACTTAAATTCTCAATACAGCATTATCTTCTTCCACCAGTCAAGAATAGTTACTTCCATATGCTCATGCTAGTGTAGAGAGAATATATATATATAAAAACTATCTTGTCTCCGAATCCACTCTGAAGAGGTTGACGACAATGTGGCCCTAACATATGGCTAGCCTCATTAACATTCTTTATATCTATCATCTTTTCCGTTATCTTCGAAATCCAACTTAATTTACATATTTTGTTTTTCTCATTCAAGCTCATTTTATTATTTTCGTGATATATCTTTGAATGGCTGTCTCTGCCTTCATGAGTCACTTTTTTTGGCAAGTATGTGTACACCACGTTTTATCAAATAGTATAATTTAGCAAGTAGATTTATTTCTCATTTATTT
Source organism: Megaustenia siamemsis (assembly GCA_032433765.1). Lineage (NCBI taxonomy): Eukaryota > Metazoa > Mollusca > Gastropoda > Stylommatophora > Ariophantidae > Megaustenia > Megaustenia siamemsis. The sequence continues at coordinate 84,258,374 of JAVIAB010000124.1, read as the reverse complement.
TTTCGACCATGTTCTTTGAATGAAGACTAAAAATGATGGTATTTGCATCTCATAGACGTTCCAGCACGGTCTAGATAATCTGCCAATTGTTCTTTTTTTTTTTTTAATTATAATAATGTTGCATAGTAAAAATGTTTTCTTTAGTTTTGATAAAGGAGAAAATAGAAAAGTGACAAACTCTCTGAACTATAGGTACCTATAGTTCAGAGAGTTTGTCACTATTTTAGTAAAAATATGGTCGATCCATTAGTTAGTCCGTTTTAAAGTCCCCAACGGGGAGGTGATGTAGGATCTTTATCAGTTCTGTTTCGCTGATCTTGACGCAGGCTAGGCCCCTAACCGACCGTTTCATTGTAATCTTTAGAATATTTAAAACTCATTAAAATGCGTTTATAATTTTATAAGCGCCAAAATGAATTATTTAGAGTTATAATTTGTAATGCTAAAAGTATTGAATCATTTAAACAGATCAACAATATTATGGTAATTATGTTTTAAACAAAGAAGTCTCGCCCTTGCCGTCCTGTCAGAATTTCAAATTGCTAAAATAGATCTGCCCATATAATTAATTCCATCTCCAACCATGTTCAATTTGTGCACGAGCAGGCGATTCTCTCATGCTGAACAAAAATAATACATGGAGCCCGTGTAGTGGTAACACATATTTCTATTTATATATAAAATGTGGGAGCCGCGATAGCTCAGTGGTTAGTGAACTGGACTACAAAGGACAAAGGGTAGGGTTTGATCCCAACCGACGGCTTCCGTGTTCACCCAGCCTTAAATGGGTACCGGATTTTTTCTGGGAAAGTAAAGCAGCACGTGCGTAATACCGACCACATTACCCCAAAAAATCATGTGCTGAAGGTCTGTAAAATATAGGGTCACTAACACCATATTTCCCTATACGTCACTTGGCGTGACGGGGGCTCTTTAAGCTTTTTTTTAAATCATAAGCTTAAATACAAAAACTAGATGAATTCTAAAAATAAATGTCTAAGTAAATAAGAGACAAATAATAATAAATCAATATTATTATAGAGGGAAACTTCCTCGGCCATAGATCGTAAATGTGTGCATACAATGGTGTTAACTCATGAGTAACGCAGATATAAGAGATACTATCATGTAATCAACAGTATTTTCAACAAATTGACGAACATCTTGAGATCTAAAGTACTCAGTAACCGAACACATCTTAGATTGTTGAACTCTTGTGTGATACCAGCGCTAACATAAGTGTGGTAAAGTTAAAAAATCCAAGCAGATCTCAGATATGAATTTAAATGCTTTTGAAAACAAACGTCTACGTACAGCCTGAAACATAATCTGGAAATAACACATTTCAAACGAAATTATAAGAGATAAATCTAAATAAGAATACGAGCTTTATAAGAAGAAGGCGTTGGAAATGCATCGGTCATGTGCTGAGAATGAATGAAGAAAGACTTCACCGCAAGGTATTCATGAAGAAACCGTCTGGTAAAAGAAAACAAGGCAGACCAAGAGAATTGCTACGCATAACAATAACTACAGAAGGCTCAGATTTGCGACTAAAAAACAAAAACTTACAAGAACAAGCAGCAAATCGTCAATCGTGGAGAACTATGACTTCCGCCATATGTGCCGTCCTTAGTCCAATAGGAAAATAAATGATAATTAATTAGCAGTGTCATAAGTAAGCATGAAAGGAAGGTGTGCATTTTTCGACTGTGTGATGGGATATCAAAAAAGTGCAGAAAATTACACACAAAAAAGCACTGAAATGACAACTTGAAAAAAGGAGACAAATCTTATGAGACACTGAGAACACCAACAAGAAAATCAAAAATAGCAGGCATCAACTCTCTTGCAGAGATAGTAGAAGCATGCCCAGAGTAGAGACTTGTGAAGAGGTACACTGAAAGCCTAGTGTGACGTCAGACGGTACCTTGACGGTACACAATTTATTCTCGAGCTGTGATCGCAGCCTTATCCTATAGTCATGAGAACACCTGTGTGAGAGACATTACCAATGATGGCTAATTTTTTAGTTAGCCGAGTTGGTAGTGTTCCCTAGCGTTTGGCTTTTCGTGGTAAGGCGCTGTGCCAAGGAGTACGGGTTCGATCCTGCTTCGGATCATATATTGTTCTTTGTTTTTTTTAATGTTTTTGATTATTTGTCTTTTTTTCCTGAGTGTTGTAAACATACCTCTTCCTCTGAATTGATTAGCTGATTATCGCCTCGGACGTTTCCCTCTATAATAATATTCATTTATTATTATTTGTCTCCTTCTGTTAGCCAGCCTGTTTTGACTGTTACCAGGGGAGACCACGAGGCGTAGAACTAGGACTTGGTCAGCTGACAGTGCGCCAACCCTGCTATTGCGACGGCAGGCGTTTATGCTCACAGGACGGTACTAGGGAGATGTTGGATCGTATAGACTGTTTTCCGCCATTCTTTTATGCCCACGCCTGGAATTATTTACACCTTTCAGGATAATTGAATGTCATTCATTGGTCCTGTAACCTTGGCGGACGTTGGGCACTTTTGGCGACATCTTGGCCAACGACTTTTTTAGCTCGCAATACTGCTAGCGAGACGTCTTCTTTCTGAGCTAAGCTGTGAGAAGGGGCGGTTGTGGGCAAGATTTTGTTAGCCTTGAGAGAATATCTATAGCTTGCAAAGGTTAACCTTTTCAGGTGACGTCACGCTGATAGGATTTCGAGCAGGCATATCTCTAAAGATAACTGTGCGTCTTGGCCACAAGAATTCATTCACGTTTCGTCTGCTCCAATGACAACCATCACTCAACAGCATATCTTCACAGTTATCGACTCCGTCGCTTCGCTCGTTAATTTTCATGTAAGAACGTCCATTACACTTTTTATAGTCGAGGTTTTATTCCGTTTTTTTTTTTTTTTTTTTTGTCTTTTTCATTTTAAATCAAGTAGTTTTGAAAAAAAAACATAACTTATGACGATGCTACTTTTGTGGAACAGACAGTTCAGAAACGTTTCTCCTCCTCACAGGAACATGTCTGTTTCCACTACGTTTTGATCACTGACGATCTTCAGGTGGATGCACAGCTGACGAATTATTCGATCTAATTGATCTCACAACCTCTAGAACCAGGTAACTATTTCAACTTCACTTGCTTGAACTTCTGATACTTTGAGACTTCGCCATCTTGAGATTCCTCCAACTCTCTACAAGCAGTCCCATTTAATCTTCAAGTGATTGATTACCTTATTCGTGCTGAAGTCGGATGTGTTGGGCCGAAGGGCGCAAATATAACAGTTATACTGCAAACCACAACACAACGCAGACACGCCCACTTAACGTCCTTGTAAGGACGGATGACGAAGAGGAATTCTACAGTCTACAATACTCTAGAATACTTTAGTCATCGGGCGAATGCAAGCAAGCATTACTTTAGGGAATTATTTCAGCTTCTTACAACTTGAGTTCTGCAAACTTCTATCTATCCGCCTTTCTGCAAATATCTATTATCAGGCTCTAATGAAGACCTCCTTGAGTTGTCTTGATATTGTGTACAATTAAAGTACGAAACTAAAGATGGAGCCGAAACAGTTGAACATTTTCTTAAGTGGCTACCTTCCAGCTCCTTGGCGTTTATTCATTAACCGAAACGTATTTACAATGTTAATCAAATCGTTCATACTGACCTCACATTTGAAATTACACAAATTCTCCGTTTGACTTACTATAGCTTGTTTCATAAGTCTGCCCAACTTTTAAAATCAATATCTTTTAAACCGCTTTTGTATTTTTCTCAAAATTTGCATGTAAAGTTATAATGATTAGAACCCAACAGGGAATTAATTTCATTAAAAACAAACATTTGGTTATTATTATTGCTTATTTGATTTATATAAATTTATAACGACCCATTGATGTAGTCAAAACTTAGTGTTTACAGTATTTAAGTTAAAAATAGCGATTACAAATCTATACACGGTCAAATTTACGATTTTGCACGCTTTAAAACGTGAGCTGTCTGACACAATTAGACACTTGTAGAAAACACGAGGCATTGTGTGTTCCATTTCCGTTCTTTCATAGGTGTAGACGTGGAACGCTAACATTTATCATGAGTCTTAAAATGAAATTCTGCAGTTTACAAAACATCGCAATAAAAATGTATGACTATTTTTGCAAAGAGGCTAAACGAGGAAGATTATTTCATTCTTTAGAAAACCCTGAGAATAGGACAAGACACATTTTGGATTTATCTAAACGTCATTTAATCGCTGGATTCAAGCACGTGACCGTCAATGTTCCAAATATACAAAATCACAAGGAAGAGCAAAATTTGGATAATTTTGACAGTGAACTTATTAGAAGTGAAATTCGCAAAATGTTGGGTATGAATGAAACTGTTACAATAAGAAAATTAAAAGTATCGCTGAAAAAGAACAACAGTATTGAAATATCAAAGTCTACATTATGGAGGAATGTGAGAGTTGCAGGCTTTACATTCAGAAAGTATTCAATGGACGAAACATCATCTGTGAGAAGCCACATATAGTAGTCATGAGAAGCAAGTACTTACGTGAAGTAAAAGAGGTGCGCAAGCAAGGTTATGATATTGTGTACTTGGATGAAACATGGATCAATGCTCACCACACTAACCAAATGGAATGGCAGTCATCAGATGGAAAGATTAAGAGATTAATACCTAGCAGCAAAGGAAAGCGCTTGATAATTGCTCATGCAGGTAGTCGACAACATGGACTAATACAGAATGCAGAGCTCATTTTTCTTTCAAAATCCATAGACAATCGGGATATCACTCTGAGATGAATGGTCACATATTTAGACATTGGATTGAAAATTCTGTTCTCCCATCACTAGATCGACCATATTGCCTAATAATGGACAATGCAGCGTACCACAACATTGTTGCACTTGAAGATAAAGTCCCGACGTCATCCAGTACAAAAGATGCTATTAAGATATGGCTCACAAAGGAGCACATACAATTTAATAACATGTACTTAAAACCTGAATTACTATCTCTAGTAAAGCAAAAACAGAGGACAGATTTTTCAAATAGATAAGATTATCCAAGAGCACGGTCATATAAGTTTGAGGCTGCCACCTTACCATGCTCATTTAAATCCAATAGAACTAATCTGGCAAAATTAAAAGGACAAGTGGCAGATGAAAATACAACATTCAAAATATGCGATGTAAAGACTCTGCTAATCTCGCTTTATTAAATATATACAGAGATTATTGGGCTAAATGTGAAGACCACGTCTTAAAACAGGAAGAGGAATATTGGAAAAATGATGTTTGTGGAATGTTCAACCCCAAACAGTTATTAATCTTTTAGACTCGTCTGATTCAGAATGAAAGTATATGCCCCCACAATGTTGGCCCCTATATTACCTTAAATTATTTCAACAAACGGTCCTTTTCAGGACCACACAACTATGAAAATTGGACATACAGGTATACCTTGATATTATCGTCCGTCCTCGAACTGAGTAGACAATAATTCTCCTGGTGTTTTGTTTTATCCAGTTATTTCCCCATTACGGCCACGCCTTTACCTAGTGAAAATTAATCGTAGACCAGCAACTACGGTAATTTCTATTCTTTAGGGCTTCACAATTTACAATTTTGACAAACATCAAAGAAATATCGCCGCTTTAAGAAAACTGCAGCTGCAAGATATTTGTTAAATATACATTTAAAGGGTCTTTTGCATTCTAATAACATTTGGAAAATGTCAAAAGTATTTAACAAACGGTTAGAGAGTAATAGCGTTTGAAGTTGGGCATATGTTTTGAAACGAGCTATAATGACTGCTACACAATCATATCTAAGACTAATGTACACTAGCTCGGTCGAACACAAGACTTTTGTATTTGAAATACTAATTGCTAAACAACAGCCCTTACTCTGCGACAGAACTAGCACAGCGGCAGAGGACAATGTAACATACACACAACAGTGCTCAGAGCCAAAATAATGGAGAAACAATCGCGATCATACAGACATAACGTAAATAAAACTGCAACCATCAATATTTGTGGTATCAGAGACAAAGAAGAACAATTAATCGACGCAATGATAAAAAGAAGAATCGAAATACTTGGAGTAGCAGACACAAGACTGAAGGAGAAACAAACAAGAAAGCGTACATGAATTATACCATAGCAAGTAGACAATTTTAAATATCTGGTAGCACGTTAACACAAGACAAAAACCAAGAGACCGAGATAGATATAAGGTGTAACAAAGCAAGCCAAGTTATAGGCCAAGTATCAACACTATCGAAAAACAAAGCAATAACTACGGAAGCAAAAAGGGCAATATACAAATCAATTTTTCTACCAACTCTGTGCTGTCAGTACCAGAATTGGACGCTGGAGTCTAGAACAATAAGAAAGATAACCACCACCGAAATGAAATGTGTCAGAAGAATGACAGGAAACAGCTTAAGGGACAGAGTAAGAAACACTGATCTGAGGAAGAAAATCGAAATTGAACCAGCCATCGAATACATAAAGAAACAACAGATAAATTGGTTCGGCCACATAACAAGACAAAAAGAACTAACAATGACTCAAAGAGCCTTAAATAAACGCTACGAAAACGCCAGTTTAAGAGGAAAGACGAGAAAGAGATGGATAAAGGGAATACTAGAGTCACTAGGAGGAATAACATCAAAAGAGCCAACAGAAGAGCAAAGAATCGCAGATTGTTTCTCCCCTCGACGCCAACGGCAGCAGAGGAAGGATAGAAGAAGAATTGCTAAGCTTGTTCTCTTAAGTTCTGCGTTCCTAATCTGCATAAACTATCTTTATAAAAAAAAAAAAAAAAAAAAAAAAAAAAAAAAAGTAGTAAAGTGCCCTCGTAATGCCAAGTGGCGTATAGGGAATATGGTGTTAGTGACCATACATTTTACAGACCTTCGGCACATGATTTTTGGGGTAATGTGGTCGGTATTACGCCCGTGCCGCTTTACTTTCCCAGAAAAAAATCCGGTACCAATTAAAGTCTGGATGAACCCGGAAGCCGTCGGTTGGAATCGAACCCTACCTCTTGTCCTTTGTAGTCCAGTTCACTAACCACTGTGCTATCGCGGCTCCCACATAACTATCTTGTCTCTTTATAAATGCTATAGTTTCCTAACTCCATCCACCATGCCAGTCTTACAGTCGGCTCCCGCAGTAAGTCACAACCGGCATGATCGAATGTTCGGACCTTTGTGACGTCAGCTGAGTGGCGCGACCAGTTAGCTATTTGATTAGATGGCTTTGGTCATCCCATGGTTACCCTTGAGCTGTATGTACAACAGTCTCGCAATTTCTAATTTGAGGTTAGAATAGCCCTTGAACCATTAATTATTCTAAAGACCCTAACAATGTGACGTTACACTCAGTATTCTCCTAACACCACTACAGTAACACTTTCAAACGCGGCGAATTTATTTTTTCTACCTACGCGCTTCGAAGTCTACACGGATTATAGAATGATACCAGATACTTTCTTTTAGAAAATAGGTTCCATCACATTATACTCGCCACATTATCCACGGATGTTCTTGTGACGTTATATTCGCCATATTATCCACGGATGTTCCTCATGACGTTATATTCGCCATATTATCCACGGATGTTCCTCATGACGTTATATTCGCCATATTATCCACGGATGTTCCTCATGACGTTATATTCGCCATATTATCCACGGATGTTCCTCATGACGTTATATTCGCCATATTATCCACGGATGTTCCTCATGACGTTATATTCGCCATATTATCCACGGATGTTCCTCATGACGTTATATTCGCCATATTATCCACGGATGTTCCTCATGACGTTATACTAGCCACATTATCCACGGATGTTCCTCATGACGTTATATTCGCCATATTATCCACGGATGTTCCTCATGACGTTATATTCGCCACATTATCCACGGATGTTCCTCATGACGTTATATTCGCCATATTATCCACGGATGTTCCGTGTGACGTTATATTCGCCATATTATCCACGGATGTTCCAATTGTCATGACAGAATAATGACACTAACACGATAATTCCCATACAGCACGAGGCGTGACGAGTGCTTCCTTTACTCTGATGAATCAAAGGCAGCTGAGTTTTTGAAGAAAAAACAACCGTTCTATCAATTATCTCGCTGACAACCACTTTTAGTGATTTAAGCCCTTGCTAAGCTTTTCCACAGAAAGAAAAACAATTAAGAATCGAGCCCAATGCTCTTCTAGCAGTCCCATCGATTACTAGCATCTCTCAGGTGACAGGGACGGTGCGTTACTGTTTTTTATTATTTCTATAGCTCTTTGATTGTAAACACAATCTTCATTCCTACGTTGTGCTACCAAGGTTAGCACTGAACCATAGGCACAAGAACAATAACAACTGCCGAGAATGAATGTGTTAGCGAATGGCAGGAATTAGACTGAAAGATAAGATGCGAAAGATAAGAACTGCGACAAAAAGTATACAAATAATTCCAGCTATAGAAAGCATAAAGAAACAAAATGAAGAAAGATCAAACACAACACAACGAGTCTTCAATAAACTTTTCGAGAATAATAGACACAGGGGCTGTCAACGAACAAGATGGATGGATGGAATATTAGAATCACTGGACACATAAACAGCAGTAGAGACAAACAGAAGAGCAAAAGATGGATGGATGGAATATTAGAAACACTAGGAAACATAACAGCAGCAGAGACAAACAGAAGAGCAAAAGATGGATGGATGGAATATTAGAAACACTAGGAAACATAACAGCAGCAGAGACAAACAGAAGAGCAAAAGATGGATGGATGGAATATTAGAACACTAGGAAACATAACAGCAGCAGAGACAAACAGAAGAACGAAAGACCGCAAATTATATTTATTCTCGACGCTAAAAGACAATTTAGGAAAGAAAGAAGAAGTGTATTGTACATAAAACGTATACTTTCTTCCGCTCATTTGTTTACTCTGTTAAATGTGAGAAAGGCTTCTCTCTTTATGACGTATATACAACAGTGCCCATATATCTCTGTCACCAGTGGCCCTTCGTTTGGAACAAAACATATAGAAGACTTCTTTCAATACATTAAGGATGAACAAGATCCAAATTATCAAGCCAAAGCAAGAAAAATAAAACAAGCAAGTCAATGCAGCCGTCATATCTACTTCCGGGGTATGTGAGCAACTGGCTCGTGCCGACCACGTGGCATTACATCACCAGTAACACCCTTGACATTTACCTCCGAGCCTGTGTTCTCTGGAATAGTTTTGATGTGAAACTTGATCGTTTCCTATTTGTTGATGATGTTCTCAATTTCACAAACAATCGGTCAGGTTTATTCTGCTATAAACTCACGAAGCTCACATACACCCTTTTTTTTCTGTTACAGCACAGAAATCATGCACAAGCAATTTAGTAAATGTCAGCCACGTCACCTGGTTCGACTCTGACTATTCCAGTCTATGTTACAACTTCTATGTTCTCTTTCTTTAGAGCATTATCTGAAAGACTGTGTCTCCTTCATTTTATTTTACACGAAATTATACAATGAAAAACGATCTTTATAAACAGTGGTTAAAGAGCAGTCTTTGTAAACAGTCGTTAAAGAACAGTCTTTGTAAACAGTCGTTAAAGAACAGTCTTTGTAACAAACGCTAAATCATCATCATCATCAAGTACCGGGCCTACTTGTGTAGGTGATCATGTCTCTCCACAACTTTCGATCACGACAGTTATTTATCATTTCTGTTGTTGACCTTCTGCCAAGCCATTCTCTTAGCTATCTGGTATTTTTTCTCTTTGCTTCCCTCTATTTCTTCGTCCCTCTATTTTCCCAGTTGTTACAATATATTCCAAATGTTCTCTTCTCATTACAAGTCAAAACAATTATTATTGTTTCTTCCTTATATATGCTGGACATATATGCTGGACATATAGACTGGACATGTAAGCTGAACATATGGGCTGAACATATAGGCTGGACATATAGGCTGGACATATTGGCTGAGCATATAGGCTGGACATATAGGCTGGACATATAGGATGAACATATAGGCTGCACATATAGGCTGGACATATAGGCTGAACATATAGGCTGAACATATAGCTGAACATATAGGCTGAACATATATACTGGACATATATGCTGAACATATATGCTGGACATATAGGCTGAACATATAGGCTGGACATATAGGCTGAACATATAAGCTGGACATATAGGCTGAACATATAGGCTGAACATATATGCTGGACATATAGACTGGACATATGGCTGAACATATATGCTCGACATATAGGCTGAACATATATGCTCGACATATAGGCTGAACATATATGCTCGACATAGGGCTGAACATATAGGCTGAACATATATGCTGGACATATAGGCTGAACATATATATAGACTGGACATATAGGCTGAACATATATGCTCGACATATAGGCTGAACATATAGGCTGAACATATATGCTGGAATATAGACTGGACTTATGGACTGAACATATATGCTCGACATATAGGCTGAACATATAGGCTGAACATATATGCTTGACATATAGGCTGAACATATAGGCTGAACATATATGCTGGACATATAGGCTGAACATATATATAGACTGGACATATAGGCTGAACATATAGGCAAAACATATATGCTGGACATATAGACTGAACATATAGGCTGAACATATATGCTCGACATATAGGCTGAACATATATATAGACTGGACATATAGGCTGAACATATATGCTGGACATATAGGCTGAACATATAGGCTGAACATATAGACTGGACATATGGGCTTAACATATAGCCTGAACATATTCTTCTTCTTCTACCTTTCAGCCCCCTGTGGAGCATAGGTCTTCAACAAACACTTTCCAAGTCGTTCTGTTTCTTGCCATTCTTTTCAAATCATTCCATGTCTTCCCCATCATCTTCATTTACCTATACGCCACTTGGCGTGCCGGGGCACTTTACTTTTTTTTACTTTCGACGCTGAGAGGCAAATGAGGAAGGAAAGAAGAAGATTGCTATATATATAGAGCCTTTTCGTGCAAGCAATCAGTGAATATGAGAAAGCGATGGTATAGTTTCTTTGCTTACACTGTCTTGGCAGGAGATACATAAGTAATGATGTGTCTAGACACTGCCAGATCTAGACGTAGTGAGGCCCTAAACTAAATTAAACTTTGAGGCATCCCCGCCTTAAAAAGTAACACCAGAAGGTCTCACAAAACTTGAAATAATATACTGGTATGAAAAAAGAGTAGCCTCAAAACAAAATCTGAAAATATTTTGAAGCCGCTCGTATTGTATGGTCATAATCTTCAAGCTTATTTGGCTTATAGATAAATCCGACTCTGAGTGTCCTTTTTCACCTCTTGATTTCACTTCGAGGCGCTCGAAAGGAAAGCTGTAGTTTTATATTTAAAACCAAAGTTGAGTAGAAGGGGAAGCAAATAGACAGATGAGATACACCCCGCCATTTCAGTTAGGGTCTTTCCTCCTGATTTTTTGCGTTGGGGCTTGTTCTCTAAACCTCCCACCATCACTACTCTCTCATCTGTTTATTACTTTCTTAATGCTGCCCTATTTCAACTCATCACTAATATCTTCAGTAATAAAGAAAAAAAAACGATGGTCATATGTTGGACGTGTGATGAGAAGAGATAATAATTTAATAGCAAAGCAAGCTCTCATGTGGGAAACAACAGGTAAGAGGAAAAGAGGAAGACACAGAGAGACACTGAGAGGAACATTGATGAGAGAGGTAAGAGCAGCAGAAACCGACTCCCTCAATGAGATAGAGCTGCTTGCACAGAACAGAGACAAATGGCGAGATTTGATAAAATATCTTTAAAAGAATTGAAAACTGCTAGAACAAAAATTTAGATAAGAGGAGTATCTTGGTCTACGCCCTATGGGCCGGCTACGGTTCGAAAGGTCAATAGATAGAGATAGATTTCAACTCATTGCACGTGTTATTTCAAATACAGGACATAACTAACAGTAAAAAAAACAGTCTGAAAAGTCCGGACAAAATAAAGAAAGAAATGGGATTAAACGATCATTTTAAATAAACAAGCAATAATTAGAAGTGATCTGAACACAATATAAATACAATGAAGTTATTGAGCAGACTTTGTTACAATCTGGATTGCATTTAAATTTACTTTTCATCTGCTTCTTTCTTGATAGTGGTGTTTTCTCTGTGCCTGAACAAATACTTTATTTATATAAGGGATCTTCCTTGTGTTATCACGGTGTGAGGAGTAGCGAGGGCGACAAGCGAGAAACGTCCAAGTGCTCATGTTATTAGACAGGACAATGACACGTCGTTGGGACGCCCAGGTTCTGTACGAAATCCATACCGTGATAGAAGCAAACAAAGGGAGAAAACAATATGCTTTATAGTAATTTTCTTAAGAGCTTCCTGGAGTGTTACATTAAGGTAGTGATTTCCGTTACAGCATCGAACCGGTCCAGGGCTCGGCAGTGAGCGGGAGACTGGACGCGTGCACGTTCTCAAATATTGGAGAATCATAAATTAAAGTGCTCGTGTTTGGAGAATCGCAGTGTGGTGTGAATAATTGATGGAGGGTCAGCGAGGGCACGGATAACTGTGAGGGAGCGATGACCGAACTGCTGTGAGTTAGTGAAAGGTTAACGAGAGAGATGACAATGTGAAGTTAGGAGCGCAACTGAACAGCTGACAAAACGGCGGATGTACAAGTGTATTCTCCACAGGGTTAGTGTCGAGTGATGGCATTGGGTGCTCCTGAAGGATTACGTCGGCCTCCTGGCCGGAATGATATGCGGTCAATTCCATGGGCGGGAATATTTACAAAATAAAGAAAATTGAATCCGTGATTTTTTCGTGCTTTACTCCCCCCCCCCCCCACCCACCTTTCCCCTCCCCTCGTTTCTGGGTAGTGTGATCCTATCTCTAGCTATTTCGTATAACAGCCAAACAAACAAAAAACAGTAGATCCCATGTGCAGTCGCACACGTTAAAAAAACGCTTGGCACTTACAAATCGAAAAGATTATTCCCAAAATGACCGTTGCCCGGGCAACATTTGTCGGCAAAAATCTACCCACACAAATTGATCTCAGGCCGTGTTACTGAGTTCGTGCACCACGTGCATCAGGGTTCTCCTAAGAGATTCTCGATATTTCGAGGGAAAATCGGAGCACCTATGGTTTAGTCCGGTGTGCAGTGATCTAGGATAACATAGTGTCAAGTAGAAGCGGGAAGGGAGATGTTTGGTCAATCATTGCAAGTTAAATAAAATACAGTCCAAAAAATCACGATGTAGGCGTGCACATATAGGCTGAACATATAGGCTGGACATATAGGCTGAACATATAGGCTGGACATATAGGCTGGACATATAGGTTGGACATATAGGCTGGATATATAGGCTGAACATATAGGCTGGACATATAGGCTGGACATATAGGCTGAACATATAGGCTGAACATATAGGCTGGACATATGGGCTGGACACATAGGCTGAACATATGGGCTGAACATATAGGCTGGACATATATGCTGAACATATAGACTGAACATATAGGCTGGACATATAGGCTGAACATATAGCCTGAACATATAAGCTGAACATATAGGCTGGACATATAGCCTGAACATATAAGCTGAACATACAGGCTGACTCGATGTATCCCGTTTTGAACAGTGACTTTTTTCAAACTTCCTGGTTGTACTGTAGTTTAACAAAGGTGCTTAGTTTGTTCCTTATAACTGTGTGAGTGTGTGTTTGTGTATGTGGGGGGGGGGGGGAAATGAATGGGTGCATATTAGCGCACTTTCCTTACTTTGCTAAGGATTTAAGCAGTTTAAATGCATTATGGCTGTAATTAAATGGCATTTGAGTGCATAACAAGTATATGGCCAGCCCCATGTCAGACAACATTAATTCATAATTTTTTTAGGAAATGATTGATGTGAATATATAACAACACGAACAAATTAATGTAAAAACACAAGATTTAAAAACAACAGCAAATTTATTTACCACATGTTTCATTCATCACATATTGATACATACAGCTTATTCATTCATCACATATTGAATACAAACTATTAATTTGTTTACCACATATTGATACAAACATCTAATTCGTTCACCAAATATTGATACAAACATCTAATTCGTTCACCAAATATTGAATACAAACAGCTAATTCGTTCACCAAATATTGAATTCAAACATCTAATTTACTCAGCGAAACTTTGAATCCATACAACTAATTCAATCTCTGAAATCTAAGTTTTTGGTTTTTTTGTTTTGTTGGGGGGGGGGGGGGGGGAGGGGGGGGGGGGGGAAGACGTCGTTTAGTACTGGGCCGAACACAGCTGGCAACTCAAAGCAGACCGTTACTGCTAGGATTAATGAACCAGATCTGTCTTAACTAATTTACTTTCTCTCGTTGTCAGTTTGGCCAAAAGCGTTGAGTAGAGATACTCTCTCTCTCTCTCTCTCTCTCTCTCTCTGCGATCAGGACTCAATCAGAGTAGGACTCCAGACTCTCGCACGAAGACAGCTGTCTGTTTAAGCCAGTTAGGTCCACTTCGTTTGAATACCTGTTAAAACGCTGCACTGTGTTCTGCGCCAGTGGCCCAGTGCATCCGATTTCAGCCAGCATTTTGTTCAGGATTGCTTTCCTTAGACTTTGATTGTCCCCATCTTCCGGCAAGGCAGTAGATGGTCTTTTCTGTAGGGGGATTCTGCCTTAGATGGTCGGCCCTCCCAGGTTTACGAGCACCATCTGCCCGAGTCACTAGAGGTGACTAACACAGACATGCGACTTGGAATATGAGGAAACTGCAACAAGGAACACTTTTCATGCATAGCCTTCAATTGTTCCCGCCGCATATCCCCATATACCGGTAATTCACGTCCTCTTGAAAATGATGATCGTCGTAGCACTTGATGATATTAGGCCATCGTTGTTGACTCCAATTCCGAACATATAGACACACAGTTAGTCGTTAAAGTATCCCCGTCGCACATCAAACAGCAGACCGTAAGATTAGCGCACGGCCGGTCTAGGGAACAATTACGATGACGTAGCACACAACAATGTCGAACACACAATCTCGATCCCTTTAGATTTCTGACTACTCTAGTGTAAGCAGCCTACGACGAACAAAACACGAAGCAAATTCCCCAAAGAGACAAAACTGCGGCTGACAAAGTAGTTTACATTAATGAGTAACATGGAAATAACTTGCGTCAAGGAATTCGAACAACGGTCATGAACAGCACCAATGTGACGTAAAGCGCAGATCAAGTCTAGACGGTGGAAGGTCTCATTCACAACACTTGATTTGTCAAAAAGGACTATTGCCGGCGTTCGACTCCACTTTATCGGCACAGATGTATTAAGTAGAACATAATTTTGACTTTAACGCAGAAAGTGCAATGGAGAACCGAAATTAATCAGACCCTGGGTGCACTTTCTGCAGCGATTGAGAGAACACGGACTAGATCCGCCATCTTGGAGACGGAACAGTCGAGACACAAGGAGGGAAGATAATCCAATATTTAAAAATTACAAGCTGAAGGCGGAAGTTTGGGCCAACAAGCTCAACAAACACAGGTTGCTGTAAAGTACAACTCAAAGCATCTAGGCTTACTTAACTTCAAATTAAGGGTGGGCGATAAAGAAGAGTGGTCGTCTAATGATCGCAGAAGAAAAATTCAAATACTTGAATCATCATCATCATCGAGTGCCGTCTCTGAACGAAGGTTGGCTACAATGGAGCGCCATTCTGCTCTGTCTCTTGCTTTAAATGTGCAGGCTGTCATAGATTGACTTGTCCATCTTTTGATGTTACTCGTCCATGTTAGTCTTGGTCTGCCTCTGCCTCTTTTACCTTGTATTCTCCCCTCCAGGATTACTTTTAGTAGGCTGTTGTGTCTTTAAACATGGCCCCAAAATATCATTTGTCTTGTTTTGAATTGTGTTTAGTAGTTCTTTTACATTTTCAGTTGTTTTAAGACTTTACCGTTTGTTTAATGTTTAAAATAAATACTTGAATACTGTGCAGTTAAAAAAATAAAAATACCATTAATTTCGTTTTTAATGATAAAGTAAATTAATTTGGTGAAATGATACTTTAAAATCAATTCTGGAAAAATTAAGCAACAGTGTGTACGACAATCAATAACATTATTCTTTGTATTACCAGATGAAGTAATTAATAATGTAAAAAGAGAAAATATGGAAAAATAAAATAGTATAATGTAATAAATTTTAAATCCAGCGTTAAGATAAAAATGAACATCAGTTTAGAATTACACGATAATGTATTTTTGTGTAGAAATAACAATAGTTTTAATAAAGCAAAGATAGGAAACTACGAGGAAAACGAAATAACATAATGTTTAAATAATAGTATATTACATTATAGCAATACAGTTTCAGATCAGGTAAGGTAAAGGTAGTTCTACAGCAACTGCCGTTAGGCAATGAACTAGAATGGCTTCATTGTTCTAACCTCAACTTCATGCGGCTGGAAAAAATTATTAAAACTAGTATCCGTTTCTGACCAGTGGTAGAAGTGGTATGATTTTCAACGTTAAATACAAAGTAAAGGGAAATAACCCGCCCTATCGTTTAAGGGGAATAAGAAATACATTGTCAAAACTTTCTAATGAATTTATATGGGATTTAGTGATAAGAACAAAGATAACTAAAGCCATAAATAAAGCTGCGATTAATATGCATTTCGTAAATAAAATAATATGTGGGATTATGAGTATTGTTGAATAAAAAAGTAAAGTACCCCAGTCACGCCAAGTGGCGTATAAAGAATATGGTGTTAGTGACCATAAATTTTACAGACCTTCGGCACATAATTTTTGGGGTAATGTGGTCGGTATTACGCCCGTGCCGCTTTACTTTCCCAGAAAAAAATCCGGTACCCATTAAAGGCTGGGTTAACCGGAGGTCGTCGATTGGGATCGAACCCTACCTCTTGTCCTTTGTAGTCCAGTTCACTAACCACTGAGCTATCGCGGCTCCCAAGTATTGTTGAGCTATCTTACAAATGTTTGAATAATAATAATTTTTAAAGTAGCACTCATATTTATTTTCCATGCAGTATGTCTTATGGTAATTTACGTAGGGAGGTCAAAAAGTAATGCACACCAATTTTTTTCGGAAACTATTCGGGCAAAATGTGTGAAATTTTCACGGATTGTAGCTGAACATCCCTTTGCACTACCTATTTTCAATATAATCTCCGTCCAAGCGTATTGCCTTACGCCAACGCGAAACTAGGTCATGAATGCCTCGTTTGTACCAAGTTTTGTCCTGCTCGCGTAGCCATTTTTTACTGCACGGATCACACCCCTCATCATTGTCAAAGTGTGTCCCACGCAGGAATTTTTTGAGTGGTCCAAACAGATGGAAATCTGAGGGAGCCAGATCAGGGCTGTAAGGAGGATGGGGCAGTACAGTCCAACCAAATTTGTTGATTGCTTCCCGTGTTACCAGACTTGTGTGAGGGCGTGCATTGTCATGTTGAAGCAACAAATCTGCATATGGCTTATTATGCCGAACTCTGTGGAACCAATTTTGAGTTTTGTCAGTGTATTGATGTAAGCTGTCGAGTTGATTGTCTCACCTCTTGTCATTACATCAACAAGAATCACACCATCAATGTCCCAGAAGACAGTGATCATCACCTTTCCGGCTGATGGAGATGTTTTGAATCTTTTTCTTTTGGTGACTGCGGATGATGCCATTCCATTGACTGCATTTTTGTTTCAGGCTCATAATAATGTGCCCACGTTTCGTCACCGGTAACAATTTTTGACAAAAACATTTCTCCTTCAACACCGAAACGCTCCAACAATTCAGAACATAATGTTTTCCTTTGAACTCTGTGATCATTTGTTAGGCACCGAGGAACCCATCGAGCGCAAATCTTTGAATATCCGAGAGTTTTAAAAATTGCGATTGCACTTCCCTTGCTGACTGTAAGCTGCAATGCCAATTGCTGACTAGTGATACGCCTATCCTTACGAATAATGGCATCAGCCCGGTTTAACATGTCTGTGCTGGTAGCCGAGGCAACACGTCCAGAACGCGGTAAATCATGCAGCTCCACTAGTACACTTTCTGCAGCTTTAATTCTCTGAACCCAGCGACTAACTGTGCTCCTATCGACTGCAGAACATTTGTACACTGCACACAGTCGTTTATGAATGTTTGCCACAGTTTCTTTTTCCGCAACCAGAAATTCTATGACAATTCGCTGTTTGTAACGGACATTGTTGACAAGCTCCATTTTAACGGTTCATAGATTGCGTAATATTTATCAGAATGCTGTGCAATTTGGTACACATAATTGGAACATGTCATATTCCAAGTGTGCAAAATTTCATATTCCTATCTTTATTATTAGCCGAGAAAAAATTGGTGTGCATTACTTTTGACCTCCCCTCATATTTGACCTTTATACATACTTTATTAATCTATACCTAAGTAAATAATTAACCGATTCAAAATCCAATAAACCGTTACATTTTAAGATTTATATATATATATATATATATAATATATATATAACATATTATTGTTTTCTTCCTAATATTGGATATTAGGTCTCTTTTTGCTTTGGCCTCTTTCAGAACGTTTTCATTACTCTTCTTAACTATCCGTGGTATTCTCAACATTCATCTGTAAAATCACATTCACTTCGTTGTACAAGATTATAATTGTTGCTCTCGGCATTTACTTTTACTCGTTCCGTTTTCATCTTTCAACTTATTGTCCCTTTCTATCGAAGACGGATGGCGGATAAGTAAAGGCGGAAAGACGTACATATTGCGATTTGTCGTAAGCCAGCGACACAACGCATCTACCTTGGCTTAATTCACATCGTCCAAAGAGGGACGATGATGAGAATCAGTCGTCGGGTGAACGCAGAGGAAAAAGAATACATTTAACATCATCATCATCCTACTTTCTAGGCATATCTCTAAGGTTGTTAATGATATTAGCAAGACATGGGTTGAATACAAACTTTGAAAGAAATGAAATTGCATCGCTATCTAGACAGACTTAACTAGGGGTAAAGACTGATATTGCCAGAACAGGACGAATAAATGAAAGAAATTGTCAACAAACGCCGAACTGGCACATTTAGTCAAGCTTTGTGCTGATGAGCATTTTGAGAAGATCGGGTGTCTATGGGGTGTGTACGGACTGCGATGGATGGTCATCCTAACATAACATTCCATTTACGATATTCACATTTTAAAAATTCAGATAATTGGATGGAAGAAAAAGAAAACAAAGAAATCCTAAATCAGCTGAAAATGAAAAAAAAAATTAATTAACACAATTTGAAAAAGAGAACTGAAATTGTTTGGACATACGAAGAGTCACAATAAAGTAGACAAAAAGTCCATACTAAAGTCATCCTGGAAGGGAAAGTACAAGGTAAACGAGGCAGAGGCAGATCAAGACTAAAGTGGACTAATAAAATCAAAAGGTTGTCACAGGGACAACATGCAACCATCAAGGCAAGCGACAGTGTAAAATCGCGCTCCATAGTAATTAGTAGCCAACCTTCGATGTGGACGGCAAACAAGGAAAATGACAAAATTAGATTCTCGCCCAGTAATTGTTATTTTTCCTTTTCTGTTATTCATATTCGTGTCCATTCTTCGTTATACTTTATCACAGAATTTACTTTATCAAAATTTTATCTTTACGATTTCGACATTCCATTTATTAAGTCAGCCATTTTTCTCAAGCCCACAACTGTTGCCATAGCAATGTTACCCAGAGTTCATCACGAGAACTCAAGCGTGAGTATTGTCCTGCAGGATAAACGTTTCCTTCTTCAAGTGCCCGCGTATTACGTCATCAAGCAAAACGTTATTGTCTCCAGCCTCTTCATTACGATTGAGGCGCGTCTTGGCTGCTCGTGCGAGTGATTGTAGCGACAAGTAAACATTCTAAGATGAATGGCGTTACTTGGCGACAAATGAACGTGTCATATTTTTGTGAACAGAAAATTAACCATTCGTATTTCTCTCCCCAAACTACGCTCCATGGAGGATATAATGTTTGTGAGCCATTCTTAACAATGTATATCTTTCCTCTTCTTTCTTATTCTTCTCCTTAACCTCTCCCTCTCTCTCCCTCTCTCTCCCTCTCTCTCTCTCTCTCTCTCTCTCTCTCTCTATTTCATTTATCATCATCACAAAGTACTAGCCTGCTTGGCTGGCGTAGGTGATAATGTCTCTCCACAACTTTCTATCTCGACATCATCCTCATCATCGGGTGCCATCTCCACATCGAAGGTTGGCTACCATGGAGCGCCATTCTGCTCTGTCTCTTGCTTTGATGGTGCAGGTTGACATAGGCTGATTTGTCCATCTTTTGATGTCATTCGTCCATGTTAGTCTTGGTCTGCCTCTTTTACCTTATATGTTCCCTCCAAGATTACTTTTAGTAGGCTGTTGTGTCTTTTAACATGGCCCAAAAATCCGCATTTGTCTTGTTTGAATTGTGCTTAGTAGTTCTCTTTTCATTTTTAGTTGTTTTAAGACTTCGTCATTTGTTTTCTTTTATTTCCATCCAATTCTACCAATTTTCTATATATCCACATTTCAAAGGCTTCAATTCTCTGTTTAGTTTTCTTGTCTAATGTCCATGTTTCTGCACCATATAGGAATATTGAGAAGATGTAACATTTTGCTATTCTTAGTTTTAGCCTGGTGTTATTTGTTTTTATGTTGGTATATTTGTCATGACATTAAAATTACTTTTTGCCATTCCTATTCTTTTGTTTATTTCAGTTGTACATTTTCCATCACTGGTTATAGTATGTCCAAGGTAGTTGTAGCTCTGGACTGTCTCCAGTTCTATTCCTTCTATTTAGACATCCACTTGTGGGTTTTGAGTATTTCCTTTGTTTATGATCATAGTATTAGTCTTTTTGATATTCATATCTAGTCCATATTTTTTGCTTGTCATGTTTATTTCATTAAGTAATTGTTGTAGATCTTTAGGATTTTTTGCTAGTAGTACAGTGTATAGCCCTTTTCGCCTTGTCAGATGGCCTAGTGGATGCTATTGTGCATTTTTTTAGGGTTTGTTTTTGTCAAGCAGCTTCTCTCGTGGCTAATTCTACCAATTTTGACAAAAACGTACGACCACAGAATGAGCTACTATTCAGACCATGCCATGAGTTCACATGAGAAGATGGAAGCTTGTTCGCGTTCGAGCCATGGTGTAAACAATGTTGACTTTGAACATCACGCTATCTGTTATCACAGTGAGTTGGAGGATTTTTAGAAATGTAACCACGGGTTTGATAATAAATGTTTGTACACAGTTCGTTAACTACCGCTGTAGATCAAGTCTTTATTCTGCTGGCTCGGTTCGCGACCTTGGAAGTTAATAACCTAATTTGTGCAGACGGTTGGTTTGGGGCAAATTGTACGTTACAATGTCACTGCTATAATGCCTCAGTTTGTGACAAAACTACAGGGATATGCCTAAACAATGACAGTTGTCAGCACAAATATTTCGGACTCCGGTGTCAGTACTTGGATCTCGATTACAAATACGCCCAAAAATCTGAACCTACTTTCCTGTTTGATAACAACGACACCACATGTAATTCGGACACAGATTCTACATCAGTTGAGGCAACTCTCAATCAATCTTTGCCGTTCTCCTGGTTTAGGATTTATGTGAATGACTTCACATATCCGGACAGTTTCACGGTAAAACTTAATGGTTTTGCCTCATGTAACAATGAATCAAGGTTTGTAGGTAGTTCGCACGAGATTGATGTCTTTTGCTCTGGGGCTGGTCTGATCAACAAGTTACGGATTGAAGATGCGATAGTTGCAAATATCTGCTCCATCTACATTGGCGGGGGTCGGAATGTGGCTCTCAAACAGAACACAAACCAGACCGACACATTTAATGTTTGTTATACAGGAGACGGATGTGGACCAGAGGCCGCAGTTAATGGCAAAACAAAGACCAATCTCTATGACAATGACTGCACACACACACAATTGAGAAGTGGAACTAATTCTGTTTACTGGTATCTGAACTTTGCCACGCCCCAGAAGACTTACACCATTGGAATTTATCATCGAGCTAGCACTATGATTCGAGTAAAGAATGCCACTCTAAAGGCTTTCTCTGACAGTGGCGGTGTAGTGTTCCAGTATAATGATATATCATACCCAAATATTTCTGTGAACACTATTGTAGTCACCACACAAGCGACAATGGCACACATTAAGATTGAGTTCTCACCGACCATTTCGCAGGCCGACAGTGCACTGAGGGTGTGTGAGGTGCAAACATTTACAGACACCTATTGTCTGGACGGGAATTCTTGGTCGTTTTGTGCAGTGTGTAGTGGGTGTTGCAAAGGCTGCAACGTCATCATCGGTACGTGTCACAGCAACTGTTCACATGGGATCTATGGACACGACTGCTCCGGGTCTTGTCTTAGTGTCTGTCATTTATGTCAGGAAAAATCCAGAAAATGCCTACAATGTAAACATCCTGGCTACACCTGTAATGACACTTGTCCCGGTGGTAATTTTGGGCTACAGTGCAAACAGGCGTGTTCTGATGGCTGTGACATCATATGTGACCCGGCAAGTACAGACTGTACGTGCAAGGAAACGTACTACGGGTCAGACTGCACTCTCAAATGTCCGGCCAACTGTTTCAACGACACCTGTGAACAGTCAACCGGGAACTGTACAAGCAAGGGAACGTTCTACGGGTGAGACTTCACTCTCAAATCTCCGGACAACTGTTTGAACGAAACCTGTGAACAGTTAATCGGGGCCTGCGTCTCGTATGTCGATGATTCCCACGTTAAGAAGAGTCTGCCGACTACAACAAACCCAAGCATATGGATACCTTAATGTATTTCTGTGCTGGACATGGTTCATTTCTTGGTGTTTTTTCCGTGAAGCCATGGCTCATATCTTGATGTGTTTCTGTGCTAGCCATGGCTCATATCTTGATGTGTTTCTGTGCTAGCTATGGCTCATATCTTAGCTTGTGTGTGTGTGTGTGCTGGCCATGGCTCATATCTTGGTGTGTGTCATGTTAGTCATATCTCATATCTTGGTGTATCCGTGTTAATCATGTCTCATATCTTTATGTGTGTATGTGTTTAGTCATATCTCATATTTTAGTGTGTATCTGTGTTAGTCATATGTCATATCTTTGTGTGTGCATGTTTGGGTTGTGATATCTCATATTTTTGTGTGCATGTTTATGTTAGTCATATCTCATATTTTTAAGTGTGCATGTCTGTGTCGGTCACATCTCATATCCTTGTGTGTGCATGTCTATGTTGGTCATATCTCATATCATTGTGTTCATGTCAATGTTAGGCATGTGTTATATCTTTGTGTGTGCATGTCTATGTCAGTCATATCTGATATAATTATGTGTATGTTTATGCTAGTCATGTATCAAATATCTTGATGTGTGTCAGTGTTAGTCATGCCTCGTATCGCTGTGTGCATATCTGTGTCAGTCACATCTCATATCTTTGTGTGTGCATGTCTGTTTTAGTCACCTCTAGTGAATCGGGCAGATGGTGCTCGTAAACCTGGGAGGGCCGACCATTTAAGGGCAGAATCCCCCTACAGAAAAGATCATCTACTGCCTTGCAAAAAGATTAGGGACAATCAAAGGCTAAGGAATGCAAACCTAAATAAAATGATGGCTGAAATCGAATGCACTGGGCCACTGGCGCAGAACACAGTGCAACGTTTTAACGGGTGTTCAATCAGAGTGAATCTGGCAGACTCTACTTGTTATGTTCTGTCTGTGGGGGCGATCAACACACTTAACCTGACAGCTGACTTCATGTGAGAGTCTGGATCCTACTCTGATTGAGTCCTGATCGCAGAAAGAGAGAGAGAGAGAGAGAGAGAGAGAGAGAGAATGAGCAAGTCGGGCCCACTGATCCACAGGGTTTTCCATCCTTTTTCATGAGTCTTTTCTCTTCTACGTTTTGCCTTAGCACAGTCTCAGATGATGTTATACCGTTCTTTATACATGCTCTCCATGATGTGCTATTACTTGTCAGATGTTCCCAGTCATTTTCACATATGGAGAAGTCTTTCAAAGATGATTTACAGATATCTCTAGATCGTTGTTTAGGTCAGCCGATTTGTCTTTTTCCTTGTATTTATTCACAATATAGTATTATATAGTGCCTGGGAATGCGCTTTTCTTCCACTCGTTGGACATGCCCCAGCCATCTTAATCTTCGACATCGGTGCATCGACATGATTGTTGAGGTCTTAGCATGTTGCAGGACAGTAAATTGGTTATTTTGTCCTGCCATTTGATGTGCATTATTCTGCGGACACATCGCATGTGGAAGACATTTAGTCCTTTTTTCCTGGTTTGAGTATGTTGTCCAGGTTTCGGATCCATATAGTAGTGTGCTAAGCACACACGTTTGATATATTAAGAGTTTAGTCTTCAGTGTTAGTTTCGTGTTGTTCCAAGCCATTTCTGTGAGTTTACCGAAGGTCATAGCTGCCTTACCAATTCGACTGTTTATTTCTTCATCAAGAGAGATGGTTTGCGTAATTGTGGATCCAAGATATGTAGTAGTACAGTATTAGTAGTACAGTATTATCAGCATATATTAGGTTATTTTTTTATCTTTACATCGCACTTTTCTATCTCGACAGGTATTTACAATACATGTTGTTGACTCTCTACTAAGCCATTCTCTTAAGCTGTCTGGTATGTTTTCTCTTTGCTTCTCTCTGTCTCTTCGTCTCTAAATTTTCCCAGTTATCACAATATATTCAGCTGTTCCCTTCACATTACTTGGCCAAGACATTGTGATTGTTTATTCCTAATATTAAAAATTAGCTCTCTTGTTGTTTTGGCCCCTTTCATAACGTTTTTATTACTCTTCTTAGCCGCCCATGGTATATTTTACATTATGGAAGCGTAAATAGAGGAGCGATTAGCTCGTTGGATTGTCGACAAAGTTAGCGTGAAAGAAATCCAAGCTTATATCTCTCATGGACCCTCCTTGGTAGCTGAGTGGTTAGTGTTCTCACTTCCTAATCAGACCGGTTCCGGTTCGATTACCAGAAGTGAGGAATTTTTTTCCGGACCAACAAGGCTCGGGGTTCACCAGCTCTAAAATGGATACCAGTTATTTTTTTCTGGGAAATAAAGGCGGCCTTGCGTGATTCTGACCAAATCACCCAAAAATGTGTCGTCGTGTTGAAAAGATATGGTCACCAACACAATTTTCCCAAATATCCAGGAAAGTAGGGGAGGGACCCTTTAATTACAGCTCCTTTGTCAAAATAGCTGGATAAAGCAGGGGTTACTGTTCTTTTAGGTTGGGGAAAGTGATAAAATCTCATAAAAATACTAAATTCTATATCAGATCCTAATTATGCGGCTTAGTACTCTTAAATTGTATACTGCACTCTGTTACCACCCGAATTGTACAAAGTTTGTGACGGTGGATGGGGCGGAAGAGTAAGCAATGACTAGCGGTCCAGAATGCGAAAACATCAAAGTGTGTGGTACACAAGAGGCATGTTCAGGACACGAGAGACGATTGTGGCTGACAACCGTGAAAGAGATTGGAGCCTCATCACTTACTAGTCCAGAGAAAGCCATGGAGAGGAATTCGAACTCATCTCGGATGAAAGATCTAAAAATAAGCACATGGAGTGTTAGGACTCTATACCAAGAAAACAGAACAGAGAATTGAGGCCTTTGAAATGTTGATATATAGAAGAATAGATAGAATTGGATGGAAAGGAAAGAAAACAAACGATGAAGTTTTAAAACAGCTAAAAATGAAAAGAGAACTACTAAACACAATTTAAACAAGACAAAAGCGATTTTTGGGCCATGTTAAAAGATACAACAGCCTTCTAAAAGTAATCTTGGGCAGGGAAAATACAAGGTAAAAGAGGCAGAGGCAAACCAAGACTATCATGGACGATTAACATCAAAAGATGGACAAATCAGCCTACGACTACCTGCACCATCAAAGCGGGAGACAGAGCAGAATGGCGCTCCATGGTAGCCAACCTTCGTTTCGGAGATGACACTCGATAATGATGATGATGAAGATGTTACATGTAGCTTGTAAGCAACGTTATAACAATGCCGGTGTTGTTTTTGAGCCATAATTTGCTGACAAATTTAAAGGAAATCTATCAGCAGCTATGTTTCACTTAAGAATAGATCACACCAATCGGAAAGTATAAAAGGCTAGAGCAGGCAAATATAATATTTATATTTTATCATATAATAAATAATTTAATTTAATAATAATAATAGTTTAATATTTAGAGCGAGATTATTTTAAGATCCATAAGGGGCATGCCTGGTGTAACAATCGAGGTTATAATATAAATAATATAAGGTATGCTGGTGATACAGTCTTAATCGCTAAGAGTGAAAATAAGTGACAAGAAATGTTAGACATAGTGAAAGAAAGCAAAAATAAAGGACTCAGCCTTAATAGCAAACAGACTGAAGTAATGGTAACAACAAAGAAAAAAGACATTGTCCTGGGCACTAACAACCCACGAAGAAGCCTTGTCCTGAGCACTAACAACCCACATAGTAGCCTTGTCCTGGACACTAACAACTCACATAGTAGCCATGTCCTGGGCCCTAACAACCCACATAGTAGCCTTGTCCTGGGCCCTAACAACTCACATAGGAGCCTTGTCCTTGGGCACTAACAACCCACATAATAGCCTTGTCCTGGACACTAACAACCCACATAGTAGCCATGTCCTGAGCCCTAACAACTCACATAGGAGCCTTGTCCTGGGCACTAACAACCAACATAATAGCCTTGTTCTGGGCATTAACAACACGCATAGAAGCCTTGTCCTGGGCACTAACAACCCACATAGTAGCGTTGTCCTGAGCACTAACAACCCACATACTTGCCTTGTCCTGGACACTTAACAACCCTCATACTTGCCTTGTTTTGGGCACTAACAACCTCATACTTGCCTTGTCCAGGCCACTAACAACCCACATAGTAGCCTTGTCCTGGGCACTAACAACCCACATAGTAGCGTTGTCCTGGGCACTAACAACCCACATAGTAGCCTTGTCCTGGGCACTAACAACCCACATAGTAGCCTTGTCCTGGGCACTAACAACCCACATAGTAGCGTTGTCCTGGGCACTAACAACCCACATAGTAGCCTTGTCCTGGGCACTAACAACCTACATAGTAGCCTTGTCCTGGGCACTAACATCCCACATAGTAGCCTTGTCCTGGGCACTAACAACCCACATAGTAGCCTTGTCCTGGGCACTAACAACCCACATAGTAGCCTTGTCCTGGGCACTAACAACCCACATAGTAGCCTTGTCCTGGGCACTAACAACCCACATAGTAGCCTTGTCCTGGGCACTAACAACCCACATAGTAGCCTTGTCCTGGGCACTAACATCCCACATAGTAGCCTTGTCCTGGGCACTAACAACCCACATAGTAGCCTTGTCCTGGGCACTAACAACCCACATAGTAGCGTTGTCCTGGGCACTAACAACCCACATAGTAGCCTTGTCCTGGGCACTAACAACCTACATAGTAGCCTTGTCCTGGGCACTAACATCCACATAGTAGCCTTGTCCTGGGCACTAACAACCTACATAGTAGCCTTGTCCTGGACAATAACAACCTACATAGTTGCCTTGTCCTGGGCACTAACAACCCACATAGAAGCCTTTTCCTGCGCACTAACAACCCACATAGTAGCCTTGTCCTGGGCACTAACAACCCACATAGAAGCCTTTTCCTGCGCACTAACATCCCACATAGTAGCCTTGTCCTGGGCACTAACAACCTACATAGTAGCCTTGTCCTGGACAATAACAACCTACATAGTTGCCTTGTCCTGGGCACTAACAACCTACATAGTAGCCTTGTCCTGGACAATAACAACCCACATAGTTGCCTTGTCCTGGGCACTAAAAATCCACGTAGAAGCCTTGTCCTGGGCACTAACAACCCACATAGTAGCCTTGTCCTGGGCACTAACAACCCACATAGAAGCCTTTTCCTGCGCACTAACAACCCACATAGTAGCCTTGTCCTGGGCAATAACAATCCACATAGTAGCCTTGTCCTGGACACTAACAACCCACATAGTAGCCTTGTCCTGGGCACCAACAACCCACATAGAAGCCTTGTCCTGGGCACTAACAACCCACAAAATAAAACCCTAACCTGAGCACTAACAACCCACATAGTTGCCTTGTCCTGGGCACTAACAACCCACGTAGAAGCCTTGTCCTGGGCACTAACAACCCACATAGTAGCCTTGTCCTGGGCACTAACAACCCACGTAGAAGTCTTTTCCTGCGCACTAACAACCCACATAGTAGCCTTGTCCTGGGCACTAACAACCCATATAGTAGCCTTGTCATGGGCACTAACAACCCATGATGCACAATTGATTTCAGGAAATCTTAATAAAAAATAAAAACATTCAATAAAATCTAAAAAAAAAAGACTTGTGTAAGAATTATACTTTTTTTTAAAAAATAAATTTAAAGGTTAACGCATTTACAGGTTTTTTTTTTTTTTTTTTTTTTACAACGACATGTGTTTTCTACAATAAGCAAACAATCTCACAACCCAATGCTTCACCTCTATCCATTCCTATCTATCACATGTCATCTACGGGCATGTGGTATCTATCACTATCGGAAGTCTTCAATTAAACAATGCCAGAATGCAAGCAAACATCAAACACGCAGAACTCAATTTGTACTCCCGTTAAAAACTCATCAGGCCCTTTGATTGCGAGCTTCGGGCGATCACTTCATGGTAATAACCACGCCCTAAATAACTGTTTTCAGGTTCCGGGTTAGATCATTGGTTCTCAAAGGTAGAGACACTAGATCATTGGTTCTCAAAGGTAGAGACACTAGATCATTGGTTCTCAAGGTAGAGACACTAGATCGTTGGTTCTCAAAGGTAGAGACACTAGATCATTGGTTCTCAAAGGTAGAGACACTAGATCGTTGGTTCTCAAAGGTAGAGACACTAGATCTTTGGTTCTCAAAGGTAGAGACACTAGATCATTGGTTCTCAAAGGTAGAGACACTAGATCATTGGTTCTCAAAGATAGAGACACTAGATCATTGGTTCTCAAAGGTAGAAACACAAGATCATTGGTTCTCAAGGTAGAGACACTAGATCATTGGTTCTCAAAGATAGAAACACAAGATCATTGGTTCTCAAAGGTAGAGACACTAGATCGTTGGTTCTCAAAGGTAGAGACACTAGATCATTGGTTCTCAAAGATAGAAACACAAGATCATTGGTTCTCAAAGGTAGAGACACTAGATCATTGGTTCTCAAAGGTAGAGACACAAGATCATTGGTTCTCAAAGGTAGAAACACAAGATCATTGGTTCTCAAAGATAGAGACACTAGATCATTGGTTCTCAAAGGTAGAAACACAAGATCATTGGTTCTCAAAGGTAGAGACACTAGATCATTGGTTCTCAAAAGTAGAGACACTAGATCATTGGTTCTCAAAGGTAGAGACACTAGATCATTGGTTCTCAAAGGTAGAGACACTAGATCATTGGTTATCAAGGTAGAGACTCTAGATCGTTGGTTCTCAAAAGTAGAGACACTAGATCATTGGTTCTCAAAAGTAGAGACAATAGATCGTTGGTTCTCAAAGGTAGAGACACTAGATCAGTGGTTCTCAAAGGTAGAGACACTAGATCAGTGGTTCTCAAAGGTAGAGACACTAGATCGTTGGTTCTCAAAGGTAGAGACACTAGATCAGTGGTTCTCAAAGGTAGAGACACTAGATCATTGGTTCTCAAAGGTAGAGACACTAGATCATTGGTTCTCAAAGGTAGAGACACTAGATCATTGGTTCTCAAAGGTAGAGACACTAGATCAGTGGTTCTCAAAATTAGAGACACTAGATCATTGGTTCTCAAAAGTAGAGGCACTAGATCATTGGTTCTCAAAGGTAGAGACACTAGATCATTGGTTCTCAAAGATAGAGACACTAGATCATTGGTTCTCAAAGGTAGAGGCACTAGATCATTGGTTCTCAAAGGTAGAGACACTAGATCATTGGTTCTCAAAGGTAGAGACACTAGATCATTGGTTCTCAAAGGTAGAGACACTAGATCATTGGTTCTCAAAGGTAGAGGCACTAGATCAGTGGTTCTCAAAGGTAGAGACACTAGATCAGTGGTTCTCAAAGGTAGAGACACTAGATCATTGGTTCTCAAAGGTAGAGACACAAGATCATTGGTTCTCAAAGGTAGAGACACTAGGTCAGTGGTTCTCAAAGGTAGAGACACTAGATCAGTGGTTCTCAAAGGTAGAAACACTAGATCATTGGTTCTCAAAGGTAGAGACACTAGATCAGTGGTTCTCAAAGGTAGAGACACTAGATCAGTGGTTCTCAAAGGTAGAAACACTAGATCATTGGTTCTCAAAGGTAGAGACACTAGATCAGTGGTTCTCAAAGGTAGAGACACTAGATCAGTGGTTTTCAAAGGTAGAGACAGCGTCCTCGATCTTCTAAACTGTTCAGGCGGGCCTGCGGTAAAATAAAAATAAAATATTTGTAGTTATTTATGCTTTTTTAAATTATAATAAGAAAGAAAGAAGGAAAGAAA
Organism: Megaustenia siamemsis; assembly: GCA_032433765.1. Taxonomy (NCBI): domain Eukaryota; kingdom Metazoa; phylum Mollusca; class Gastropoda; order Stylommatophora; family Ariophantidae; genus Megaustenia; species Megaustenia siamemsis. The sequence goes on along the minus strand of JAVIAB010000124.1, from coordinate 84,227,617 downwards.
GAAAGAAAGAAAGAAAGAAAGAAAGAAAGAATGAAAGAAAGAATGACAAACGACTAAAAGAAAAAAGGGCAGGACAAGAATGAAAGAAAGAAAGAAAGAATGAATGAATGAAAGAGAAAGAAGAAAGAAAGAATGAATGATAGAATGATTGAAAGAAAGAAAAAGAAAGAAAGAAAGAAAGAATGAACGAAAGAAAGTAAGAATGAAAAAAAGAAAGAAAGAAAGAAAGAAAGAAAGAAAGAAAGAAAGAAAGAAAAAGAAAGAAAAAGAACCTACTTATGTCCTGAGGTGTACTAACGCGATTGTGTTATTGCTCTCTTTATTTATTTATTTTTTTTACCACCGTCAGTTTTTTTCTTTTTTGCAGCATGGCCAGTAGCATTAAGGCATTGCCTCTCTTTTCAGCAAAAAAATCGTCTTTTTTAATCTTGCTCCTTCGTTATTTGGCTTTCAACGTTGAGGGGGTGATGTCGTGTGATGCCTTTTGTTCATCTGTAAGCCTCTAGTGCAATGTTTCCTTGTGTTTCTAATATTCTATGAATACATTTTTTTTTCTGTGGTCGGCCCTTTGGTATGGGTGTTTTCGCAGAGTTTATGGAAGTCTCCTTGTGTTATGTGTTTTGGTCTATCTAATCACAGGCCAAACAACTATATCTGTTCTTCCTTTGTGTTTTCTAAGGCGGGATTTACTCCTAACCTTTTTTCTCAGTTCTTCAGTTCTGATGCTATCTCTATAGCTGTTTCATGCCATGCGTCTAACCCATTTCTTCTCGGTAGTAGTTATTGTTCTTGAGTCTAACGTCCAAGATCTGGCACTGGTAGCACAACGTTGGAGAAAGATCTACAGTATCAATCAATGAGAGATTGAGTGAACATAAGACAACAGTCGATCTGGATCGAACCCATGCCTCTTGTCTTTAGTAGCCCATTTCACTAACCACTGCACTACCACGATACAGAGATTAGATACAGAAACTTTTAGATACAGAACTTGACACTCGTATTGGTAATGCTGCTACCACCTTTGCCCGTCTTTCTAGACGTGTCTGGCAAAACAGCAAACTGACAATTAAAACAAAATCCGCAGTGAACAATGCATACATAAGTAGTATCCTCCTGTATGGCAGTGAATCTTGGACAACCTATGTAAAACAGGAGAGAAGGCTAAATGCATTCCATATGCGATGTCTGCGCGGTATTCTTGGTATTACCTGGAAGGATAAAGTGACAAACGTGGAGGTCATTACTTGCACACGCCTCCCGAATATCTACACGCTGTTCAAACAACGCAGGTTACGCTGGATTGGCCATGTACATCGTGTGAAAGATGGCCGTATACCAAAAGATAAACTCTACGGGCAACTGGTAGATGGTGAAAGAATTAGGGGGTGCCCAAAACTTCGATTTGTAGATGTTTGTAAACGCGACATGAAGACTCTGAACATAACCCTGCAGCATGGGAAGACAAAGCTGCAGACCGCAATCTCTGGAAACGCACTCTAAAGGTTCACCTCAAACAAGAAGCAGACAGATTCATATAGAAAGAGAACACACGATCAAAGAAAATAAAAGAAAAAATAACATTTCTAGGGGCGCTGAAAAATTCATAGTCAACTATGACTGACGGATTGTACTTACAACTGCACTACCACGGCCTCCAATGTAAAAACAAAAAGATACGAATGCCCAATAACATGCAATGTCCTATGGAAGGGGTGAAGTATTCAGCTTTATTATACTAGACCACAGTTGTTTGGAGGTATCGAGACCTAATACTTGTCCTCGCGGTTAATACTTTCTCCGCTTCAGCATTTTCTATAGCAGAATCGAGTGGCAACCGCCGGGCATGAAAGAGAATTATCACAGTCAGGTAAGTTGGGGCGCTGTCCATTACGTTAAGGCGCTGCTATAATTACTATTATTATTTCTATTACTATTATTACTATTAATATTATTACTAGTACTGCTATTAATATAATTACTATTAATATTACTATTATTATTATTTATGAATCGTCTGTTTCAAAACTGAGAAACTATAACCTAAAGACTCAATATACGTTTACTTAAATGAAAACGCGAATTGAGTTTTGCTAACAAGAAGATTCAAAATAGAATCTTTCTCTCATTCTGGCTTTTAACTACTCCTCTCAGTAGTTCTTTATTTCTTACTTTGTTCTATATCTAAGGCGGTGAATAGTCATCTTCGTCGTTGGTCTTTAAAAGACGTTAAGCGGGCGTAACTTCCATAATAGCTTCCCAAAAGATAATCAATAACCTAAGATATGCTGGGAGTCGCGATAGCTCAGTGGTTAGTGAACTGAACTACAACGGACAAGGGGTAGGGTTCGATCCCAACCGACGGCTTCCGGGTTCACCCAGCCTTAAATGGGTACCTGATTTTTTCTGGGAATGTAAAGCAGCATTGGCGTGATACCGACCACATTACCCCAAAAATAATGTGCTGAAGGTCTGTAAAATGTATGGTTACTAACACCATATTCCCTATACGCCACTTGGCGTGACGGGTCACTAACACCATATTCCCTATACGCCTCTTGGCGTGACGGGTCACTAACACCATATTCCCTATACGCCACTTGGCGTGACGGGTCACTAACACCATATTCCCTATACGCCACTTGGCGTGACGGGTCACTAACACCATATTCCCTATACGCCACTTGGCGTGACGGGTCACTAACACCATATTCCCTATAGGCCACTTGGCGTGACGGGTCACTAACACCATATTCCCTATACGCCACTTGGCGTGACGGGTCACTAACACCATATTCCCTATACGCCACTTGGCGTGACGGGTCACTAACACCATATTCCCTATACGCCACTTGGCATGACGGGTCACTAACACCATATTCCCTATACGCCACTTGGCGTGACGGGTCACTAACACCATATTCCCTATACGCCACTTGGCGTGACGGGTCACTAACACCATTTTCCCTATACGCCACTTGGCGTGACGGGTCACTAACACCATATTCCCTATACGCCACTTGGCGTGACGGGTCACTAACACCATATTCCCTATAGGCCACTTGGCGTGACGGGTCACTAACACCATATTCCCTATACGCCACTTGGCGTGACGGGTCACTAACACCATATTCCCTATACGCCACTTGGCGTGACGGGTCACTAACACCACATTCCCTATACGCCACTTGGCGTGACGGGGGCTGTTTACTTGACTTTTACTAAAATTAAGAATAGCAAAATGTGATATCTCCTCAACATTATTTGATGGAGCAGAATCATGGACATTAAACAAGTAAACAACAGAAAATTGAAGCCTTTGAAATGTGGATTTTGTTTGAATAGGAAGAATTAGATGAAAAGAAAAGGAAACAAATGATGAAGTTTTACAACAAATAACAAACTAAGAGAGAACTATTAAACACAATTCAGATAAGACAAAAAAGATTTTGTGGGCATGTTAAAAGAAACATCAGCCTACTAAAAGTAATCTTGGAAGAGAAAATAAAAGGTAAAAGAGGCAAAGACAGACAAAGATTAATATGGACGAGTAACATCAAGAGATGAACAAGTCAGAATATGACAACCTGCACCATCAAAGCAACAGACAGAGCGGAATAGCGCTCCACGGTAGGCAACCTTCGATGCGGCGACGGCACTCAATTATGATGATGAATGGCTTCCCATTTGATCCCTACCAACTAGGCTAGTAGGTTGGACTAGTGAAGTTTATTTTTAAGTGCACCACGAAAAGGTGGAATAAGGTCTGAATATTTCTTGTTAACTGATCCTGGCATAGGCAGTCAACTATAAGTCATCATCATCAAGTACCGGGCCTGCTGGCATAGCTGATCATGTCTCTCCACAACTTTCGATCACGACAGTTATTTATCATTTCTGTTGTTGACCTTCTGCCAAGCCATTCTCTTAAGCTGTCTGGTATTTTTTCTCTTTACTTCTCTCTATCTCTTTGTCCCTCAATTTTCCCAGTTGTTACAATATATTCCAGCTGTTCCTTTCTCATTACATGGCCAAAAAATGATGATTGTTTCTGCCTAATATTGGAAATTAGCTCTCTTTTTGCTTTGGCCTCTTTCAGAACGTTTTCATTACTCTTCTTAGCTGTCCATGGCATTCTCAACATTCTTCTGTAAAACCACATTTCTACAGACTCCAGTGATTTTCTTGTCTGTTGTCCTATTGTCCACGATTCACATCCATATGTTAAGACAGGCTCTACAAAACATTTTAGAATTCTTTTTCTTGTTTCGATAGTCAAAAATGGTTTGCTTAGTATCTTCCTCATTTTTTTTTGAAAAGCTGCTTTTGCCTGAGCCATTCTGCATCTCACCTCTTTTGTACATCTTCCGTCTGAGGTTAAGAAAGTTCCCAAATATATAAATTCATTTACCTGTTTTAATATTTAAGTATATGTCAACTATATTATCAACTATAAATATATGAATGATTTCAGCGCTGGTGCCGGCAGACATCTGAATTTAAAAAAAAAAAGAAATTGACAAAAACAGTACTGTGGATTTAGTCCTTATCTCGAAGAATAAAGGTAGGTTAAGAAGCATGATTCCACTGACCCGTCATAACTTTTTCTTACTTTAAAAAATGTTTACAATCTTCTCTATGACTCTTATAAATCACTTGTAAGAGTTTTGTTTTTTTTATTTTTCAAATGATCACAACCAAAAATACGTTTAGTTAAATGATGACAACAGCGGTAAAACATCACACCGTGGTTCGAAGAACATGCGCTGGTATCAGCCTGTGGTATACAGACAGGACAGGGGATGGTGAGCGAGAAGGGCCCGTGAATCAGCCATTTTTTTCCGCTGAGCTTTTTCATCATAGAACCAGGTGGGCGTCTTGACCCTCTGTCATATTTCGATTAGCGACTCCTTGTTATAATAAAGACTTAATCTACCACAATAGCCATTTAACTAGCTACAATGACCATGTAACCTGCGACAACACCAACGTAGCCTACAACAATAACCATGTGACCTGCGACAACACCCACGTAGCCTACAACAATAACCATGTGACCTGCGACAACACCCACGTAGCCTACAACAATAACCATGTAACCTGCGACAACACCCACGAAGCCTACAACAATAACCATGTAACCTGTGACAATACAGACGTAGCCTACAATAATAACCATGTAACCTGTGACAATACATGTGTAGCCTACAACAATAACCATGTAACCTGTGACAATACAGACGTAGCCTACAGTAATAACCATGTAACATGTGACAATACATGTGTAGCCTACAACAATAACCACGTAGTCCTACAACAATAACGATGTAACCTGCAACAATACTCGCGTAACCTACAACAATAACAATGTAACCTGCAACAATACTCGCGTAACCTACAACGATAACAATGTAACCTACAACAATACTCGCGTAGCCTACAACGATAACCATGTAACCTGCAACAATACTCGCGTAGCCTACAACAATAACGATGCAACCTGCAACAATACTCGCGTAGCCTACAACAATAACGATGTAACCTGCAACAAAACTCGCGTAGCCTACAACGATAACAATGTAACCTGCAACAATACTCGCGTAGCCTACAACAATAACTACGTAGCCTACAACAATAACCATGTAACCTGCGACAACACCCACGAAGCCTACAACAATAACCATGTAACCTGTGACAATACAGACGTAGCCTACAATAATAACCATGTAACCTGTGACAATACATGTGTAGCCTACAACAATAACCATGTAACCTGTGACAATACAGACGTAGCCTACAGTAATAACCATGTAACATGTGACAATACATGTGTAGCCTACAACAATAACCATGTAGTCCTACAACAATAACGATGTAACCTGCAACAATACTCGAGTAACCTACAACAATAACAATGTAACCTGCAACAATACTCGCGTAGCCTACAACGATAACAATGTAACCTACAACAATACTCGCGTAGCCTACAACGATAACCATGTAACCTGCAACAATACTCGCGTAGCCTACAACAATAACGATGCAACCTGCAACAATACTCGCGTAGCCTACAACAATAACGATGTAACCTGCAACAAAACTCGCGTAGCCTACAACGATAACAATGTAACCTGCAACAATACTCGCGTAGCCTACAACAATAACTACGTAGCCTATAACAATGTAACCTGCAATAATACTCGCGTAGCCTATAACGATAACAATGTAACCTGCAACAATACTCGCGTAGCCTATAACAATAACAATGTAACCTGCGACAATATCCACGCAGCCTACAACAAAAACATGTAGCCTACAACAATAACAATGTAACCTGCGACAACACCCACGTAGCCTACAACAATAACAATGTAACCTGCGACAACGCCCTCGTAGCCTACAACAATAACCATGTAACATGTGGCAATACCCACGTAGCCTACAACAATAACCATGCAACATGTGGCAATACCCAGGTAGCCTATAACAATAACCATGTAACATGTGGCAATACCCACGTAGCCTACAACAATAACCATGTAACATGTGGCAATACCCACTTAGCCTACAACAATAACCGTGTAACATGTGGCAATACCCACTTAGCCTACAACAATAACCATGTATCCTGCGACTATACCCACGTAGCCTACAATAATAACCGTGTAATCTGCAACAATACCTGATTAGCCAACAACAATAACTATGTAACCTAAGACAATAACCACTTAACCTGCAACAATAACCATGTAACCTGAGACAATACCCACGTAACATGCGGTGAAAGACACTTGACCTACAACAGTCGCCAAGTAGCCTGGGACCTCCACTCTCTTTCGAAATAGCCGTTTGCATGTTATAAAATTTGGTAAAAAATATTCCTGGTAAAATTGTTTTTTTTTTTTTAAATAATTCTAATTATAAATAACCTCCGCGACACGCACATACTACATCCTCCCCCTCTAAAACCACCTTTGTGATGGTCAATACAGTGATTCTTGGAATGTTTCCTTTCATTATTATGAAAGGAAATCCATTAAAATATTTCACACACACACACACAAAATGAACTAGAAACCTCGTTTATGTATGTGTGACGAGTTGTAATCAGTCCCTAAAAAATAATCTCAGCTGTGATAAGAACGGAGTGATAGATCGGAACAGTTTCATCCATAAATGCTAAAAGGTTCCTAGAATTATTAACACATGCCATTTTGATATTATAACCTGCGGTTGTGATTAGCTATTCTCTTGTTTTCCTCTATTCTTGTTGTTAATGTTGTTGTTCCGTATTTAATGTCATTTGAATATTTTTGCTGTAGGTATTCACATTATAATTGATTTGAGTTTCGATATTCGATATTGACAATCTATATTCCGATTGCTTACGATGAGTGAAGATATCATACGACAGGGAACAGATGGCTGTGTCCACTTTCTGTGCGGTTTCATCTTATGTCTTTTGACGTGTGCTGAGGCTGCGATGAAGAGGACTGCAGCTACCTTTCTTTGTTTGGGAGATGAGATAGTAATTCGGATGATTCCACTGGCACAGGCGGTTCAGCAATTATGGATTTTAATTCGTTTGCAGTGATACCGAGGCCTTCCATAACCATAATCAGTATATCACCTCTAGTGACTCGGGCAGATGATGCTCGTAAACCTGGGAGGGCCGACCATCTAAGGGCAGAATCCCCCTACAGAAAAGACAATCTGCTGCCTTGCAGGAAGAATGGAGACTATCAAAGGCTAAGGAATGCAAACCTGAATAAAATGCTGGCTGAAATCGGATGCACTGGGCCACTGGTGCAGAACACAGTGCAACGTTTTAACGGGTGTTCAATCAGAGTGGATCTGGCAGACTCTTATTGTGATGTTCTGTCTGTGGGGGCGATCAACACACTTAACCTGACAGCTGACTTCATGTGAGAGTCTGGAATCCTACTCTGATTGAGTCCTGATCGCAGAGAGAGAGAGAGAGAGAGAGAGAGAGAGAGAGAGAGAATCATTATAATTGATTAATTATTGGCATGCCACCCACGTCCTTCATTGTGCCGCAAGTTGTAGATGTGACAATTGTTACTTCTATTCATTCTCTTCTGTGACTGTTGTTGTTTACCATCATCGTGTGCCCTCTCCGCAACGAAGGTTGGCTACCATGGATCGCCATTCTATTCTGTTTCTTGCTTTGATGGTGCAGATTGTCATAGATTGACTTGTCCATCTTTTGATGTTACTCGTCCATGTTAGTCTTGGTCTGCCTCTGCCTCTTTTGCCTTGTATTTTTCCTTCCAATATTACTTTTAGTAGTCTGTTGTGTCTTTTAACATGCCCAAAAATTTCATTTGTCTTGTCTTAATCGTGTTCAGTAGTTCTCTTTTTATTTTCAGTTGTTTTAAAACTTCATCGTTTGTTATCTTTTGTTTCCATCCAATTCTACCTATTCTTCTATAAATCCACATTTCGAAGGCCTGCCTATCTATTGTTTTTTACCACCGGCAATAAATAACACTGTTATTCTGTAACTCATATTCTACTTCGCGTTTCCCCGTTTCGTAGCCGTGGATGTGTCGTCACAAGACAATATATCTGCGACTTTCGGCCCAACACATCCGTCTTCGGCATGGGCAGATTTTGCTTAACAAATTTTGCCTTGACAGCGGCTATTTGGCCTACTCTTTCAGGCTTTAAAATCCCAAGGGTTATTTAGCGTGCACATAGTGCAAGCGGGACTTCCTGTTTTTCGTTTTTTTTTTCGAGAGGGCTAGACATCGTATCTCACTACACAGAGACCAGGGGAGGAGAAAGATACGAGGAAACCGCAAGCTCAATATTTGACAAATTCCAACTGCCTACGGTGGGGATCGAAACCGGGACACTTCTGTCCAGAGACCGACGTGTTACCGCTACACCACCCAATCCGATTATCTTGTAACTGAATCTCAACACAGAGACATGGGGGTTCAAGATGGGGTGGTCTCGTTGCTTTAAATTGATGGTTATTTGCTTGCAGTCATAGAAAAGCTTGGCATCAATTATCGACAAATTGGTGGCAGGGAAAAGTGCAGTAACCCCGTCTTGGCTATCTTATTTTAGGGCAGGGCTTAGTCGTTAGTGTATGCCCCACGTTGATCGAACAGTCCTTTCTCTGTCTCCAGTGACTTTAGTGAACTGGATTATCGTGTTTGTCTCAGCATAGAAAATGCCAACAGGATATTGAACTAATGGATATTAAAGGCGAGGTTATCGAACTAAGGGATATTAAAGGCATGGTAATAGAACTAAGGGATATTAAAGGCGATGTTATAGAACTAAGGGATATTAAAGGCATGGTTATCGAACTAAGGGATATTAAAGGCATGGTTATCGAACTAAGGGATATTAAAGGCGAGGTTATCGAACTACTAAGGGATATTAAAGGCATGGTTATCGAACTAAGCGATATTAAAGGCGAGATTATCGAACTAAGGGATATTAAAGCGAGGTTATCGAACTAAGGGATATTAATCTCGAGGTTATCGAACTAAGGGATATTAAAGGCGAGGTTGTCTAACTAAGGGATATTAAAGGCGAGGTTATCTAACTAAGGGATATTAAAGGCGAGGTTATCGAACTAAGGGATATTAAAGGCGAGGTTATCGAACTAAGGGATATTAATGGCGAGGTTATCGAACTAAGGGATATTAAAGGCGAGGTTGTCTAACTAAGGGATATTAAAGGCGAGGTTGTCTAACTAAGGGATATTAAAGGCGAGGTTGTCTAACTAAGGGATATTAAAGGCGAGGTTGTCTAACTAAGGGAATTAAAGCGAGGTTATCGAACTAATGAATCTTAAAGGCTGGGTTAGAACTACTATCTATCGATCTATTATCCTTTCAAGCAGAAGTCGGCATATAGGGCAGAACCACAATCTCAAAAACAGAAACCTTGCGTGCCAAAGTGGCACATATTGCAGAGATCGCTACTCTAAAATCTATGGTTCTGTTTCCATAACAATACTTTTTACAATGACAGCTTGTCAAGCCATCTTTCAACCTCCTTAGTCGCCTCTTACGACATGCCTGGAAGGTCACAGTGTCACTATTCTTTACTTCCCTCATAATGAGGCCCCGGTAACACACAGGAACTTAGTTAGAACTACTAAGGGGTGTTAACTATAACGTTATCAAAGGGACGTTTAAAGTCAGCTGATCAAACCAAGAGACTTTATATGCGAGATTATCTAACAAGGTGTTAAAGGCGAGGTTATTAAACTAAAATTCGTTACGGACTAGACTATACATCATCATCATCATGTACAGTGCCTGTTGGCGTAGGTGATCATATCTCTCCACAACTTGCGATCTCGACAGTTATTTATCATTTCTGTTGTTGACCTTCTGCCAAGCCATTCTCTTAAGCTGTCTTGTATCTTTTCTCTTTGCTTCCCTCTATCTCTTCGTCCTTCAATTTTCCCGGATGTTACAATATATTCCAACTGTTCCATTCTCAGTACATGGCCAGCAAATGATGATTGTTTCTGCTTAATATTGGATATCAGCTCTCTTTTTCCTTTGGCCTCTTTCAGATCGTTTTCATTACTTCTCTTAGCTGCCCATGGTATTCTCAACATTATTCTATAAAACCACATCTCTACAGCCCCTAGTGATTCTCTTGTCTGTTGTCATATTGTCTATGATTAACATCCACATATTAAGACTGGCTCTACACAACATTTAAGAATTAGTTTTCTTGTCTTTATTGTCAAAAATTGGTTGCACAGTATCTTCCTCAATTTTGTGTGTTTTTTTTTTTTTTGAAAGTTGACTATACACTAACAGCAATTAAATGTGAGAATATGAAATCAATAGATCGCCGATGACGCGTTAAAAGTCAAAGGTGAAATGGTGGTATAAAGTTTGAGAACTGCTACATTAGACAATAGATTTACTGACCAGGAAGCTATCATATTCGTATCTGTTATTTCTTTGACATTTCATTGCCCTGTCGTAACCGTTTGTCATGTGGGTTTGATAAAGGAGGGCGGTATCGAATTCATGAATTGAGTAATTGTCTCAGCTCATGAGTGGCCCTGGGGAAAAGGGACAGAATTAGATCATGTTCTTTTAGATCTCTTTCTAGATCACCGGGTTATGTTCTCTTGACAAGCCTGACGGAAGGCTTTATCTCAGTGCTTCCCAAACTTTTACTATTCGAGGCTCCATTCTATGTCAGCTTGCAGCGGGGCCAGTTTAATCACGATTTCCTTTAATAGCCAAGTAAATCGTGACCCTTTTAAAAATAGCAAAGTAAATCGTGAAACCTTAATAAAAGCCAAATAAATCGCAACCCCTTTGATGACAGCCAAATAAACGCAACCCCTTTGATGACAGCCAAATAAATCGCAAACCCTTTGATGACAGCCAAATAAATCGCAACCCCTTTGATGACAGCCAAATAAATCGCAACCCCTTTGATGACAGCCAAATAAATCGCAACCCCTTTGATGACAGCCAAATAAATCATGACCCCTTTAAAAATAGCAAAATAAATCGTGACCCCTTTAGTAATAGCCAAATAAATCATATCCCCTTTAATAATAGCCAAGTAAATCGCCAACTCCTTTAATGATAACCAATTAATCGCGACCCCTTTAATATTAACCAAGTAAATCCTGACTCCTTTAGTATTAGCCAAGTAAATCCTGACTCCTTTAGTAATAGCCAAGTAAATCCTGACCCTTTAGCCAAGTAAATCCTGACTCCTTTAATAATAGCCAAGTAAATCGTGAAAACTTTAGTAATAGTCAAGTAAATCCTGACTCCTTTAATAATAGCCAAGTAAATCCTGACTCCTTTAATAATAGCCAAGTAAATCGTATCACCTTTAGTAATAGTCAAGTAAATCCTGACTCCTATAATAATAGCCAAGTAAATCGTGACACCTTTAGTAATAGCCAAGTAAATCGTATCACCTTTAATAATAGTCAAGTAAATCCTGACTCCTTTAATAATAGCCTAGTAAATCGTGACACCTTAGTAATAGTCAAGTAAATCCTGACTCCTTTAATAATAGTCAAGTAAATCCTGACTCTTTTAATAATAGCCAAGTAAATCCTGACTCCTTTAATAATAGCCAAGTAAATCGTGACACCTTTAGTAATAGCCAAGTAAACCCTGACTCCTTAATAATAGTCAAGTAAATTCTGACTCTTTTAATAATAGCCAAGTAAATCCTGACTCCTTTAATAATAGCCAAGTAAATCCTGACTCCTTTAATAATAGTCAAGTAAATCCTGACTCTTTTAATAATAGTCAAGTAAATCCTGACTCCTTTAATAATAGCCAAGTAAATCCTGACTCCTTTAATAATAGTCAAGTAAATCCTGACTCTTTTAATAATAGTCAAGTAAATCCTGACTCCTTAATAATAGCCATGTAAATCCTGACTCCTTTAATAATAGCCTAGTAAATCGTGACACTTTTAGTAATAGTCAAGTAAATCCTGACTCCTTTAATAATAATCAAGTAAATCCTGACTCTTTTAATAATAGTCAAGTAAATCCTGACTCCTTTAATAATAGCCTAGTAAATCGTGACACCTTTAGTAATAGCCAAGTAAATCCTGACTCCTTTAATAATAGTCAAGTAAATTCTGACTCTTTTAATAATAGTCAAGTAAATCCTGACTCCTTTAATAATAGCCAAGTAAATCCTGACTCCTTTAATAATAGCCAAGTAAATTGTATCACCTTTAATAATAGTCAAGTAAATCCTGACTCCTTTAATAATAGTCAAGTAAATCCTGACCCCTTTAATAATAGTCAAGTAAATCCTGACTCCTTTAATAATAGTCAAGTAAATCCTGACTCCTTTAATAATAGTCAAGTAAATCCTGACTACTTTAATAATAGTCAAGTAAATCCTGACCCCTTTAATAATAGCCAAGTAAATCGTGACACCTTTAGTAATAGCCAAGTAAAGTCGTGACCCCTTTAGTAATAGCCAAGTAAATCTAGACCCCTTTAGTAATAGCCAAGTAAATCGTGACCCCTTTAGTAATAGCTAAGTAAATCGTGACCCCTTTAATAATAGCCAAGTAAATTGTGACCTCTTTAAAAATAGCCAAGTAAACCGCGAGCCCTTAAATATTAACCAAATAAAGCTTGACCCCTTTAATAATAGCCAAATAAATTATGTCCTCTTTAATAATTGCCAAGTAAATCGTGACCTCTTTAGTAATAGCCAAGTAAATCGTGACCCTTTAGTAACATCCAAGTAAATCGTGCCCCCTTTAATAATAGCCAAAAATCATGACTAATAGTCAAATAAATCGTGCCCCCCCCCTTAATAATAGTCAAATAAATCGTGCCCCTTTAATCAGTCAAATTAATCGTGCCCCTTTAATCATAGTCAAATAAATCGTGCCCCTTTAATCATAGTCAAATAAATCGTGCCCCCTTTAATAATAGCCAAATAAATCATGACTATTAGTCAAATAAATCGTGACCCCTTTAATAATAGCCAAGTAGCAGTTCACTCCTCTCTTATTAACACTGAGCAATTATTGGCCCCTACTCTTTACTTAATAACCAAGTGATTGGGACCCTGTAATAATAACTAGGCACCTCGCGATCCTACTCTTACTTTAATAAATTAACTTGCAACCCCCTTAATAAACAGCAAAGTGATTTGCAACTTTATTTTACAACAACTAAATAACCTGTAAACTTCTGTAGTAATCATCATCATCGAGTGCCGTCTCCGCAATGAAAGTTGGCTACCATGGAGCGCCATTCTGCTCTGTCTCTTGCTTTGATGGTGTCCATCAAAATATTTGTCCATCTTTTGATGTTACTCGTCCATGGTAGTCTTGGTCTGCTTCTGCTTCTTTTACCTTGTATTTTCCTCTCCAAGATTACTTTTAGTAGGCTATTGTGTTTTTTAACATGGCCCAAAAATCGAATTGGTCTTGTTTGAATTGTGTTTAGTAGTTCTCTTTTCATTTTTAGTTGTTTTAAGACTTCATCGTTTGATTTCTTTTTTTTTCCACCCAATTCTACATATTACACAGGAAGAGGACACAGGAAGCTTACACAGAGGTGAACAAAGAAGTGAGAAGATGCATTAAAAGGGATAAGAGGAAATATATAGATGAACTAGCTAAAGAGGCAGAAGAAGCAGCAAATAAAGGGGATATGAAAGAACTGTACAACAGAACAAAGAAATTAAGTGGAAAATACAAACAGATCAATGCCTTTATTAAAGATAAGAAAGGAAATCTACTTAGTAATATAAGGGAACAAATGGAGAGATGGAAAGAGCACTTTGAAGAACTTTTGAATAGACCCGGCTCAAATAATCCTCCAGATATACTACCAGCAGAAGAAGAGTTACACGTTAACTGTGGAAAACCAAGCAAAGAAGAAATAATGAAAGCCATCAAACTATTAAAAATGGTAAAGCCACAGGACCAGATGAAATTCCTTCGGAAGCCATCAAAGCAGATATTAACACCTGTACCAAGATGCTACATAATCTATTAGATAAAATTTGGGAGAGGGAAGAAATACCTAAAGACTGGAAAGAAGATTATATGATCAAACTACCAAAGAAAGGAAGTTTACAGGAGTGCACAAATTATAGGGAAAAGAGGCCATAGAGAAACATTTGAGAGATGAACAAGCAGGTTTTAGGAAGAACAGATCACGTGCTGATCAAATAACTACTCTACGTATAATAGTTGAACAAAGTTTAGAACTAAAATCCCCACTTTATATTGGATTCATAGATTACGAAAAGGCATTTGATAGTTTAGACAGAAGAATGCTTTGGGAGTTGCTGAGTCATTACGGAATCCCCATAAAGTTTATTAATCTGATAAAAACAATGTATGAAGGAACGAAATGTAGTGTGGTGCATGATGGACAGCTTACAGAAGCATTTGAAATAAGAACAGGAGTAAGGCAGGGATACTTTCTGTCTCCATTTCTCTTTCTGCTGGCCATAGATTGGATTATGAAAATAACTCAAAACACAGAAATGGAATCCAGTGGTCACTGACCAAACAACTTGATGTTTTAGACTTTGCTGATGACATAGCTCTCCTATCACACAGCCATCAACAGATGCAGGATAAAATGAGCATACTTGATGAGAGATCACAACAGCTAGGACTAAAGATTAATAGAGATAAGACCAACATTATGAGAATTAATACAATTGGCAATAACCAAATAAAACTAGGAGAAATACCTCTATTAGATGTACAATCTTACATATCTCTGGGCAGTAATATAGATAAAGAGGGAGGAACAGAAAATGATACCAAAATAAGGATATCAAAAGCAAGAGGAGCTTTCATTGCACTGGGAAACATTGAAATCCAAAGAAATTAGGTTAAATACAAAAATAAACATTTTCAACTCAAATGTTAAGGCGGTCCTATTATATGGCCGTGAAACATGGAGAACAACAAAATTGACAATCACGAAGATACAGACTTTCATTAATGGATGCTTACGCAGAATAAAAGGATGGAAATGTCAGGACAAAATCACTAACATAGAATTATGGAAATGTACCAGTCAAACACCAGTGGATAAAGAAATACAGCGAAGACGATGGCGAGGGATAGGACACACACTACGGAAGCCAACTGAGAGTATTACACAACAGGCCCTTTTTGGAATGCCCAGGGAAAAGACAAAGAGGAAGACAAGGAATTCTTGGAAAAGACAGATAGAAGCAGAGATGAAGATGATGGGGAAGACATGGAACGATCTTAAAGAATGGCAAAAAACAGAACTACTTGGAAAGTATTTGTTGAAGACCTTTGCTCCACTGGGAGCTAAAAAGGTAGAATAGAGAGAAGAGAAGAGATCTCGCGATCCTACTCTTACTATAATAAAGTAACTTGCAACCCCCTTAATAAACAGCAAAGTAATTTGCAACTTTGTTTTACAACAACTAAATAACCTGTAAACTTCTGTAGTAATCATCATCATCGAGTGCCGTCTCCGCAATGAAGGTTGGGTACCATGTAGCGCCATTCTGCTCTGTCTCTTGCTTTGATGGTGTCCATCAAAATATGTGTCCATCTTTGAAGTTACTCGTCCATGTTAGTCTTGGTCTGCCTCTGCTTCTTTTACCTTGTACATGGCCCAAAAATCGCATTGATCTTGTTTGAATTGTGTTTAGTAGTTCTCTTTTAATTTTTAGTTGTTTTAAGACTTTATCGTTCGTTTTCTTTTCTTTCCATCCATTTCTACCTATTCTTCTGTAGTAATAAAGACCTCAACAAAATTTGTTGTGAAAAGTTGTGAACAATTCGTGGTAAAGTTTCCTGTCAAAATAAATGTGATTCAAAATTGACCTCTTTGATCCCCAAGATAAACTTGAGTCGCGATAGGTGACCATAGATATAGATCTATAGATCATCGTAGAACAATAATCATAGAATCATAAACATAGACTACTTATCTGGTTCTGTGTGCTTGTTTATTCTAATAGCGCTTAAAATTATATTCGATAAAATCCTGATAATGCCTAAATATGTCTAATATAGATTTTCAATTGAAAGAAAGAAAGAAATAGAAAGAGAGAGCGAGAGAGAAGGAAAGAAAGAAAAAGGAAAGAAATGAAATGAATGAAAGAAAGAAAGAATGAAAGCAAAAAAGAAAGAAAGAAAGAAAGAAAGAAAGAAGAAAAAGAAAAGAAAGAAAGAAAGCAATAAAGAAAGAAAAACAAAGAAAAGAACTGATGCACAGATAATATGAAGAAGTAAAATTTTACTGATAAACATAATGAATTCAAAGTTCCTTTAATGACATCACTTTTAATGGAAGCACGGCCCAGATCTATATAAACATTTACTCATCGTCATTGGTCGGCAATATTTTTTGTTTTCTACAATTGTAAGGAGTGTCTTTGTTTTTTTATTTAGTTCGTGCAGTCTTCCAGATGATTTCACTCTGCTTTCATTCACGAACTTAAAACAATTGTGTCTGTTTAAAAGGATCATGGGAAATCTCCAGTTATGACAATAGAAGTGTTTGAGTCATTCAACATTTTGCTTTGAAAGTGATTGATCATTCTCTCTCGCTCCTTCCCTCTCTCTCACTTTCTCTCTCCCTCTCTCGTATTCTCTCTCTTTCTCCCTCTCTCTCCCTCTTTCTTCCTCTCTCTCCCTCTTTCTCCTTATCCCTCTCTCTTCCTCTTTCTCAATCTCCATCTCTCTCCCTCACACTTTCTTTCTCCACTTCTCTCCCATTCCATCCAGAATGCTTAAACAGGATTGCTTCATTGTGACAGGGATACATAAGCTATGATATTAGTCTGTGACAGGAATACTTAAGCTATGATATTACTCTGTGGCAGGAATACTTAAACTATGATATTACTCTGTGGCAGGAATACTTAAACTATGACATTACTCTGTGGCAGGGATACTTAAACTATGATATTACTCTGTGGCAGGAATACTTGAGCTATGATATTACTCTGTGACAGGGATACTTAAACTATGACATTACTCTGTGGCAGGAATACTTAATCTATGATATTACTCTGTGGCAGGAATACTTAACCTATGATATTACTCTGTGGCAGGAATACTTAAACTATGACATTACTCTGTGGCAGGAATTCATGAAAATAACTGTTTTTTGTCACAGGTATACTAAATCATAACTGCTTCTTTCTGACGGGAAAGCTTAAACAACGGTATTTCTTTCTGACTGGAAAGCTTAAACAACGGTATTTCTTTGTGACGGGAAAGCTTAAACAACGGTATTTCTTTCTGACGGGAAAGCTTAAACAACGGTATTTCTTTCTGACTGGAAAGCTTAAACAACGGTATTTCTTTCTGACTGGAAAGCTTAAACAACGGTATTTCTTTCTGACGGGAAAGCTTAAACAACGGTATTTCTTTCTGACTGGAAAGCTTAAACAACGGTATTTCTTTCTGACTGGAAAGCTTAAACAACGGTATTTCTTTCTGACTGGAAAGCTTAAACAACGGTATTTCTTTCTGACGGGAAAGCTTAAACAACGGTATTTCTTTCTGACTGGAAAGCTTAAACAACGGTATTTCTTTCTGACTGGAAAGCTTAAACAACGGTATTTCTTTCTGACGGGAAAGCTTAAACAACGGTATTTCTTTCTGACTGGAAAGCTTAAACAACGGTATTTCTTTCTGACGGGAATATTTAAGCAGACATGTTTTTAGTGATAGGAAAATTGTTGAGTGTTATCAGTTGTCCTATCATCTCCATGCTTCAAATGTTAGCAGAACCAACACTCATGTCCCATTGACATCAACTGAACGGAGCAACGAATCGGCCAATAATCGTTATGGTGATATGAAGCTGACGCCACATGTATGCGCAGTTGTTTAGTTCAGTTTACTCGACAGATAATCGTCATTTCTCACTGGACAACCTCGTAACGTTCCGATCCCCTTCTCAGCGTGTTTCACAGTTTGAAGCACAACAGCTACACACTATAGCTCGTTTCAAATCATCTGCCCAATTTCAAAACGCTATTACTCTCTAACCGTTTGTTAAAAAACTTTTGAAATTTTCCAAATGTTATTAGAATGCAAAAGACCCTTTAAATGTATATTTAACAAATATCTTGCAGCTGCAGTTTTCTTAAAGCTGCGATATTTCTTTGATGTTTGTCAAAATTGTAAATTGTGAAGCCCTAAAGAATAGAAATTACCGTAGTTGCTGGTCTATGATTAATTTTCACTAGGTAAAGGCGTGGCCGTAATAACTGGAATAAAATAACTGGATAAAACAAAACACCAGGAGAATTATTGTCTGCTCAGTTCGAGGACGGACGATAATATCAAGGTATACCTGTATGTCCAATTTTCATAGTTGTGTGGTCCTGAAAAGGACCGTTTGTTGAACTAATTTAAGGTAATATAGGGGCCAACATTGTGGGGGCTATATACTTTCATTCTGAATCAGACGAGTCTAAAAGATTAATAACTGTTTGGGGTTGAACATTCCACAAACCATCATTTTTCCAATATTCCTCTTCCTGTTTAAGACGTGGTCTTCACATTTAGCCCAATAATCTTTGTCTATATTTAATAAAGCGAGATTAGCAAGAGTCTTTACATCGCATATTTTGAATGTTGTATTTTCATCTGCCACTTGTCCTTTTAATTTTGCCCAGATTAGTTCTATTGGATTTAAATGAGCATGGTAAGGTGGCAGCCTCAAACTTATATGACCGTGCTCTTGGATAATCTTATCTATTTGAAAAATCTTTGTCCTCTGTTTTTGCTTTACTAGAGATAGTAATTCAGGTTTTAAGTACATGTTATTAAATTGTATGTGCTCTTTTGTGAGCCATATCTTAATAGCATCTTTTGTACTGGATGACGTCGGGACTTTATCTTCAAGTGCAACAATGTTGTGGTACGCTGCATTGTCCATTATTAGGCAAGATGGTCGATCTAGTGACGGGAGAACAGAATTTTCAATCCAATGTCTAAATATGTGACCATTCATCTCAGAGTGATAATCCCGATTGTCTATGGATTTTGAAAGAAAAATGAGCTCTGCATTCTGTATTAGTCCATGTTGTCGACTACCTGCATGAGCAATTATCAAGCGCTGTCCTTTGCTGCTAGGTATTAATCTCTTAATCTTTCCATCTGATGACTGCCATTCCCTTTGGTTAGTGTGGTGAGCATTGATCCATGTTTCATCCAAGTACACAATATCATAACCTTGCTTGCGCACCTCTTTTACTTCACGTAAGTACTTGCTTCTCATGACTACTATATGTGGCTTCTCACAGATGATGTTTCGTCCATTGGAATACTTTCTGAATGTAAAGCCTGCAGCTCTCACATTCCTCCATAATGTAGACTTTGATATTTCAATACTGTTGTTCTTTTTCAGCGATACTTTTAATTTTCTTATTGTAACAGTTTCATTCATACCCAACATTTTGCGAATTTCACTTCTAATAAGTTCACTGTCGAAATTATCCAACATTTTTGCTCTTCTTGTGATTTTGTATATTTGGAACATTGACGGTCACGTGCTTGAATCCAGCGATTAAATGACCGTTTAGATAAATCCAAAATGTGTCTTGTCCTATTCTCAGGGTTTTCTAAAGAATGAAATAATCTTCCTCGTTTAGCCTCTTTGCAAAAATAGTCATACATTTTTATTGCGATGTTTTGTAAACTGCAGAATTTCATTTTAAGACTCATGATAAATGTTATTGTTCCACGTCTCCACCTATGAATGAACGGAAATGGAACACACAATGCCTCGTGTTTTCTACAAGTGTCTAATTGTGTCAGAAAGCCCACGTGGAAAGTGTGCAAAAACGTCAATTGTACCGTGTATGGATTTTTATCGCTATTTTTAACATAAAATACTGTAAACATTAAGTTTTGACTACATCAATGGGTCGTTATAAATTTATATAAATCAAATAAGCAACAATAATAACCAAATGTTTTTTTTTAATGAAATTAATTCCCTGTTGGGTTCTAATCATTATAACTTTACATGCAAATTTTGAAAAAATTACAAAAAGAGATTAAAAAGATATCGATTTTAAAAGTTGGGCACATGATTTGAAACGAGCTATAGTAAAAGCATTGAAGATGGATTAAGCTTTGATGCACGAACACCATTTTACAGACCGAAGGTTGTTTTGATTCCAGTCTCCTTGTTTGCACCTTTCGAAATTTATGACACGTGACAGTGACTTTATTCTTTTGACCCCTGATCAGGGCCCCTTGTAGCCACAAGGGGGCGCTGTAGTCAGTATGGAAAGACAATTGTGCTTTGTGACAATTTGGCAACTTAAAGTGCCTTAGAGGTGTTGTTTTCAATAAATTTAAAGTTTAAAAGGTTTTTCTGGTCAATCCTGTTTTTTTTTTTTCAATGTCCGATATTTTACAAATAGTTTTGAATTATATCAAATCAACATGTTGAATAATGTAATATCAGTATAGATTACTCAGAGATAGGGCATTTTTACAATCATCATCGTCATCATGTGCCATACCGGTTGGCGTAGGCGATCATGTCCTTCTACAATTTTCAATCTACAGTGCATCGTATCGGTTCTGTTGTTGACTGTTTGCAAGGCCATGACATAAGCAATGTAGTATTTCTCTCTTTGTCGTCCGCTATCTATCTTTCCTTGTATTTTGCCAGTTGTAACCAAGTATTCCAGCTTTCTTCTTCTCATGATGTGCCCAAAAAATGTTGTTTCTTTCTGATGTTTTTTACAATACTTGAGGAAAATCCTAGGTGAGTTGGCAATGTGCCGAAGTGCAAGTAGCAAGGCGGTGTTTCCAGGAGTACGGGATCGATCCTAGATCCGGCTGTTATCTGTGTTTTCTATTGTTGTTTGAATGTTGATTTTCCCATTGCTCTCTGAACATAAACAGGTGTCTGGGTTATTCTCTTTTTTCTCGCTGCAGAAGCTCCCACGTGTAAACATATTTATTTGTTCATTATTGTTAACTCTTTCGGTACGGAATATTTTTTAAATATTAATTTAACGGTAGAGATTTCAGAGACAAAATTGTTCATACTTTTAAATATTAATCTACATGTTTATAACTTATCTAGTACATAACATATTATATATTAATTTTTAGATAGTTAAATAAGGAATTAGATTACACCAATACCAAGATGATATAAGAAATAGAAAAAGAATATGGTTTGATGACATTTTACACTAAATTAAATTGAGAGTGGCGCGCTGTGCGGCTCAACGTACATGACCGAATTCGGTATGCGCATGCTGCATCGAAGCGTACGGAAAGAGTTAATGAGTAAATGAATTTAAACATCTGGGAACAATGTTAACCTCAGATGGTAGATGTACAACAGAGGTGAGATGCAGGTTGGCTCAGGCATAAGCAGCTTTAAAAAAAATGAAAATGATAACGTGCAATCCATTTTTGACAATAGAAACAAGAAAAAGAGTTCTTAAATGTTATCTAGAGCCAGTCTTAACACATGGGGCGAATCATGGATAATAGGACAACAAACAAGGAAATCACTGGAGTCTGTAGAAATGTGGTTTTACAGAAGAATGTTGAGAATACCATAGACAGCTATAAAGAGTTGTGAAAACGTTCTGAAAGAGGTCAAAGCAAAAAGAGAGCTAATTTCCAATATTAGGAAGAAACAATCACCATTTTTGTGGCCATGTAATGAGAAGGAAACAGCTGGAATATATTGTAACAACTGGGAAAATTGAGGGACGAAGAGATAGAGGGAAGCAAAGAGCAAAAATACCAGACAGCTTAAGAGAATGGCTTGTCAGAAAGCCAACAACAGAAATGTTAAATAACTGTCGAGATCGAAAGTTGTGGAGAGGCATGATCACCTACGCCAGCAGGCCCGGTACTTGATGATGATATTTATTAATGTCTTCAGTCCATAGCTATATATAGCGCAGAATGGGAAACCCCGGAAAAATTCACAACTAGCTTAACGTTTTCAGCTTTGATGGACGGTTGTGGGGTAAATTGACGTCAGCCGGCTATAGATCACATAGTTGTAAACGTTGTGGAGGTTTTCACGTGTTTCCCTCTCCTGCCAGCTGGCAAGGCTGGTTTTACTTATAACCTAAATAAGCTGCAGATCTGGGCTATGCAATCTGAGGAGCCTCAACAAATTTTCCGGATTTATTTTTTGGAACTATTTTCATTCCAGTATATGATTTTATACCGAAGATATTGTGCACTCAACTTGTAACAATGGAAACAAGAAATAGGTTCCTAAATGCTATGTAGAACCAATCTAACATATGGATGTGAATCATGGACAATAGGACAACAGGCAAGAAAATTACTGGAGGGTCTAGAAATGTGGTTTTACAGAAGAATGTTGATAATACCAGGACAGCGAAAGAAGAGTAATGCAAACGTTTTGATAGAAGTAAAAGCAAAAAGAGCATTTCTACTATTAGGAAGAAACAGTCGTTATTGATAGGTTGTCATCTCTCTCAATCACTTCTTACCTGGCAAAAACTGTTTGCTGTGTTTCAGATCCACCTATTATAGACGCAGAAGGGTATTGGTCAGCTTTGATTCACTTTTTCTGACGTAAGCAATCAGTCATGAGTTGCTACCCGCTTTAGCCTAGTTAATAGTGAACGTCTTCAGCTTTCTAAAACACTCACACATTTATTCATTTTCTCTGCAAAATGTCCTATAGAAATGTTCTATATTCTCCTACACATAAGAACATATACTGAGTGTTAAATAATTTGTATAAAACATTGACATTTTTCTCTTCAGTAATCTCACTAAACATTAATGAAAGCTACTTTCAGTTGCATAATTAAACCGGTGATGGTGACATATTACTTCCCCTACACACTTTGATCCATATTTTATTTCCCTCCACTGCATCAATCCATTAATCAGACTACTAGACCTTTTTAAGTCCCTGGGGAAAAACATCGTCATGAAAGTTTATGTGGAATTGTACAGAACAGTTTTTAACTCCCCTTGTTGTAAAGGGGGAAAAAAAATCAATGATAGGAACGACAACTCTTATCGTTAATTAATGCATCTGTCACTTGTGAATAGGATTATGGGAAAAGGGTACTTCAACAGATTCTCTGCGTCCGCGTTTGTTTGTGATTACGTGTGTGTTTGTGAGTCTAGATGGTTGAAATCAGTTTGTACGCAATGAAAAGATTACAAGCAACAGACTTTCTTATAAGATACGTCAACAAAGACTGACTGTTGTCATACTAATTATTGGAGGGAAACAGAACTAAGCACAGCTTAGAACAATCTGATTTAGTTTCAGATATAATTTAAATTTCATTGTGCTTTTTTATATCAATCGTTACTGTAATGTGTCTCTTGTGGCACGTTATTGAAAGATAGTATATTGAACTCATCATCATCTTGTGATATCTCCGCATCAAAGACTGACTATAATAGAGCATCATTTCACTGTTTCTCGTCTTGGGTGCACCCGCTGTCATGCCTTCTCTTCTCAGTCCATTTCCCTTTATGCATAACTAAAAAAAAGGGAGCCGCGATAGCTCAGTGGTTAGTGGACTGGACTACACAGGACAAGAGACAGCTTCCAGGTTCACCCAGCCTTAAATGAGTACCGGATTTTTTTTTCGGATCGACAAGGCTACGGGGTTCACTTAGCCATTTGTACCGGATTTTTTCAGGGAAAGTAAAGCGGCACTGGCGTAATACTGATCACATTATTCTAAAAATCATGTGCTGAAAGTCTGCAAAAATGATGGTCGCTAACACCATATTCCATATACGTCACTTGGCGTGACGGAAGTACTTTACTTTTTAAGTATAAAGTAAATGTTCCCCCTAGCCTTGCTAAGGTATGGGAACGAAAGATTTATTTGGACTTCCATATGTTTCCCAGTGCAACGCATGCTCCTCTTGCTTTTGATATCCTTATTTTGGTACCTTATGTGGTTCTTCATAACAGTCAAAATATCAACATGTACTCCGATTGCTTGTTGTATCATTTTGCGATATTTGTCACTCTCACTCGTGATTCGACTAAGTAATAGATGCCTTAAGTAATAGCTGTAACACTTATGTTTTCTATTCCAATTACGTCATGTATTCCCGAAACTGTAGCACTCATTTTTTAGCGCGCGCCCCTCACCCCCCCCCCCCCCCCCCCCCCCCCCCCCAATCCGTTAGAAACAAAAAACAAAATTTGTAAATATGTGTCCCATTCTGGCGTAATAGTGGCTCCAAGCCAATGTGGACAGAGAATTCACAAACAACCTAGCATAGACAATGTGGACAGAGAATTCACAAACATCCTAGCATAGACAATGTGGACAGAGAATTCACAAACATCCTAGCATAGACAATGTGGACAGAGAATTCACAAACATCCTAGCATAGACAATGTGGACAGAGAATTCACAAACATCCTAGCATAGACAATGTGGACAGAGAATTCACAAACATCCTAGCATAGAGAATGTGGACAGAGAATTCACAAACATCCTGCATAGAGAATGTGGACAGAGAACTCACAAACATCCTAGCATAGACAATGTGGACAGAGAATTCACAAACTTCCTAGCATATACAATGTTGACAGAGAATTCACAAACATTCTAGCATAGACAATGTGGACAGAGAATTCACAAACTTCCTAGCATATACAATGTGGACAGAGAATTCACAAACATCCTAGCATAGACAATGTGGACAGAGAACTCACAAAACATCCTAGCATAGACAATATGGACAGAGAATTCACAAACATCCTAGCATAGACAATGTGGACAGAGAATTCACAAACATCCTAGCATAGACAATATGGACAGAGAACTCACAAACATCCTAGTAGAGAAAATGTGGACAGAGAACTCACAAACATCCTAGCATAGACAATATGGACAGAGAATTCACAAACATCCTAGCAGAGAAAATGTGGACAGAGAACTCACAAACATCCTAGCATAGACAATGTGGACAGAGAACTCACAAACATCCTAGCATAGACAATGTGGACAGAGAATTCACAAACATCCTAGCATAGAAAATGTGGACAGAGAACTCACAAACATCCTAGCATAGACAATGTGGACAGAGAATTCACAAACATCCTAGCATAGACAATGTGGACAGAGAATTCACAAACATCCTAGCATAGACAATGTGGACAGAGAATTCACAAACATCCTAGCATAGAAAATGACAACACCTTTATTGATCTGTGCCGAAGAATGGCTGAGACCAAAAAGACCACTGGATCAATCAAAACCAACAATCCAACGAACTAAAAACCATATTCCCTAAACAAAAAGTTATCATTTTCTTCACTTCACAAACAAAGAACATTCACTGTATATACATTTTACTTCACATTTTAAAACACTGAACAAGGATGTTTTTTTTTTCTACCCTGATCAATACCAAATCCAATTTGCCCAACACAGTTGGCAACGCAGGTATAATGTATCACAAAGTTGCATAATTAAACTACCGTTTACTGTAAATCTGTATTGCCTATTGAAGACAACAGACAGCTTTGTGGAGAACTGAATACTCCAGCACAATTCATTCCGTGGACGTACATAATAGACGAGTGAATAGGCCAAAGATAATTAAAGCACTTGAGATCTAACAAAAGCCGGTGGTTAAAGACATTCTAGAATGTGTGACACGTTATTACTAGTTCACGGAACAGACTGTGGAGCATGGTGGAAGGGCGAATGATATTAATCGATACACTACAATATAATACTTGCACAAATATTTCTGCTTGAATTCAATACAATTGAAATTGAAACAAAGGACATTGTCAAGCAGGGAGCTAGAAAAAAGGGAAAGCACGAGGTAGGTCCTTTGTTCTCCTATCGGGCCGGAACAGGAAACGTCTGTCAGACCTCATTAGACATTAAATCAGAGCAACAACAGAGCAAACGAGTACATTAAAAACATTTCAATAACTCCATACGAGTTTCTAACATAATATTCTTTATTTTAAAATATGTATGTCCTATTTGAAGTTCTCGAAGCAATACAACTCATTTTATCTTTGTTTCTTATTTCCCTTTCATTTTAAATAAAGTAAATATCTCATCATACTTGTCAACACTTGAATACTTCCTTTGAACAAAATGTTACATTTTTCCTTTTCTGTCACTCATTTTCTGTCCTTCCACTATCACGTCTCTCCTTCTTCGCCTCCAGCAAAATCCTCTTTCACCAGTCTGTCGTTCCTCATCAATTCATCATTCACGGTCCATTCATCCTCAAGTGTCCTCGGTCGTCGATATCTCGTTGTAATTTACCCCACAATAAAACATTAATCAAAGGAACGTTCTTTCATCATGCCAGACGCAAAGAACATCCTGACAAATTTGATGAAAAGAAAACGATTAAAAGAAAGATGAAGGTAAAAATGGAAAAGAAGGAATTCAACAGCACTTGAATGTAATCGAGTTTTTGATCACGATTGCTCAGCTTCATCGTTCTACAAGTGTACTACACGCATGCGCGGATGAATGTAACCGGGGACGGATATGGCTTCTGGGAGTGAGTGTACGTCTCTGATTGGCTGCAAGTTTGTCACTAACTCGTCATTCACGTTTTTATCTGATAACGTTCCAGTGAGTAAATAAAACATTGCCACTTGTTCACGTGCACGAGAAATGTTTTTGTCTGACGTGTGTGTGTGTGTGTGCGCGCCTGTAGATATGCAAATGTGCGCGTGTAACCGTTGCGCGGATAAACATAAAAGAAAAAACTGTTGGACAAATTCTAGAAAAAGAACAACACCCACAAATTCTACTAAATGGTGATAGCAATGATCAAAACTGGGGGGAATTGCGAAGAAGGGGTGGGAGAAAATATATATAATAAACAAAAAAAAATAAAAGAAGTCCTTTTTATAAGAAAGAATTAATTGTATAAATCAATGTAGTAAAAGGTGAAGGTAAAGTAAGAGATTTGAATCGGCGTCTTAGCACGCGAGTTTTCACCCATAAATGCTCGGCCGCCTATTCAGAAGTGTTCGGATACTTCTGGATAGTGTCGCTTCAAGCATCGAAACTCACGATGCGAGTCGGCATTCCTTACCTTCACAGAGTACTGCCCTGGTACAAATTTCTGCCAGCGGCGGGATCGACCGCGAGTTTATTTTTCCCAACCACGAGTACAACTCAGACTTCTTCCAGTGGGAATCGGGTTGTCAGTCAGAACGTCGGGTGGTTTACCAAACTAGGCTACCGAGGCCCCCAAATCAATAGAATCAAGTGCTACCAAGAATTGAAATGAAGTCCCCCAAAATTTGGAAAGGAGGTTTAGGTTTGGATGCTCTCACTCACATTTTCATAAATATTTAGTTCTAGCCTAGACAGAACTAGGGAACCGCGATATCTCAGTGGTTAGTGAACTGGCGATGAAAAGACGATGGTCGTACGTTGGACATGTGATGAGAAGAGATAATAATCGAATAGCAAAGCAAGCCCTCATATGGGAAACAACAGGTAAAAGAAAAAGAGGAAGACCCAGGGAGACACTGAGAAGAACATTGATGAGAGAGGCAAGAGCAGCAGGAATCGGCTCCCTCAATGAGATAGAACTGCTTGCACAGAACAGAGACAGATGGCGAGATTTGATAAAATATCTTTAAAAGAAAACTGCTAGAACAAAACATTCATATAGGAGAAGGTGTATCTTGGTCTACGCCCTATGGGCCGGCTACGGCTCGAAAGGTCAATAGATAGATAGATAGTGAACTGGACTACAAGACAAGCGGTCGGGTTCGATCCTGATCGACGGCTTCCAGATTCACCCAGCCTTAAACAGGTACCGGATTTTTAAATGGAAAAATACAGCGGCACCGACGTAATAGCAACGACATTACCCAAATAAATCATGTGCCGATGGGCTTTACAAATTATAGGCACTAACACCATATCCCCTATACGCCACTTGGCGTGACGGAGCACTTGACATTTTTTTTAGATAGAACTACCAAAGGCAGGATAAAGTGACATAACCTGGCACTGATTTTAATTATCTAGGCAGACTAGAGTAAAGTGACATAACCTGGCACTGATTTTAATTATCTAGGCAGACTAGAGTAAAGTGACATGACCTGGCACTGATTTTAATTATCTAGGCAGGCTAGAGTAAAGTGACATAACCTGGCACTGATTTTAATTATCTAGGCAGGCTAGAGTAAAGTGTCATGACCTGGCACTGATTTTAATTATCTAGGCAGGCTAGAGTAAAGTGTCATGACCTGGCACTGATTTTAATTATCTAGGCAGACTAGAGTAAAGTGTCATGACCTGGCACTGATTTTAATTATCTAGGCAGACTAGAGTAAAGTGTCATGACCTGGCACTGATTTTAATTATCTAGGCAGACTAGAGTAAAGTGTCATGACCTGGCACTGATTTTAATTATCTAGGCAGGCTAGAGTAAAGTGACATAACCTGGCACTGATTTTAATTATCTAGGCAGGCTAGAGTAAAGTGACATAACCTGGCACTGATTTTAATTATCTAGGCAGGCTAGAGTAAAGTGACATAACCTGGCACTGATTTTAATTATCTAGGCAGACTAGAGTAAAGTGACATAACCTGGCACTGATTTTAATTATCTAGGCAGGCTAGAGTAAAGTGACATAACCTGGCACTGATTTTAATTATCTAGGCAGGCTAGAGTAAAGTGACATAACCTGGCACTGATTTTAATTATCTAGGCAGGCTAGAGTAAAGTGACATAACCTGGCACTGATTTTAATTATCTAGGCAGGCTAGAGTAAAGTGTCATGACCTGGCACTGATTTTAATTATCTAGGCAGGCTAGAGTAAAGTGTCATGACCTGGCACTGATTTTAATTATCTAGGCAGGCTAGAGTAAAGTGACATAACCTGGCACTGATTTTAATTATCTAGGCAGACTAGAGTAAAGTGTCATGACCTGGCACTGATTTTAATTATCTAGGCAGGCTAGAGTAAAGTGACATAACCTGGCACTGATTTTAATTATCTAGACAGGCTAGAGTAAAGTGACATAACCTGGCACTGATTTTAATTATCTAGGCAGACTAGAGTAAAGTGACATAACCTGGCACTGATTTTAATTATCTATGCAGACTAGAGTAAAGTGACATAACCTGGCACTGACTTTAATTATCTAGGCAGGCTAGAGTAAAGTGACATAACCTGGCACTGATTTTAATTATCTAGGCAGGCTAGAGTAAAGTGACATAACCTGGCACTGATTTTAATTATCTAGGCAGGCTAGAGTAAAGTGACATAACCTGGCACTGATTTTAATTATCTAGGCAGGCTAGAGTAAAGTGACATAACCTGGCACTGATTTTAATTATCTAGGCAGGCTAGAGTAAAGTGACATAACCTGGCACTGATTTTAATTATCTAGGCATGCTAGAGTAAAGTGACATAACCTGGCACTGATTTTAATTATCTAGGCAGGCTAAAGTAAAGTGACATAACCTGGCACTGATTTTAATTATCTAGGCAGGCTAGAGTAAAGTGACATAACCTGGCACTGATTTTAATTATCTAGGCAGGCTAGAGTAAAGTGACATAACCTGGCACTGATTTTAATTATCTAGGCAGGCTAGAGTAAAGTGACATAACCTGGCACTGATTTTAATTATCTAGGCAGGCTAGAGTAAAGTGACATAACCTGGCACTGATTTTAATTATCTAGGCAGGCTAGAGTAAAGTGTCATGACCTGGCACTGATTTTAATTATCTAGGCAGGCTAGAGTAAAGTGACATAACCTGGCACTGATTTTAATTATCTAGGCAGGCTAGAGTAAAGTGACATAACCTGGCACTGATTTTAATTATCTAGGCAGACTACAGTAAAGTGTCATGACCTGGCACTGATTTTAATTATCTAGGCAGGCTAGAGTAAAGTGACATAACCTGGCACTGATTTTAATTATCTAGGCAGACTAGAGTAAAGTGACATAACCTGGCACTGATTTTAATTATCTGGGCAGGCTAGAGTAAAGTGACATAACCTGGCACTGATTTTAATTATCTAGGCAGGCTAGAGTAAAGTGTCATGACCTGGCACTGATTTTAATTATCTAGGCAGGCTAGAGTAAAGTGACATAACCTGGCACTGATTTTAATTATCTAGGCAGGCTAGAGTAAAGTGACATAACCTGGCACTGATTTTAATTATCTAGGCAGGCTAGAGTAAAGTGACATAACCTGGCACTGATTTTAATTATCTAGGCAGGCTAGAGTAAAGTGACATAACCTGGCACTGATTTTAATTATCTAGGCAGACTAGAGTAAAGTGTCATGACCTGGCACTAATTTTAATTATCTAGGCAGGCTAGAGTAAAGTGACATAACCTGGCACTGATTTTAATTATCTAGGCAGGCTAGAGTAAAGTGTCATGACCTGGCACTGATTTTAATTATCTAGGCAGGCTAGAGTAAAGTGTCATGACCTGGCACTGATTTTAATTATCTAGGCAGGCTAGAGTAAAGTGACATAACCTGGCACTGATTTTAATTATCTATGCAGGCTAGAGTAAAGTGACATAACCTGGCACTGATTTTAATTATCTAGGCAGGCTAGAGTAAAGTGACATAACCTGGCACTGATTTTAATTATCTAGGCAGACTAGAGTAAAGTGTCATGACCTGGCACTGATTTTAATTATCTAGGCAGGCTAGAGTAAAGTGACATAACCTGGCACTGATTTTAATTATCTAGGCAGACTAGAGTAAAGTGTCATGACCTGGCACTGATTTTAATTATCTAGGCAGGCTAGAGTAAAGTGACATAACCTGGCACTGATTTTAATTATCTAGGCAGGCTAGAGTAAAGTGACATAACCTGGCACTGATTTTAATTATCTAGGCAGACTAGAGTAAAGTGACATAACCTGGCACTGATTTTAATTATCTATGCAGACTAGAGTAAAGTGACATAACCTGGCACTGATTTTAATTATCTAGGCAGGCTAGAGTAAAGTGACATAACCTGGCACTGATTTTAATTATCTAGGCAGGCTAGAGTAAAGTGACATAACCTGGCACTGATTTTAATTATCTAGGCAGGCTAGAGTAAAGTGACATAACCTGGCACTGATTTTAATTATCTAGGCAGGCTAGAGCAAAGTGTCATGACCTGGCACTGATTTTAATTATCTAGGCAGACTAGAGTAAAGTGACATAACCTGGCACTGATTTTAATTATCTAGCCAGGCTAGAGTAAAGTGACATAACCTGGCACTGATTTTAATTATCTAGGCAGACTAGAGTAAAGTGACATAACCTGGCACTGATTTTAATTATCTAGGCAGGCTAGAGTAAAGTGACATAACCTGGCACTGATTTTAATTATCTAGGCAGGCTAGAGTAAAGTGACATAACCTGGCACTGATTTTAATTATCTAGGCAGGCTAGAGTAAAGTGTCATAACCTGGCACTGATTTTAATTATCTAGGCAGACTAGAGTAAAGTGACATAACCTGGCACTGATTTTAATTATCTAGGCAGACTAGAGTAAATTGTCATGACCTGGCACTGATTTTAATTATCTAGGCAGACTAGAGTAAAGTGTCATGACCTGGCACTGATTTTAATTATCTAGGCAGGCTAGAGTAAAGTGACATAACCTGGCACTGATTTTAATTATCTAGGTAGCATAGAGTAAAATGACATGACGTGACACTGGTTTTTTCTATCTAGGCAGACAAGAGTAAAGTGACACGACGTGGCACTGGTTTTATCTATCTAGGTAGCATAGAGTAAAATGACATGACGTGACACTGGTTTTTTCTATCTAGGCAGACAAGAGTAAAGTGACACGACGTGGCACTGGTTTTATCTATCTAGGTAGCATAGAGTAAAGTGACACGACGTGGCACTGGTTTTATCTATCTAGGTAGCATAGAGTAAAGTGACACGACGTGACACTGGTTTTATCTATCTAGGTAGCATAGAGTAAAGTGACATGACGTGACACTGGTTTTATCTATCTAGGTAGCATAGAGTAAAGTGACACGACGTGGCACTGATTTTAATTATTTAGGTAGCAGCGGCGGACGGTGTGTTCCAAACTTGAGGAGGCTAGCATGTGTAAGTGGTCGCTTTAGATTTATAATTTTTAAAAATACAATACATAGACTACTCGCACACTTAATTTATAATGAATTGATTCTCGTACAACAAATGTTTTCTGCTTGAAGCACGCCCAAATACAGCCCTAGATATGTTTGTCGTGTCGCCTATAGCCTTCTGATGACCACACACCATGTTTATGCTAAACAGCAAACGCGGGCAACAAAATAGATGTTCTAACTTATTCTAAGATGCTACTTTCGGTTACTTCGTTGTACTGCTAGATAGCCATTTCACCATTTGATTTGAATTCATTGATCCTACCACGCAAATGTAATGAAATATTCTGCTCCTACTTTTTCCGTTTGAAATAGTGGACATGTTTGAGTATGTTTTTTTCTTGCCGCAAGATAATTCTCTCAACTTCATTTGGTTATGAAAAGGGAGTGTCCAGTAATGAAACAACAATGTTATCATGTGGTCTCATCTATCACTACCTACTGTTTAGAATAATAGACAATCCGAAGCTGGATCAAACCGGTACTCCTCAACACAGCGCCTTGTCGCGAGAAACAAACGGTAGGGCACACAACCAACTCAGCTACCTGGGTTATTATATTATTTGTGATGTTTTTGTTTTTTTTCAGTGTTGTAAACATGCATCTTCCCATGTAATGATTCGCCAAGATAAATAGACTGGCCGGCCGAATGTAGTCTTTGACACTGCCCATCACTGTCCTCTACGCCATCCAGCCCTGCTGTCCATTAATTAAATCAGAAGTGAAGAACTACAACGTCAGCCATGGATTATTCCTATACTAGAATATCATCATCATGTGCCATACATACATACTCGAATATAGACAGAAATAAAGTGACGTGTCAATAAAAGCTACGAAAATAAGGGGCAGAGGTAGCGTTCTCTAAAATAATGGATGTGTGGGTTGCTGTTGTTGACGTTATGCTATAAACGAATAGTGATTGGGGAAGAGTTGTCTCACGTGGGAAGAAAAGGAGACGACAAGAATGATAATTATCTTACACGAAAAGCATGGAAGAGAATGTATAAAAATAATTGAGAGTGGTCTTACTTGAGGGAGATAAAGAGATTGAGTGAGCATGTACTCAGAAAGATCACGGGTAAAGCGTGAGTGTTTTGGGGTCAATAAGGCTACTTACTGAGACAAATACGGGTAGGTTTGGATATTCAATGGTTGACGATACAAGCAACAGAAGCTGTCAAGTAGAAACCGGGAAGGCAAATATAGTGAGAGGATATTTTCCAACAGGCAGGAAGTAACTATCAAGTGCAGGAATTTGCAGAGCAGTAATTGTGTGGTTAGAATATACTTAGAACTACGTATGATGTAGACAGAATGTCTTAAACCAAATCTGGCAACGTAATGCAATAGTCGGGAAATAGTTTATAGTCGTGTTAAAATATGATATGGACTTAACTCAGAAAACAGCAGTGAGAATCGTTAAGACTATAATCCGTTCAGAAATTCATAATCACACCTGAATTAGTTTTGCGTGATAACCGCTTGTTATTTTGGTTTCAAAATTTGCATGCAATCTTAGAGAATTGATGACGCAAAGATTTTTGTATTTTTTATTCCACAAACACAGCAGATTTTGCACATCAGCGAATTCCTTTGATCTTTTATGACGATATCACACAAGTTGATTCAAATTTTAGAGTTTACAGTCTTCTTCTTCTACCTTTTAGCTCCCAGTGGAGCATAGGTCTTCAACAAACACTTTCCAAGTCGTTCTGTTTTTTGCAATTCTTTTAAGATCATTCCATGTCTTCCCCATCATCTTCATCTCTGCTTCAATCTGTCTTCTCCAAGAATTCCTTGGTCTTCCTCTTTGTCTTTTCCCCTGGGGATTCCAAAAAAGGGCCTGTTGTGTAATACTCTCAGTTGGTTTCCGTAGTGTGTGTCCTATCCATCGCCATCGTCTTCGCTGTATTTCTTTATCCACTGGTATTTGACCGGTACATTTCCATAATTCCACGTTTGTGACTTTGTCCTGCCATTTCCATCCCTTTATTCTGCGCAAGCATCCATTAATGAAAGTCTGTACCTTCGTGATTGTCAATTTTGTTATTCTCCATGTTTCACAGCCATATAATAGAACCGACTTAACATTGGAGTTGAAAATTTGTATTTTTGTATTTAGCCTAATTTCTTTGGATTTCCATATGTTTCCCAGTGCAATGAAAGCTCCTCTTGCTTTTGATATCCTTATTTTGGTATCGTTTTCTGTTCCTCCCTCTTTATCTATATTACTGCCCAGATATATATAAGATTGTACGTCTAGTAGAGGTATTTCTCCTAGTTTTATTTGGTTATTGCCAACTGCATTAATTCTCATAATGTTGGTCTTATCTCTATTAATCTTTAGTCCTAGCTGTTGTGATCTCTCATCTAATATACTCATTTTATCTTGCATCTGTTGGTGGCTGTGTGATAGGAGAGCTATGTCATCAGCAAAGTCTAAATCATCAAGTTGTTTGGTCAGTGACCACTGGATCCCATTTCTGTTGTTTTGAGTTATTTTCATAATCCAATCTATGGCCAGTAGAAAGAGAAATGGAGACAGAAGGCATCCTTGCCTTACTCCTGTTCTTATTTCAAATGCTTCTGTAAGCTGTCCTTCATGCACCACACTACATTTTGTTCCTTCATACATTGTTTTTATCAGGTTAATAAACTTTATGGGGATTCCATAATGACTCAGCAACTTCCAAAGCATTCTTCTGTCTAAACTATCAAATGCCTTTTCGTAATCTATGAATCCAATATAAAGTGGGGATTTTAGTTCTAAACTTTGTTCAACTATTATACGTAGAGTAGTTATTTGATCAGCACATGATCTGTTCTTCCTAAAACCTGCTTGTTCATCTCTCAAGTGTTTCTCTATAGCCTCTTTTAGTCTCTCCAGAATGATTCTGCCTAATAATTTTCCTGGCACTGATAGTAGCATAATTCCCCTATAATTTGTGCACTCCTGTAAACTTCCTTTTTTTGGTAGTTTGATCATATAACCTTCTCTCCAGTCTTTAGGTATTTCTTCCCTCTCCCAAATTTTATCCAATAGATTATGTAACATCTTGGTAGAGGTGATAATATCTGCTTTGATGGCTTCCGAAGGAATTTCATCTGGTCCTGTGGCTTTACCATCTTTTAACAGTTTGATGGCTTTCATTATTTCTTCTTTGCTTGGTTTTCCGCAGTTAACGTGTAATTCTTCTTCTGCTGGTAGTATATCTGGAGGATTATTTGAGCCAGGTCTGTTCAAAAGTTCTTCAAAGTGCTCCTTCCATCTCTCCATTTGTTCCTTTATATTACTAAGCAGATTTCCTTTCTTATCTTTGATAAAGGCGTTGATCTGTTTGTATTTTCCACCTAATTTCTTTGTGCTGTTGTACAGTTCTTTCATATTCCCTTTATTTGCTGCTTCTTCTGCCTCTTTAGCTAATTCATCTATATATTTCCTCTTATCCCTTTTAATGCATCTTCTCACTTCTTTGTTCACCTCTGTGTAAGCTTCCTGTGTCTTGGCTTTATTACTTCTTGTTTTGCTTTTATTTATGTCTGCTTTCTTGTTCTTTCTTTCTTTAATTTTATCCAGGGTCTCTGCTGTCATCCATGCCTTATTCTGGCGTTCTCTTTTCCCCAGTGTTTCTTCGCATGTCTCTTTCCATATATTTTTTACCTGTTTCCAATAATCTTCTATATTTATTGTATTTTCTAGTTGTTGGAGGACTTGGTATTTGTTTGATATTGTGACTGCGAATTTATCTTTAATTCCTTGTTCTTTAAGAAACCCTACATTGAAATACGTTCTGCCCTTATTCGTTTTAGTGTACCTTTTTAATTTAATTTTAAGTTTGGCTAACAGCAGATGATGATCAGAAGCTATATCTGCCCCTCTATATACTTTTACATCCTGTAAGGATGACTTAAACTTATTATTAATACATATGTGATCAATTTGATTTTCCGTTCTATGATCTGGTGACACCCATGTAGCTTTGTGTATTCTTTTATGTTGGAATATTGTTCCTCCTAGGCTCATTTGATTAAGGGCGCAGAAATTCACAAATATCTCTCCATTCTCGTTTATATCTCCAAGTCCATGTTTTCCCATAATCTCTTCAAAGCCTCTGTTGTCTGATCCTACCTTAGCATTTAGGTCTTCCATCAAGATTATAATATCCTTGGCTCGTCTTGCATCCATCTGGCATTGTAGCTGTTTATAAAAATCATCTTTAACTGAGTCATCTTTATCGTTGGTTGGTGCATAGCATTGTATAATGTGTAATTTTATTTTGTTTTTGGTTGTTCTAAATGTTGCTCTCACCAGTCTTGGTCCCACTGCCTCCCATTCTATTAGTGTCTTCTGTGCATTCTTTGATAGCATTATAGCTACCCCTTCGCTATGTTGTGCTCCTGGTTCCTGGTGTCCTGATGATAAAATCATCTCCCCTGTATTCAATTTTATTCTCTCCGCTCCCAGCCATCTGTTTCACACATTCCCAGAATATCTATCTTGTAGTTGTTCATTTCTGCTGCCACTTGTGCCGCTTTTCCCTGTTCGTTAAGGGTACGAACATTCCAGGTGCCAATTCTGGATGATTTCCTGGTAGACAAAGGGTGAGTCGGCAACCCGGACTCCTTATGGCTTTCTCCGGATTGCGTCATACGTCTCTTAGACAGAGAGCCCTTCTCTTTCCTGGTTGACGGATTTACTTTATCTTTCTTTGACTTGTTCATGTTTGTGAAGTTTTTTCGGCTTATTTTTTTACAGTATGGGATAGCCAGTCCCATGCCTAACCCTCCTTTCTCGCCTCTTACGAACATGCCTGGTAGGGTACAGCGCCGCTATTCTTTACTTCCCTTTCGGGCCCCGGCAGCGCACGGGCGAGAGTTTACAGTAATCATGTTAAATTGTCCAGTTTACTGCAATTCTTGTCAGAGGCGTACCAACATAGTGCTTAATTGTGGGTGTTGTTCGTTATGTGTATTTGCAAACATGAATTCAATTGGTTACAATTGCTGATATAGTATAAAAGTAACCTTTTGCATAGTTATAAATTTGCGTTTCAAACTCATTGTAATTTAGATATAAATGTTGGTATTTAAAGTCAACAAATTGTCTACTGAGTCTTCACAAAATTAATAAAGATACGCTTTCCCTTCGGTAATTAATGCCCAAGCGTGGTGCGTCATGTCGTTTAATAACAATTCAGTTTTGTGCACGGGATTTTCCTGAAGTTAGTGTTTCTGCAATAGCCAAACTATTTTACGTGAACGACCGCACCAAATTAATGTATATATCCTAAAATGGTGTCAAATTCGAACAGGGTGAATTTAATATAGCCTAAAGAAGGAAACTTTTAGACTAGATCAAATTTCTTAGAGCAAAAAATATTTCTATAACGTCATCAATATTCTAAGATTGCATGCAAATTTTGAAACCAAAATAACAAGCAGTTATCACGCAATACTAATTCAGGTGTGATTATGAATTTCTGAACGGACTATAGTAACCATGAGACAGTAGTTATTGGAATATGGAGTAGATTATGTCAGCGTATAGATTCTGCTGATTAGATGTGAGGCATTATAGTAATTATGAGATGATTGGATGTGAGGCATTATAGTAACTATGAGATGATTGGATGTGAAGCATTATAGTAACTATTAGACATTTGGATGTGAGGCATTATAGTAACTATGAGACGAGAGCTGAGGACGTGAAGTGTGGATAGCTTCTAGGAACATTAGATTTAGAATTGTGAAGAAATGTGCTATTGTAGAGAACGTCTAGACATGTGATGAAAAGTGTATTATATGAAGATGTTATACGTCATTGTGTTATGAAATATGTACACTGAGATCAGTAGTAATTTAGTAAATTAGAAGTAGAACTGTGGAAAGGTCGACAGAGTTATAAAAAGGTAAAGTAAAGTAACGCCCGTCACGCCAAGTGGCTTATAGGGAATATGGTGTTAGTGACCATAAATTTTACAGACCTTCGGCACATGATTTTTGGGGGAATGTGGTCGGTATTACGCCTGTGCCGCTTTACTTTTCTAGAAAAAAATCCTGTACCCATTTAAGGCTGGGTGAACCCGGGAGCCGTCCATTGGGATCGAACCCTACCCCTTGTCCTTTGTAGTCCAGTTCACTAACCAATGAGCTATCGCGGCTACCCGACAGAGTTATAGTATATAGAAATATCTTCCATCAGCAAGTTATATCTCTCCATCTGAGATTATTAATTCTATTGACAACATTATATTGTATATATCAAGAGAAGTTTCAATTACAGCTCTGTACAATGTCATCACTTGATACGGGAAGAGTGACCTTTTACTCATTGATGTGATGTGTCGTAAAGACTGTCTTGGCATTTTTAACGCATAGGACTGGAGAAGTTGGAGTTCGTCTATCCCAGGCTATGATGGGGAAACTACTAGTCCAGCCTAGAGGTACTGCAATACTTGGTGCTCTTTATCAGTAACAGCCACCGCTACATGGAACACGGCGACCCGCTCGTTCACAAACTCGTGCCCACAGAGTTGATCAATTATCTCGGAAACTGTTTGATGAATTTATGTAATTCTTTTTCATGAAGTAGGGTTCAATCCAAACCGACGGCTTTCAGGTTCACCCAGCCTTTAATGGGTACCGGATTTTTTTCTGGGAAAGTAAAGCGGCACAGGCGTAATACAGACCACATTACCCCAAAAATCATGTGCCGAAGGTCTGTAAAATGTATGGTCACTAACACCATATTCCCTATACGCCACTTGGCGTGACAGGGGTACTATACTGTACTTATTTTTTTCACCGACCTTCAGATTTTTATAACAATTAAGTACAAAGGTAGTCTGAATTTTGCACAAATAGTTTTTGTTATATAGTTTTAGGAAAATATCAAACCGCGTGCTCTAAACATTAGATTTTACTGTACATTATGTTAATTTACTAACTCTGTAAGCCAAAGGCGTATCCGTATCACATTGAATAGTAATATAACCGACCCATTTTAGATTCCTTGCAAAAGTACATGTACAATTAACACAGTTACCTTTTGCATAGTGATGAATTTACACTTTAAACTCTTCATGGTTTTAAAAATCAAGTAGTCACTACGCTTACAAATTATCGCACATACAGGAATATTCATATATAGTAAATATTTTGTCAAAATACGCCTCTGGACCAATTTAACAAGAAACCGGAAATGAAATTACCAAAAAAAAACCTCGGAGAGCTTTCAAGTTAATAGTGCGAAACGGTGCTAAAATTGTGTGGTGGGCATGTGAAATGTGCCTTTTTAATTGGTGAGTTGATTACAACAAATGTGGGTATTGTAAAATCCTAAAATTTAGGACAAGCAAGAAAATCATATTTTTATATACCTCAAATAAGCAAAAATCTTTCCTAAATGCATGGCAGTAGGGCAAAAAATCAGACTGAAACGTCGGTGAAAAAATAAGATTTCACGAAAAAAGAATTACAGAAATTCATCAAACAGTTTCCAAGATAGTTAATCAACTCTGGGCACGAATTTCTGAACGAACTTTAGTTTCTGTTAGTCAGCCTCTTTCGACGCAATTACGGTATAATAATTAAAGGCAAATTAGGAAAGAAAGATGAAGAAAAATAAGAAAGATTTAATTTATATATAGATCATTACTACTATCTTTATGGTATTTTCCAATTACTGGGGTCTGCCGGGGAGACTTTTAGGACCGGGAATAAAAGGTTACTTCTCCAATGCAGTCGCCACAAGGTGTGCGGGTCTGAGTTTTTATTTCATCCCTGACAGAAAAAAAAACGTTGACCCTAGCAAGATTCGAATACGCATTCTTCTGGCGTGTGGCCCGACAAATAAATGAAGGGGCCACCCGCCGTCCGTATATGGAAATATATACACTGGCAGTAGATTTTGTGTATATGAGAATAAGAGGCATATAGGACCAAAATGAAGAAATACAAAGGAGATAATTCTAGAAAAATGGAAAAGAGAATGTGTAAACATAATTGAAGAGCAATAAAGAAATAAATATAAAGTGTAATGAGACAAAAATAAGAAAACGCGAAGAATAAGAATGAAAGTGTGACAGTATGATCGTGACTTCTGCTTTCTTATGTACGGCCAAGAAAATTGCATAGCGCATCTACGATAACCTTGTAATAGTATTGAGAACGGACAATTGGAGAGACACCCTACCCTTAGGGAACAGTAGAAGAGATAGGGCTGAGATGCATGAGAATTACTAAAGCGAATACAAGCTTGACGCGTTCGATCAGGGGACCAGGTCATACCGTGGACAGGATGAGCAAATCTTTCAAACTTTCTCAAACTGTGGTCCGCGGCCCCCAGGGATCTGCGACTGTGAGACGTAGTTATTTGTGACCCGCGGTAAAGAAAGGATAGGGAACCGTTGAGGCAGATGTTTCTTAAGGAGGTGGCGTGGGGATTGGGGGTGAGGGAGAGTGGACAAACACTACATCTGGCTAAATAAGAATAGTAGTTGGTGATAATTTAAAGATTTCCTGACATATAAGATCTACAACACGTAGACCAAGGAGGTATACTGTGTATAAAGCCAGATTCTTAAGCAGACCAGTCGGAGGCAGAATAAGATATGGTAGCTAATACCCGATGATATTAATAGTTTAGTTGACAACCTGCAGCAGACAAGTCAGTCGGAGGCAGAATAAGATATGGTTGTTAATACCCGATGATATTAATAGTTTAGTTGACAACCTACAACATACGAGTCCACACCTGGGGATATCCATCACTTTGACAATGTGTTATAGTATGTTGTCTAGATGTAGTTAAGATTAGACATAGATCGTCGGATTTGAGCGCATCAAGAATGGAAACCACTGTACGAAAAGTTACAATTCCGCTACCGGCAATCGCCTATGATTGTAATCTGTAGGCCTAGATTAGAATGACCTCAGAGTACCTAGAAAGTAGAGCCTCCAGCCGCGAATAAGACAGATTTTTAGTGGTAAAAGTAAAAGAAAGTAAATAGTTCTCGTCACGTCAAGTGGCGTATACGGAATATGGTGTTAGTAACCATACATTTTACAGACCTTTAGCACATGATTTTTTGGATAATGTGGTCGGTATTACGCCGCTTTACTTTCCCAGAAAAAAATCAGGTACCCATTTAAGGCTGGGTGAACCCGGAAGCCGTCGGCTGGGATCAAACCCTACCCCTTGTCCTTTGTAGTCCAGTTCACTAACCACTGAGCTATCGCGGCTCCCTGATTATTAGTGGTAGAAAAAGACAATTGCACCTGATGAGCAGCTGTTATGAGGTTATAAACATTTGGATGTGATGATCATTTTTAAACTGGCAATAAAAGAGTACAATTTGTACGGGAGACAAATAATAATAAATTGGTATTATTATAGAGAGAAAATTCCGAGGCGATAATTCTGCGAATAATAGGAAGAGGAGGTATGTTTATTGCACTCTAAAAAAAAAATCAAGAACAGAAAAAAAACAAAGAACAATATATGGTCCGAAGAAGGATCGAACCTGCACTCCTTGGCACTGCGCCTTGCAGTGTTGATTGTCATTTTTTTCCGAGTGCTGTAAACATACCTTCTCTTCATATGATTTGTACAATTTGTGCGACCTGTTCTTGGTCAGTCACTTTCATTTGTTGCGTGACGGCGAAGAGCTAACCATCAGTAGCACCATCTAAAACTGTCTATCCATCCATCCATCCATCCATCCATCCATCCATCCATCCATCTATCCATCTATTGTCCTTTCGAACCGAAGACGACACTTAGGGCAGAACCACAATCTCAAAAACAGAAACCTTGAGTGCCAAAATGGCACATATTGCAGAGATCACTGCTCTAAACTATATGGCGCTGTTTCTGTAACAATACTTTTTACAATGACAGCTTGTCAAGCCATTGATCAACCTCCTTAGTCGCCTCTTACGACATGCCTGGAAGGTCACAGTGTCACTGTTCTTTACTTCCCTCATAATGAGGCCCCGGTATCACACAGGAATCTGTATCTGGTAATCTACAACTACCGCAACTAATAATCAAGATCTGGCACTAACCCTAGACGACCGGTGATTCTGGATGGAGATATCTCTTCACTAGAACATACTGGAGTGGAGATCGAAGAAGTCAAAGAGCGAAGGAGAAAAAGATGCATGTAAGAAAACGGAAGAAGAGCAATGAAGAAAGAGAAAATGAAGGGAAGATATTTTTTAATGGAAACAAATAAAAACAGAAGTATCAAAATAAAGAACAAAATAAGAAAAAGATCACGAAGAAGAAGTAGAACGAAAACCGATAAAACAAACAAAGGAAAAAAATAGAGGAGAAATAAATGAACAGGAAACGGCAGAAAGAAAAACAGTGAGGAATAAATAAAGATGAAGCTGAAGAAAAAAGAATAATAACAATGAAGCTACGTGGAAATAAGTAAAGAACAATTTTGAAAAAAAAAATAAGTAGACATTTTAAGTTTAATTAAATGAACTGTGAAAAAATACACGTAGAAGAAAGTAGTATAGCAGGGTCCATTTGACCCGAATTTAGGTGCTAAATTAACAAAGATATATAGTAGGTGCGCGGCGCACCTAATGTACCGTAGGCGCAGGGGGAGTTAACCGTGACATTTCGTGTCGGGATGTTGACCTCTAGTCCCGGTGACCCGGAAGTGACCTGTTTATGTCTGGTGTGTCCTGGCTTTGGAGTTCTTGATCGACAGTGACAGGTTAGTAGATTATACAACATCATGGACAAACAATCAATATAAAACAGAAGACAAAGATATATTTTATTCTTTTATTATCTCAATAGGTGTATAACATACATTGATATTATATAACATTACAAAAACATTCAGTACATTGAGTCAATATATAGTACATGGATAACATTTATTTATAGATAGGTAGTTGGATGTCTGCTTAGCGTTGTGTCATAAATGAATCATAAGGGGTGAAACTGTTAGAGATTGCTGGGTAGTCTAAGCTGGTAGTGTAAAGAGTTAAATATCTAGAGGCGTAGTCGAGACGTTATCATCAGCTACCTTTCTTTTTATATAGAAATAGGAAAGAGCATTTCTTGTTTGACTGTAGGAAAATATGGAATTATTTAAGACTTTGAATCCTACATTTTTCCCA
Source organism: Megaustenia siamemsis (assembly GCA_032433765.1). Lineage (NCBI taxonomy): Eukaryota > Metazoa > Mollusca > Gastropoda > Stylommatophora > Ariophantidae > Megaustenia > Megaustenia siamemsis. The sequence goes on along the minus strand of JAVIAB010000124.1, from coordinate 84,183,828 downwards.
CCCTTGGCCTTTTGCGTAGCGAGAACCTCTAAAAACATATCTTTATCTAATTTGTTGTGTTGCTTGCTTAGCCCTTTACAACTGATTTTATCGTAATCCCCACTACAATGGTACGTCTTACTACATAAGCTAACAAGAGCTGTCCCTTCGTACTCTAGTTTAAAAAGTCCAGGCGTTCGTTTGGTGTACGCTTTAACACCCTTACAGTTTATACAATCTGTCTTGCTAGTATGTTCATCGCAGCGATGGGTGTATGGAGGTCGCCTAGTGTGTAATAAGGGCTGTATAGTGGTCGTCTAGTGTGCCGTGATGGGTCAATGGAGGTCGGCTAGTATGTCGTGATGGGTGTACGGAGGTCGTCTAGTGTGTCATATTGGGTGTATAGAGGGCGTTTAGTGTGTCATGATGGTTGTATAGGGGTCGTCTAGTGTGTCATGATGGTTGTATAGGGGTCGTCTAGTGTGCCGTGATGGGTGTACGGAGGTCGTCTAGTGTGTCATATTGGGTGTATAGAGGGCGTTTAGTGTGTCATGATGGTTGTATAGAGGTCGTCTTGTGTGTCATGATGGTTGTATAGGGGTCGTCTAGTGTGCCGTGATGGGTGTACGGAGGTCGTCTAGTGTGTCATATTGGGTGTATAGAGGGCGTTTAGTGTGTCATGATGGTTGTATAGGGGTCGTCTGGTGTGTCATGATGGTTGTATAGGGGTCGTCTAGTGTGCCGTGATGGGTCAATGGAGGTCGGCTAGTATGTCGTGATGGGTGTACGGAGGTCGTCTAGTGTGTCATATTGGGTGTATAGAGGGCGTTTAGTGTGTCATGATGGTTGTATAGGGGTCGGCTAGTGTGTCATATTGGGTGTATAGAGGGCGTCTAGTGTGTCATGATGGGTGTATGTAGGTCGTTTAGTGTGTCATATTGGGTGTATAGAGGGCGTTTTGTGTGTCGTGAGGGGTGTATGGAGGTCGTCTACTGTGTCGTGAGGGGTGTATGGAGGTCATCTAGTGTGGTATGTGTGGTGTATGGCGGTTGTCTGGTATATCATACTTTAATCAACCAATAAGAAAAATGAAGGAACATTACATTCAACATTACTTATCTTAACTACTTTACATCAATACAGTTGAATAACGTGTTATCGTTAAGTCTTACCATACTTTAAGAGAAAACATTCAAACTTACAGCGTAAAATATAGTCTCAAGCATCTACACCGAATATAACCTGTTATCGATAAGCCTTAACATACGTTAAGAGAAAACAAGCCAACTTACTGTGCAAAAATCCGCTAGTGTGAACAGTAACTTTCCTTGAATCAACCAAACTTATAACGCCGTCTAGTTTAAATATAACCTGGTAAGAAATGAATAAATTAGCCAATCAGCGAGTGACTATGCCAACATCGCTTGATATCGGGATTAACCAATCAGAAAAGAGTATTAACATAGGAGGCGGGGCGAAGAAATGGCTGACAGCTAGATTAACCAATCAGAAAAGCGCGTTAGCCCAAGCGTGGGTAGTGGCTGTCGGGTCAGCAGTGGGGGAAAAATGCGGGGTGGTGGGTTACTTGAACTCGTTTTGACCCCTGAGGCAATTCCAGAAGAGTTCTATGACCTCATTTAGACCGCTGAAGGCTTTAATACCAATGTTTCCCACTTCAACGAACGACATACATCATTAAAGGTGATTACTTCAGCTCTTAGACTTTGGAGTTCCATATCTTTATCACTTCAACGAATGACAGACAACAGTAAAGATGATCATTTCAGGTAAGAAAACTTAGTTCCAAACCCTAAAATTTTGGTTCATACTCACAAAGTTGAACACAAACTCTACAAATTTAGGCCCAAAGTTGTAATTGTTAGACACGAAAGTCGTAAATGTTATATGCAAAGTCCAAAAGTTTGTCAAAAAGACAACCCAAACTCAAAATAGTTAGACACGAAAGGTCAAAAAAGTATATGCAAAGTCCAAAATGTTACGTCAAAAGACAACTAATATAACAACAAGCCCTAAAATTTCGTCGCGTAACCAAAAAGTTGAACTCAAAACCCTACAAAATTTAAACCCAAAGGCAAAATAGTTAGACACAAAAGACCAAATAGTTATATACAAAGGCTAAAAGTTTGTCAAAAAGACAACCCAAACTCAGAATAGTTAGACACAAAACCCAACAATTTATAGGCAAAGTCCAAAAAGTTACTCCAAAAGACAACTAATGTAACACTTAACCCCAAAATTTCGTCTCATAACCAAACAGTTGAACTCAAAACCCTAAAAATTTAGTCCCAAAGTGATACTAGTTCGACACAAAAGTCGTAAATGTTATATACAAAGGCCAAAACTTTGTCAAAAAGACAACCCAAACTCAGAATAGTTAGACACGAAAGTCATAAATGTTATATGCAAAGTCCAAAATTTTGTCAAAAAGACAACCCAAACTCAGAATATTTAGACACAAAAGACCAAATAGTTACATTCAAAGTCCAAAAGTTTGTCAAAAAGACAACCTTAACTCAAAATAGTTAGACACAAAGCCCAACAATTTATATGCAAAGTCCAAAAAGTTACTCCAAAAGACAACTAATGTAGCACTTAACCCCAAAATTTCGTCTCATAACCAAAAAGTTGAACTCAAAACCCTAAAAAGTGTCCACTTATCAACCAAAGTCTTTAATACAGCTGAGAAAACCCTAATAAATAATTACAATTTACTAAAAATGTTGCACTTGATGATAGTTGCGACTGTGTCTAAATCATTATTGAAAATATTCATAGAACTCTAGTAAAAACCAAACACACTAAAACACCACATTGAAAGAATGAACTTAAAGTTCACGCCCCTGTCACAACTCTGCTAAGAAAAGTACGGCAAAGCATGAAAGTTATGGCCCCTGCTATAACTCTACTAAACGAAAGTATTACCAAACACGTAGGTTACACTCCTACCATAACCCACTAAGAAAAACAAGATTTTGCTTAAAATACCACATTTATGATTGTTACGCCCCTTGTCCCTTTATGAGGGGTACGCCCATGAAACTGTTAGAAATAGTAAATTTACACTCTAGGGCTACTCCAAACTTTACATTAAGCATCCCCGTATCAAGAATTTACTTAAAAGTCACTTTTAGGGTTGTTACGCCCCTTGCCTATTTTTGGCGGCTACGCCCATGAAACTGTTACAAATAGTCAATTTAACATCTAGACATACCCCAAACATTATATTAGTCATCCCCATATCAAGAATTTACATAAAACCAACTTTTGAAATTACTACCCCCGTACCCATTTTTGGCGGTTACGCCCATGAAACTGTAAAAAAATTGAAATTTAACACCTAGACATACCCCAAACTTTATATTAAACATCCCCGTATCAAGAATTTACATAAAAAACAACTTTTGAAATTACTACCCCCGTACCCATTTTTGGCGGTTACGCCCATGAAACTGTTAAAAATAGTAAATTTAACATATAGACATACCCCAAACTTTATATTAAGCATCCCCATATCAAGAATTTACATAAAAACAACGTTTGAAATTACTACCCCTGTACCCATTTTTGGCGGTTACGCCCATGAAACTGTTAAAAATAGTAAATTTAACATATAGACATACCCCAAACTTTATATTAAGCATCCCCATATCAAGAATTTACATAAAAACAACGTTTGAAATTACTACCCCTGTACCCATTTTTGGCGGTTACGCCCATGAAACTGTTAAAAATAGTAAATTTAACATATAGACATACCCCAAACATCATTTTAGTCATCTCCGTATCAAGAATTTACATAAAAACAACTTTTGAAATTACTACCCCCGTACCCATTTTTGGCGGTTACGCCCATGAAACTGTTAAAAATAGTAAATTTAACAGCTAGACATACCCCAAACTTCATTTTAGTCATCCCCGTATCAAGAATTTACATAAAAACAACTTTTGAAATTACTACCCCTGTACCCATTTTTGGCGGTTACGCCCATGAAACTGTTAAAAATAGTCAATTTAACATATAGACATACCCCAAACTTTATATTTAGCAGCCCCGTATCAAGAAGTTACATAAAAACAACTTTTGAAATTACTACCCCTGTACCCATTTTTGGCGGTTACGCCCACGAAACTGTTAAAAATAGTCAATTTAACATCTAGACATACCCCAAACTTCATTTTAATCATCCCTGTATCAAGAATTTACATAAAAACAACTTTTGAAATTTCTACACATGTACCCATTTTTTGGCGGTTACGCCCATGAAACTGTTAAAAATAGTCAATTTAACATCTAGACATACCCCAAACTTGACCGGGAAGACTCTCATATAAGGAAAAACGGCACCAAAAAATGTGCCTCGATCTGCGGGTAGACTATTTATATAAGGATTTAGGTGCCTTCAAAGGAACTTTCCACGGTCCTATCACTAGATCTATACTACTAATTTTTTGATGATTTTTCAGGCAAATTTGATACATGGGCGTGTCAAATATTATGTTTGAGGTATACCAATAGGTTAAATTTCAATTTTTAACAGTTTCATGGGCGTAACCGCCAAAAAATGGGTACAGGGGTAGTAATTTCAAAAGGTGTTTTTATGTAAATTCTTGATACGGGGATGCTTAATATAAAGTTTGGGGTATGTCTAGATGTTAAATTGACTATTTTTAACAGTTTCATGGGCGTAACCGCCAAAAAATGGGTACATGTGTAGAAATTTCAAAAGTTGTTTTTATGTAAATTCTTGATACAGGGATGATTAAAATGAAGTTTGGGGTATGTCTAGATGTTAAATTTACTATTTTTAACAGTTTCGTGGGCGTAACCGCCAAAAATGGGTACAGGGGTAGTAATTTCAAAAGTTGTTTTTATGTAACTTCTTGATACGGGGCTGCTAAATATAAAGTTTGGGGTATGTCTATATGTTAAATTGACTATTTTTAACAGTTTCATGGGCGTAACCGCCAAAAATGGGTACAGGGGTAGTAATTTCAAAAGTTGTTTTTATGTAAATTCTTGATACGGGGATGACTAAAATGAAGTTTGGGGTATGTCTAGCTGTTAAATTTACTATTTTTAACAGTTTCATGGGCGTAACCGCCAAAAATGGGTACGGGGGTAGTAATTTCAAAAGTTGTTTTTATGTAAATTCTTGATACGGAGATGACTAAAATGATGTTTGGGGTATGTCTATATGTTAAATTTACTATTTTTAACAGTTTCATGGGCGTAACCGCCAAAAATGGGTACAGGGGTAGTAATTTCAAACGTTGTTTTTATGTAAATTCTTGATATGGGGATGCTTAATATAAAGTTTGGGGTATGTCTATATGTTAAATTTACTATTTTTAACAGTTTCATGGGCGTAACCGCCAAAAATGGGTACAGGGGTAGTAATTTCAAACGTTGTTTTTATGTAAATTCTTGATATGGGGATGCTTAATATAAAGTTTGGGGTATGTCTATATGTTAAATTTACTATTTTTAACAGTTTCATGGGCGTAACCGCCAAAAATGGGTACGGGGGTAGTAATTTCAAAAGTTGTTTTTTATGTAAATTCTTGATACGGGGATGTTTAATATAAAGTTTGGGGTATGTCTAGGTGTTAAATTTCAATTTTTTTACAGTTTCATGGGCGTAACCGCCAAAAATGGGTACGGGGGTAGTAATTTCAAAAGTTGGTTTTATGTAAATTCTTGATATGGGGATGACTAATATAATGTTTGGGGTATGTCTAGATGTTAAATTGACTATTTGTAACAGTTTCATGGGCGTAGCCGCCAAAAATAGGCAAGGGGCGTAACAACCCTAAAAGTGACTTTTAAGTAAATTCTTGATACGGGGATGCTTAATGTAAAGTTTGGAGTAGCCCTAGAGTGTAAATTTACTATTTCTAACAGTTTCATGGGCGTACCCCTCATAAAGGGACAAGGGGCGTAACAATCATAAATGTGGTATTTTAAGCAAAATCTTGTTTTTCTTAGTGGGTTATGGTAGGAGTGTAACCTACGTGTTTGGTAATACTTTCGTTTAGTAGAGTTATAGCAGGGGCCATAACTTTCATGCTTTGCCGTACTTTTCTTAGCAGAGTTGTGACAGGGGCGTGAACTTTAAGTTCATTCTTTCAATGTGGTGTTTTAGTGTGTTTGGTTTTTACTAGAGTTCTATGAATATTTTCAATAATGATTTAGACACAGTCGCAACTATCATCAAGTGCAACATTTTTAGTAAATTGTAATTATTTATTAGGGTTTTCTCAGCTGTATTAAAGACTTTGGTTGATAAGTGGACACTTTTTAGGGTTTTGAGTTCAACTTTTTGGTTATGAGACGAAATTTTGGGGTTAAGTGCTACATTAGTTGTCTTTTGGAGTAACTTTTTGGACTTTGCATATAAATTGTTGGGCTTTGTGTCTAACTATTTTGAGTTAAGGTTGTCTTTTTGACAAACTTTTGGACTTTGAATGTAACTATTTGGTCTTTTGTGTCTAAATATTCTGAGTTTGGGTTGTCTTTTTGACAAAATTTTGGACTTTGCATATAACATTTATGACTTTCGTGTCTAACTATTCTGAGTTTGGGTTGTCTTTTTGACAAAGTTTTGGCCTTTGTATATAACATTTACGACTTTTGTGTCGAACTAGTATCACTTTGGGACTAAATTTTTAGGGTTTTGAGTTCAACTGTTTGGTTATGAGACGAAATTTTGGGGTTAAGTGTTACATTAGTTGTCTTTTGGAGTAACTTTTTGGACTTTGCCTATAAATTGTTGGGTTTTGTGTCTAACTATTCTGAGTTTGGGTTGTCTTTTTGACAAACTTTTAGCCTTTTTATATAACTATTTGGTCTTTTGTGTCTAACTATTTTGCCTTTGGGTTTAAATTTTGTAGGGTTTTGAGTTCAACTTTTTGGTTACGCGACGAAATTTTAGGGCTTGTTGTTATATTAGTTGTCTTTTGACGTAACATTTTGGACTTTGCATATACTTTTTTGACCTTTCGTGTCTAACTATTTTGAGTTTGGGTTGTCTTTTTGACAAACTTTTGGACTTTGCATATAACATTTACGACTTTCGTGTCTAACAATTACAACTTTGGGCCTAAATTTGTAGAGTTTGTGTTCAACTTTGTGAGTATGAACCAAAATTTTAGGGTTTGGAACTAAGTTTTCTTACCTGAAATGATCATCTTTACTGTTGTCTGTCATTCGTTGAAGTGATAAAGATATGGAACTCCAAAGTCTAAGAGCTGAAGTAATCACCTTTAATGATGTATGTCGTTCGTTGAAGTGGGAAACATTGGTATTAAAGCCTTCAGCGGTCTAAATGAGGTCATAGAACTCTTCTGGAATTGCCTCAGGGGTCAAAACGAGTTCAAGTAACCCACCACCCCGCATTTTTCCCCCACTGCTGACCCGACAGCCACTACCCACGCTTGGGCTAACGCGCTTTTCTGATTGGTTAATCTAGCTGTCAGCCATTTCTTCGCCCCGCCTCCTATGTTAATACTCTTTTCTGATTGGTTAATCCCGATATCAAGCGATGTTGGCATAGTCACTCGCTGATTGGCTAATTTATTCATTTCTTACCAGGTTATATTTAAACTAGACGGCGTTATAAGTTTGGTTGATTCAAGGAAAGTTACTGTTCACACTAGCGGATTTTTGCACAGTAAGTTGGCTTGTTTTCTCTTAACGTATGTTAAGGCTTATCGATAACAGGTTATATTCGGTGTAGATGCTTGAGACTATATTTTACGCTGTAAGTTTGAATGTTTTCTCTTAAAGTATGGTAAGACTTAACGATAACACGTTATTCAACTGTATTGATGTAAAGTAGTTAAGATAAGTAATGTTGAATGTAATGTTCCTTCATTTTTCTTATTGGTTGATTAAAGTATGATATACCAGACAACCGCCATACACCACACATACCACACTAGATGACCTCCATACACCCCTCACGACACAGTAGACGACCTCCATACACCCCTCACGACACACTAAACGCCCTCTATACACCCAATATGACACACTAAACGACCTACATACACCCATCATGACACACTAGACGCCCTCTATACACCCAATATGACACACTAGCCGACCCCTATACAACCATCATGACACACTAAACGCCCTCTATACACCCAATATGACACACTAGACGACCTCCGTACACCCATCACGACATACTAGCCGACCTCCATTGACCCATCACGGCACACTAGACGACCCCTATACAACCATCATGACACACCAGACGACCCCTATACAACCATCATGACACACTAAACGCCCTCTATACACCCAATATGACACACTAGACGACCTCCGTACACCCATCACGGCACACTAGACGACCCCTATACAACCATCATGACACACCAGACGACCTCTATACAACCATCATGACACACTAAACGCCCTCTATACACCCAATATGACACACTAGACGACCTCCGTACACCCATCACGGCACACTAGACGACCCCTATACAACCATCATGACACACTAGACGACCCCTATACAACCATCATGACACACTAAACGCCCTCTATACACCCAATATGATACACTAGACGACCTCCGTACACCCATCACGACATACTAGCCGACCTCCATTGACCCATCACGGCACACTAGACGACCCCTATACAGCCCTTATTACACACTAGGCGACCTCCATACACCCATCGCTGCGATGAACATACTAGCAAGACAGATTGTATAAACTGTAAGGGTGTTAAAGCGTACACCAAACGAACGCCTGGACTTTTTAAACTAGAGTACGAAGGGACAGCTCTTGTTAGCTTATGTAGTAAGACGTACCATTGTAGTGGGGATTACGATAAAATCAGTTGTAAAGGGCTAAGCAAGCAACACAACAAATTAGATAAAGATATGTTTTTAGAGGTTCTCGCTACGCAAAAGGCCAAGGGTGGGAAAAATGTAGGATTCAAAGTCTTAAATAATTCCATATTTTCCTACAGTCAAACAAGAAATGCTCTTTCCTATTTCTATATAAAAAGAAAGGTAGCTGATGATAACGTCTCGACTACGCCTCTAGATATTTAACTCTTTACACTACCAGCTTAGACTACCCAGCAATCTCTAACAGTTTCACCCCTTATGATTCATTTATGACACAACGCTAAGCAGACATCCAACTACCTATCTATAAATAAATGTTATCCATGTACTATATATTGACTCAATGTACTGAATGTTTTTGTAATGTTATATAATATCAATGTATGTTATACACCTATTGAGATAATAAAAGAATAAAATATATCTTTGTCTTCTGTTTTATATTGATTGTTTGTCCATGATGTTGTATAATCTACTAACCTGTCACTGTCGATCAAGAACTCCAAAGCCAGGACACACCAGACATAAACAGGTCACTTCCGGGTCACCGGGACTAGAGGTCAACATCCCGACACGAAATGTCACGGTTAACTCCCCCTGTGCCTACGGTACATTAGGTGCGCCGCGCACCTACTATATATCTTTGTTAATTTAGCACCTAAATTCGGGTCAAATGGACCCTGCTATACTACTGAAGAACCCGTCGTGAACAAAGAAAAATGACTGGAAAAGTCAATTTAATACGCGAAACAAAATAAATAACGAGAATAGAACAAATGATCATTAAAGATACAAGAAAACGCAGTAGAGATGCAGAAAATGGGGAAAGAGAAAGGGGAAAACATTCACGCGTTTAAAAGATGATGATAAACAAAAGGGGAAAGTCATAAAGTAGATTTGTAGATTAAATAATGGGAAAATACGTAGATTAGTAGACGGAACAATTGAAGAAAAAGTAGATTAATAGATGAAACAATGGAAGAATAAGTAAATTATAGACGAAACATTGGAAAAATAAGTAGATTAGTAGACTAAACAATGGAAGAATTAGTAGATTAGTAGACCAAACAATGGAGTATTATTAGATTAGTAGACCAAACAATGGATGAATTAGTAGATTAGTAGACCAAACAATGGAAGAATTAGTAGATTAGTAGACCAAACAATGGAGTATTAGTAGATTAGTAGACCAAACAATGGAGTATTAGTAGATTAGTAGACCAAACAATGGAAGAATTAGTGGACGAAACAATGGAAGAATTAGTAGATTAGTACACCAAACAATGGAAGAATTAGTAGATTAGTAGACCAAACAATGGAAGAATTAGTAGATTAGTAGACCAAACAATGGAAGAATTAGTAGACCAAACAATGGAAGAATTAGTAGACCAAACAATGGAAGAATTAGTAGATGAAACAATGGAAGAATTAGATTAAAACAATGGAAGGATAAGTTGATTAGAGGACGAACCAATGAGTAAAAAGTATATTTGCCAAAGAATGCCAAGAGATTCTATACCATACGAAGTTACAAACAATATATTAGAAGTAGAGACGGAAGAAGAGCCCGTGATAGACCGAGAGTAAAACGGACTGAAAAGATCTGAGAAACGCTACATCAAGTGACAATGGGTTTTTTTATCGCCCCGGAAGTTTCCCTCTATAATAATATTAATTTATTATTATTTGTCTCCAGTATATAACCACTGGAAACTACTATTCGTGCAGTTTCGTCCAATAAATGTTTGTCTGCAACACAAGTATTCAGCCCTACTGGGAGATACTTGCTTTAATAGGAAAGTACAGAAATACATTTTATTTCCGAGCTGTGATCGTAACCCTATGCTATAGTCATGAGAACACCTGCTTGAAAGACGTTGTCCACAATAGCTAATTTTTTAGTTAGCTGAGTGGCAGTGTTCCCTTGCGTTCGGCCTCTCGTGGCAAGGCGCAGTGCCAGGGAGTACGGGTTCGATCCTGCTTCGGATCATATGTTGTTCTTTGTTTTTTTTCTGTTGTTTATTTGTCATTTTTTTCTGAGTGCGGTAATACATACCTCTTCCTCCTATGATTCCCCGACAATGATTGAGACTGCTAGAATGACAAGAACTATAACTGTATTTCCTTCGACACCCGGAGTCGTATAAGAGGAAGTGAAGAAAGAGAGGTTAGCGAATTGATTTGTGCTGTGTACATTTCAACTTTGCAATTCCATGAATCTGTTTTCAGCAAGCATTTGTTCGGGGCTGCTCTCCAAGCCTTTTGGTTTCATGATCGATCTACAAGGTTGCAGTTGTTTTTAATCAAAATTGCCTCTCCTAGAAAAGTCTTACTAGAACGTTCGCCTTGTTTTACATCCATCAGTCGTTTCACAGTAGAAACAGTCTCTATTCTCATCTTATCTCTAACAAAGTCCCCGTCCTCACAATAAATGTCTTAACTTCCACAAGCGATTTCCTTCCAGACTAGAGAAACCATATATCGACCTCCCCGACATTTTCCGCTTCGTCTCAACTCATTCCTTGCCAGGAAAAGAAAAAAAAATTGCAAGCCATTTGAAATTAGAAGCCGTAGCTATATTTTTCAGCGAAATGATACAATTTTAAAAGAATGAAAATACAAATTCAAATCAAACTCACAAGAATGTAGTCCAAAAGTCAACCTGCGTCTGCCAAAATTAACGGTGCATTAAATTTCATTAGAAATTTCATCTACTTGTAGCAAAAGTCATGAGAATAAACGAAGAATAGCTTAACAACTGTTTATTCTTGTCATTTTGTCAACGGTAATTCCTTTCCTGTAGTTGAATTAATTCTATGATCTGCCGCTCCGTCATGTCCTATCTACGATTTCTCCTCATCTGTTTCGCTGAAAACTTTCGCGGGGCCGAACATTTCATGAAATTCTTGTGAGTTTCTAATCAGTTCCGAGGCCAAACCTCTTCAATTTCACGGCTGTTGCGTTCTGCGATGATCACTTTGGCATGACAACTACTGTGCTTCATTCCAATCATGTCTGCCGTGTGCTTGCTGCTCAGTGTTTCATTCAGTAAGGTTGTGGCTCTTCATTTTATTTTCGACTATTCAATACTTGTTGATTTTAAGATGTATAACAAATACTTCGTATAACAAACACCTTGGCTTGGTGATTAAGTGAACGATGGTTCAAACGTGGCCTAGCACTTTTCAGTGGATACAGCTGATAAATGGGCACCTATGTCACTAACTTAGAGAAAAGTAATGACAGTATAAGAAAGTTCATCAGTGCTATACAGAACCAATTCTGACATATGGAAGCGAATCATGGACAGTAAACGAACAAATGAAAAGACGATTATAGGCCACAGATATGAGATTTCTCAGAAGAATTTTGAAAGTTTCCTGGACAGCTAAACACACCAACTGGGAAATTCTCAAAGAGGCCAACACAAAAATGGATCTCTTAAGAAACATTAGAAAGAAACAATCAACATTTTTCGGGCACATCATGAGAAGAGGAAAGTTGGAATACTTGGTTACAACTGGCAAATACAGGGAAAGAGAGATCGCGGACGACAAAGAGAGAAAATACTGGATAGCTTGGTGTCATGGCACGGAAAACAGTCAACAACAGAACCGATACAATGCACTGTAGCTAGAAGATTGTGGAAGGACATGATCGTCTAGGGCAACCGGTATGGCACATGATGATGACGAATGTGAGTACTGTCATGGTCATGAGGGGCGGGGGGTCGTGGCATCGAAATAACTGATAGGCAGGTGCCTGTGGTAGGTTGATGGACATGTGCAAGGACAATGCTTGAGAGGACATCAGTTGGGTATCGGTTCGGTTATGAAGATGATATATCACATTTGTAACGATTTAATTGGATTGTGGGGGGGGGGGGGAGACATGGTAGTTGTACCGTTGATGGTAATGGTAGTAGTAGAAATAACATGTAAAATATGACATAAGAAGCAAACATATCAGTAGAAGTAGCAGCAGATCCAACAGTGCGGTAGAGGGGGCATTACTGTAGTTCAAGCAATAAACATTCCTTGAACTACTGCATGAGGATAGCGACGCCTACGCAAAGATGAATATAATGACGAATATAATGACGAATATAACAGTTTGACGATGGAAATAGTGGCAGTGACGAAGACTTTTGATTGGTTGGAGACTCAAATATGTGCATGTGCTGAGTGACTCAATGAACATGATCCGTGAAGTAAAGTCTGGCTTAGGGAACAGGCAAATAATTGCAATGCTGCGGTAAAGCTGGTAGCAAGGAGCCAGTAGTAGGATGTGATAAGACGGTACAATTCGACAACTCCTGTTCGGTGTCATGTTCACGCTTGCGTCTACCCCGTGATGCCTAAGCGGACCGGTCATTCGATGACTTCCATCACGCAGGACAGACCAGTCGTTTAGCTAAGTCAATCCATTTTTTAAATATACTTTTATAGACATATTATTTACTTATTTCAATCTCTACGCCATCCTACCTCCCCTCATGTAGCACATCTCTCTCTCTCTCTCTCTCTCTCTCTCTCTCTCTCTCTCTCTCTCTCTCTCTTATCGTATCATCTTACTTTTCCTCTCCTTCTATACTTTATCATCAGACATGTAGTTATAGTTAATTGTACTTCACCGTTTGTTGTCGTTGTCCTTGTATTCTGAAGAAGGCCACAGGCCGAAACGTCAGTATTGTATTGTGTTATTTTCTTGTAAAGCTGTCACCATACCTTGGAGTGCAGAGTCTGGCTTAGTTCGTTGACAATGGCTGGGATCAATACAGATTCTAGTTTTGCAGTTACCACCTTCATGTATGCCCCAGGCCTTGCTGTGTTAAGGGCAACAGATAGGCCAGTTAGTCAATAGTCATTGATAAACAGCTGATAGGTCGAGCAGGTATTAACAATCTACGAGTGATGGGTGGAACACAGGACTTTGACAGAAGTACTATCATCATGTGCCATACCGGTTGGCGCAGGCGATCATGTCCTTTCACGATCTTCTATCCACAGTGCATTGTATCAGTCCTGATGTTGACTGTTTACTATGCCATGATACCAAGCTATCTAAGGAAGAACAGACATCATCATCATCATGTGCCACTCGGTTGGCGCAGGTGATCATGTCCTTCCACAATCTTCTATCTACAGTGCATCGTATCAGTTCTGATGTTGACTGTTTACCATGCCATGACAACAAGCTATCTAAGGAAGAACAGACAGAAGAACAAACATATGAAAACGAGGCTGTGGCTGAGAGTCACACCATTTTGCTAGAACAGAGCGTTATTCTGGACAATTGAGAGAATTTGTCCACCAACGCCGAACTGGCGCAATTCGTCTTTGTGTGCTGATGGACATTTTGAGGTGATGATCTGAGCACCTATGATGAATGTGTCAGGGGTGCTGTAGTGATCCTATTTTAACATAAAAATGACAGCAACAGAAATTATAGCAGATGAGTTGACACTACAGTCAGTATCAGATGACGCTAGTAGTCGTATAATAACAACAGCACTATCATGTGCCGTCTCCACATCTAAGGTTGGCTACCATGGGTCGTCGTTTCCCTCAACTCTTGTCTTGATGGTACACGTCATCAGAAGCTCTCCTGTCAACCTATTGTGCTTGTCGGCCTCTATCTTGTTTACCTGGTACTTCCCCTTCCAAGATGACCTTCACATTGTTATCATGTACGTGACCTAAAATGTTCGTTTTTGTTTGGTATTTTTCTATCTCTTCATCTTCAGCTGGTTCTAAACTTTCTTTATTGTTTCTTGTTCGTCCATCCAAATCTTATCAGCAGTACAGACAGTCAATAGCTGCCACTAAAACAGTCCCATCAATAGACATTACTGTGAGAGTAGAAGCAGATATATATAGCGCGTGCGCTACCGGGGCCCGAAAGGGGAGTAAAGAATAGTGACGCTGCACCCTACCAGGCATGTTCGTAAGAGGCGAGAAAGAAGGGTTGGTCATGGGACTGGCTATCCCATACTGTAAACAAATTAGCCGAAAAAACTTCACAAACATGGACAAGTCAACGAAATAAAAAGTTAATCCGCCATCTAGGAAAGAGAAGGGCTCTCTGTCTCAAAATCACTAACATAGAATTATGTAAATGTACCAGTCAAACACCAGTGGATACAGAGATACAGGGAAGACGATGGCGCTGGATAGGACACACACTACGGAAGCCAACTGAGAGTATTACACAACAGGCCCTTTTTGGAATCCCTAGGGGAAAAGACAAAGAGGAAGACCAATGAATTCTTGGAGAAGACAGATGGAAGCAGAGATGAAGATGATGGGGAAGACATGGAATGATCTTAAAAGAATGGCAAAAAAACAGAACGACTTGGAAAGTGTTTGTTGAAGACCTATGCTCCACTGGGAGCTAAAAAGGTAGAAGAAGAAGAAGCAGATATAACAGTAGATGCAATACAAGACACACCAGTAGTTGCAGTACAAGACACACAAGTAGTTGCGGTACAAGACACACAAGTAGTTGCAGTACAAGACATTACAGTGGTTGCAGTACAAGACACAACAGTAGTTGCAGTACAAGACACACAAGTAGTTGCGGTACAAGACACAAACGTAGTTGCAGTACAAGACATTACAGTAGTTGCAGTACAAGACACAATAGTAGTTGCAGTACAAGACATTACAGTAGTTGCAGTACAAGACACAACAGTAGTTGCAGTACAAGACACAACAGTAGTTGCAGTACAAGACACACCAGTAGTTGCAGTACAAGACACACAAGTAGTTGCGGTACAAGACACAAACGTAGTTGCAGTACAAGACATTACAGTAGTTGCAGTACAAGACACAACAGCAGTTGCAGTATAAGACACAACAGTAGTTTCAGTATAAGACACAACAGTAGATGCAGTACAAGACACAACAGTAGTTTCAGTATGAGACATTACTGTAGATTCAGAACAAGACACAGCAGTAATTGCAGTACAAGACACAACATCATTTGCAGTACAAGACATTACAGTAATTTCAGTACAAGGCACAACGGTAGTTTCAGTACAAAACACAACAGTAGTTGCAGTACAAGGCACAACAGTGGTTGCATTACAAGACATTACAGTAGTTTCAGTACAAGACACAACGGTAGTTGCAGTACAAGACATTGCATTGGTTGCATTACAAGACATTACAGTAGTTGCAGTACAAGACACAATAGTAATTTCAGTCAGCACACAGACCTGAGAAGAGCAATGTGGTCCACGCCCACCTCCCTGGAAGAAAACCTATATGGGGCAATCGATTCGCTTAAACTAGTTAATTGCAGACTATATTAGTTGTTGTACCAGACAGAACAGTAGTTAATTGCAAACATAATAGAAGTTGCAGTACCAGACAATACAATTTTATCTGCAGACATACTAGTCAATGAATAATTATTACCTATGTTCTCACAGTATCAAATATAACATTATCTGTACTATATAATTTCGACATAAGTAACTAACAAATAATAATACAACCAGATACAGAAGACAGTGATAATACAATTTCCAGTGAGTGAACATTTTAGCCCGTCAACTCATTCTTATCTGTTCACGTCTTCACTACCATGAGTCATTGAACTACTCAATACATAATGAAATCCTCTCGGTCCCGTTTCCGGTTAAGAATTTGATATCGCGGCATAGCGAAGTAATTTGAACTCATTACTAAGCTACATAGAACTAATCAGAGACAATTGAAGCAAAAACACAATTGTAATATGGCGTGAAGAGTCTTGGAAGCTCCCTTCTATAAGCACGATGTCTTGATAATAGTTTTTATCCTGTAACTTCTTTAATAAACAGAGAAAAGTAAATTACATCTTCTCCCTTTTCTTATTTCTCTCCTTCCTTTTCTTCTTGAAGTACCGTTGCTGCTGGCGTAAGCGATCATAACTGCAGCACATCGTTCAGATGTTAACTTCCTACCATGTCATTCATTCTCTTAAGTAAAAAGAACCTAAGTAAAAAGCCCCATCATGCCAAGTGGTGTATAGGAAATATGGTGATAGTGACCATAATTTTTATAGACCTTCGGCACATGATTTTTAGGGTGGTGTGTTCGGTATTACGTCCGTGTATTTTTGTTTCCTTTCTCTTAATTCCTGTCTTCCATTCCCCGATTTTCCCAGCGTCACGATATGGCCCACCTTTCTCTTATTACATGCACACAAACTTATTGTTGTTCTCATAAGATGTTGGGGACTTCCGTTTCAAGATGCTGGATCTAGTCCACGTTATCTCGATCGCTGCAAAAAGCGCATTCGATGTTTGATTAATTTCAATTCTCCATCTCACTCCTATGCGTTAAAGTCAAGATAATGATCTACTTACTACATCTGCGGCGATAAAACGATGTCGTACGCCGGCGATATTCCATTTTCGACAAATCAAGTGTTGTGAATGCGATCTTCCATCGTCTAGGCTTGTTCTGCGCTTTACGTCACAATGGTGCTGTTCATGACCGTTGTTGGATTTGCTTGACGCAAGTAATTTCCATGTTACTTATTAATGTGAAATGCTTCGTCAGCCGCAGTTTTATCTCATTAGGGAATTTTCACCGTGTTCTGTTCGTCCTTGGCTGCATTCACTAGATCAAGAATTTAAAGGGCGCGTCATTGCTGTGCTTGCGCCATTGTTATGTGCAACATCATCAAGCGCTATACATTTTTAAAGAAATATGACGATCATCACTTTCGGGAGGACGTGAACTTCTGATATATGGTGGATAGGCGGCAGGAACCATTGTAGGCTATGCATGAAAAGTGTTCCTTGTTGCAGTTTCCTCATATTCCAAGTTCAAGACTGGTTGGTCTCGAGGCAGGACAGAGAAGTTGTGGGTTCAAATCTCGGCTCCACCGGTTGGGATTTTTATTTATGATTGCTCTCGGAGACAACCACCCCTGGTCTCAGCAGCGAGACCCGGCTTGAAACGTCAGTTAGTCATCGACGGAAAAAAAACATGAGTACCTCCGAAGTCGGAGTTATCTGCCTGTGCGGCGAGGGACCCCTGTGCACACGGCTGCCAGGAAAAAATGGATTAACGCGCAAAATTCAGTTCCTAGTCTCTAGGGACTTCGTCAGAATTGAAAAATCATTTGAAAGATCCAAACAGAGGCCGCTGCAGTCCCCATAATAGCAGCTACAGCACACGCCAATAGACACAAGGCCATCGGCACCGAAAGTGAACTCAGCTGAACTGTTCTTCATCATATATCATCATTCATCGTAAACAATTGGAATATCAAAATACGATCCGGATGAAAAACACAGCTCATGGTGCGCACAGAGCACTAAACTCAGTAGCTCCGGCAACAACTCGGACTTAGACTATGAAAAACTGCAACATTCTTAATTCCTCTGTAAACATTTCTATATTGTTTCTGGTTTTTCTGAATGTCCAAAACTCACTTCCATTTGTCAGGATTGACTCCACATAACACTGAAGATTTTTTTTTTTTTTTTTTTTTTTTTTTTTTTTTTGCTTTAAAAAAACTAATAAATACATTTGTTGAGAGTAGATTGTAAGGTGATGAGAAACTTTCTACAAGTTCGTAATATTAGTTGCCCAAATATAATTTTCATCTCCAATGTTAAGTCAGTCGTATTATATGGCTGTGCCTTAGATGGGTACCGAATTTTTTTCTGGGGAAGTAAAGCGGCACGGCTTAATACCGACCACATTACCCCAAAAATCATGTGCCGAAGGTCTGTAAAAATGATTGTCACTAACACCATATTCCCTATACGCCACTTGGCGTGACGGGGGCAACTTTACTTTTTTTTTTTTTAATATTATAATATGGCTGTGAAACATGAACAACAAAAACGAAAATCATGAAGATACAGACCTTCATTAACGGATGCTTGCGCAGAATAAAATGATGCTAATTGCAGGACAAAATCACTAAAATAGAATTATGGAAATGTACTAGTCAAATACCATTGGATAAAGGGATAACAACGAAGACGGTGGCGCTAGATAGGACACACATTGCGGAAGCCAATTGGGAGCATTATACAACAGGCCCTTTTTTTTTTAATCCCTAAGGAAAAAGGTAGAGGAAGACCCAAATATTCTTGGAGAAGACATGTGGAAGCAGAGGTGATGATGATGGGGAAGATATGGAATGATCTTACAAGAATGGCAAGTAACAGAACGGTTTGAAAAGTGTTTGCTGAAGACCCAAGCTCCACAGGGAGTTGGAAGTGTTTGTTGAAGACCTATGCTCCACAGGGAGTTGAAAGTGTTTGTTGAAGACCTATGCTCCACAGGGAGTTGGAAGTGTTTGTTGAAGACCTATGCTCCACAAGGAGTTGAAAGTATATGTTGAAGTCCTATGCTTCACAGGAAGTTGAAAGTGTTTGTTGAAGTCCTATTCTACACAGAGAGTTGAAGGTGTTTGTTGAAGTCATATGCTCCACAGGAAGATGAAATGTAGAAGAAATACAATTGCAAATGACAATGTTTGGGAAAGAACTTCCCCGATACCGACAGAAGAGGATACCAAGAAAAGGAAATAAGGATGGATTTGCACATAAGCAATATTGCAAGACAGTTAATGAACTAAGGACCTAGGACAGTTGGATGGCCCAAACAGACCTGGAGAAGAAACGTATAGACAGAGGCAAAGGCTGCGGGATGGAAGTGGGCTCAGTTGGAAAAGATAACACAGAACCCAGTCCGTTGGCAGAGTTTGCAGCCCTTTGTCGACCATCGACAATATGTACGGCATAAGGTGTATACAAGACATAAGTCATAAGATGAACTGTCTCAAAGCAGCATTATCTCAGACGAAATAAAACTCAACAAATTTGAAATATTAAACGTATGGATCTATTGAGGGTGAAACTGCTACTAATAAAATATTACTTACATACTATAAGAGATGGTATGATACGCTAAATGATTTACAAGTATTTATATTTATTTTATTTACTTTTAATAATTAATATTATGTTCGGAGTGCAATGATGATGACCCGCAAATAACTCAATAACTCAATAATAATTAATATTATGTTTTCTTTTCTTTGTTTAGTATACGCCAGCTTTATGTGTCCATCAAAATTTAGCGGGACTGAATTTTGCAAGAATATAACTTTTTTTTAATATATATTTTTGACATCGGCAGTCGTGTGTTCAGGTGTCCTTAGCCACATAGGCAGATATTCTCCGGCTTAAGAGGTACTCTCACTTTTTTCTTAATCGTCGAGAGTTTTGACATTTGTTGTTCTTCTTTCCTTCCTCAATTGCCTTTTAGCGTCGAAGGAGATATAATTTGCGGTCTTTTGCTCTTCTGTTCGCCTCTGCTGCTGTTATGTTTCTTAGTGTTTCTAATATTCCATCCATCCATCTTTTCCGTGGTCGACCCTTGGGTCTGGTGTTCTCACAACGTTTATTGAAGGCTCGTTGTGTTATGTTTTGATCTTTCTGCATTGTCACGTGGCCAAACCATTTTATCTGTTGTCTCCTTATATATTCTATGGCCGGGACTATTCCTAGCTTTTTTCTCAGTTCTTCATTTTTGATCTTATCTCTCAGACTGTTTCCTGTCATTCGTCTAACACATTTCATCTCAGTAGAGGTTATTTTTCTTATTATTCTTGCATCTATTGTCCATGTCTGGCATTGGCTGCACAACGTTGGGATGAAGATTGTATTGTATTGTGCTCGTTTTGCCTCCAGAGTTATTTCCTTGTTTGACAATAGTCGTGATAACTGTCCGATGATTTGAGAAGCTTTGTTGCATATTGATTTTATCTCTGTTGTTTGAGAATTATCGTTTGTCACTAAACTTCCTAAGTATTTGAATTCCTCTACTTGTTTTAGTTGACGTTTGTTGAGAAGATGTTTCCCCCTGTCAATTTTTAGCCTGCTGTTTTCGCTTGCAAAGAATGCACACGGAGCTTTCTGTCTCTCTTACCGCCCCCCCCCCACCCCCACCCTTTCCGTTATTCGAAAGCAATAGACGTTAGATCTCACTAGACAGAGACAAGGGGAGAGTAAAGTCACGAAGAAATCACAGATTAAACGGGAACAACTCTCACCGCGGTGATGCGGTTCGAACCCACGAAGTTCTTGTCGAGAGCATGACGTCTTTTGCCTCTAGTCCACCCAGCCAGCCACCCCCCCCCCCCCACCTATAACTATTATATTCGTTTAATTTATGTCCTAATGGGTTTTTTTTTAAAACATTGTTGACATTTCCACGTTGTTACTCATTTGTTTGTCATTGATACGTCAGTTGATTTGCTCATCTGTGTCTTTCCATGAAAATAAAATACACACGTTTCTTGTAGTTCACACGCTTCTTGTAGTTCACACGCTTTTGTAGGTCACACGCTTCTACATTCAGAGTGATTAGAAGAAGCTGTACCTTAAAGTTTAAAACAGAATTGTAGTTTAAAACACAACAGGCTCTTTTTTTTGGAATCCCCAAGGAAAAAGACAAAGAGGAAGATCAAAATATTCTATATTCTTGGAGAAGACAGATGGAAGCAGAGATGAAGATGACGGAGAAGACATGGTATGATCTTAGAAGAATGGCAAGAAGTAGAACGGCTTGGAAAGTGTTTGTTAAAGATCTATGCTCCACAGGGAGCTGAAAGTGTTTGTTGAAGATCTATGCTTCACAGGGAGTTGAAAGTGTTTGTTGAAGATCTATGCTCCACAGAGTTTTGAGAGTGCTTGTTGAAGATCTGTGCTCCACAGAGAGTTGAAAGTACTTGTTGAGATTCTATGCGCTACAGTTTTGAAAGTACTTGTTGAAGATCTATGCTCCACAGAGAGTTGAAAGTGTTTGTTAAAGACCTATGATCCACAGAGAGTTGAAAGTATTTGTTAAAGACATATGCTCCACAGAGAGTTAAAAGTGTTTGTTAAAGACCTATGCTCCACAAAGAGTTGAAAGTGTTTGTTAAAGACCTATGCTCCACAAAGAGTTGAAAGTATTTGTTAATGATCAATGCTCCACATCTTTGATATTTTTGTTACGAGCATTATATGACTCTTTTCGTCTTGTCAGACGGTCTAGTGGAGGCTATTGTGTATTTTGTTGAAGTTTTGTTTTGTCGAGCAGCTTCTCTCGTGGTTAATTCTACCAATGATTGACAAACACACACGACCACCGAATGAACAAGTCAGGACCATTGATCCATAGGGTTTTCCATATTTTTTCATGAGTTTTTTTCTCTTCTAAGTTTTGCCTAAGCACGGTCTCAAATGATGTTATACCATTCCACATAGATGCTCTCAATGATGTGTGATCACTTGCCAGATGTTCCCAGTCATTTAAACAGATGGAGAAGTCATTCAGAGATGATTTACAGATATCTCTATATCATAGTTTAGGTCTGCTTTGTCTTTTTCCATGTATTAGTTGACTATATAGTGTTTGCTTGGTGATGCGTTTTTCTTCCATTCGCTGGACGTGCCCCAGTCATCTTAGTCTTTGACATCTGAGCATCGACATGATTGTTGGGGTCTTAGCATGTTGCATGACAGTTAAGTTGGTTATTTTGTCCTGCCATTTGATGTGCATTATTCTGCGGAGACATCGCATGTGGAAGATATTTAGTCTTTTTTCGTGTTTTGAGTATGTTTTCCATGTTTCAGATCCATATAATAGTGTGCTATGAGCATTAACTACAAAAATATCATACATATTTGCTTCAGTGAAATAGTTGATACTTTGTATCTGCTGTATCAAGCTAAAACCAGTTTTTAAAACAAACCAAATGTAAGAATGAGGGGGTGGGGGTGCATAAACACCTGCGACCTGCGATCGCAATATCAGGGTCAGCGCACCATCATTCGACCAAGACCTAGCAGTTCTACCTCCACGTGGTCTCCCCTGGTAACAGTCTGCGTCAAACCAGCCTGGCTAACAGAAGTTAAGATCGCAGTGTTCCCTGTAGTGGTGGCTGTTACTGATATAGAGGACCCAGTATTGCAGTACCTCTGAGCTGGACTAGTAGTTTTCCAGCATAGCCTGAGATAGACGAACTCCAACCTCTCCAGTAAAAGCCGGGAATGTCAAGAAAGCCATTATGACCCTCCACATCTTATGAGTCAAAGGGCAACCTGCCCGCATCACCTCGTGGCAATCCGTCAACAACAACAACAACAACAAGAATGAGGGAAGTGTACCAGCTTCAGGGCATAGATAAATGAAGCAATTAATGCGCTCACTTCAGAGCCATCAAAGAGCTGCATCCACACCTACCGCAGATACTGTCAGTCAATCTTCTGTTGCACAGTTTGCGAATCCATCACCAAGACTGCGTAATCCACATTATGTGGACCATGTTATCGCTGCTGTTGCTGCTTCTATTTCCATCCTCAAGCTGGAGACCGTAATGCTACAACTGCCAGATTCCCTAGCCACTTCTCTGCCATGTTGGTAAAGCATCAACCACTGCGCTGCCCGTGGGTACAGAACTTTCTACAGCATCTCTCTTTTACACGCTATCAGGCTATACTCGACATGTCCCAGTCTATATATCTTTCCCCAAATCTTTGAGTATCTCACACTTTATTATTATTTTTTTTAAAATTGTTATCAAAGAAAAAAAAGGAACTGTTACTAAAATAGTTGTGGTTAAAATATGCTGCGACAATGTAAATGAACGTCAATAGTTTTCATTTTTAGTTATGTACTTCATTAACTATATATACATTTAGCGTGTCTTCATAATAAATTGAGTATTATTATTTAAAAAAAACGTTATTCTTTGAGGGTTTTTTTTCCACATTAAATACAGATTTCAAAATGTTTTCAATGTAAAACTTAATTTTCAACAGGGCCTTTAATTATTATCATCGCTTCTTAAATTGTCGAGATTCGAGAAGCTTTTACTTTTAATGATTCGGTGATACTCAGGATTCGCCTCAGCTCTAGCACCACCATCATGAGTGCTGTCTCCGCATCGAAGGTTGGCTAACATGGAGCGTCATTCCACTCTGTCTTTTGCTTTGATGGTGCAGATTGTCCATCTGTTGACTTGTCCTTCTTATGATGTTACTCGTCCATGTTAGTCGCGGTCTGCCTCTGCCTCTGTTACCTTGTATTTTCCCTTCCAATATTACTTTTATTAGTCTGTTGTGTCTTTAACATGCCCCAAAAACTTCATTTCTCTTGTTCTAATTGTGTTTAGTAGTTCTCTTTTCATTTTTAGTGGTTTTAAAACCTCATCGTTTGTTTTTTTTTCTTCCATACAATTCTACCTATTCTATAAATCCACATTTCAAAGGCTTCAATTTTCTGTTCTGTTTTCTTGTCTAATGTCCATGTTTTTGCACCATACAGGAATACTGAGAAGATATAACATTTTGCTATTTTTAGTTTTAGCCCTGGTGTTATTTGTTGTATTAGCTATAGCCAAAATCGTGATTTAAAAAAAAAAAAATTATTATAGTAAGGGAGATAATTTGAAATAACCGACAGACAGTTATGTAAGGGAGATAACTATATCTAAATTATATCTAAATTGTAATGTATTGTTATATAATTTGTTAGTACTGCAAACATTTTTTATAAGTATCAACCACATTAGACCAAAAACATTAATCAAAGCCCTTTAGACTTCTTTGTGAAGCACATACCACGTGCAAGGTCTCTCCATCCATCACTATTTTTGGACATGTTCTCCACCCCCCTCTAGTCTAGGTCAATGTTTAATAAGGGTCTCTATGACTTTCCTACTTCATGTATCATGGGCCTTCCTGCTTTTTCGTCCCCTGTGGGTACCATCACAGTGACTGTCTTGCTCACAGTTGTTTGTCATCGATACTTTGATTTGCTCATTTGAATTTTTCGAGAAACAAAGTACACATCATCATCATGTACCATACAGGTTGGCGTAGGCGATCATGTCCTTCCACAATCTTCTATCTACAGTGCATCGTATCAATTCTGTTGTTGACTGTTTTCCATGCCATGACACCAAGCTATCTAGTATTTTCTCTCTTTGTCGTCCGCGATCTCTCTTTCCTTTTATTTTGCCAGTTGTAACCAAGTATTCCAACTTTCCTCTTCGCATGATGTGCCCGAAAAATGTTGATTGCTTCTTTCTGATGTTTTTTTAGGAGCTGCCTTTTTGTGTTGGCCTCTTTGAGAACTTTCTCATTGGTCTTTTTTAGCTGTCCAGGGAACTTTCAACATTCTTCTGAGAAATCCCATCTCTGTGGCCTCTAATCGTCTTTTTATTTGTTTGTCTGCTGTCCATGATTCTCTTCCATAGGTCAGAATTGGTTCTATATAGTACCGATGAACTCTCTTTCTCATTTCTATTGACATAGATTTGTTGCATAAGATATTTTTCATTTTCTGAAATGCTATTTTGGCCTGAGCTATTCTGCTTTTTTATTTCCGAGGTGCATCTTCCATCCGATGTTATTATTGTGCCCAAGTATTTGACGCGTTGCCCTTTTTTCAAATTTATCCTGTTTATTTTTATGCTGCATGCTGGTGATGATTGTTTCTTCGATATGACCATTACTTCTGTCTTCTTACTATTCAGACTGAGACCTTTCTTGATGCTTTCTTTTACTATTATGTCTATCATTTCTTGTAGTTCATTCTCTGTCTCTGCTATTAAGACTGTGTCATCCGCATATCGCAAATTATTTATGTTGTGACCATTGACTTCAATTCCTTTTTTGTCTACTATTGATCTCATAATATGTTCGCTGTAAAGTGAAAACAAATCCGGCGACAGAACACAGCCTTGTCTGACTCCTCGTTTTATAAGTTGAATTTGTCCTGTTTGGTTGTTAATTCGTATAGCTGCTGTTTGTTGCCAGTACATATTTCTTTTTTGGGATTCGCAGATCCTTGCCATCAATGTTTAATTTCTCCAACATATTGATTATTTCCACATGCTTTACTTTGTTAAATGCTTTTGTGTAATCTATAAAGCACATATATAGATTTTTCTTTACCTCTATAGATCTTTCTATCAATGTTCTTAAGATGTATATTGCATTATTGGTGCCCTTTCCTTCCACAAATCCACATTGTTCCTCACTTATTTCTGGTTTTATTTTGTTCCTTACACATCTCATGATGATTCTTAGTAATATTTTCGTCATATGGCTCATGAGACTAATAGTGCGATGGTCTTCACAATCAGTGGCGCCTGACTTTTTCGGTATGGCTACAAAGATAGATTTTAGTAGATTTTCGGGTATGTGTCCAGTGTTATATATGTCATTGAGTAGTTTTGTTATGACTTGTACTCTCAGCTCTCCTAATGTATTTATCTCTTCGATTGTTATATTGTCGGGAACTGGAGCTTTGCCTCTTTTATGTGTTGAATTGTGTCCTTTACTTCACTCTGCATAATTGGTGGTCCTGTGTCTTTGTTTGAATTGTTTAACTCTGGTCTTTCATCATCATAGAGTTGACTGATATATTCTGTCCATCTTTCTATTGTCTTCTCCTGTCCCATTATTATATTTCCTTCCTTTGGCCTAACACATCCTGAAACTTTGACTTCTTTTCTTCCTGTTAATTCATTTAACTGATTCCGTATAAATTTTGAGTCTTTCTTTTGTTATTTTTCCATTTCTTCACATTTCTGTTTTAACCATCCTTCCTTTGCTTCTCTGCATTTGTTCTGGGTCTCTTTGTGCAATATTTTGTATGTCCATTCTTCTTTCTTATGTTTTTTTCTTTCATTCATTAGTTGTAATATTTCTTCTGTCATCCATTTCTTTTTGTTGATTCTTTTGGTCACTGGTATTACTTCTTTTGACGTTTGTTTAATCGATAGTTTGAGCATTTCTGATTGTGTACTTTTTTGTCTGGGCTTTGCCATGTCCATAGTCGCCTAGGGTGTTGTTTGAACTAGGTGTTACCTATCATCATTTCATGTGTCTTTGCCCAACCTATCAATCTATCCCCTCAGTCATTCGTCTCTTTAAGGCCATGCCCCCCAGTCACATATTGCATTTTAGTTGTTCCTACCTTTGCATTGAAATCCCCTAATATAATAGTTCTATCTATCTATTGTCCTTTCGAGCCGAAGACGGCACATAGGACAGAACCACAATCTCAAAAACAGAAACCTTGCGTGCCAAAATGGCACATATTGCAGAGATCACTGCTCTAAAATCTATGGCGCTGTTTCCATAACAATACTTTTTACAATGACAGCTTGTCAAGCCATCGATCAACCTCCTTAGTCGCCTCTTGCGACATGCCTGGAAGGTCACAGTGTCACTATTCTTTACCTCCCTCATAATGAGGCCCCGGTAACACACGGTTTAATATAATAGTTATTTCTTGGATTTACACTGTTCCATGGTCATCTCTAGTTCATTGTAAAAAGTGTCAGTCTTCTTCTTCGCTATTACTTGTAGGTACAAAAGCTTGAATTAGGTTGATATCCATTGGTCTACCTCTCAATTTTACTAGCAGAATTAACAACACAACGTTCAGTTAAACACTCAAGTTGAATAGAAGAAGCTGTATCTGTCCCCTCAGATGCTGAAAGGCAAATGAGGAAGGAAAGAAGCTGTATCTGTCCCCTCAGATGCTGAAAGGCAAATGAGGAAGGAAAGAAGCTGTATCTGTCCCATCAGATGCTGAAAGGCAAATGAGGAATGAAAGAAGCTGTAACCACGCCAAAAGGAGTGTCTGAACGCTTGATGATACTCCAGCTACATACGAAGAGTGGATCAATAAATATCATTAGTGCCTATGCACCAACGTTGGCTGCATCAGACGAAGAGAAAGACAACTTCTACCAACAACTGCAAATGACCATTGACTCACTTCCAAAAGAGGAACTATTATACTTACTCGGTGATTTCAATGCACGCACAGGATCTGATCAGCAATATTGGCCAACATGTCTAGGTCACCACGGCATTGGAAAAATCAACGGAAATGGCCAGCGACTCCTAGAATTCTGCTCAAATAACCACCTATGTGTAACAAATACATACTTTAATGTGAAACACAAGCATAAAGTAACATGGCGTCATGCTAGAAGTGGTCACTGGCACCAACTAGACCTAGTTCTTACACGTAGGCAGTCTTTAAATAACATCAGAATAACACGAACATATCACAGTGCAGACTGCAACACAGACCACGCTCTAGTCATTAGTAAGATCAAAGCCAGAAGTAGTCGTATCTACAAATCAAGAGAGCCTGCAGCAGCCAAGATCAACATCACAGCGACAAAAACCACACCAACCGAAGATATTTTTAGATCCAAGTTTGATGAACTGGTAGAAGAAGTAGAAGATGCATCAAGTGTGGATGACAACTGGTGCTCCCTGAGAACACACATCTATAACTGCGCTCTATCTACCTACGGCCAGAAACGGTTCTCAAAGAACGACTGGGTCGAAGAAAATGCAACAAGACTAGACCCACTAATAGCTAATAAGAAAAAGGCTTTACTGAACTTCAATAATAATCCCAATCAAATCACCAAGGATCAGCTCAAACATGCGCAAGCCACCCTACAACGCGAAGCAAGAAGATGCGCAAACGAATACTGGAACAATCTATGCTCTGAAATACAGAAAGCCTCAGACAGGGGCGACTCAAAAACCATGCATGACAATATAAAAAAGGCCCTTGGACCAAAAATAACAAAATTAGCCCCCCTAAAATCCAAGTTTGGAGAACCTATTACTGACAAGGGACAACAAATGCAAAGATGGGTTGAACACTACTCTAATCTACACAGCTCTAGCACAATCAATACCCAAATATCCTACAATGTCTGAACTGGATGTTGAGCCTACTATGAACGAACTTGCTGACGCTATAAATGCCCTCTCAAGAGGAAAAGCTGCAGGAAATGACAACATTCCCACAGATGTACTAAAGGACAACCTAAGCGTACTACTTCCACACCTATACAAACTGCTAATTAAATGCTGGAGAAACGGAGAAATACCTCATGATATGAGAAATGCCAAGATTATAACGCTGTACAAGAATAAAGGAGACAGGGGTGACTGCAACAATTACAGAGGCATTTCTCTCCTTAGCATAACAGGCAAAGCTTTTGATAGAGTCGTACTTAATCGCCTGCATAGACTAGCAGAACGGGTGCTTCCCGAGTCCCAATGCGGTTTCAGACCCGGGAGATCAACCATAGATATGATCTTCACTCTTAGACAACTGCAGGAAAAATGTCGGGAACAAAATATGCCGCTCTATATTGCCTTTGTGGATCTCACAAAGGCATTCGACACAGTAAACAGAGATGGTCTCTACAAGGTGTTAGAAGGCATAGGCTGCCCTCCTAAATTACTTAGGCTGATAATTTCCTTCCATGAAGACATGAATGGCAAAGTCCATTTTGATGGGAGTCCATCAGAGAATTTCAAAGTCAACAAAGGAGTGAAACAGGGATGTTTCCTCGCCCCCACCCTTTTTGGTATATTTTTTGCTGCCCTCCTAAATTACGCCTTCGAAAACAGCTCAGGAGATATTTACATTCGCACTAGACCAGATGGCTCACTGTTCAACCTAGCACGACTAAGAGCAAAAACCAAAACAAATGTTGCCCTACTTAAAGAATTTTTATTTGCTGACGATGCAGCCCTAGTCGCTCATAGTGAGGCCACCCTACAGTCGCTGATCAACAACCTGGATAAAGCATGCGACCTTTTTTCACTGTCAATTAATGTTCAGAAGACAGTAATACTAAATCAAGGTGACTTCAAACCTATATCTATTACTCTAAAAGACTGCCCACTAGAATCAGTACAGAAATTTACATATCTTGGATCCACAGTTACGCAAACCATCTCTCTAGATGAAGAAATAAACTGTCGAATTGGTAAGGCAGCTACGACCTTCGGCAAACTCACAAAAAGGGCATGGAACAACACGAAACTAACTCAAAAGACTAAACTCTTAATATATCAAACTTGTGTGCTTAGCACACTACTATATGGATCCGAAACCTGGACAACATACTCAAACCAGGAAAAAAGACTAAATGTCTTCCACATGCGATGTCTCCGCAAAATAATGCACATCAAATGGCAGGACAAAATAACCAACTTAACTGTCCTGCAACGTGCTAAGACCCTAACAATCATGTCGATGCTCAGAAGTCGAAGGCTAAGATGGCTGGGGCATGTCCAACGGATGGAAGAAAAACGCATTCCTAGGCAAATACTATATGGCGAGCTAAAACACGGAAAACGACAAATCGGCAGACCTAAACTACAATATAGAGATATCTGCAAATCATCTCTGAAAGACTTCTCCATCTGTGAAAACGACTGGCAACATCTGGCAAGTGATCGCACATCATGGAGAGCACGTATAAGGAACGGTATAACAACATTTGAGACTGTTCTAAGACAGGACTTAGAAGAGAAGAGACTCATGAAAAAGGATGGTAAACCCTGTGGACCAGCGAGCCTGACCTGTTCATTATGTGACCGCGTGTGTTTGTCAAACATTGGTAGAATTAGCCACGAGAGAAGCTGTTCGGCAAAAACAATACCTCAAAAAAATACGCAATAGCCTCCACTAGACCGTCTGACAAGACGAAAAGGGCCATATATACCTCTCAATTTTACTAGCAGAATTAACAACACAACGTTCAGTTAAACACTCAAGTTGAATAGAAGAAGCTGTATCTGTCCCCTCAGATGCTGAAAGGCAAATGAGGAAGGAAAGAAGCTGTATCTGTCCCCTCAGATGCTGAAAGGCAAATGAGGAATGAAAGAATCTCTATCTGTCCCATCAGATGCTGAAAGGCAAATGAGGAATGAAAGAAGCTGTATCTGTCCCCTCAGATGAAGAAAGGCAAATGAGGAATGAAAGAAGCTGTATCTGTCCCCTCAGATGAAGAAAGGCAAATGAGGAATGAAAGAAGCTGTATCTGTCCCCTCAGATGAAGAAAGGCAAATGAGGAATGAAAGAAGCTGTATCTGTCCCCTCGACGTTGAAAGGCAAATGAGGAAGGAAAGAAGAAACCGGATCTTAAAATTAATTTTTGTGGTTAAAAATTGAGTTTTGCATCACCTGAAACTCAAATTTGCCATTCTCTAATCTGTTAACACAAAAAAAACCACTCATATAAAATATCAATGGTAATAAAGAATGAAATAATTAAAAGTTTTAAACAAATAACTGGCTTATAAACATCATTCTGGAGAGGACTATTAAAACACTATGGTCATGTCAAAAGACACATTTGGCTGGAAAGAAAAATAATGAAAGGCATGGTTCCTGGGTGACGGATCATGAGTAGACCAAGAAGAAAGTGATTTCAAGACATCAAGAAAACCTTTGAACATGACAACAGATGTGGGAGATCTGGCTAGAGACAGTGATTCTTTCAGATGGGTGGTGGTATATGCAATGTTCTGTCAAGGATACGCAACCTGAGAATGAATAATGAAAGGAATGTTCTAGGCTTAGGATTTTTTCATCCATGAATCTAATTTTCAAGATCTAGAACTAATATGCCTTTTTGATATGGAAACAAACAGCTGTGCATGCTACATTAGGAATAGATTGATCGATTGGGCCTTCTTCTGTTTTTTCCCAGTTACCTTTATGATCTTGCCATGCCTCTGAGGGCTCAGAATTTTCCCTAATAATTTATGTAGTATAATATATAGTAATTTTTGTTTTAGTTTTATTGTTTAACATTCATATCTGAGTTATAAGTGGACTGAGGACAATAAGAGGACTGAGGACAATAAGTGGACTGAGGACAATAAGTGGACTGAGGACAATAAGAGGACTGAGGACAATAAGAGGACTGAGGACAATAAGTGGACTGAGGACAATAAGTGGACTGAGGACAATAAGTGGACTGAGGACAATAAGTGGACTGAGGACAATAAGTGGACTGAGGACAATAAGTGGACTGAGGACAATAAGAGGACTGAGGACAATAAGTGGACTGAGGACAATAAGTGGACTGAGGACAATAAGTGGACTGAGGACAATAAGTGGACTGAGGACAATAAGAGGACTGAGGACAATAAGTGGACTGAGGACAATAAGAGGACTGTTTTTACATATGTATTAGTCTTATCTTGGTGCTTGTTTTTTGTTGCTCATATTTTATTCAGTTGGATGAAAGTTGTTCCTGTTTTATTTATTCTCTGGTTAATGTCTCTCTTTGCTCCTCCTAATGCTGTCCAGATATGTGAAGTGATCCATTTCCTCAATTGATGCTCCAATTTCTACTGGGTTGTGGTATGAGTTGTTACATTTCATTATCTTTTTTTTATCAATTATTAAACCAAAAAAGATGAAAGTAATGAAAAATCATCATCAAGAATAAAAAAAATATACATGAAAGGAAAAGTAATGAAAGAAGTAGATCACTTTGTATACCTTGGAAGCTGAATTGATCAAGTGCGAATATCAAACTTGCCTTATAACAAAGATCGTCGGGCATGAAGAGTCTCAAATTTTGAGTTATGTGCCATCTTCAGCTCAAAAGAACAATTGCTAGGATGTATGAAATAATGACGGTCTGCTATTTCTTCTTCTGTTGTTCTCTTCTAGCCTGCAGACTTTGATGAAAGAGCCAAACATAGCTCTCATATATCCCACTCAGATTATATCTCTCTCTGTACCAGTCTTCTCTCATATATCCCACTCAGATTATATCTCTCTCTGTACCAGTCTTCTCTCATATATCCCACTCAGATTATATCTCTCTCTGTACCAGTCTTCTCTCATATATCCCACTCAGATTATATCTCTCTCTGTACCAGTCTTCTCGCATATATCCCACTCAGATTATATCTCTCTCTGCACCATTCCTTTCTCATATATCCCACCCAGATTATATATCTCTCTCTACCAGTCTTCTCTCATATATCCCACCCAGATTATATATCTCTCTCTTCCAGTCTTCTCTCATATATCCCACTCAGATTATATCTCTCTCTGTACCAGTCTTCTCTCATATATCCCACTCAGATTATATCTCTCTCTGCACCATTCCTTTCTCATATATCCCACTCAGATTATATCTCTCTCTGTACCAGTCTTCTCTCATATATCCCACTCAGATTATATCTATCTCTGTACCAGTCTTCTCTCATATATCTCACTCAGATTATATATCTCTCTGCACCATTCCTTTCTCATATATCCCACTCAGATTATATCTATCTCTGTACCAGTCTTCTGTCATATATCCCACTCAGATTATATCTCTCTCTGCACCATTCCTTTCTCATATATCCCACTCAGATTATATCTCTCTCTGTACCAGTCTTCTCTCATATATCCCACTCAGATTATATCTCTCTCTGTACCAGTCTTATGTGATGAGAAGAGATAATAATCGAATAGCAAAGCAAGCCCTCATATGGGAAACAACAGGTAAAAGAAAAAGAGGAAGACCCAGGGAGACACTGAAAAGAACATTGATGAGAGAGGCAAGAGCAGCAGGAATCGGCTCCCTCAATGAGATAGAACTGCTTGCACAGAACAGAGACAGATGGCGAGATTTGATAAAATATCTTTAAAAGAAAACTGCTAGAACAAAAATTCATATAGGAAAAGGTGTATCTTGGTCTACGCCCTATGGGCCGGTTACGGCTCGAAAGGTCAATAGATAGATAGATAGACCAGTCTTCTCTCATATATCCCACCCAGATTATATATCTCTCTCTGTACCAGTCTTCTCTCATATATCCTATGTTTGGTGCTTGTGTTGCACTTGGTAGGAATCCACATATTGTTTAGATTGGCAAAAGCTATACTGGTTGTTCATTTACCTTTTTGTTGACATCTTCACCAGTTCCCCCACCTGATATTGGTAGATTTCTCAGGTATATGAATGTGTTCAATGTTGAAAGATCATGGTTCTCCATTTTGATCATTACAAGGTTTCTAACTTTATTACCATGACTTTTGTCTTTTGAGATGTTGACTCCAACTTGCTTACATCTTTGTAGCTCGTTTGTTTTTTTATTAAATGTTTTGTTCTCTTCTTTTCTTCTTCTTTTCTCTTTTCACGGATACCTAAAAGGTGTCGTGGTTTATATCATTTGTCATTCTTGAGCTGCTCGAACTGTCTGAATTAGTGATTTTCCTTTGTTGTTATGTCTCTGTCACTGCACCTATCCACCTTCTTCTGGGTCTTCCTCTTGGTCTTTTTCCATGCATTCTCGAGAAGAACGCCCTTGATGGTGATTGGTGAGGATTCATTCTGACCAGGTGGCCAAACCATTTAAGTTGTTGTTGTTCTATATATTCTTGGCAGGGTTTTGTTCCTACTATTTTTCTTATGGTTTCATTTGGTATTCTATCTCTTCTTGTGTTGTTTGTTACTTTTCTCAAGCATCGCATCTCACATGTATTAATCTTTCTTAAATGGGATTTAGAAAGGGTCCATGTTTGACTTTCATAGCACAAAGTTGGTATGAAAATGCTATTTATTATTTGTTGTTTAGCTGGCATAGAAATGTTTGGATGTCTTAGCAATGGTGAAAGCTGGTATGTGACAGCATTTGCTTTTTGTATTCTCATGTCAATTTCTCTGTCTAGTTTTCCATCTTCTGTGAACATTGTGCCCAAATACTTGAATTCCTCTACTTGTTTTGTTTCTTTATCTTTGCTCTTAATGTTTAATGGGTGTCTTAATTTGCTTATTCTTATAGCCTCCGTTTTTGCTGTGTTAATTTTCATACTGTAATTTGTGCAGCTTTTATCTAGAGATGTTAAATGCTGTTGTAACAGGTTTTCATCCTCATATATTAGGCATTGGTCATCTGCGAAGAGTAGCTCGTTGATGTTGGAGTTTTCTACCTCTATGTTATTATTTGATTTGTCCTTATTGTTGGTTGTTTCCTGATTTATTTTGTCCATATATATGATGAAGAGGAGTGGTGAGAGGACGCATCCTTGTCTTACACCTGTTGTAACCTGAAACCATTCTGACAGACCTTCCGATGTTCTAACTGCACTTTGACTGTTTTTATATAATGCCATTATATTATCTAGTAGTTGTCCTGCTACCTCGTATGTTTCTAAAGTTTGCCAAAGTTTGTTCCTGTCCACACGATCAAATGCTTTTTCCTGATCTATAAGCACTATATTTAGGTTTCTGTCATATTCTATTGTTTTTTCACATAGTTGTCTCAAAGTAAATATAGCATTAGCACAGCTTTTGCCTTTTCTGAATCCGAATTGATTATTACTTAATTGAAGTTCTATTATGTATCTTACTCTCCTCTCCAATATTTGAGCATACATTTTACTAACTTGACTCAATAGGGATTGTACATTTCACACTCCCTTTTGCTTACTTTATTCTTCCAAAATGGGACAATGATAGCTTTTTTCCAATCGTCTGGGACTTTTCTTTCTTCCCAAGCCATATTGAATATTATATTAAGCCAATCTATAGCTGTTTCCGTACAGGCTAGCAGCATTTCTGTTTTGTTCTCAAGGGTTAATAATGTGATACCAAGTATTTCAAGATTTCCAGTAATGAGAACATTGTCCATTTTATTCATATACCTAGCCTGTACCATTATTGTTCTTGAATCTAGCATCCAGGTATGGCATAGGTAGCACGTTGGAATGAATATTGTGCTATAGAGTGTCCTTTTTGCTTCCAGTATTATTTTCTTGCAAAATTTTCTGGAAAGCTGCAATAACAGCTTTCCAGAAAATGAGGAAGATACTATGCAATCCATTTTTGACAATAGAAACAAGAAAAAGAGTTCTTAAATGTTATGTAGAGCCAGTCTTAACATATGGATGTGAATCATGGAAAAGACAACAGACAAGAAAATCACTGGCGTCTAAGAAAATCACTGGCGTCTGTAGAAATGTGGTTTTTACAGAAGAATGTTGAGAATACCATGGACAGCTAAGAAGAGTAATGAAAACGTTCTGAAAGAGGTCAAAGCAAAAAGAGAGATGGTTTCCAGTATTAGGAAGAAACAATCATCATTTTTTGGCCATGTAATGAGAAGAGAACAACTGGAATATATTGTAACAACTGGAAAAATTGAGGGACGAAGAGATAGAGGGAAGCAAAGAGAGAAAATACCAGACAGGTTAAGAGAATGGTTTGGCAGAAGGTCAACAACAGAAATGATAAAGAACTGTTGAGATCGAAAGTTGTGAAGAGATATGACACCTACGCCAGTAGGCCCGGTACTTGATGATGATGATGATTATTTCTTGATGGACAGCAATAGTGACATCTTACCGGTGATTTTGCAAACTATGCAGCATTCTTGAGTCTGTTTCTGCTGCTTATGAACTATTGTTTGTTACTAGGCTTCATGAGTATTTGAATTCCTTCAGGTGCTTTAATTGTCTGCTGTCTATCGTTATTGTAATGTTCATGATTTATGTCTTGTCGGTGTTGATTTTCATGTTATTATATTGGTTGCCTGTGCTGTTAAGTTTATTTAAGTCTTCTTGTAGTTCTGAATATGCAGCTGCTGTTGATGCAACGACTTTTACATTGGTTGGTTATATGGGTTACCCTGCATGTTGTCGGTATCCCCCATAATTGCTCTGTCTATGGTTTTTCTTTGTCTTTGAAAGCTACATATAGATTTTGACTATGTTCTGTTGTCTTTTCAGCTAGTGGTTTTAGAGTGAAATATGCACCAGTACATGTTCTATATTTTTTTAATGTCAATGTGATTAGTCTCTGATCTGCTGTTATTTATTTGCTTTTAATATGTTCCTTATAATCTTGGCATACAACCTTCCTACATGGTTAAGTAGGGAGACACCACTTTATCTCTTACAGTCTCTCACACTACCCTTTTTTCCCCCCTAAAAAAAATTGATTTTTCTGTTATTGCCATGTTGTGTTACTATTATGTTTAGCCATATAACTCCTGTTTCTCCTGCAGTGCTATTATTTCTACTGGTGTGTTGCCGATAAAAAGTAAAGGTCACTCTGCGCCATGCTAGGCATTTAGGGAATATGGCGACCATATTTCTCCATAACAAATGGACATTTTTGAGTGATGTCAGTATCATGCCAGGCTGTCTTTATTTTCCAGTAAAAATTCTGGTACTTATTTTTAGGAGTTGGATGAACCATAAAGCTTTGTCAGTAACAAAAAGAAACATGCTGCTGCTTCAAGGAATTGAACTGAGATCCTTCTGACCAGGAAGCAGGCCCACTAACCAAGGCTCCAGACTGAGTACCAAAAAATTAAACTGAATAATCTTTTGTTAGAGTTTACAATCATGCTCCTCGAAGTGATGCAGCACACAATTAGCTCATAGTGTACAAGCTCAAAATCCATATAATTACACAGCCTTGCTAACCAAAAAACATTAGGGCATGAGTGCATGTTATAAGAATTTCTTAATCTCAAACATTACCCCGATAAATCATATATCAAAATTTGTAGAATTGAATGAACTTTTTATAAAAATAATTTCAATATTTTAAAAATGAAAACTGAAGAACACAAAAATTGCACTTGAAATAATATTTACAGGTTGATGTATGTCGGTAACACCAAAAGTGTTATTTATTGCAAAATATCTCTGTTTTGACACAAAATTGTAAAGTTTCAAATGTTTACACTCACAAATAAAACTTATGTAATTGAAAAAAAGAATTTTGATGTCAGTGTTAAGCAACAATAAAAATAAGGCATGAGTTGACAAAATAGCGTCACCAGTTTTTTTTAAAAAATCCAATTACTTCAGTGATGTACTGAAATGTGTAGAATTGAATTAACTATTTATAAAGAGTATTTACAAAGATATTTTTGCCAGAAAAATAAACAAAATTGTAAACTGAAAACACAAAAACAAAACCCGCAATTGAAATAATACTAACATGCATGTCAGTCAGTAGCTCTATAAATATCTGATGTAAAACCATGTTTACACAAAATGGCAACGTTTCAAATGTTAACAGTTACAGTTTCTAATTTCCTGTCATTAAAAAAAATGTTGAAGTTACTTGGTAGTGAAAAATTAAACATGTTATTAATATGTGTACTTCTTGCATGAATATACACTTTCATTGAATATTATTTCTGTTCAAGATATTTGGAAAAACAGTTAACTTGATGCAGATGTGTGTAATCTTCACAATAAAATAACTACACACCTGCTATTTCTAGAGCAGTGCTCTTCAACCTTGCTTTGCCCCCCAGTGCTAACTTGTGTCACTTTTTCAATAATAAATTTTCTCTACCACCTACTACAATCTAAATTGAAGAAACCAAAATCAATTTCATTGACCTTTCTTTTAATGAGATCCTTGAGTCTGATGTTGAGAAACTAAATGTTGGATATCTGTTTTTATTTTGTAAGGAGTAAGCATAGGTCGTGACTTTTGGTGTCTATGTTTGGTGATAATATGACTCGCAGCACTAAAACCTGATTCCACCAGATATGAGGTAGGAAAAGGTAGCATTAAATTTAATATTACTTCCCACATATTTTGATATATGGCAGTAATCATATTTCAGATGCAATAATTCTTCTTGACATGTTATATTAGTCTCAACTAATATTTGTAGTAAAAGATAATACATTGCAGGAAGAAATGTGATTCACTATAAGTCTGACTACAGATGTAACAGGATTTTTACATTTACTGCTGTGAAATCATACTTAGCAAAACC
This sequence comes from Megaustenia siamemsis, assembly GCA_032433765.1. Lineage (NCBI taxonomy): Eukaryota > Metazoa > Mollusca > Gastropoda > Stylommatophora > Ariophantidae > Megaustenia > Megaustenia siamemsis. The sequence continues at coordinate 84,145,338 of JAVIAB010000124.1, read as the reverse complement.
TTATATACCCGTTACCAATATGTTGCTTCAACCACTATTTTAAAATGAGAACTATATCGATCGGTTTAAAATCGCTGGTCCCTTCTATTTTTTTCATTGTTACAAATATTTGTAAATGTATATTTTGTTGTTCCATCAACCCTAAATACTTTCAAGTTTAAAATATTGTTACATTTTTTCTCCATATCCAATTTAAACTCATTAAGGTGACTACTATACCCTTCTATCTCTTCTGGAATCACATCATCTTTTTATTGGCAATAATTCTGCAAACTAATGAAATTCCCTTTTTTGAATATTTTCTTGGAAAAGGCCAAGTTTTTCTATAAATAATGACACAGCAACTTTACAGTTGATTGCTCTAAAAACAAAGTCTTAAAACAACTAAAAATTAAAAGGGAACTACTGGAGGCGAAGGCGCGCTTCACAGCACCAGAGCTGGAAGTTGTCAGCGACCTACAGCTGATGGCTTGCGCCAGGATCGGTGAACCAGATCCATCCAGATCCTGCTCCACCTCTCCGTGGTGCCTCTAGTAACAGACTAATCTGTCTAGTTTGGCCACGCAAGTAGGAATCGAAGAGGTAAGACAACCCGGTACTCAAAAATGTCATTCTGATGTCGGATGTGTTGGGCTGAAAGATGCAAATATCACAGTTTTATTGCAAACCACAACACAACGCCGACACGCCCACTTAATGTCCTTTTATGAGCAGACGATGAAGCAGTTTACTCCTTTCATCATCGGACGAATGCAAGCAAGCAAAGGGAACTACTAAACACAATTCAAACAAGACAAATGAGAGTTGGTGCATGTTAAAAGGCCTAGCAGCCTACTAAAATTAATCTTGGAAGGGAAAATACAAGGTGGCAGAGGCAGACAAAGACTAACATGGACGAGTGACATCAAGATGGACAAGTCAACAACCTATGACAATCATCACCATCAAAGCAAGAGACAGCGGAGTGGTGCTCCATAGTAGTCAACCTTTGATGCAGAGACGGCACTCAATAAAGAATATCATACTGGCTCCTTGAAACTGTAATTTAATTTCATTAAATTTCTTGAAAATCCCTGACAAATAAAATGCATCATTTGAAAACAATTTATTGTTTCGGGGCCTCATTATGAGGGAGGTAAAGAATAGTGACACTGTGACCTTCCAGGCATGTCGTAAGAGGCGACTAAGGAGATTGATCGATGGCTTGACAAGCTGTCATTGTAAAAAGTATTGTTATGGAAACAGCGCCATATATTTTAGAGCAGTGATCTCTGCAATATGTGCCATTTTGGCACGCAAGGTTTCTGTTTTTGAGATTGTGGTTCTGCCCTATGTGCCATCTTCGGCTCGAAAGGACAATAGATAGATAGATAGAATTGTTAACAGCGAGCAGCCTTATTTTCACTGTCAAAAAATTGTATGACACTCTCATACAATTCAACAAAATGAATCAAGCATGTGCCCTTTCAAAACCAACACACTTCTTTGTGTGACAGTAACCTAATATATTGCTCATTGTTGTCCTAGCACAGCTGTCGAAACATTTTTAGCATTAGATTTGATCTTATCAATCGCTATAAATTATAATATGCAATGAGGAACGCAGGTTTGTGCTCATGTTTTCCAACAAGATGTCTATATATCATACAAAACATTTGGCACCTCTTCCTTCAAATAAAATAAACACAAAAAATGGTATTAATAGAAAGACAAGATAAACTACAATGTTTCAGCTAAAGCCTTCATCAGGTATAACAGATAAACTATACAAATTAAACATATAAATCCAAGTCAGAAAACATAACACAGATTATAAAAAATGGCAGCAGATTGCGGCCAGGATTTACATAGAGATTGCTTATAAAATTAATAAACAATAGGGCAGGTAGGATTTAATTGGACCAAAAGGAGCCAAACACTGTATATCCCCAAATCTGGTATATATCATCATCTGCCAACAATGTCTCAAAATATATATTGGCCAAACAGGCCAATACTTAAGAGATAGAATCCGTAAACACTTGTAAAACATTGAAATGTAATTCTGGTACTCCTGCCTCCTCCCATTTCAGATCACCAGGCCATATTACCTCTGATGACTGCTGGGTTACTGACATCATCTCTTGTTCCTCTGATGTCCACAGTTGGTTTGTGTTGGAGAAACGACTTGTAGTCCATTTTGGCACTCTTCAACCAAGAGGTTTAAAATCGCTGGTCCCTTCTTTTCTTTTCATTGTCCTATCCCTATTTCTCCCTGTTATTTTTATTACCTATTTTGCTTTACTTCCTCTTGTAACCCCTATCTTCTCTCTTTTTCTTGTTTTATCATACCCCATGGGAAATCTTTCATTTCTTTCTCATGAGACCGCCCTACCTAAATTTTTCACTGTTTGACTCCCTTTGGTCTAATTAAATCCTACCTGCCATATAGTCTATTAATATGATAACCAACCTCTATGTAAATCCTGGCCACTGTCTCATTCCACCATTTTTTTAGATCTCTGTTGTATTTTCTGGCTTGGATTTATTTGTATAATTTGTTTGTTACACCTGATGAAGGTTTTAGCCGAAATGTCGTAGCTTGTCTTGTCTTTCTATTAATTCAGCTGCTCTATACCATTTTAAGTTTATTTTACATATTCTCTGTGGCTCTACTTGCACCCCCACATAGTATTTATTGAATATTTTGTATATTTGTGCTTATCTTCCTTCAAATAAGCAATGAATCCACCATGATAGTGGCCAATCATTAGTGGCGACCTGTCAGTGGTTGAAGCAACATATTGGTAATGGGTATTTAAGGTTTTGCTAAGTATGATTTCACAGCAGCAAATGTAAAAATCCTGTTACATCTGTAGTCAGACTTACAGTGAATCACATTTCTTCCTGCAATGTATTGTTTTATTCAAGACATCTCACATATGCCATTAATAAAGCATTACTATCTGCAATAGCAGACTCGTCCAACTACATGGAGAAAGATGAGTTATTGAGAATATTTGTAAGCTTATTCTCAACATTAACCATCACTTCATCAATGTGTCGCATTACTGAAGTATCGCTGAGGGGCAAAGTCTTTATATAACTTCATTTGGGTCCTCATGCACTTGAGTTGAGATAAAGTCACTGATACTGATGGTGTTATCACAGTTTCTTCAATGTTATGACTTTTACTTCTTGCAAGTAATTGTGGTATAGGATAAGATACAGTTAATCCAATTTCCTTCTTTGCAGTTTGTTTATTGATGGATGGATTGTTATTGTACCGAGATTTTGAAATCTTTTAAACAATTCTTGAAAATATTCTAAGGGCCTACCTTTATCTTTTGGAAGCTTTGCTGCAAGATGATCTTGCAATCGGCTAGACTTCATTAGAAAATATTTTGTGGCATAATTAACACATTGGAAGCTGTTTGTAATAGATTCAATGACTTTAGATATTAAGGTAAATAGCCACGAGCATATTTTTTTTTCTGAGACATGGTTTCAGATTTGTTAAAGTCAGAAATCATTAGAAATAGTATGTTCAAATCAGAAGTCACATGTATCAAATCACATATCCAACAGCATTGGATGATAACACTTTATAAACGTTGCAGAACAATCGTTAACTAAATAAGAATTGTAGCTGTCAATACAGGATTGAGAGACAAGATGAAACCTTCAGCATGAGAGGGGTATTTGTTGGCGTTAACAGGATCATAGTAACTGCAGATGTGCAAGGGTTGTTGGTTGACATTGATAAAATACAAAGTCAAGCAGTCATTTTAATGGACACACCTTTGACTCAAACTAGATGGGGGAGCAGAAGCGCCTGCGGCCTGCGCTAGCAATAGCAGGGTCGGCGCACCATCAGCTGACTAAGACCTAGCAGTTCTACCTCCTCGTGGTCTCCTCTGGTAACAGTCTGTGTCAAAACAGACTTGCTAACAGAAGCTAGGATCGCTGTGTTCCCTGTAGTGGTAGCTGTTACTGATATAGAGGACCCAGTATTGCAGTACCTCTGGGTTGGACTAGTAGTTTTCCAGCATAGCCTGGGATAGACGAACTCCAACCTCTCCAGTAAGAGCTGGGAATGTCAAGAAAGTCATTATGACCCTCCATATCTTATGAGTCAAAGGGTTGATTCCTTCAATTTCTTTGTTTATGATGGTAGTAGGTTTCAATAATAAAAGTTTAGAAACCAGTGAAAATTCAGAAAGATCCATAAACAAAATTCAAACAAGGCAAATAGCATTTTAAAGACACCATAACCTACTGTAATAAAATTGGAGTGGAAAATACAAGTTAAACAAGGCAGATGCAAACAAAGACTGAAGTGAACAGACATCATGAGATGAACATGAGAACCCATGACACCTTGTACCATCAAGATAAAATGGCTCTCCCCTTCAAAGCAGAGATGACACAAGATGATGATGTTAGACTCAGTGTCTGAGTTCTTCAATGACTTTTGTTGTACTCCTTAAGTTTGGTATCAGGGAATCTTCAAAATAATCTTTCCATCTCTGTAACATTTTTTAGCTGTTAGATATTTATCGTCTTCTTTTTTTATTTATGAGTTCAGCGAGGGTGTAGTTTTCTTTTCCTTTTTGTTGCTTTTATACACGTCTTAATTATAATTGGGAAAACAAAATAGCCAAACCAATCATCTATTTTTATTTAAGTTCTCTACAACAATGTCAGATAACACAGACAGTTGACAAAGTGCTGGCCCTATTATCATTTCCGCACAAGTCTGGTAAACTGGGGGTCTAAACTCCAAAGATGAACTGGCCTTCAAATAAAGCCACTCTTGGTGAGTTTTAGGTAGTGAATTCCATTGGCTCCTTGTGAGATTCTCGTACTTGATGATCATATGAAGACATAATCTGCAGATGAAATATTGATATGCTAACCTCTACACAAATTAAAATCCACTTCCTAATTTATGCTAATTTAATAAGCGTAATGTTAGTTCAAAGCAAGAGACAGAGCAGAATGGCACTCCATGGTAGCCAACCTTCGATGCAGAGACCGCACTTGATGATAATGAATGTTAGTTGCTGGGGTAATTGTTTATCAGGTAATATCTTTCAGGCTGATTATTCCTCAGTTACAATTCTGAGTGGAGCAGACATCTGTGGGGGAACAGGAATTATATGCCATCTCACTAAATGTTGAGTGGGACATTGGAAGTGAAAATTATATGCCATCTCACTAAATGTTGAGTGGGACATTGGAAGTGAAAATTATATGCCATCTCACTAAATGTTGAGTGGGACATTGCAAGTGAAAATTATATGCCATCTCACTAAATGTTGAGTGGGCATTGGAAGTGAAAATTATATGCCATCTTGCTAATTGTTGGACAAGACACTGGGGAATGGAAACATACAACATCCTACAAGCTGTTTATGTGGGACAATGGAAAATAGGCATTAATGTCATCCCACTATCTGTTGATTGGGATACTGGAAGTGAGAACTGTAAGTCATCCAACTAACAGTTGGTTGAGACACTGGAGATGGCAAAAGAGCTTGGCTAAACTGCCCAACATTTACTATTGAAGACTGACACTATTCTGCTTCCAACCATCTGTTAAGATGTAAAAGGCTATATATATATATTAACTTCAAAAAACATCATCAGAAGATCAGATCTCCTCTGTGATCTTAAGAAAATCTGGATTGTATTTGGAAAATATTGAGAAAACAGTATGTGTTTCACATTTGAATGTCCATTATGGGACTGTAAAGTCACAGTTGGAATATTCTGGTACAACTGGCAAAATACAGGGCAAGAGAGATTGCAGATGACAAAGAAAAGAGATACTAAATAGCCTGTTGCCATTGCATTGAAAACAGTCAGCAACAGAACTGAAACGATGTACTGTGGATAGAAAATTGTGAAAAGACAAGATCGCCTATGCCAACTGGTATGGCACATAATGATGACTGTAAGCCAAATCTCAGAATTTAGATCAAGGGAGTACACTCTAAGGATATTTAGTGTGTGTGGATGTGTGTGCGTGTGGGTGTGCTTGTGTGCATGTGTTAATTAAAAAAAAAACCTGACCAAGAATCTAGTAACTACATAATTGTTCTGGCTGACACTCAAATCATAAGAAAAAAAACTTGCATTAAACCTGGGTAGAGAAGACTGATTTGTCTGGCAAGGCTGCCTCTTTCCTAGGACAAACAACACTGACTACAAAGCAGTCCAAACAAAAACACGTGAAAAAGAGATTTAATGAAGGCTGGGTGCAAAACACAGTACAACAGAACTCACTATGTGAACAAAAAAGAAGAAAAGATAAAAGTCATACTTTCTATTTTCAGCTCTTTACACGAAGGTTGGAAATCTACCAAGACTTTAGGTAGGAAATTTAAATGCATTTGATAATGAATGTCTATGTAGGATCTCAGACAAAAGTTAGAATGAATACATTTCAAATGAAAGGTTAGAAAATGAATCTAAACAAGAATATGTTGAGCTTTATAAGAAGAAGGCATTGGAAATACGTCAGTCATGTGCTAACAATGAATGAAGAAAGATTTCCTAATCAGAAAACCATCAAGTAAAAGAAAAAAACCCTATGTGCTAACTTTGCCTCGAAAGAAAAATAAATGAATGTCCTCCCTATTGCACCTATGCTATTATTTACTTTCTCTGTGTAAATTCCTAATTTTCAACTATTTCCTACTAATGGTTGATTTGGAATGTAAATCTATAAAATCTCTCTATCTAAATGTATAAAATTTATGAACTCATACCGTTCCAGAGAGAATGGCTCTGTTCTTATTACAAGTACCTTATTGCTGGTCACCTGAAAGATCAAGCAAATAATACATGGATTTAGTGAGTATTAATTTTCTCCATTTTTACTCTAAAATATACACAAATTAAAATGAAATATGGATGGACACAATATCCATTGTACAAAAAGGAAAAGTCTGCAAAGGTTCATATTTCACTGCATTAATAACAGACAACAAAAAGAATTAAAATGAAACAGCAAGTACTTCTTTTAATTATAACATCCTCAAGACTTGCAGTCTATACAATATTGTATGAGACTAAATCTGGCCTAACAAGACGTCTGTGAAGGACAAGATTCTAAGGACACTGAAGTACATCATTATCTCATGCCATCTGCACATCAAAAGTTGGCTGTCATGGAGTGCTATTTCACCTTGTCTTTTGTCTTGAAGGTACATGCTGTCATAGGTTCTCTTGTCTTGAAGGTACATGTTGTCATAGGTTCTCTTGTCTTGAAGGTACATGCTGTCATAGGTTCTCTTGTCTTGAAGATATACACTGCCATAGGTTCTCTTGTCTTGAAGGTACATGCTGTCATAGGCTCTCTTGTCTTGAAGGTACACGCTGTCATAGGTTCTCTTGTCTTGAAGATACACGCTGCCATAGGTTCTCTTGTCTTGAAGGTACATGTTGTCATAGGTTCTCTTATTTTGAAGGTACACACTGTCATAGGCTCTCTTATCTTGAAGGTACATGCTGTCATAGGCTCTTGTCTTGAAGGTACACCCTGTCATAGGTTCTCTCGTCTTGAAGGTACATGCTGTCATAGGTTCTCTTGTCTTGAAGGTACACCCTGTCATAGGTTCTCTCGTCTTGAAGGTACATGCTGTCATAGGTTCTCTTGTCTTGAAAGTACACCCTGTCATAGGTTCTCTCATCTTGAAGGTACACACTGTCATAGGTTCTCTTGTCTTGAAAGTACACCCTGTCATAGGTTCTCTCATCTTGAAGGTACATGCTGTCATAGGTTCTCTTGTCTTGAAAGTACACCCTGTCATAGGTTCTCTCATCTTGAAGGTACACGCTGTCATAGGTTCTCTTGTCCATAGCTTTAAATAGCAATCCACCTTTGTCTCTGCCTCTCTCCACCACATTTTTACCTTATATTTTCCCATCCACGATGACATTATTTATTGCAAGTTTACCATGATATCTGTGCCTTTCAGTCCAATACATCCATCTTCAGCATTGGTAGATTTGCTGAACAATTTTTGTCTGGAGAAGCAGCCATTTTTGGCCAACTTTTTTCGACTTTTAACTGCCAAGGGTTTTTTACATCCACAGAGTGCACATGAAACCTCCTGTTTTTTTTTTGCAGTAATCCGAGAGGACTAGACATCGGACCTCAATACTCCGAGAGGACTAGACATCGGACCTCAATACTCCGAGAGGACTAGACATCGGACCTCAATACTCCGAGAGGACTAGACATCGGACCTCAATACTCCGAGAGGACTAGACATCGGACCTCAATACTCCGAGAGGACTAGACATCGGACCTCAATACTCCGAGAGGACTAGACATCGGACCTCAATACTCCGAGAGGACTAGACATCGGACCTCAATACTCCGAGAGGACTAGACATCGGACCTCAATACTCCGAGAGGACTAGACATCGGACCTCAATACTCCGAGAGGACTAGACATCGGACCTCAATACCCATAGACAAGGAGAGGGTAAAGATAAAAATAAACCATGGATTCAATGTAAAAAAAAATTCCTACCGCCTGTAATGGGATTCTGGGACCTTTCTGTCTACAGGCTGGTGCCTTGCCTCTAGACCACCCAGTCCCAACAGCACACTGTAAACCACATCTATACCTAATGTCTATTTAAGGATGGACAATGAATGGATGTTGCCATATGTCAAAGCAGCAGCACCAGAACAAGAATAAAAAAACAGTTTTAATTCAAATTTTATCATCTGTTTGACCACATCCTACCTTTATTAAACAGACATTAAACATTATCATTATCATCATGTCTCTCCACAACTTTCAATCTCGACAGTTAATTATCATTTCTGTTGTTGACCTTCTGCCAAGCCATTCTCTTAGTAAGTAAGTAAAGAGCCCCGTCACGCCAAGTGGCATATAGGGAATATGGTGTTAGTGACCATAAATTTTACAGACCTTCGGCACATGATTTTTTACATTCTCTTAGGCTGTCTGGTATCTTTTCTCTTTGCTTCCCTCTATCGCTTCATCCCTCAATTTTCTCAGTTGTTACAATATATTCGAGCTGTTCTCTTCTCGTTACATGGTCAAAAAATGATGATTGTTTCTTCCTATATAGACATTAAAGCCGCGATAGCTCAGCGGTTAGTGAACTGGACTACAAAGGACAAGAGGTAGGGTTCAATCCCAACCAATAGCTTCCGGGTTCACCCAGCCTTTAACGAGTACCGGATTTTTTTCTGGGAAAGTAAAACGGCACAGGCATAATGCCGATCACGTTATCCCAAAGATCATGTGCCGAAGGTCTGTAAAATGTATGGTCCCTAACACCATATTCCCTATACGCCACTTGGCTGACGGGGGCTCTTTACTTTACCTTTATATAGACATTAAACAGAACAATATAAATACCATTCTAGCAGTTTCATCCAAAATATTGCTGACACAACCACCAAAGACAAGCACATCCCTTTGTGAAGTGACACAAACTGTGTGCCACAGCCTGGGAAACCCTGTGTGATGCACAAGCTGTGTCCAGGTAAAGGTTACTGTGTTTAACTTCCATAAGTCATCTGGAAAAGGGAGGCACAAGACAAAATACTAATGTCAGCACACTTACAGATTTATGTGGATTCTTTTTTTTTTCTGTGTTTAGTTACTTATTGCACAGAAAATTAAAATAAACCATTAATGTGTCTATAGACACATTAATGGTTTCTTTTATAATATATATATTGAGCCCTGAATTCAGTTTTTATCTCTCTGTACTGTTCACATGTTTGAAAGACATTTTCTGAAGTCTGCAAACCAATAGCCGATAGTACCACCTAGCACACTCATAAACTATAAGGTTTTATGAAACTATGAGATTTTTATAAAGTGTATGTGTCTAGTTTAGTTGACAGGTCATCCACATTGGACAAGTCCATAAATGTGTGTCTCATTTCCTTACTGCGTACACTTGCCAATGAGGCAGATTTGTTCCATTTTCAGGTGGGGGGGGAGTTAAAGGTGTCTTCCCATCTGTATCCATATTGACTCACAGCATATCCACAACACAACAGAGTGTCATTCTCAGCTTAGATTACAAAGGCTTGCTTGCTTGTGTTCACCCGATGACTAAAGTATTCTAGAGTATTCTAGTAGACTACAGAATTACTCTTCATCATCCGCCCTTAAAAGGACGTTAAGTGGGTGTATCTGCGTTGTGTTGTGGTTTACAGTATAACTGTGATATTTGCGCCTTTCGGCCAAACACATCTGACTTCAGCACGATTACAAAGGCTGTGCTCTCTGAGGCAGATGGTAAATGTGTACATATTTATGGACCCAGTATCAGCTCCATCTGGTGAAAGGTCCTGGTATTCCAGACATTAAAGCATTCATAGCTCAGCAACTTGAATTAATTTAGAAGTTGTGGAAAATTATGTGGATATTTTCAATAAAATGTTAAAAATTTTCTTGATGCATGAAGTACACATGAGAAGACAGGTTAAAAATAATTATGAAACAAAATAAATTACACATAAAAATGTATTTAACATGAATTTCCAGTTTCAAGATGGCGCGGTCATGTTTGCGTCAACATTCATTGTTACATTTTTTGCTGGAAAGATGGTTAATTCTATCTTTCCAATGCCAATAAGTGTATGGATCAGAAGTTCCACTTGGGATCTTTGCCAGCGAAGCCGAGTACATGCATGTGATCTGAAATCCTCTACAGTGTGCACAATAGTATGTTCTGTGTTGACTGCAATATACATCATCATTGGAATACCGGTCAATATGGCGGTTAGGTGACAAGAACCATTGAGGCTCAGTCTGAAAAGTGTTCCTTGTTGCAGTTTCCTCATATTGCAAGTTCGGCTTGCTGTCGGAGCTACTGAGTTAGTACTCTGTGCACACCGTGAGCTATTGTTTTTCATCCTGATCGTGTTTCGATATTCCGACTGCTTATGATGAATGATGATATCATATGACGAAGGACATTTCAGCTGCATTCACTTTTGGTGCCGCTTGGCCTTATGTCTTTTGGCATGTGCTGAAGCTGCTGTGATGGGGACTGAAGCTGCCTTTCTTTCTTTGGATCCTTCATTGAGATGAGTTTTAATTTGGATGATTTCACTGGCACGGGCAGTTGAACAATTATGGATTTTAATTTGTTTGCAGTGATACCGGGGCCGTAGACTAACCATAACCATAAAACATGTAAGAGTCACAAATGGCTTTAAAAATGTAACTAAAAATATTGTAACAAATAAAACCAATCATCACTATATAACATATTATTCCAGCAAGCACTCTGCTATTAAAGAAAGTTTACAGGAGTGCACAAATTATAGGGGAATTATGCTACTATCAGTGCCAGGAAAAATATTAAGCAGAATCATTCTGGAGAGACTAAAAGAGGCCATAGAGAAACATTTGAGAGATGAACAAGCAGGTTTTAGGAAGAACAGATCATGTGCTGATCATATAACTACTCTACGTATAATAGTTGAACAAAGTTTAGAACTAAAATCCCCACTTTATATTGGATTCATAGATTACGAAAAGGCATTTAATAGTTTAGACAGAAGAATGCTTTGGAAGTTGCTGAGTCATTATGGAATTCCCCTAAAGTTTATTAACCTGATAAAAACAATGTATGAAGGAACGAAATGTAGTGTGGCGCATGACGGGCAGCTTACAGAAGCATTTGAAATAAGAACAAGAGTAAGGCAGGGATGCCTTCTGTCTTCATTTCTCTTTCTGCTGGCCATAGATTGGATTATGAAAATAACTCAAAACAACAGAAATGGGATCCAGTGGTCACTGACCAAAAACATGATGATTTAGCATTTGCTGATGATCTAGCTCTCCTATAAAACAGCCATCAACAGATGCAGGATAAAATGAGCATACTTGATGAGAGATCACAACAGCTAGGACTAAAGATTAATAGAGATAAGACCAACATTATGAGAATTAATACAGTTGGCAATAACCAAATAAAACTAGGAGAAATACCTCCACTAGACGTACAATCTTACATATATCTGGGCAGTAATATAGATAAAGAGGGAAGAACAGAAAATGATACCAAAATAAGGATATCAAAAGCAAGAGGAGCTTTCATTGCACTAGGAAACATATGGAAATCCAAAGAAATTAGGTTAAATACAAAAATAAAAATTTTAAACTCAAATGTTAAGTCAGTCCTATTATATGGCTGTGAAACATGGAGAACAACAAAATTGACAATCACGAAGATACAGACTTTCATTAATGGATGCTTACGCAGAATAAAAGGATGGAAATGGCAGGACAAAGTCACTAACGTGGAATTATGGAAATGTACCAGTCAAATACCAGTGGATAAAGAGATACAGTGAAGACGATGGCGCTGGATAGGACACACACTACAGAAGCCAACTGAGAGTATTACACAACAGGCCCTTTTTTGGAATCCCCAGGGGAAAAGACAAAGAGGAAGACCAAGGAATTCTTGAAGAAGACAGAGAGAAGCAGAGATGAAGATGATGGGGAAAACATGGAATGATTTTTTAAAAATGGCAAAAAACAGAATGACTTGGAAAATGTTTGTTGAAGACCTATGCTCCACTGGGAGCTAAAAAAGTAGAAGAACCACTCTGCTACTCAAATATTGACAACCAAAGAAAACAGAAAAATCACCACAATAAAAATAAGATCCATCAGGATAACAGTGAATGTGATATAAATGAGACAATCAAAAATAATTCTGGATATCAAATGGTCGAAACATGTAAAATGATCGTCATCAGACAGCACTCCCTAGAGAGCAAAAACACTCAGAAGCAAAATAAAGAGGAGAAATGGCAGACCTAGAAGGAAATAGATTGATGAAATAGAAGACATCAAAATGAGCACCATAAGACAACACACACACACACACTACATACAGAGTATTGATCCAAACTCTCCATATTCCCATGACAACAGACGTAGAAGAAAGTAAAAGTAAGGACAATTTGGAAGTTTACACCAAATCTGATGAGTTTGAAGTGGTTAGTAAGGTGGCTGGGTGGTCTAAAGGTAAGACATCTGTCTCTGAACAATAAGGTCCCAAGTTTGAATCCAAACACAGGAGGTTGGAATTATTCACTTTGAATCCATGATTTCTTTGTGACAGTACACATCCCCATTCTCTGGGTAGTAATATCCAATGTCATATATATTGTCATGGACAATAGGACAACAGACAAGAAAATCACTGGAGGCTTTAGAAATGTGGTTTTACAGAAGAATGTTGAGAATACCATGGATAGCTAAGAAGAGTAATGAAAACGTTCTGAAAGAGGCCAAAGCAAAAAGAGAGCTAATTTCCAATATTAGGAAGAAACAATCATCATTTTTTTGTCCATGCAATGAGAAGAGAACAGCTGGAATATATTGTAACAACTGGGAAAATTGAGGGATGAAGAGATAGAGGGAAGCAAAGAGAAAAGATACCAGACAGCTTAAGAGAATGGCTTGGCAGAAGGTCAACAACAGAAATGATAACTGTCATGATCGAGAGTTGTGGAGAGACATGATCACCTATGCCAGCAGGCTTGGTACTTGATGATGATGGTGAATATCCAATGTCATATCTTCTTCTTTCCTTTCAGCATCGAGGGGAGATACAATTTGCGGTCTTTTGCTCTTGCGCTGCTGTTATGTTTCCTAGTGCTTCTAATATTCCATCGACCCATCTTTTTCGTGGTCGACCATTGGGTCTGGTGTTCTCACGTTTGTTGAAGACTCGTTGTGTTGTGTTTTGTTCTTTCTGCCTTGTCACGTAGCCAAACTATTTTATCTGTTGTTTCCTTATATATTCTATCTATCTATTGACCTTTCGAGCCATAGCCGGCCCATAGGGCATAGACCAAGATACACCTTCTCCTATCTGAATTTTTGTTCTAGCAGTTTTCTTTTAAAGATATTTTATCTCGCCATTTGTCTCTGTTCTGTGCAAGCAGCTCTATCTCACTGAGGGAGCCGAATCCTGCTGCTCTTGCATCTCTCATCAATGTTCTTCTCAGTGTCTCCCTGGGTCTTCCTCTTTTTCTCTTACCTGTTGTTTCCCATATGAGGGCTTGCTTTGCTAATCGGTTATTATCTCTTCTCACCACATGTCCAACATATGACCATCGTCTTTTCTTCATCACTGAAGATATTAGTGGTTGATTGGCGATTTCTCTAACTTCCTCATTATCAAATAGATTACATAGTGATAAAAGAAAGGTTCCGTAACAGTGTAAAGAAAGCCAAAACCTACCCAGGAGCAGATATTAATTCAGATCACAATCCTGTAATGATTAAAATGAAAATCAAACTAAAGAGAAACAAGCAAAAGTCTAATTCATCAACAAATCCACTAGATATAACAGCTTTAAGTCAAAAAGATATTAAAGATACATATATAATACAAGTAAAGAACACATACCAGAAGCTGCTAGAAGAAGGAATTGAACAATACAGAAGAGAAAATCCTGGTGAAAAAGTAACAACCAAATGGCAATGCATAAAGAAAAGCATACAAGAAACCTGCGACACTGTACCCAAAAGAGATAAGAATAAAAAACAAAAATGGATAACTAACACCATCTTAGAAAAAATGGAAGAAAGGAGACAAGCGAAGAACACTGCCCAATACAATAAAATAGATAATGAGATATGCAAAATGTGCAAAAAGACAAAAGAAGACTGGCTCAGCCAAAAATGTATAGAAATAGAAACTATGGAAAGCAAACAAGACTTAAGAGGAATGCACACAGAAATAAAGAGAATGACTAGTAAAAATAAAAAAGCACAGAAAGTGGATGCATTGCAAACAAAAAAGGAAAAATGCTAACAGACAATAAGGATATCATAGATAGATGGCAGGAATATATAACAGAACTATTTCAGGACCAAAGGGACAAGAAACCAGTTATAAAATATACATCAGGCTATAAAATCTTAAAATCTGAGGTGGAAAAAGCTATAAAAACAATGAAAACGGGAAAAGCAGCAGGACCTGACAGCATACAGATAGAGGTGATACAGGCACTAAAAGATTTTGGCATTGAAGTGATTACAGACATATGCAACGACATATACCACACAGGATACATACCAAATTAACTAAAAACATAAACTTTCATTGTATTGCCTAAAAAGAATGATGCAGATGAATGCAGTGACTTTAGAACAATAAGCCTAATGAGCCATGTTACAAAAATCTTGCTAAAAGTTATACAAGGAAGGATTCAGAATAAAATCAATACTGAATTAGATGAGCAGAAATTTGGATTTAGGAAAAATAGCGGACAAAAGAAGCCATATTCTGTATGAGAACATTAATCGAAAAATACACAGAAGTAAACAAACCAATATATGCCTGCTTCATAGACTACACCAAAGCTTTTGATAGAGCACACAACAAACAATTTATAGAATGCCTAAAAGAGATACATCTAGATGACATGGACATACGACTAATATGTAATCTATACTGGCAGCAAACAGCAATAATAAAATATAACAAAGAGAACTCTACACACATTGATATAAAAAGGGGAGTAAGACAGGGATGCATCCTATCACCAAGCTTGTTCAATCTATACACTGAGCAAATCTTTAAAAACATAGAGATGTCAGGCCTACAAATTAATGGAAAGATAATCAATAACCTAAGATATACTGACGATACTATACTGCTAGCAGAAAATCCTAAAGAACTACAACAATTACTTAATGAAATAAACATGACAAGCAAAAAATATGGACTATAGCTCGTTTCAAATCAGTTGCCCAACTTCAAAACGCTATTGCTCAGAAACCGTTTGTTAAATACTGTTGAAATTTTCCAAATGTTATTAGAATGCAAAAGACCCTTTAAATGTATATTTAACAAATATCTTGCAGCTGCAGTTTTCTTAAAGCGGCGAATTTCTTTGATGTTTGTCAAAATTGTAAATTGTGAACCCCTAAATAATAGAAATTACCGTAGTTGCTGGTCTATGATTAATTTTCACTAGGCAAAGTCGTGGCCGTAATGGGGAAATAACTGAATAAGGAAAAACACCAGGAGAATTATTGTCTTCTCAGTTCGAGGACGGACGATAATATCAAGGTATACCTGTATATCCAATTTTCATAGTTGTGTGGTCCTGAAAAGGACCGTTTGTTGAACTAATTTAAGGTAATATAGGGGCCAACATTGTGGGGGCTATATACTTTCATTCTGAATCAGACGAGTCTAAAAGATTAATAACTGTTTGGGGTTGAATATTCCACAAACCATCATTTTTCCAATATTCCTCTTCCTGTTTTAAGACGTGGTCTTCACATTTAGCTCAATAATCTTTGTCTATATTTAATAAAGCGAGATTAGCAAGAGTCTTTACATCGCATATTTTGAATGTTGTATTTTCATCTGCCACTTGTCCTTTTAATTTTGCCCAGATTAGTTCTATTGGATTTAAATGAGCATGGTAAGGTGGCAGCCTCAAACTTATATGACTGTGCTCTTGGATAATCTTATCTATTTGAAAAATCTTTGTCCTTTGTTTTTGCTTTACTAGAGATAGTAATTCAGGTTTTAAGTACATGTTATTAAATTGTATGTGCTCCTTTGTGAGCCATATCTTAATAGCATCTTTTGTACTGGATGACGTCTGGACTTTATCTTCAAGTGCAACAATGTTGTGGTACGCTGCATTGTCCATTATTAGGCAAGATGGTCGATCTAGTGATGGGAGAACAGAATTTTCAATCCAATGTCTAAATATGTGACCATTCATCTCAGAGTGGTAATCCCGATTGTCTACGGATTTTGAAAGAAAAATGAGCTCTGCATTCTGTATTAGTCCATGTTGTCGACTACCTGCATGAGCAATTATCAAGAGCTGTCCTTTGCTGCTAGGTATTAATCTCTTAATCTTTCTATCTGATGACTGCCATTCCCTTTGGTTAGTGTGGTGAGCATTGATCCATGTTTCATCCAAGTACACAATATCATAACCTTGCTTGCGCACCTCTTTTACTTCACGTAAGTACTTGCTTCTCATGACTACTATATGTGGCTTCTCACAGATGATGTTTCGTCCATTGGAATACTTTCTGAATGTAAAGCCTGCAGCTCTCACATTCCTCCATAATGTAGACTTTGATATTTCAATACTGTTGTTCTTTTTCAGCGAAATTTTTAATTTTCTTATTGTAACAGTTTCATTCATACCCAACATTTTGTGAATTTCACTTCTAATAAGTTCACTGTCGAAATTATCCAACATTTTTGCTCTTCCTTGTGATTTTGTATATTTTGAACATTGATGGTCACGTGCTTGAATCCAGCGATTAAATGACCGTTTAGATAAATCCAAAATGTGTCTTGTCCTATTCTCAGGGTTTTCTAAAGAATGAAATAATCTTCCTCGTTTAGCCTCTTTGCAAAAATAGTCATACATTTTTATTGCGATGTTTTGTAAACTGCACAATTTCATTTTAAGACTCATGATAAATGTTATTGTTCCACGTCTACACCTATGAATGAACGGAAATGGAACACACAATTTCTCAAGTGTCTAATTGTGTCAAAAAAAACCACGGGGAAAGCGTGCAAATACGTCAATTCTACAGTGTATGGATTTGTACTCGCTATTTTTAGTTTAAAATACTGTAAACATTAAGTTTTGACTACATCAATGGGTCGTTATAAATTTATATAAATCAAATAAGCAACAATAATAACCAAATGTTTTTTTTTTATTAAATTAATTCCCTGTTGGGTTCTAATCATTATAACTTTACATGCAAATTTTGAATATCTTACAACAAGTGGTTAAAAAGCTATCGATTTTTAAAGTTGGGCACGAGTTATGAAACAAGCTATAGATATGAATATCAAAAAGACTAAAACTATGATCATAAACAAAGAAGATACTCAAAACCCACAAGTGGATATCAAAATAGAAGGAATAGACCTGGAGACAGTTCAGAACTACAACTACCTTGGACATACTATAACCAGTGATGGAAAATGTACAACTGAAATAAACAAAAGAATAGGAATGGCAAAAAGTAATTTTAATGTCATGAAGAACATGCTAACATCAAAACAAATAACACCAGGGCTAAAACTAAGAATAGCAAAATGTTACATCTTCTCAATATTCCTATATGGTGCAGAAACATGGACATTAGACAAGAAAACAGAACAGAGAATTGAAGCCTTTGACTTGTGGATATATAGAAGAATAGGTAGAATTGGATGGAAGGAAAAGAAAACAAACGATGAAGTCTTAAAACAACTAAAAATGAAAAGAGAACTACTAAGCACAATTCAAACAAGACAAATGCGATTTTTGGGCCATGTTAAAAGACACAACAGCCTACTAAAAGTAATGCTGGAGGGGAAAATACAAGGTAAAAGAGGCAGAGGCAGACCAACATTAACATGGACGAGCAACATCAAAAGATAGACAAATCAGCCTATGACAACCTGCACCATCAAAGCAAGAGACAAAGCAGAATGGCGCTCCATGGTAGCCAACCTTCGTTGTGGAGAAGGCTCTCGATGATGATTTAATACAGAGAGAGCCACGGTAGTTCAGTAGTTAGTGAACTGGACTACTAAGGATAGGAGGTTGGTCGGGTTTGATCCTGATTGATGGCTTCAGGTTCACCCAGACTTAAAAATAGGCACCAGATTTTTTTCTGGGAAAGTAAAGTGGCATGGGCGAAATACCAACAACAATTATGCGCCAAAGGTCTATTAAAAAAATATGGGCGCTAACACCATATTCCCTGTACACCACGTGGCATAACGGGGCACCTTACTTTTTACTATTTAACATTGTGGTTTCTGTGGATGCTGCAAGGGCTAAGAAAAATAGACTGGTGGGCTGGATCTGATCTGTGGGCTGCAATTTGGCCACCACTGGTCTAAATAGTGTTTGTACCTCTGTCAAAGTCCTTTGTTCTACCCATCTCTTGTAGGTTGTTTATGAAACATGACTGATCCGTTGACTGTCCATCAACCAATATTGTGGAATAATAAAATGATAACCTACACTTACCTAATGGCAATCTGTTATTATCAAATCCACCAAACAACAATAAATCTGTCTTGTTGAGCCGTGACATTGAATGCCATGACCTTCCATCAGGCTGAATACCTGGACAAGATATTCTGTAAGAAACAGGAGACTTTGATATTTTCCTGATTCTTAATTAATCACAAACTATGTAGAAAAGGAAACAATTGCACATCAATGACTCGCTATTAATTTTACATTGTCTCAGAAATGGGAGAGATAAAGGGAGGAACAGAATAATAGATAGTGAGAGAGAGAGAGAGAGAAGGGAAAAATACTAAAATGTCTAATCTCATTGCAACCTAGGCCTTACAGTTTCTTTTCTCACTCATTCTATCTTTCTTCTTCTTCTCATTAACCTCATTTTATAGCCATTTGAATGTGACAAAGTTCTCACCCTTCCTCTTCTAGCAGCCACAACCATTACTGTGTGATGCTGTAGAATTTCCTGGATATTTTCACCCCCATTTGAGCCTGCCTCAGACTTTACATTCTTCTCTTTTAATACGTGCCTTAATGGTATGGAATCACAAGGCATTCTCTTCAGGCGGGTAAACCATTTTATTTGTTGCGTTCTGCATGTAATTCCAGACTGATTCTATACCAGTTCTTTTTCTTACAGTATCATTTATAACATATGGCTATTTTTATTTATAACAAAAGTGATAGTCATGAAGATACAGACTTCCATTAATGGATGCTTGCACAAAATAAACTGATGGAAATGACAGGGAAAAATCATTAACTTAGATCTATGGGAAAGTACAAGACAAATATCAGTTGCCAATATGATGGTGGTGGGTCAGGTACACACTGTGGAAACCAACTGAGAGTATTAAATGACAAGAACTTTTTTGGAATCTCCAGGTGAGGTGACTAAGAGAAAGGCCAAAATATACTCGAAGAAGACTGATGGAAGCAGAGATGAAGAGGGTGGGGAAGACATGGAACGATTTTAAATGAATGGCAAACAACAGGACGGGGAGCCGTGATAGCTCAGTGGTTAGTGAAATGGACTACAAAGGACACGGAGAAGGGTTCGATCCCAATCGACGGCTTTCGGGTTCACCCAGCCTTAAATGGGTACTAGATTTTTTTCTGGGAAAGTAAAGTGGCACGGGCGTAATACCCCAAAAATCATGTGCTGAAGGTCTGTAAAATTTATGGTCACTAATACCATATTCCCTATACGCCACTTGGCATGACGGGGGCTCTTTACTCTTTCTTACTTTTAAGCAACAGGATGGCTTGGAAAGTGCTTATTGAAGAACTATACTCCACAGGGAGCTGAACAGAAGAAGTAATATTTGTAATATTGTCTCTTCTGATCACCCAAGCTGCTTTCTTAAACATCTAAATTCTGTGGCAACTAGTTTTTGACCCTGAGGTATTTTTCAATGAATGACATTCCCAAATACTATCTGGGTAGACTCTCTAAAGGGAGTTGTGACAGCGCAGTGATTAGTGAACTGGACTACTAAAGATGAAAGGTCAAGTTTGATTCTATCGACGGCTTCCTGGTTCACCCTGCCTTAAATGAGTACTGAAAGAAAAGTAGCAAGGGCATAATATTGACCATATAATGTGCTGAAGGTTTATAAAAAAAATAGGGGGCACTAATGCCATATTTATTCCCTATGTGCCACGTGACGTGACACTTATCTTTTTTCTGACTCTCTAATACACTTAATTTCTGAAGGTACTGTAATGAGAGGCAAAAAATTCAGACAAAGAGTTAGAAATATTAAAGTTTCTTATGAATACGCCAATCCCATACATCAGATAGAAATACACAATGTACTCTACCTGCCACTCCAGGTGTGTGATTCCAAATTCAGACAATGTAAATCATTCAGTCTTTTTGTCTGGTGACGACCTCCAAAGATGAAGACATTATTGTCAACACAAACAGAAGAATGTGCTGCTCTCTCTTTAGGCTTTGGACCCTGACAAGAAAAACAACAAGCACATTTGGTATTAAAATATAAACTAAAATGATGAAAATGGAAACCAGAAAATAAAAATATAAGTTTCTCAAATGCATATAACATATATATTAAGATGAACAGTGCAATAGCTAATTTAGACAGAGTCCAAATGATATGTATTTGTTGATCTCTTCCAATAAAATGAAAAGAGAATTATCAGCTTTTAGTGATTTCAATTTAAACCTTCACAACTTTCTTGATTATGATCCTTCAAGCACCACTAGATGTCACAAAGGACCCATAGAGTTTTTTTCCATCCCTCTCTATTCTGAGCAACAAATCTATGTTAATAGAAGTGAGAAAGAGACTTCATCAGTGCTATATAGAGCCAATTCTGATCTATGGAAGTGAATCATGGACAGTAGACAAACAAATGAAAAGACAATTAGAGGCCACAGAGATGGGAATGTTGAAAGTTCCCTGGACAGGTAAAAAGACCAATGAAGAAATTCTCAAAGAGGCCAGCATAAAAAGGGAGCTCCTAAGAAACATCAGAAAGAAACAATCAACATTTTTCGGGCACATCATGAGAATAGGAAAGTTGGAATATTTGGTTACAACTGACAAAATACAGTGAAAGAGAAATCGTGGACGACAAAGAGAGAAAATAGCTTGTTATCATGGCATGGAAAACAGTCAACAACAGAACTAATACGATGCACGGTAGATAGAAGATTGTGGAAGGACATTGATTGCCTATGTATGGCACATGATAATGATGATGTTTCTCCAAAGTAAAGTGCAGTATTCTATTCTATTCTATTTCATTTATAGAACAAGTTTCATTGCAGTCAAGACATTTCCATATCCACTCCACCATATATCACAGCATTTCTCAAAATACATTTGTAAATTCTGATCACAATGTCACTCCGTGCACATCCTACTCGACTGCACAGGTGATGATTCCAAACCTCCTTAGTCACCTTTTACAACATGCCTGGCAGGTAAAAGTGGCTTTATTCTTTTCTCCCCTCACCTTGGGGGCCCTGGTAGCCAAGCGGTAAAGGATAGGTTAAACCTATGGATAGTAAGGTCAAACATTTTTTTTTCTTTTGGAGGTGAATTAAAAACTGACCTGAAAATTCCATCGTGACAACAATAACAACAAGGATAATAAGTCGCCTTTATTATTTAACACTTAGAATCTTCCCCCTTCCTCTCCCCCAATACACAAGCAGATCTCAGAAATGGGAGAAATATAGTAACAACAGATAATTTACATAGTATTTAATTTCAGAGTTTCTTAAAACTAACATCTGCAAAGATATTTTTTTTAAATTGTAAAGTTAAAATACCTTGCAGACAATGTTTACCCACACAAGCTCTTCTGTGTCAAAGTACAGAAGTTGATTATTCCAGCCTCGATATGCCTGCCATAGAAAGAGAGATACAAGAAAAACAAACAATATAGTTAGATTGTTTTATACATCATTATCATCTAGCTAATCAGTCCAAAGACTGATATTAAAATCACCTGATTCGGGTAAAGAATGACACTCCAAAGGCTTTCTCTGACAGTGGCGGTGTAGTGTTCCAGTATAATGACATATCATACCCAAATATTTATGTGAACACTATTGTAATCACCATACAAGCGACAATGGCACACAGTAAGTTTGAGTTCTCACCGACCTTTTCACAGGACGGGAGTGCACTGACGGTGTGTGAGGTGCAAACATTTACAGACACCTATTGTCTGGACGGGCATTCTTGGTCGTTTTGTACAGTGTGTGGTGGGAATAGCAAAGGCTGCACCGTCATCATCGGTACGTGTCACTTCAACTGTTCACATGGGATCTATGGACACGACTGCTCCGGGTCTTGTCTTAGTGTCAGTTCTTTATGTGAGGAAAATCCGGAAAATGCCAACATTGCAAACATCCTGGCTATACCTGTGATGACACTTGTCCTGATGGTAATTTTGGGCTACAGTGCGAACAGACGTGTTCTGATGGCTGTGACATCATATGTGACACAGAAAGAGCAGACTGTACGCTCAAGGAAGCGTACTACGGGCCAGACTGCACTCTCAAATGTCCTGACCACTGTTTCAACGACACCTGTGAACAGTCAACCGGGATCTGTTCATGCAAGGGAACGTTCTACGGGTCAGACTGCACTCTCAAATCTCCGTACAACTGTTTGGACGATATCTGTTAACAGTTCATGGGGGCCGGCGTCTCGTATGTCGATGATTCCCACGTTAAGAAGAGTCTGCCGGCTACAACAAACCCAAGCATATGGATACCTTAATGTGTACTGGATATTTTCTTTCTGTGCTGGACATGGTTCATTTCTTGGTGTGTTTCATTGCTAGCCATGGCTCATATCTTGGCTTGTGTGTGTGTGTGTGCTGGCCATGGCTCATATCTTGGTGTGTATCATGTTAGTCATATCTCATATCGTGGAGTGTCCGTGTTAATCATGCCTCATATCTTTAAGTGTGTATGTGTTTAGTCATATCTCATATCTTAGTGTATATCTGTGTTAGTCATGTGTCATATCTTTGTGTGTGCATGTTTGGGCTAGTGATATCTCATATCTCTGTGTGTATGTTTATGTTAGTCATATCTCATATCTTTGTGTGTGCATGTCTGTGTATGTCACATCTTATATCCTTGTGTTTGCATGGCTATGCTAGTCACATCCCATATCATTGTCTGTGCCTATCTATGTTGGTCATATCTCATATCTTTCTTTGTGTGCATGCCCATGTTAGACATGTGTAATTTCTTTGTGGGTGCATGTCTATGTCAGTCATATCTCATATCTTTATGTGCATGTTTATGTTAGTCATGTGTCATATATCTTGATGTATGTCAGTGTTAGTCATGCCTCGTATCGCTATGTGCATGTCTGTGTTTGTCACATCTCATATCTTTGTGTGTGCATGTCTATGTTAGTCACCTCTAGTGACTCGGGCAGATGGTGCTCGTAAACCTGGGAGGGCCGACCATCTAAGGGCAGAATCCCCCTACAGAAAAGATCACCTGCTGCCTTGCAGGAAGATTGGGGACAATCAAAGGCTAGGGAAAGCAAACCTGAATAAAATGCTGGCTGAAATCGGATGCACTGGGCCACTGGCGCAGAACACAGTGCAACGTTTTTAACGGGTGTTCAATCAGAGTGGATCTGGCAGACTCTAATTGTGATGTTCTGTTTGTAACACACCTAACCTGACAGCTGAGTTCATGTGAGGAGCTGGAATCCTACTCTGATTGGCTCCTGATCGCAAAGAGAAGAAGAAGAGAAATCACCTGATAATGCTATTTGACTACAGAGTGGAGTATCAAAGATCAATTCTTTGAGGAGATAATATGATGTCTATTATGCTAGTCTTCTACAACAACATAATGGATTCTTCATTTCTATCTATCTATCTAATGACCTTTCGAGCCGTAACCGGCCCATAGGGCGTAGACCAAGATACACCTTTTCCTATATGAATTTTTTGTTCTAGCAGTTTTCATTTAAAGATATTTTATCAAATCTCGCCATCTGTCTCTGTTCTGTGCAAGCAGTTCCATCTCATTGAGGGAGCCGATTCCTGCTGCTCTTGCCTCTCTCATCAATGTTCTTCTCAGTGTTTCCTTGGGTCTTCCTCTTTTTCTCTTACCTGTTGTTTCCCATATGAGGGCTTGCTTTGCTATTCGGTTATTATCTCTTCTCATCACATGTCCAACATATGACCATCGTCTTTTCTTTATTACTGAAGATATTAGTGGTTGATTGGCGATTTCTCTAATTTCCTCATTTGTTTTGAATTCGTTCCCTTCATTTCCCTTCTTCTTATTACTATGTTAACATCTTCATTCACATCTTATGATAAATTTGACCTCTTTGGCTCCATAAAGCTTTGATTGTAAAGTTGAGTCTTTGGGACGATGATTCCTTTCTAAGTGGTTGCCTATTGCACAATCCTGTTGCATATATTCAGCGGTTGTATCATTCATCCCACATGAACACAGTGATGAGTCTGACAGTTAAAGTTTATGCATGTGTTTATTCAGTTTACTATGATCTGCTCTATTGCTTGAAAATAATAGTTTGTCTTAGTAACATGGTAGTCATCACTGGGATGATTCTGACTCCCTTCTATTGGTCCGAGAGACTCTCTTTATTACAATAGTTTAGTAACTAAACTAATTACTATAGAAGTCATTAAATAAGATTTACTCATGAGGTACTACCAAAGATTTGTTCAAGAGGTGCTACCAAATATTTGTTCAAGAGGTGCTAGCAAAGATTTGTTCAAGAGATGCTACCAAAGATTTGTTCACAAGGTGCTAGCAAAAATTTGTTCAAGAGGTGCTAGCAAATATTTGTTCACAAGGTGCTAGCAAAGATTTGTTCAAGAGGTGCCACCAAAGATTTACTCATGAAGACCAACGATGTTGCTCACAGGGTGAAACCAAGTCTCTCTCTCCGAGTTCAAGAAGTATTTGGTCATGATATGTCTTTTTCCCTGTTGCCAAGATAAAGTTTGCAGTCCTCTTCAGGTCTTCGTATTGTCCCCACAATTTTTGTTGTATGTCTATGTCACTGGGCCAAGTTTAATGTTGAAGTTCAGCATAGTAGTTACACAACTGAAGAAGGTTTCATAGGATCTTGATCCCTGTTCTGGTATTAGTGTGGGTTATTCCTAGGTGGCAAAGGTGGCTCAGAATTTCCAATGACTTGTTCTGAGGCAGAAATCTGGTCTTAGCATGCCGTGGCAGCAGGCGTAAGGGATGCACATAATAGTCTTGGCCTCTCTGTAACTCAATGGATGGGTGAAAGGGGCACAACTAACATTAAATGTACATGTTGATAGCAAACAGTTGCTGGAGTTGTCAAGTGCTCTGAAGAGATCCACAGGAAACAAAAAGAAATGACATGCAGTTTGTTATGATAGAAGATTAAAGACACACAGGCAAGGGATAACGAGGTTAGAATAGCAAAAAAAAGGGATGGGTATTGTGGATCTGACCTGGGGGCTTCCTGCAAAGGAAGATCATGGACCATGCAGAACAGAAGGTCCTTGTTGCTGTCCTACAAGACATGGTTCTCCGCTAATTGTGGTTCCTACTCTGTCCCTGCAGCTGCTTTGTCACACTTTAAACAGTTTCCACCTTCTGATATTATCATCGGATTGTGAGTCCTTTACAGAGCATTACTCTCATTACAGCCTGTGTGAAACAATCTGTGCCTATAATCAGATTTCCAACTTCTGTTGTCAAGTTCAAGGTTTCTTTGTTGTCTTGAAACCAGCTTCATCTTGGTCTGTCCCAGTCTCATCATCATGGAATTATCTTTCCTCTTCTTTCTTTTATTTTTCTGCTGTTGCCTTGAAGCACTGCAGGAGAAGGGAGGAATGTATAATATAATCTAATGTCTGTATATGTTGTATCACTTGTTATTTTAGTTGCGTCCCTTTGAGATGTAGTGTCATTCTTGGATGTATCTGTATGGTGTTTTTGTTCTTGCATATGTCTTTTATTCCATCTCTTAAATGAAAAGACAATTAGAGGCCACAGAGATGGAATTTCTCTAAAGAATGTTGAAAGTTCCCTGGACAGCTAAAAAGACCAATGAGGAAGTTTACAAAGAGGCCAACACAAAAAGGTAGCTCCTAAAAAACATCAGAAAGAAGCAATCAACATTTTTCAGGCACATCATGAGAAGAGGAAACTTGGAATACTTGGTTACAATTGGCAAAATACAGGGAAAGAGAGATCGCGGACGACAAAGAGAGAAAATACTGGATAGCTTGGTGTCATGGCATGGAAAACAGTCAACAACAGAACTGATACGATGCACTGTAGATAGAAGATTGTGGAAAGACATGATCGCCTACACCAACTGGTATGGCACATGATGATGATCCATCACTTCCTTGGTCTTCCTCTTGAACTCTCCCGTGATATTTTGAGGCAGAAAGCTTTTGGTATTGTTTGGTCTGGTTTAATTTTAACCACCTGTCTATTCATCAGCAACTTACATACCACCTCTCTCTGTACCCACTTCAGTTTCACCATTTCTCTTCTTTTCTACCTCTCCATGTACTAAACTTCTAGTGCACCACTTCTCTATTACTTAACTTCCTACAAACCCCTTCTCTATCGATCTACTTCTGGCCTACCACCTCTCCATTAATCTACTTATATTTATATCTCCACTTCCGGTGCACAATTTCTGTACTCTCCCAACTTCGAGTATACCACTTCTCCTTCACTATACGTTAACAACCCCCACCCCTCCCTTTCTATGTATCTACTTCTCTATTCATCCACATCTAGTACATCCACTTTTAGTATTTCACCTCTCTTTATCATTACCTACTTGTACAGGCTGAGATAGTTGCATCACCCATTTGTACAGACTGAGATAGTTCCATCACCCATTTGTACAGACTGAGATAGTTCCATCACTCACTTGTACAGGCTGAGATAGTTCCATCACCCATTTGTACAAGCTGAGATAGTTCCATCACCCACTTGTACAGGCTGAGATAGTTCCATCACCCATTTGTACAGGCTGAGATAGTTCCATCACCCATTTGTACAGGCTGAGATAGTTCCATCACCCATTTGTACAGGCTGAGATAGTTCCATCACCCATTTGTACAGCTGAGATAGTTCCATCACCCATTTGTACAGACTGAGATAGTTCCATCACCCACTTGTACAGACTGAGATAGTTGCATCACTCATTTGTACAGACTGAGATAGTTCCATCACCCATTGTACAGGCTGAGATAGTTCCATCACTCATTTGTACAGGCTGAGATAGTTCAATTACCCACTTGTACAAGCTGAGATAGTTCAATTACCCACTTGTACAGGCTGAGATAGTTCCATCACTCACTTGTACAGACTGAGATAGTTCCATCACCACTTGTACAGGCTGAGATAGTTCAATTACCCACTTGTACAGGCTGAGATAGTTCCATCACTCACTTGTACAAGCTGAGATAGTTCAATTACCCACTTGTACAGGCTGAGATAGTTCCATCACCCACTTGTACAGGCTGAGATAGTTCCATCACTCACTTGTACAAGCTGAGATAGTTCAATTACCCACTTGTACAGGCTGAGATAGTTCCATCACTCACTTGTACAGGCTGAGATAGTTCAATTACCCACTTGTACAGGCTGAGATAGTTCCATCACCCACTTGTACAAGCTGAGATAGTTCAATTACCCACTTGTACAGGCTGAGATAGTTCCATCACTCACTTGTACAGACTGAGATAGTTCCATCACTCACTTGTACAGACTGAGATAGTTCCATCACCCACTTGTACAGGCTGAGATAGTTCCATCACCCACTTGTACAGGCTGAGATAGTTCCATCACCCATTTGTACAGGCTGAGATAGTTCCACCACCCATTTGTACAGGCTGAGATAGTTCCATCACCCATTTGTACAGACTGAGATAGTTCAATTACCCACTTGTACAGGCTGAGATAGTTCAATTACCCACTTGTACAGGCTGAGATAGTTCCACCACCCATTTGTACAGGCTGAGATAGTTCCATCACTCACTTGTACAGGCTGAGATAGTTCCATCACCCATTTGTACAGGCTGAGATAGTTCCATCACCCATTTGTACAGGCTGAGATAGTTCCATCACCCATTTGTACAGGCTGAGATAGTTCCATCACCCATTTGTACAGGCTGAGATAGTTCCATCACCCATTTGTACAGGCTGAGATAGTTCCATCACTCACTTGTACAGGCTGAGATAGTTGCATCACTCATTTGTACAGGCTGAGATAGTTCCATCACCCACTTGTACAGGCTGAGATAGTTCCATCACCCACTTGTACAGGCTGAGATAGTTCCATCACCCACTTGTACAGGCTGAGATAGTTCCATCACCCATTTGTACAGGCTGAGATAGTTCCATCACCCACTTGTACAAGCTGAGATAGTTCAATTACCCACTTGTACAGGCTGAGATAGTTCCATCACCCACTTGTACAAGCTGAGATAGTTCCATCACCCACTTGTACAGGCTGAGATAGTTCCATCACCCATTTGTACAGGCTGAGATAGTTCCATCACCCATTTGTACAGGCTGAGATAGTTCCATCACTCATTTGTACAAGCTGAGATAGTTCCATCACCCATTTGTACAGGCTGAGATAGTTCCATCACCCATTTGTTCAGGCTGAGATAGTTCCATCACCCATTTGTACAGGCTGAGATAGTTCCATCACCCATTTGTTCAGGCTGAGATAGTTCCATCACCCATTTGTACAGACTGAGATAGTTCCATCACCCATTTGTACAAGCTGAGATAGTTCCATCACCCATTTGTACAGGCTGAGATAGTTCCATCATTCACTTGTACAGGCTGAGATAGTTCCATCACCCATTTGTACAGGCTGAGATAGTTCCATCACCCATTTGTACAGGCTGAGATAGTTCCATCACCCACTTGTACAGGCTGAGATAGTTCCATCACCCACTTGTACAGGCTGAGATAGTTCCATCACCCATTTGTTCAGGCTGAGATAGTTCCATCACCCATTTGTACAGACTGAGATAGTTCCATCATTCACTTGTACAGGCTGAGATAGTTCCATCACCCATTTGTACAGGCTGAGATAGTTCCATCATTCACTTGTACAGGCTGAGATAGTTCCATCACCCATTTGTACAGGCTGAGATAGTTCCATCACCCATTTGTACAGGCTGAGATAGTTCCATCACCCACTTGTACAGGCTGAGATAGTTCCATCACCCACTTGTACAGGCTGAGATAGTTCCATCACCCACTTGTACAGGCTGAGATAGTTCCATCATTCACTTGTACAGGCTGAGATAGTTCCATCACCCATTTGTACAGGCTGAGATAGTTCCATCACCCATTTGTACAGGCTGAGATAGTTCCATCATTCACTTGTACAGGCTGAGGTAGTTCCATCACCCGCTTGTACATGCAGACAGACAACACAGACATCCTGACACATACTACAGGACTGCAACATATTCAGGCAGTTGCAGAAGGAACACAGACAGCAATGCGCACCCACACCCAACTGTTTGGAAGCATCAAGGAATTCTCAAAAACAGCAACTACAAAAAAAAAGTTTATTTTTGTAAACATGAAACAAACAACAACCAAAAAGAGGACAAAAACAAAAGAATGGAAACAACGTGATCAGTCATGCTAAATGAACAGCTATATTTAAACATAATGCGTTCTACAGAAAAAGTGATGACTTAAAGTGAAAAAGAGACAAAATCACTCGTCTTGTTTGCAAAGCTGAAAATCCTAGTTGTCTTTTATTGTATCTAGCACACAAAGTACTTACCACGGCTTCCTCTGAAAATGAATCACTATCTTTTTCCCATAAATGTGCATACGGAGGAGGACCAAACCCTCCAAAGCAATAGATTCTAATACGAGAAAAGAATAACAGTGTAAGTCAGGCATGTGCAGATAAAACACAATAGAAGATTGGATATTATTAACTGATCTTCATCTCATCTGAAAAAAATGTATCAAGAGAAATTAATCTGGTGACAGAATCATAATCATCATTGTGAGCCTTGCAGTGTTAACAATAAATTTCATTCACAACCATCTGTCCTTTCAACATTTCAGTATTTCACATAGTCTTTGTTTTTTTTTTTAAAATAGCTTAGTTATTTCATTTCTAATTTTCCTCCTGTTTCCATCAACTTCATATGTCTTTTCCACTGTCAATAAGCTGTACCTTCTAAGTACAAATCTAATAAATTCAGATGCCTTAATTTTATTGCTGTTTCATTTATTGTCAGATTCTGCTTCACAGCTTCATATAATTTCTTATCTGTCTATAAAGTAAGGGAAGCAGACTTCTTAGAAACAAGAAATTATTTAAATTGCTTGTACATTGTCTATGATACACATCGATATTGGAATATTGGTCCCAAATACCACTACAAATTTGTCAACTTGGTTTTCAGCCTCTGAAAATTTGTTCTAGCCTTGGAGATACTAATTTGTTCTTCTCTCTGACATCTTCCATCATTATTTACAAGGGTAGAGCACTGGCCATGTTACATCTAAATACTGTGGCCTAGTACATTGAGATTTGATTTTATTCCCCAAAAAACATGTATGCCATGAATGAGTCACTTTCACCTTCAAGCATAAACATAACATCAAAAAATGTTTGCTATCTTTGACTCTACTGTAATTGCTCTTTTAAATGTCTCTCAGGACCTTTTTCCGTGTTGTGGTATTACCCACATAAGGGTTTGCTTTGTGATTCTTCTAGATATGCTGATTCTTTACTAGAACAACTGGAAATACATACAAACATACATACATACATACACATGGACAGACACATATGTGTATGTATGTGTGTATATATATATATTAATATAGTAAATAATTAAAATCTGTCCCTCCATACACAATCATCATCATCATCAAGTGCCATACCGATTGGCATAGGCGATCATGACCTTCCATAATCTTTTATCCACAGTGCACCGTATCAATTCCATTTGTTAACTGTTTTCCATGCCATGTCACCAAGCTATCTAGTATTTTCTCCCTTTGTCGTCCGCCATCACTCTTTCCCTATATTTTACCAGTTGTAACCAAATATTCCAACTTTCCTTTTCTCATGATGTGCCCGAAAAATGTTGATTGTTTCTTTCTGATGTTTCTTAGGAGCTCCCTTTTTGTGCTGGCCTCTTTGAGAATTTATTCATTGGTCTTTTTAGCTGTCCAGGGAACTTTCAACATTCCTCTGAGTAATTCCATCTCTGTGGCATCTAATCGTCTTTTCATTTCTTCATTTACTGTCCATGATTCCCTTTCCATAGGTCAGAATTGGCTCTCTATAGCACTGATGAACTATCTTTCTCACTTCTATTGACATAGACTCCATATACAATAAGTTAGTGATAACATAATTGCACTCAATGATTTTAGATACCTGTTTCCATACACCCACGCTGAGGCCTTATCACGAGGAGATATTCTTGGTTCCGCTATACAAACTTGCTCCCAATTCAGTTCAATCAGATTAAGCCGATGCATATCATTAATATCTCCAAAATAAGTGTGTCCACAGAAGATGTACCAGTAAGGCCACATAAGGGCACTGCAGGCGCCCGATCTACTTAGTGGTGCCTGTCCGGAAACTTTGTACCGCATCCTGTTGATACAAAATCAAGACGTCACAAAGCAAAAAAAAAAAAAAAAAAAAAAAACAGTTGCAGAAAATGTTTAGTTGGACAAAATATGTATGCATGCATGCACGTATGCACACACACACACATATATATATATTTATTGCCTTTTGAGCCAAAGACAGCACACAGAGCAGATATTTTAGACTCTCCATGTCTGATAATCTTTGTTACCTTGTGTCAGATTTTGCACAGGAACCACATTGTATCTTGCCCTTTAATAGGCGAGCCACTCAATCCCAGTAAAGAAGCTAAAGCCTGCTGTTGTTGCCTCTCATCGCAATGCTCTTTTTAGTGTTTCTTTAAGTCTGCCTCTTTTTCTTTCGGGTATGGTTTATATATTTGAGGCCCTGCTCTGAGATTCTCTTGTTGTCTCCTCTCATTACATGGCCAACATATGACCACCGTCTTCTCTTGATTATAGATTATATTTCTCTTATTTCAACACTAATCTTGAATTCATTCCATGATATATGAAGTATTTTCTTGGGGCATTTTTGTTTTCAAATGTATTCAATTTATTTTCTATCTATTAGTTGCTTTCCAACTCTCACATACATAAGTAAGGGTGGATAATATATTTAATTTGAAAATCCTGAGCTTTGTTTTTATGCTTTGTAATTTTGAGTTCCTTATTTTTTTTAGTATTTCTGAAAGTCATCACTGTCTTTACTATTCCGATTCTAATTTCTTTCTTTATAAACAAACAAACACACACACGCATGCACACACACAGATATATATATATATATATATATATATATATATATATATATATATATATATATATATATAGACATACAAAATCAGCAACAAAGAATTGATCAAAAAGTACAACCAAAAGTAGATGCAAATAGCAGTAATAAGCTATATATCTATCTATCTATCTATTGTCCCTTCGAGCCGAAGACGGCACATAGGGCAGAACCACAATCTCAAAAACAGAAACCTTGCATGCCAAAATGGCACATATTGCAGAGATCACACTGCTCTAAAATCTATGGCTCAGTTTCCATAACAATACTTTTTACAATAGCAGCTGATTCAATCATGCTCCTCCAACATTAGTGACCTTATTTAAACTCAAAGCCATGGGAACAGTAAAAATTGTGCCTGCTCTACTATTTGGCACAAGAAAAAATGTATAAAGAACGAAATTAATCAAATCAAATCAAAGCCTGGAGGCGAAGGCGTGCTTCACAGCACCAAAGCTGGAAGTTGTCAGCATCCCACAGCTGATGGCTTGCGCCAGGATCGGTGAACCAGAACCATCCAGACCCTGCTCCACCTCTCCGTGGTGCCTCTAGTATCAGACTAGCCTAGTCTGGCCAAGCGAGTAGGGATCAAAGAGGGAAGACAACCAGGTACTCAAAAATGCCATGCTGAAGTCAGATATGTTGGGCCGAAAGGCGCAAATATCACAGTTATACTGCAAACCACAACACAACGCAGACACACCCACTTAACATCCTTTTAAGGGCAGATGATGTAGAGGAGGTGTACTCCTTTAGTCATCGGGCGAAATCAAGCAAGCAAATCAAAGCCTTTTAAACCCCTTTTGGAGCATAGGCCATGGACAAGATCTCTCCATCCATCCTTATTCTTGGATATTTTCTCTACTTCTTTCCAGTCTAGGTCAACGTTCTTGAAGGCTTCCGTGACTTCTCTTCTCCATGTATTCCAGTCTTTCTCTTTCTCTGTAGATTTCATGACAGCACATGTCTTGCTACTCTGGCATTATATTTCTTAGTGTGTGTTCGATCCATCTCAATTTTATATTTATATGTTGCTCAAGCGGCTCTAGTTTTATTTGTTCCCAGATATCTTCATTTCTAATCTTGTCATTCACGTGTGACATAACATAACAAAAAGAGCTCACCTACTGGGAATTGATGCAAACTAGCAAAATAGTCCAACATGAAAGAAAGTCAAGAACATACAAATTAAATAAATGGTAACAGTGGTAAAAAGCTGATAAATTTAATGATCTATGACACAAGATGATGATGTGTACACCTATTTTATTAACTAATCATAGCTCAAATATTAATTCTGCTCCTTACCATACATCCAAGTCCAAATTATAGACCCACAGGACAGTTGTGTCACAGTATGTTGATTCATTAGTGTCCTGAATAAACAAATTGGAAAATGCTATGAAATATACATGAATGTTATTTTCAGTATTACTGAATTTAACTATTTTATACAAATATCAATGTTGTGTTTTGGATAATGTACATTATCATCTCTTATACAAATGAGTTTATTTTTTACATTTAGTAAACAATGAGTTTTTTTTCATAAATGATAATAAACATGACATTCATAAAGCAGAAGGTAATTTAAAACTATTACAGGTAATGACCATTTGGTCTAGAATTATGATGATTTATTTTACATTATTCATTCAACCATACCATCCATTTTATATAACAAACCAACACATTTCAAGAAAAGAAGACCATCATGAAAGCTATGAGGAAGACTGGCCAACAAAATGGCTATTATCTTACTCTATATTTATAGCCTTGAACAAGTAGAACAAGTGATCTTACTCTGCTTCAGAACAGGATACATACAATAGACTAAACAACCATTAGTGCAGACTGAGAAAGTCCCAACACCCATGTTGCCAAGTTTGCTGGGTTCACCCGAACCTATATACATATATAAAATAAAATGAACGTGGTCAATCATGTTTAAATGACGATGAACTATCAGCAAGACATTAACTCTTTCCATAAAAAAGCTTTTTATCAATGCAATGAAAGAGATTTCAGAGACAAAATTTTTAATGGTTTTAAGAATCAATCTACATATTTATATTTATCTAACATATAACATATTATATATATATGAAATCTTACAAATATCTAGGCAGTAATAAAGATAAAGAGGGAGGAACAGAAGATGATACCAAAATAAGGATATCAAAAGCAAGAGGAGCTTTCATTGCACTGGGAAACATATGGAAATCCAAAGAAATTAGGTTAAATACAAAAATAAAAATGTTCAACTCAAATGTTAAGTCGGTCCTATTATATGGCTGTGAAACATGGAGAACAACAAAATTGACAATCATGAAGATACAGACTTTCATTAATGGATGCTTACGCAGAATAAAAGGATGGAAATGGCAGGACAAAAGCACTAACATAGAATTATGGAAATGTACCAGTCAAATACCAGTGGATAAAGACTGGTACATTTCAATTTCAGTGAAGACAATGGCGCTGGATAGGACACACACTATGGAAGCCAACTGAGAGTATTACACAACAGGTCCATTTTTGGAATCCCCAGGGGAAAAGACAAAGAGGAAGGCCAAGGAATTCTTGGAGAAGACAGATAGAAGCAGAGATGAAGATGATGGGGAAGACATGGAATGATCTTAAAAGAATGGCAAAAAACAGAACGACTTGGAAAGTGTTTGTTGAAGACCTATGCTCCACTTGGAGCTAAAAAGGTAGAAGAAGATAAAAGAAGATATATATGAAGTTTTAGATAACTGAACAAGGAATTAGATTTCCCCAATACCAAGATGATATAAGGTATGTAACAAGAATATGGTTTGATGATGGTTCACACTAATCAAATTAAGAGTGACGCACTATACGGTGAAACACATGCGCCCGATATCGACATGGTGCACAGTGCGGTGAAACGTATGAAAAGAGTTAATAATCTATGAAGGACATGCAGAGGTGATATCAAAAAATGCTATGGGAGAACCGAGCTTCAGATCATTCTATTCATTAATATTTGTGTTGATGAGAACTCTAGATGATGAGTCAGTGACTCACGGTGAATATATGCATCATGATCAGTGTAAAAAAGCTGATCAAGATCCTACAACTCTATATGGTGGCTTCATAACTTATCAGCCTTTTGGCCAAGTAAGTTGGGACCAGAAATTAAAGACAACTCAGTATAGAAATATTATGTGCTGAAGTCAGAAGACATAGAACGAAAGGTGCAAATACCTCAGCTTGTTATCAACCATGACACAGTGCATCTACACTTGCTTAATATCTTTTAATGGACAGATGACAAAGGTGAGTAATCATCAGGCAAACACAGAAGAAGCAGTAGTACAGAATATGCTAATAGGTCTGTTCAGAGAGGACAGACATCAAGATAGCGATTGTCTACTAGCAATCAACATTTTTTGGGCACATCATGAGAAGAGGAAAGTTGGAATGCTTGGTTACAACTGGCAAAATAAAAGGAAAGAGAGATCGCGGATGACAAAGACAGAGAATACTGGATAGCTTGGTGTCTTGGCATGGAAAACAGTCAACAACAGAGCTGATACGATGCGAAGATCGTGGAGGGACATGATCACCTACGCCTACCAGTATGGCACATGATGGTGATGATTGTCTACTAGAATGAAAAGTAATGTTATCACTAAATAAAGTGGAACTTTTATATTTCGGCATATGAATGGAATCTCAGGTTGCTGCTACTGCTGTCTAGGCTGCCAATCTCAAAACTTTTCAAGGAAGCAGTTTGTGTATTGGATTCCAGTCTATCCACTCACTGAAGTCAAGAATGGATTAGTCTCACAAAGACTGGTACTTTTATATAGAGTGGTCACTCAGATATCCATGGCAGAGAGAGAAGAACTGAATTGTTTTGAAAGCTGACCACAATGGGGACTTTAGAGCTTAACAGGGAAGATAAAGTGAGGTCTTTAATCCTAAATTACGAGACCTATCCATGAGTCACAGAGACCCGTAGTAAAGTTTACGACCTCTTAATTGTTACATTTGAAGTGTGAAGAATAAGATTTTCTTTCAACTTTTGTTTATGTCTGCACCATCAGTTCAGGAGATTCCCCCCCCCCCCCCCCCCCCCCCCGCATAAGAGAAAGAAAACTATTTATCAAAATTGGGCTAATTTATATTTTAAAAAAAAAAAAAAAAAAAAACGTCCCCTTTGTATGATAGTGTAGTACTTTTTATGATGCGCACATTTTTGTCTGATCCAACAAAAGTAGGAAAAATGGTATTGGATTCAACGATATCATCTATAACCAAGAAAATAAGGTAACCATGTGATGAGAAGATAACAAGATAATCAAAAGGCAAGCCCTCAAATTGGAAACAATGTGAACAAGAAAAACAGTAACCTAAAGAAACACTGAGAATAACATTGTAGTGAGAGGCAACAACTGTGGGTATCAGCTTACTCCCAGATTTTGAAAAGTTCACCCAGAACAGGGACAAATAGTGAGAGACAATGAGATTATTTCAGACAGGATGTGATGAGTGTGACATTCTGCAAAGAGCACACAACCTGATGATTATGGCTTCAGGGTTCACACAGCTTTTGAAAATGGGTTCCAGAAAATTTTTCCTGGAAAGTTGGGTAGTCTGGCATGGTGCTGACCATATAACTCATAAAGTGTGCCATTTGTTGCTGAAAAAAAATTGGCACATCATAGTCTCCATACACCTTGAGGTGTACAGGGAACCCTAACTTACTTTAAGGACTCTTTCATTATTTTCTTAATATAATAAATTGATTTTGTTTACTCAAAACTTAAGTCTTAAAATTTATTAGTAATCAAGAAAAGATGTTGGACATGTGATGAGAAGAAATAATAACTAAATAACAAAGCAAGCCCACATGTGGGAAACAGCAGGCAAGAGGAACAGAGGCAGACCCGCAGAGACATTGAGAAGAACATTGATCAGAGGGCCAGGCAGCAGAAATAGCTCCCTCAATGAGATTGAGATGTTTGCACAGAACAGAGACAAATGGTGAGATTTGATAAAAGATCTTTGTATGGATTGAGACGGCTAGAAAGAAAATTTAGAAAAACAGAAAGAATATCTTGGTTTATGCCCTGTGGGCTGGCCACGGCTCAAAATGTCAGTAGATAGATAGATAAACTAAAAACTGATATCATTTTTCCCTTTTCCTATGTTCAAGATTCATTACAATACATTTTCATTACACAAAACACTATATGAAAACAGCAACCACTGCCTCTCTCACACTCACAAACAGACCATTACTCCACTCCAATTCACCAAAAAATCAGATCAACTGCAATACTAACATTGTAACCTCCCCAAATTAAAAGCTCCTCCTTAATACAAACTGCATTGTGGCCACATCTGTCTTGGCAATAGTAGTCTTTGACCTCCCTGGAATGAGGTAATAGTTTATTGCTTTGCCAAGCAGGCAATAAACAAAGATATTTCAAAGACATCCTGGCCACTTAAACAGTGATTTCCAAGTAATCATGAGATGGTTACTGCTACAATCATGCCCTTCTCTCATGGTATACCACAATCAATTCAATTCCCTGGAAGAGATAATTTTTTTTTAAAAGTAAACATATAACACAATTGTAAAAAAAAAAAAATACAAAAACCAAAAAGATATTCATACAAAAGTGAGCAAATAAAATATAGAACACTGACATATGAAAAGATTACTGTTTGACCAAAATATTGTTATCAAGAAATGAGCAAAACAGAAACTTCTTCAGCCACATTCATCTACCTACTACTTCTCTTCATTGTTTGCCCTAAAAAAGATGTTAAGTAGGTATAGATGTGCTGTGTTGTGGTTTACAACAAGCTGAGATATTCATGTCTTCCAGCCCAACATATTTCCTTGAAGTGTTCAGCCCATCATGACTTTATTTTTTTACACGATGTTAATATGGTTCCATATATGTTTGTAGCAGACGCCAGACTAGATGTAACAGTGTTTGTTAGCATCTTCTGTACATTATAGAGTTTAACTATCATCTGTCATCGTTGCTCTCTGCGCCTTTATTGCCAAGTTATGTATATAGGTTCTCTCATCTCTTCTGGCTGAGCTCTTCACTTTGTTGTCTAGTTCTTTGTATGTTGCTTTTTCAAGGTCTTTTTTAAGTTCTGATTTTACAGTCATCATAGCTGTCTTTGCTTTTTTCCTTTCCTGTATGTATTTCCATGTAAAATAAAAATCCATGCCCTTCTTTTATTTTCTTAAACCCAGCACTTGCTGTACATATATATATATTATCAGCATTATCAAGTACCGGGCCTACTGGCGTAGGTGATCATGTCTCTCCACAACTTTCGATCTCGGCAGCTATTTATCATTTCTGTTGTTGACCTTCTGCCAAGCCATTCTCTTAAGCTGCCTGTTATTTTTTCTCTTTGCTTCCTCTATATCTTCATCCCTCAATCTTCCCAGTTGTTACAATATATTCCAGTTGTTCTCTTCTCATTACATAGCCAAAAAAATGATGATTGTTTCTTCCTAATATTGGAAATTAGCTCTCCTTTTGTTTTGGCCTCTTTCAGAACGTTTTCATTACTCTTCTTAGCTGTCCATGGTATTCTCAACATTCTTCTGTAAAACCACATTTCTACAGACTCCAGTG
This sequence comes from Megaustenia siamemsis, assembly GCA_032433765.1. Taxonomy (NCBI): domain Eukaryota; kingdom Metazoa; phylum Mollusca; class Gastropoda; order Stylommatophora; family Ariophantidae; genus Megaustenia; species Megaustenia siamemsis. The sequence goes on along the minus strand of JAVIAB010000124.1, from coordinate 84,105,700 downwards.
ATTTTCTTGTCTGTTGTCCTATTGTCTATGATTCACATCCATATGTTAAGACTGGCTCTACATAACATTTAAGAACTCTTTTTCTTGTTTCTATTGTCAAAAATGAATAGCATAGTATCTTCCTCATTTTTTGGAAAACTGCTTTTGCCTGAGCCATTCTGCATCTCACCTCTTTTGTACATCTTCAAAATTCCCAAATATTTAAATTCATTTACCTGTTTTAATATTGTTCCACTTGTCTTTATTTTGCACTGAGGTGATGCATTTTCTTTGTTGTTACCATTACCTCTGTCTTTTTGCTATAAGGCTGAGTCCTTTATTTTTGCTTTCTTTTACTATAATGTCCAATATTTCTTGTAACTCATTTTCAATCTTAGCGATTAAGACTGTATCATCAGCATACCGTAGATTATTTATATTATGACCTCCAATTGTTATTCCAGGCATGCCCCTTATGGATCTTAAAATAATCTCACTATAAATATTAAACAAATCTGGTGACAGCACACAACCTTGTCTAACACCTTGTTTTATTTGTTGAAACATTCCCAATTGGTTTCCAGTTCTTATGGCCGCTGTTTGTTGCCAGTACATGTTCTTTATTATTCTTAGATCTTTGCTGTCTACGTTTATGCTTTCTCAAATTGTGATTATTTCTTGGTGCTTTACTTTGTCAAATGCCTTGGTGTAATCTATGAAAGATAGGTATAGATCTGTTTTCACCTCTATGGCTCTTTCTACTAAAAATCTTATGATATAAACGGCATTGCTTGTTCCTTTATTTCTAACAAAACCACACTGTTCATTGCTAATTTCTGGACTGATTTTGTTTCGCACTCTTCGCATGATGATTCTTAGTAATATCTTAGTCATATGACTCATAAGGCTTATTGTGCGATGATCATCGCATTCAATCGCACCCAATTTCTTTGGTAGGGCTATGAATATTGATTTGAGATATATATACATCCCAATAGCAGTTGAAAGTAAAATATGTGACAGAATCCATATAACATCACAGTAAAGATCTGAGCACTTATGAACAGGTCCTACTCCAGCACAGGGAGGATAACCTGTCAACTTAAAACTTAAACTAATCTAAACATTAAAAATTTTGAATCAATGATTACACACCTGAATTTATTCCTGGAAAAAGGTATATGATTAGTGCCAACAGCCCAAATTTGAAAATCTTAATTCTGTATTTTTTTTAACTAAAACTTCAAATGTTAATTTTTGTTCATTCTTCTTCTTCTACCTTTTTAGCTCCAAGTGGAGCATAGGTCTTCAATAAACACTTTCCAAGTTGTTCTGTTTTTTGCCATTATTTTAAGATCATTCCATGTCTTCCTCATCATCTTCATCTCTGCTTCCATCTGTCTTCTCCAAGAATTCCTTGGTCTTCCTCTTTGTCTTTTCCCCTGGGGATTCCAAAAAAGGGCCTGTTGTGTAATACTCTCAGTTGGCTTCCGTAGTGTGTGTTCTATCCAGCACCATCATCCATGTTTGTGAAGTTTTTTCGGCTTATTTTTTTACAGTATGGGATAGCCAGTCCCATCCCTCCTTTCTCACCTCTTACGAACATGCCTGGTAGGGTACAGCGCCACTATTCCTTACTCCCCTTTCGGGCCCTGGCAGCGCACGAGCGAATTTTTGTTCATGCTCGTTATAATTCTCATGTTACAACCATAGATAGATATTATTGTTTTATAATGTAGGCATTTTGAGTAACAAAGAACGCATCATGGCGGCCGTTTCGAGTTGCTATGAACCTGGCTACAGTAGAAAACTGCAGGATGACTTTACTATATTTTATATAAACCAAATTGTTTTTTTTCATTTCTTGCATTTCCAGCTTTTAAAATTTATGCCAAATATAGAACTTGATGTCATTATATATCCCCTCCATAATGTCAAAGTTTAATCAGCTTTTCAATCTACTGATCCTTGTTAAAAATCACATTTTCTTTAATATGTAATTCAATTAGATATAGCTAATTGGTGTGCATATTTAGATTCAGCTTCAAATTGTACATAAATATGTAAAGTTTCAAGTTGAAGTCTACTCTGGAATTAATTTTTTTTAAATTTATCCTCCGAGTGACAATTTAAATGGGTTTATAAAGTGTCTTTACTACCTTACATAATTTTGTCATTGAAAAATTGTTTTTTTTAAAAACTATAATTCCAAAAAGTCCTAAATTTGAATATATGATTAATCATTCTACTATCCACATCCTGGTGCTAAAGGAAAGATATCTTGAGGCTAGGAGCTTTGTTATTGAATTCTATTTGCAGGACACTGACCTTCCATTGACCCAATGCATTAATGCCACATTGTTTTAATGATTTATTACCATAACCGGGCATAACCTTAGGACACATTGGAGACCTAGATTTGGCTCGCTTGTTATTTTTGGCACATGATATGTTGTTTATACAGTAGAAATGTCTAAGGGGGTGTGACTAATTAAATCAACAAATTCCATATGACACTTAAACGTGCATAACATTTTTAATAACTGACATACAGACGTGAATGAAGTATCATTTTTTCTTCTGCTTTCATCAAGGGTTATCTAGATATATAAAATAAATTTTACAAAATTTGTATTAAAGTACCTATTTTGGGGACTGGTTGGTTTTGAGGATAGACGTCGGGCTCAAGACAGAGAGATTGTGAGTTCAAATTCCGGCTGCAACAGTTGTGGTTTTTATTTATGATTTCTCTCTGCAGCAACCACCAATTGTCTCAGCAGCGAGACCTGGATTGAAATGTCAATTACTCATAGACGGAAAAAAATATGAGTACCTCCAAACTCTGAGCAAGGGACCTCTGTGCCCACGGCAGCCAGGAAAAAAATTGATTAACACGCAAAATTCAGTGTCTTCTAGTCTCTAGGGACTTCACCATAGGTGAAAGCTGGCGAATGCAAAAAAAATAAATTATCAAGTAATATAAATTTATAATATTTGTAATATAATGAACTCCTGTGTATTACCGGGGCCTCATTATGAGGAAAGTAAAGAATAGTGACACTGTGACCTTCCAGGTATGTCGTAAGAGGCGACAAAGGAGGTTGATCAATGGCTTGACAAGCTGTCATTGTAAAAAGTATTGTTATGAAAACAGCCATAGATTTTAGAAGCAACGATCTCTGCAATGCGTGTCATTTTGGCATGCAAGGTTTCTGTTTTTGAGATTGTGGTTCTGCCCTATGTGCCGTCTTCGGCTCGAAAGGACAATAGATAGATAGAATATAACGAACGCCCTCAAGTGGGAACAATAGGTAAGAGAAAAAGAAACCTGCCTAGAGAGAGAGACTGAGAAGAACATTGATTAGATAGGCAAGAGCAGCAGGAATTGGCTCCATCAATGAGATGGAGTTGCTTGCACAGAACAGAGACAAATGGCGATATTTCATTAAAGATCTTTACAAGGATTGAAAACTGCTAGAATAAACATGTAGATAAGATAAGATAAAGAGTCTATTCCCTTTGGGCTGACTATGGCTAGAAAGGTCAATAGAATATAAATTTAATTATTAGACTTTAGATTTTTATAATTTTCTAAATTAAATTCCGCGGGGGAGAGAGATATCCATATTTCATGATCTGAATGAGGTTGCTGGTATTTGTAAGTGTCACTGTTCATTTTTTATTTGTTATAATTGCAGAGACTGAGAGAGTAGTATTGAGTATTGCATTGTTGCTGCTTGCAGCATTGCATCTTTTCATTGCTTGCTTGAGTCATTCATTATTGCACAGAAAAACTAAAGAGACAAGAAACTAGAAACTGTGGAAACTCAGGAGCAGTTGAAGCAGAGATTAAAAAAAAAAAATTATAAGATAAGCAATCAGAATGAGAATCATGACCACGGGTGGCGTCGGGTGGTCATGAATGACGATTCTGATTGCTTACGAGAACGGTGAGAATGACCGAGAATGTTTTAATAATAAATAAATAAAAGATAATAAGAAAAAACAAAGATCTATTAAGGTATACATATTGCTTTTAACTTAACTTTTCAAACAAAATACACATTAATAAACAATCACCATTGACACGATGGAACAACGGTCTTGTGATGTTAAAATAAAAGCAGTCCTTCCTTGTAAAAGTAAAGTAAAGTACCCCCCGTCACGCCAAGTGGCGTATAGGGAAATATGGTGTTAGTGACCCTATATTTTACAGACCTTCAGCACATGATTTTTTGGGGTAATGTGGTCGGTATTACGCCCGTGCTGCTTTTACTTTCCCAGTAAAAAATCCGGTACCCATTTAAGGCTGGGTGAACCCGGAGCCGTCGGTTGGGATCGAACCCTACCCCTTGTCCGTAGTAGTCCAGTTCACTAACCACTGAGCTATCGCGGCTCCTACTAATTTTTAGGGAATTAGTAAAACCCAGGTGTCCTCGCCAGGATTACGAACCCCGGCTGTTGCCGTGGTAAGCCAACCGCCTATCGATTGCGCTAACCGGACACCCAGTCCTTCCTTGTGGTTGACATAAACACACAACAAGCTTGTTATGAAATATAAGGCATGCCAGATTTTGTACCTTTCAATACTAAATATCAAATCAATTATAAAGCTATTAGAGAATTAGTAATTAAGAACTGCACTAGCTTTTACAATTTTGCATAATTACAGAAAAAGTAGGTATTTAAGCATATAAGTATATAATGAGAGACATTTTTAATGTATAGAATAGCATACCTTCTTTCTTTCCTTTAAATCATATGCCTTTCAATAACGTCGAGGGCAATTTTTAGATTTAGTATTTTGATTTCTCATTTTTATATATATAATATATATAATATTTTCTTACTTTGTTTATTTGTACTTTTCTTTCTAAACGACTTTTATTTTATTATCTCGTTATGTCCTTTTTTTATAATTATATGTCCAACATCGTCAATGATGTCAAACAACAAAAGTATATTATTTGTCTGATTGCATTATAAAATCCTTTGTTCATTTTCAATTACTTTTTAACTTTATTATTTTGTATTATTTTCTTATCCGCACATTCATTGAACAAACACAAACTGTAAAATTAATTTATTAAAATCAAACAATTTCATATAAGAAAACTCTAGCTTTAGACACAGCAGCGAAGTTTAGACGTGAGAATACCAGACCCAATCACATGGTCGACCACGAAAAAGATAGATAGATGGAATATTAGACGCACTAGGAAACATAGCAGCAGTGGCGAACAGAAAAACAAAGTCCGCAAATTATATCTCTCCTCGATGCTGAAAGGCAAATGAGGTCAAGGAAAGAAGAAGAAGCGAAGTTTAGTGATTGATCCTACAGTCTTACCAGGCCACCGGAACATGTTTGTGGCTATCAGTAATGTGACTGTAACTGCATGGAAGTGTACGTCATTATTAACGTCAAGTGTAAGTTAGTAGTTGACATTTTAGCAGTTATAGTGAGACGCTATCACAAGAAAGAGTAAATAAAAACGCTTTATATTCGCATATCAGAATGAACACATCATGCTTCAAACTTAGATATTTTGCAGTTTTTAAAAGAACACTTGCGAATACGGAATTTATTATTAGTTATAGTAGATGTTTCAGTTTAGGTAATGAAAAACAGAGATCACCTTCACCCCGAACTCCACTAATATCCAAATCTGAGGTAAGTTGACTTAGTTGTAACGGTAAGACTCACGTCATGGTCTCAGTCTCTGAGCTTTCTCTGTTTTATTGTTCCCACGACAACTTATTTTTACTTAAAATGTATGTATTTTTATAGATAAATCTTGTATTGTATTGAATCTCTTACTTTACTTTCAGTTAGTGATTTACTAGTTACACAACAACCATTATATTTTTAGCCGCGATAGCTCAGTGGTTAGTGAACTGGACTACAAAGGATAAGAGGTCGGGTTTGATCCTGATCGACGGCTTCCAGGTTCACCCAGCCTTAAATTATGGATACCTGATTTTGTTTTCTGGGAAAGTAAAGCGGCACAGGCGTTATACCGACCACATTACCCCAAAAATCATGTGCTGAAGGTCTGTAAAATAGTATGGTCACTAACACCATATGATATTCCCTATATGTATATGGCACAGAGTTATCTGCCTGTGCAGCGAGGGACCCTGTGCACACTGCTGCCAGGGAAAAATGGATAAACATGCAAAATTCAGTTCCTAATCACTAGGGACTTCATCAGAGTTGAAAGCTGGCGAACGCAACAACAAAAATTAAAATATGCCACTTGGTATGACGGGACACTTTACTTTTTTTTTTTTTACTTAACCATTACATTTATCACTTCTTCTACCTTTTAGCTCCCAGTGGAGCATAGGTCTTCAACAAACACTTTCCAAGTCGTTCTGTTTTTTGCAATTCTTTTAAGATCATTCCATGTCTTCCCCATCATCTTCATCTCTGCTTCAATCTGTCTTCTCCAAGAATTCCTTGGTCTTCCTCTTTGTCTTTTCCCCTGGGGATTCCAAAAAAGGGCCTGTTGTGTAATACTCTCAGTTGGTTTCCGTAGTGTGTGTCCTATCCATCGCCATCGTCTTCGCTGTATTTCTTTATCCACTGGTATTTGACCGGTACATTTCCATAATTCCACGTTTGTGACTTTGTCCTGCCATTTCCATCCCTTTATTCTGCGCAAGCATCCATTAATGAAAGTCTGTACCTTCGTGATTGTCAATTTTGTTATTCTCCATGTTTCACAGCCATATAATAGAACCGACTTAACATTGGAGTTGAAAATTTGTATTTTTGTATTTAGCCTAATTTCTTTGGATTTCCATATGTTTCCCAGTGCAATGAAAGCTCCTCTTGCTTTTGATATCCTTATTTTGGTATCGTTTTCTGTTCCTCCCTCTTTATCTATATTCTATCTATCTATTGACCTTTCGAGCCGTAACCGGCCCATAGGGCGTAGACCAAGATACACCTTCTCCTATATGAATTTTTGTTCTAGCAGTTTTCTTTTAAAGATATTTTATCAAATCTCGCCATCTGTCTCTGTTCTGTGCAAGCAGTTCTATCTCATTGAGGGAGCCGATTCCTGCTGCTCTTGCCTCTCTCATCAATGTTCTTCTCAGTGTCTCCCTGGGTCTTCCTCTTTTTCTTTTACCTGTTGTTTCCCATATGAGGGCTTGCTTTGCTATTCGATTATTATCTCTTCTCATCACATGTCCAACGTATGACCATCGTCTTTTCTTTATTACTGAAGATATTAGTGGTTGATTGACGATTTCTCTAATTTCCTCGTTTGTTTTGAATTCGTTCCATTCTATACCAAGTATTTTCCTTAGACATTTATTTTCGAATGCGTTCAACTTTGTTTCTATATCTCTTGTTGTTTTCCAGCTTTCACACGCATACGTAAGGGTTGATAGTACATTTGATTTGAATAGCCTAAGTTTTGTGTTTGTGCTAATGAGTTTTGATTTCCACAACTTTTCAAGGCTTCTGAAAGACATTGCTGCTTTAGCCAGTCTGATTCTAATTTCTTTGCTCGTATCCCCTTCTCGATCAATGTGACTTCCAAGATAGATGAAGTGATCGATCTCTTCTACTGGTTTGTTTTCCATCTATATTACTGCCCAGATATATATAAGATTGTACGTCTAGTAGAGGTATTTCTCCTAGTTTTATTTGGTTATTGCCAACTGCATTAATTCTCATAATGTTGATCTTATCTCTATTAATCTTTAGTCCTAGCTGTTGTGATCTCTCATCTAATATACTCATTTTATCTTGCATCTGTTGGTGGCTGTGTGATAGGAGAGCTATGTCATCAGCAAAGTCTAAATCATCAAGTTGTTTGGTCAGTGACCACTGGATCCCATTTCTGTTGTTTTGAGTTATTTTCATAATCCAATCTATGGCCAGTAGAAAGAGAAATGGAGACAGAAGGCATCCTTGCCTTACTCCTGTTCTTATTTCAAATGCTTCTGTAAGCTGTCCTTCATGCACCACACTACATTTTGTTCCTTCATACATTGTTTTTATCAGGTTAATAAACTTTATGGGGATTCCATAATGACTCAGCAACTTCCAAAGCATTCTTCTGTCTAAACTATCAAATGCCTTTTCGTAATCTATGAATCCAATATAAAGTGGGGATTTTAGTTCTAAACTTTGTTCAACTATTATACGTAGAGTAGTTATTTGATCAGCACATGATCTGTTCTTCCTAAAACCTGCTTGTTCATCTCTCAAGTGTTTCTCTATAGCCTCTTTTAGTCTCTCCAGAATGATTCTGCCTAATATTTTTCCTGGCACTGATAGTAGCATAATTCCCCTATAATTTGTGCACTCCTGTAAACTTCCTTTCTTTGGTAGTTTGATCATATAACCTTCTCTCCAGTCTTTAGGTATTTCTTCCCTCTCCCAAATTTTATCCAATAGATTATGTAACATCTTGGTAGAGGTGATAATATCTGCTTTGATGGCTTCCGAAGGAATTTCATCTGGTCCTGTGGCTTTACCATCTTTTAACAGTTTGATGGCTTTCATTATTTCTTCTTTGCTTGGTTTTCCGCAGTTAACGTGTAATTCTTCTTCTGCTGGTAGTATATCTGGAGGATTATTTGAGCCAGGTCTGTTCAAAAGTTCTTCAAAGTGCTCCTTCCATCTCTCCATTTGTTCCTTTATATTACTAAGCAGATTTCCTTTCTTATCTTTGATAAAGGCGTTGATCTGTTTGTATTTTCCACCTAATTTCTTTGTGCTGTTGTACAGTTCTTTCATATTCCCTTTATTTGCTGCTTCTTCTGCCTCTTTAGCTAATTCATCTATATATTTCCTCTTATCCCTTTTAATGCATCTTCTCACTTCTTTGTTCACCTCTGTGTAAGCTTCCTGTGTCTTGGCTTTATTACTTCTTGTTTTGCTTTTATTTATGTCTGCTTTCTTGTTCTTTCTTTCTTTAATTTTATCCAGGGTCTCTGCTGTCATCCATGCCTTATTCTGGCGTTCTCTTTTCCCCAGTGTTTCTTCGCATGTCTCTTTCCATATATTTTTTACCTGTTTCCAATGATCTTCTATATTTATTGTATTTTCTAGTTGTTGGAGGACTTGGTATTTGTTTGATATTGTGACTGCGAATTTTTCTTTAATTCCTTGTTCTTTAAGAAACCCTACATTGAAATACGTTCTGCCCTTATTCGTTGTAGTATACCTTTTTAATTTAATTTTAAGTTTGGCTAACAGAAGATGATGATCAGAAGCTATATCTGCCCCTCTATATACTTTTACATCCTGTAAGGATGACTTAAACTTATTATTAATACATATGTGATCAATTTGATTTTCCGTTCTATGATCTGGTGACACCCATGTAGCTTTGTGTATTCTTTTATGTTGGAATATTGTTCCTCCTAGGCTCATTTGATTAAGGGCGCAGAAATTCACAAATATCTCTCCATTCTCGTTTATATCTCCAAGTCCATGTTTTCCCATAATCTCTTCAAAGCCTCTGTTGTCTGATCCTACCTTAGCATTTAGGTCTCCCATCAAGATTATAATATCCTTGGCTCGTCTTGCATCCATCTGGCATTGTAGCTGTTTATAAAAATCATCTTTAACTGAGTCATCTTTATCGTTGGTTGGTGCATAGCATTGTATAATGTGTAATTTTATTTTGTTTTTGGTTGTTCTAAATGTTGCTCTCACCAGTCTTGGTCCCACTGCCTCCCATTCTATTAGTGTCTTCTGTGCATTCTTTGATAGCATTATAGCTACCCCTTCGCTATGTTGTGCTCCTGGTTCCTGGTGTCCTGATGATAAAATCATCTCCCCTGTATTCAATTTTATTCTCTCCGCTCCCAGCCATCTTGTTTCACACATTCCCAGAATATCTATCTTGTAGTTGTTCATTTCTGCTGCCACTTGTGCCGCTTTTCCCTGTTCGTTAAGGGTACGAACATTCCAGGTGCCAATTCTGGATGATTTCCTGGTAGACAAAGGGTGAGTCGGCAACCCGGACTCCTTATGGCTTTCTCCGGATTGCGTCATACGTCTCTTAGACAGAGAGCCCTTCTCTTTCCTGGTTGACGGATTTACTTTATCTTTCCTTGACTTGTTCATGTTTGTGAAGTTTTTTCGGCTTATTTTTTTACAGTATGGGATAGCCAGTCCCATGCCTAACCCTCCTTTCTCGCCTCTTACGAACATGCCTGGTAGGGTACAGCGCCACTATTCTTTACTTCCCTTTCGGGCCCCGGCAGCGCACGGGCGACATTTATCACTACTAACCTAAAATTAAGAAGTGCAAAGGGGAAAACTGGAAAACATCAAGCAGAGAATGAAAAGGATGAATTTACATTTATTGGGACTGTGTGAAATGAAATACACTGGATCAGGGGAGATATACTCTGATGAATATAAAATCATCTATTCTGGAGGTTCTGAACACCAGAAAGGTATCGTGGACGCAAAAACTGAGAAAGAGCAAAATCAATAAAATGCTTTTGGGCACAATATCTGACAGAGTCCTTTTAGTGAAATTGAATGGAAAGCCAATAGATATTAATCTCATACAAGTTTATGCACCAACGGCAGACAGTCCAGAGGAAATAGATGACAAATTTTTCCACGAGCTTAATATGGCACTATGTCAATGCAAACCACATGCCACATGAAAACACCTTAATTCTAGGGGATCTTAATGCAAAAGTAGGAAAGGAAAGATTTGAAGAATTGGTTGGTTGTTATGGCTTAGGAGAGAGAAATGAGAGGTGATAAACTTATTGACAGGGCAGGAACAAAATGATGTTAGGAATCACCTGATATGAACAACATCCAAGACGTTTGTTGACATGGAAAGACTCAGGAGACAAAACACATAATCAAATCAACTACATAATGATAAATAACAGATTTAGAAACAATCATGGTTCATTTCTTGGTGTTTTTCCATGAAGCCATGGCTCATATCTTGATATGTTTCTGTGCTAGCCATGGCTCATATCTTGATGTGTTTCTGTGCTAGCCATGGCTCATATCTTAGCTTGTGTGTGTGTGTGTGTACTGGCCATGGCTCATATCTTGGTGTGTGTCATGTTAGTCATATCTCATATCTTGGTGTGTCCATGTTAATCATGTCTCATATCTTTATGTGTTTAGTCATATCTTAATGTGTATCTGTGTTAGTCATGTGTCATATCTTTGTGTGTGCATGTTTGGGTTAGTGATATCTCATATCTATGTGTGCATGTTTATGTTAGTCATATCTCATATCTTTGTGTGTGCATGTCTGTGTATGTCACATCTCATATCCATGTGTGTGCATGGCTATGTTAGTCACATCTCATATCTTTGTTTGCATGTCTATGTTAGTCATATCTCATATCTTTATGTGCATGTTTATGTTAGTCATGTGTCATATATCTTGATGTGTGTCAGTGTTAGTCATGCCTTGTATCGCTGTGTGCATTTCTGTGTTAGTCATATCTCATATATTTCTGTGTGCATGTCTGTGTTAGTCACCTCTAGTGACTCGGCAGATGGTGCTCGTAAACCTGGGAGGGCCGACCATCTAAGGGCAGAATCCCCCTACAGAAAAGATCATCTGCTGCCTTGCAGGAAGACTGGGGACAATCAAAGGCTAAGGAATGCAAACCTGAATAAAATGCTGGCTGAAATCGGATGCACTGGGCCACTGGCGCAGAACACAGTGCAACATTTTAATGGGTGTTCAATCAGAGTGGATCTGGCAGACTCAAATTGTGATGTTCTGTCTGTGGGAGCGATCAACACACTTAACCTGACAACTGATTTCATGTGAGAGTCTGGAATCCTACTCTGATTGAGTCCTGATCGCAGAGAGAGAGAGTGAGAAACAATCTGGTATGTATCAAAACTGGACGAGGGGCATATTGCAATAGTGATCATGTACCAGTTGTGGGAAAGCTTTGAGTAAAATTGAAAACATCAAAATGAGCCTTAGTTAATATAAAGTTAAATTTAGATTTACTCAAATCAGACAAGAGGTTACAAGACAAATATAATATCACAATTCAGAACCAGTACAATGCAATGGAGAAGATACAAAGCATTGAATAGTGGGAAATGCTAAAAGAATCAATACGGCAAACATCAAAAGAGTTCATACCACCAGTGAAAACAAATGTAAGAAAGAAATGGATGACATTTTACAGCTAATGGATACAAGAAGAAGAAATAAGAAAAACAAACATGAGTATAAAAGATTAAATCAAGAAATTGTAATAAATGCAATGAAGCAAAAGAAACATGGCTAAAACAGAGATGCAAAGAGGTTGAGATGCAACAAAAAAGAGATGCCAAAGCTACATACAAACAAATTGAAGAATTAACAGAAAGAAAAACACAATAAAAAAACTGGATGTTTAAGATGAAAGGAACAACTGTTGATTGAACAAGAAAGCAAAAGGGATTGATGGACAGAAAACATTAAAGATCTTTATAATGATGAACGAACAGAAGTAAATATTATGGATAATGTGGAAGGACCAGAAATACACAAAGAAGAAGTGGAAGACGCCTTGCACAATATAAAAACAGGAAAAGCTCCTGGACTAGATAATATTATTAAAGAAGAGATTGAAGCCGTGGGTGATTTTGGAATAGAAATAATAATAACAGAAATATTGAACGATATCTACAACAGCGGATATATACCAGAAGACCTGCTAAAATCTCTATTCATAGCCGTATCAAAGAAATCTGGTGCAATAGAATGTGATGATCATCGCACAATAAGCCTTATGAGTCACATGACTAAGATATTACTAAGAACCATCGTGCGAAACAAAATCAGTCCAGAAATTAGTGATGAACAATGTGGTTTTGTTGAAGGAAAGGTACGAACAATGCCATATACATCCTAAGATCTTTAGTAGAAAGAACCATAGAGGTTGAAACAGTTCGACACCTATGTTTCATAGATTATACCAAAGCATCATGTACTGGCAACAAACAATGGCCATAAGAACTGGAAATCATTTGGGAATGTTTCAACAAATAAAACAGGGTGTTAGGCAAGGTTGTGTCCTGTCACCAGATTTATTTAATATGTATAGTGAGACTATTTTAAGGACTTTCAGATTTCACAAACTTGTGAACAAATGTACAATGAAACAACATATCCATATTAAAACACTTTTCTTTCTTCTGGCAACCTTTCGAGCCGTACTCGGCCCTTTGGGTATAGACTATATTTTTTCCCTGTTTCAAATTTTTCTTTCTAGCAGTCTCAATCCTTGCAAAGATCTTTTATCAAATCTCGCCATTTGTTTCTGTTCTGTGCAAGCATTTCAATCTCATTGAGGGAGCCAATTCCTGCTGCCTTTCCCTCCCTGATCAATGTTCATCTTAGTGTTTTTCTGAGTTGGCCTCTTTTCTTCCTACCTGTTGTTTCCCACTGGAGGGTTTGCTTTGTTATTTGGTTATTATCTCTTCTTATCACATATCCAACATATATCCATCTTTTCTTGATTATTGATGATATTAGTATTTGGCAATTTCTCTAATTTCCTTGTTTGTTTTCTTTCTCATTACACCAATGAAATACAGAAAAACTTTACCATTAGGAAATGGAAGCAGTTATAACTGAAGAACAGATGAAGTTTTTTTAATCTGAAATTCTGACCTTCTATTGACTATTATAAATAATGATATAACATCATTATCTATTTTTGTAGTAAGCACACAATTTGACGCTAAAGAAAGCCAGATCCAGGTTTATTTGGTGGGCATGGTGAGACAAAGACAGACTTCCAGTAACCACAATAATGTTTTATCAAAGTGTCTACTTTTAGGATCTAAGTAAAAGAGTACAGTTATGTACTGTGTACCAGCATAAGCAAAAAAATGTTAAAAAGCATAATAATGTATTTAACAATTCTACAAATATAAAGCAGAATACATAACAAAACATTTGAACTATGACGCCTTCATCGGTAGAACTTATTTCCAGTTTGCCATACACACACACAGATGATTAATATTTGCATTGTTTTTATCTTTGTCTGAGCAACAACAACAAAATTTCATTTGTTGGCTGTTGATGATGGTTCTTATATGCATTCAACTTGAGCAATGGACCTATGTTTTATTATCCAGCTTTAATAGGATTACATACTTGATCTCACCTACTTTTAAATTAGAGATAACTGGATAATCTATTTGCATTAGACATAGTAGCAGAAAGTAAACACAATGACTTCAACGCATGTTGTGATTTGTTTTAACACATTATTTCAAACAAATTGTTTTGTTTCCATCTTCAGTCTAAAAAGTTAAAAATTACACCAATACCACCTCCAGGTGGTTCGTATGATTCAATTGGACCCCCAGATCCTGTATCAAACATTAGACCAGTGCAGTTCTACATCCCTCCAGGCGAATCTGAGACTGAGACATTTTTTCGACTTAAGAGACTGGAGGTTCTGGAGTGGAATAAGAAATTTTGGACGGACCACAACTCAAGATTTTTTCAGGTTTGGACATTTATATTTGAATAGTTCCTTAATTTGCCTGTAGCAACTGACTTCAGGAAAAATATTTTCTAGTTTAATGTTACCTTTTATTGGTTATCAGTTATCATTGGTTCCAAAAATGAGGAAGACCTGGCGAGACAATGAGAAGAACATTGGTGAGAGAGGCAAGAGCAGCAGGAATCGGCTCCCTCAATGAGATAGAGCTGCTTGTACAGAACAGAGACACATGGCGAGATTTGATAAAATATCTTTAAAAGAAAACTGCTAGAACAAAAATTCAGATAGGAGAAGGTGTATCTTGGTCTACGCCCTATAGGCCGGCTACGGCTCAAACGGTCAATAGATAGATAGATAGATTGGTTATCAAAACTTGGTGCATGATATTACAGGTAAGCTGGGATTGACTGCTTCAGAAAGTGGATGCCTCAAGCTAAATAAAGAAAGCTTCAGAGTAGCAGTCATGGGAACCAAGTTCCAACAGGGATAAACTAGAAGATGATGAAAGCTGGTTGCTCCTTTATTTACTGATTAATTATATACTAATTAACAGCATTTTATGGATGATACAATCGACTTACTTTTCCAGAAAAGAACTCCAGGTAGATACTTCCAGGGTGAAACTTGAAGAAGTGTTGGTTACAAATACGTAAGTGTAAATTAAACACAAAATGGTGTTAAGCAGCTAAACCTGTAGAGAGAAGAGACAAACTACCATGTTTCAGCAAAAGCCTTCATCGCAAACATAACAGCAAATATTATTACAGAAACACAGAATAACTGTGTTTTATATGTTCCGATTTGGAGTAAAAAATCTCCTAACATCATCAAGCGCTATACATTTTAAAAAATATTACGATCATCATTTTCAGGAGGACGTGAACTTCCGGTCTATATGTTGGATAGGCGGCAGGAACCATTGAAAGCTATGTATGAAAAGTGTTCCTTGTTGCAGTTTCCTCATATTCTAAATCCGGCTTGTTGCAGGAGCTGCTGAGTTAAGTGCTCTGTGCACACCGTGAGCTGTGTGTATCATCCGTTTTGATCATGTTTCGACATTCCAATTGTTTACGATGAATGATGGTATCATATGATAAGGAACAGTTGGCTGTGTTTACTTCCTGTGTGGTTTTGCCTTATGTCTTTTGGCATGTGCTGGGACTGCTATGATGGGGACTGCAGCTGCCTTTCTTTGTTTGGGAGATGAGTTAGTAATTTGGATGATTCCACTGGCATGGGCGGTTGAACAATTAAGGATTTTTATTCGTTTGCAGTGATACCAGAGCCTACCATAACCATTATTACAGAAGTTTGTTTTGTACCAGATGAAGGATTTTATTGAGACATTGTAGTTTGTCTCATCTCTCTACAGGTGTTTGCTACTCAGTATCATTTTATGTATATTTTGCATGTTTTACAGCAGCGTTACTAATGGCATTTCATATTTGTTCCTATTTGCGTTTGGCCTTAAAATAGCTCAATATCCACCATCAACTCTTGACATTATAGCAATAAATTACAGTTTCATTTTTTTTTTTTACAACAAGCAAAAAAGTAAATTGAGATATGTAAGAGTGTAAAAAAGAAATAGCGTAAATGAGAGAGAACGACAGAAAGTGCAAAACGGTAAATAGGGGGGGGGGGGGAGAGAGAAACGTAAATGAGGGAGGATGAAAAAAAAAAAAGTAAATGAAGAAAGAAAAAAAATTGTGTGTGTGTTTTCACCAGCTTTCACTTATGCCGAAGTCCCTAGAGGCTAGGAACTGAATTTTGCATGTTAATCCATTTTTCTCTGGCAGTCATGTACGCTGGGGTCCCTCTCCACACAGGCAGATAACTCCGACTTCTGAGGTACTCATATTTTTTCCACTGATGAGTAATTGACATTTCAAGCTGGGTCTCACTGCTAAGGTCCTCCAAATGGTCTCCTTGTATCCATTCGATGCCTTTGTTACCAGTGCAGCATTACTTCATTATGAAGCCCACAATAACTCCAAATAACAAGGGTGATAAAATACGTCCTTGTTTAACCCCAAGTTTCTATTGGGAAACATTCGCTCAGTCCTTCCTCTGTACAAACTGCACATGTGTAGCCATCATACATGTCTTTGATAATTTTTATGATTTTTTATGGTAAGACAAATATCATGTTTCCCGGTTGGATCCAAAATGGAGGATTAGCTTTTCTCCCACCTGGTATAGAACTGTAGATCAGAGGTTTAACAAACCGCTACCGTAAAAATGCTTTTGTTAATGAAACGTAGACCTGATACAGAATGTGTAAATTAGCAGTAGATGATAGTGATAGTATTTTCTGCCCTAAAACAACAAAAATAGGATTCTGGAATGTATGTACAATGGCCGCGCTGATGAAACAAGCACAAGTCACGGGCGAGATGGATAGATACGACCTATATATATTAGGATTAAGCAAAATGCGCTGGCTAAGAACAGTTAGCAAATCTGTTGATTCATGATATTTAAAAAAATTACAATGGTGGTTTTCTGTTGCCTTCCATCAGTTTGTTTGCCGAAGCAAAAAGAGAGCAAATATCCAATATTAAGAAGAAGCAATCATTATTTTTTGACCATGTAATGAGAAGGGAATACCTGGAATATATTTAACAACTGGGAAAATTGAGGTTCAAATAGATAGAGGGAAGAAAAGAGAAAAGATACCGGACAGCTTAAGAGAATGATTTGGCATGAGGTCAACAACGGAAATGATAAATAACCGTTGAGATCGAAGGTTGTGGAGAGACATGATCACTTTCGTCAGAAAGCACGGTACTTGATGATGATATATATATATACGGTATATACAAAAGATAACAAACGATGAAGTTTTAAAACAACTGAAAATAAAAAGAGAACTACTAAATACAATTAAGACAAGGCAAATGAAATTTTTGGGGCATGTTAAAAGACACAACAGCCTACTAAAAGTAATATTGGAAGGGAAAATACAAGGTAAAAGAGGCAGACCAAGACTAACATGGACGAGTAACATCAAAAGATGGACAAGTCAATCTATGACAGCCTGCACCATCAAAGCAAGAAACAGAGTAGAATGGCGATCCATGGTAGCCAACCTTCGTTGCGGAGAAGGCACTCGATGACGATATATATATAGTAGTAGGAAACTCTTTGTACAGAGCTTCGCAGCAGGAGGTAATCTGATCTTCAGAAGCAGACCCCCGTCAAATATATGACGGCAGGGAAACTAACTAAGATGCTCCCTGAGCAGGAACTTTATCACTTTTCTTTAAATTTGTCCATTTTGTTGTCTTTCAGCCATCATCATCATTATGTGCCATACCATTTGGCACAGGTGTTTATGTCTTCCACAATGCATCGTATCAATTCTGTTGGCTGTTTTCCATGCCATGACACCAAGCTATCTAGTCCATAATCTCTCTTTCTCTGTATTTTGTCAGTTGTAACCAATACTCCAACTTTCCTCAGCTCATGATGTGCTCACAAATTGTTGATTGTTTCTTTTTGATTCTAGGAGCTCCTTTTTTGTGTTGGCCTCTTTGAGAATTTCCTCATTTGACTTTTTAACTGTCCATGGAACTTTCAACATTCTTCTGAGAAATCTTATCTCTGTGGCCTCTACTTGTCTTTTCATTTGTTTGTCTACTCTCCATGATTCACTTCCATAGGTCAGATTTGGCTCTATATAGCACTAATGAACTCTTTTTCTCACTTCTATTGAAGTCTTTCAGTATAAAGGGAAAAATGGAGTGTTTGGATCAATTACCTGAAATAAAACTCTAGTAGGTCTCATGCATTCATCAGGATGCTTGCCATTTCATTAATCTATAATCTTTTAGATCTAACTTCTCCCATTGTTTTCTTTATTGTTATTGTTCTCTAGAGAATATTGTGTAGTGGTGATCATGCTATATGTCCAGACAATTTTGTCTATTGTTTCTTAAATCCCAACACTGATGTAACCTCAAAAGGGAGCTCTTAAAAAACATCAGAAAGAAACAATCAACATTTTTCGGGCACATCATGAGAAGAGGAAAGTTGGAATACTTGGTTACAACTGGCAAAATAAAAGGAAAGAGAAATTGCGGACAACAAAGAGAGAAAATACTGGATAGCTTGGTTTCATGGCATGGAAAACAGTCAACAACAGAACTGATGCGATGAACTGTAGATAGAAGATTGTGGAAGGACATGATCGCCTACGCCAACCGGTATGGCACATGATGATGATGATGTAACCTCAACGCTTATCCTTATATTGATGTTTCTCATCATCTCTTCTTGTCACAATAAGTATTTTTCTCATGTTTCTTTTCCTTTGTGGCCTTTTTTCTTTAAACATGTTTGACTTTGGTATCAGAGTATGTGGAGAAATACTATGCTATATAAAACTCTTTCTAATGTTTTTTGTTTGTGCAAGCTAACTTTATATCTCTGGGAAACTTTATATCACCAGGACAGTGGACTGAAGTTTGCATAAATATCACCAACTCCCCAGCTTCACTCCAGCAGCCATGTGCTCCCTGATGTTTTTTTAATTATCAAGAGTTTGGATGTTTTGACCACATTTTTTTTTTCATATAAAATTTTCCAGGGCAGTGGCCAATTTAGGCCTACTCTTTTCGATTTCCAAATGACAAGAGTTTGTTAACATGCATAGATTGACTATGGAAGCCCCTGTTTTTAAATCACTGTTATCCAAGAGGGCTGGACATCGGATCTCACTACCCAGATATTGTGGGAGGATAAAGCTCTGAAGAAACCAGATTTGAAGTGAAAAACTCTCACTGGCTGTGACAGGATTCAAACCCAGGACCTTCTTATTCAAAGGCCGACATGCTACCTCTAGTCCACCCAGACCCCTGCTATCTTTGATGTTACATTATCATTTATTATAGATCATCATCATCATGTGCCATACCAGTTGGCGTAGGTGATCATGTCCCTCCACAATCTTCTATCTACTGTGCATCGTATCAGTTCTGTTGTTGACTGTTTTCCATGCCAAGACACCAAGCTATCCAGTATTTTCTCTCTTTGTCGCCCGCGATCTCTCTTTCCTTTTATTTTGCCAGTTGTAACCAAGTATTCCAACTTTCCTCTTCTCATGATGTGCCCGAAAAATGTTGATTGCTTCTTTCTGATGTTTTTTAAGAGCTCCCTTTTTGTGTTGGCCTCTTTGAGAACTTCCTCATTGGTCTTTTTAGCTGTCCAGGGAACTTTCAACATTCTTCTGAGAAATCCCATCTCTGTGGCCTCTAATCGTCTTTTCATTTGTTTGTCTACTGTCAATGATTCGCTTTCATAGGTCAGAATTGGTTTTATATAGCACCGATGAACTCTCTTTCTCATTTTTATTGACATAGATCTGTTGCATAAGATATTTTTCATTTTCTGAAATGCCATTTTGGCTTGAGCTATTCTGCTTTTTATTTCTGTGGTGCATCTCCCATCTGATGTTATTATTGTGCCCAAGTATTTGAAACGTTGCACTTGTTTCAGATTTGTCTCGTTTATTTTTATGCTGCATTATAGATCAAGTGGCCTTAATATTGAGAAAAACAGTAGATGTTGTTTTTGTCTTAACATTCTTTAAACTGCTGAAGTTAAGCAATAAAATCTTCTCTGTCGCAACAGTTAATTTTTGTTTCTTTTCTTTAGGAGAAGGAGAAATTCATAGAAAATAACCAAACCAAAGACAGTGATGGTAATGTTCAACAATTGTCACCAGAGGAAATGTCTGTATTTTATAAGACTTTTCTTAATAAGAACTGGAATTCTCACTTACAGTATAACAAGTGAGTTGTTAATTTATTGAATTATGATTATAACAAGTGAGTTGTTAATTTATTGAATTATGATTATAACAAGTTATTTGTAAATTTCTGTATACACCTAACTCATTGTTTTAGATTATAACTCCTATATGTGAAATATTATATTGTATATTATTAACATAAAATTAAAGAAAGAAAGAATAAGAAAGCTGACATAAATAAAAGCAAAATGAGAGGTAATAAAGCCAAGACACAGGAAGTTTACACAGAGGTGAACAAAGAAGTAAGAAGATGCATTAAAAGGGATAAGAGGAAATATATAGATGAACTAGCTAAAGAGGCAGAGGAAGCAGCAAATAAAGAGAATATGAAAGAACTGTACAACAGCACAAAGAAATTAAGTGGAAAGTACAAGTACAAACAGATCAATACCTTTATTAAATAAGGGAACAAGCGGAGAGATGGAAAGAGCACTTTGAAGAACTTTTGAATAGACCCGGCTCAAGTAACCCTCCAGATATTCTACCAGCAGAAAAAGAGTTATTTGTTAACTGTCAAAAACCAAGCAAGGAAGAAATAATGAAAGCCATCAAGTTTTTAAATAAGCAGATATTAACACCTCTACCAAGATATTACATAATCTATTAGATAAAATTTGGAGAGGGAAGAAATACCTAAAGACTGGAAAGAAGGTTATCTGATCAAACTACCAAAGAAAGGAAATTTACAGGAGTGCACAAATTATAGGGGAATTATGCTACTATCAGTGTCAGGAAAAAAAAATTAAGCAGAATCATTCTGGAGAGACAAAAGAGGCCATAGAGAAACATTTCAGAGATGAACAAGCAGGTTTTAGGAAGAACAGATCATGTGCTGATCAAATAACTACTCTACATATAATAGTTGAACAAAGTTTAGAACTAAAATCCCCACTTTATATTTGATTCATAGATTGCAAAAAGACATATGATAGTTTAGACAGAGGAATGCTTTGGAAGTTGCTGAGCCATTACATAATCCCCATAAAGTTTATTAAACTGATAAGAACAATGTATGAAGGAACAAAATGTAGTGTGGTGCATGAAGGGCAGCTTACAGAAGTATTTGAAATAAGAACAGGAGTAAGGCAGGGATGCCTTCTATCTCCATTTCTCTTTCTACTGGCCATAGATTGGATTATGAAAATAACTCAAAACAACAGAAATGGAATCCAGTGGTCACTGACCAAGCAACTTGATGATGTAGACTTTGCTGATGATATAACTATCCATCATACTTCAGTGTAATTTTGGTGTTCCTTTCTGTACCCTCATCATTAAGCTGTTTTACAAGTTTTCACACTTTTCTTGTGTCTCAATCAAGATTCAGTGACTCTGTTTTCTCTTTCCAGCTTCTCCATCTGGCTTGTAATTTAGCCCTTTGAAATTTGGCCTTAGCATCATCATCATCATTGAGTGTCTTCTCTGCAACGAAGGTTGGCTACCATGGATCGCCATTTTACTCTGTTTCTTGCTTTGATGGTGCAGACTGTCATAGATTGACTTGTCCATCTTTTGATGTTACTCATCCATCTTAGTCTTGGTCTGCCTCTTTTACCTTGTATTTTCCCTTCCAATATTACTTTTAGTAGGCTGTTGTGTCTTTTAACATGCCCCAAAAATTTCATTTGTCTTGTCTTGTCTTAATTGTATTTAGTATCTCTTTATTTTCAGTTGTTTTAAAACTTCATCATTTGTTTTCTTTTCTTTCCATCCAATTCTACCTATTCCTCTATAAATCCACATTTCAAAGGCTTCAATTTGCTGTTCTGTTTTCTTGTCTAATTTCCATGTTTCTGCACCATATAGGAATATTGAGAAGATGTAACATTTTGCATTCTTAGTTTCAGCCCTGCTGATATTTGTTTTGTTGTTAGTATATTTTTCATGGCATTAAAATTACTTTTTGCCATACCTATTCTTTTGTTTATTTCAGTTTTACATTTTCCATCATTGGTTATAGTATGTCCCAGGTAGTTGTAGCTCTGGACTGTCTCCAGATGTATTCCTTCAACTGTGATATTTAATTGTAGGTCTTGAGAATTTTCTTTGTTTATGATCATAGTTTTAGTCTTTTTGATATTCATATCTGGTCCATATTTTTTGCTTGTCATGTTTATCACCTAAGGCAATTGTTATAGGTCTTTAGGATTTTCTGCTAGTAGAACAGTATCATCAGCATATCTTAGGTTATTCATTATCTTTCCATTAATGTTTAGGCCTGACATCTCTGAGATGGCTTTAGCATGCTGACAGTTATTGTGGTGTTCCTGGCAAGGGTTATTTTCTGCTTGCTTTCGAGATTTTTCCATGTCATTGTGCAGTTGCTCTAGTTCACTACTCCAGTATGGTTTGTAGTGTTTCCGTGCCCCTCTAGGTATTGTTTAACTGGCAGCTTGTTGTATAAGTCTACACTTCATAGAGTTCATAAGAATTCATCAACTATTTTGTTTATGTCTCTGTATGTATTTAGATCTTTAGTCAGTGCACTGGTGTATTGTTGATGCATTTTCCAGTCTGCCTTTTTGTAATTCCATCTAAAGAGAGTGCTGCTCTCCCTGATGGCTTCATTTTGCACCACTAAAAAGACTGGTCAGTGGTCGCTGCCTCTAAGTTGTTTTCCGACAATACGTGTACTATTCCAATCCAGGTCTGGTGAATGGAAAGCAAGGTCTGGTGTAGGTGTGGTATGCCATGATCTGGAATAGAATGTTGGTGGATCTGTTGTCTGGTTTAGCAGTATAAGTCCATTGTCATCCTGCAAATTTTCAAGCTCTTCACCTCTCTTGTCCATATTTTCATAGACCCAGCTCTGTGAATGGCTGTTAAAGTCTCCACATACAATTATTCTTTCTTTTAATGAAATTGTGTCTAGTGCTAGTGGACGGTCACTCGAACAGTAGTTGTTCAGTAAATTAAAGTTTGTATTTTCTGTTCTGAGATGCAGTATTTGATATTCAGCCTCATCCGTATACACTTCAAGCTGACATGCATTGATGTTGTTCTTTACAAGTGTTAGTGTTCCACCCTTTTTTTCTGTCTTTTCTGTCAGATCAGTAACATTAGTATTCCCTAATTTTCAAGGCTATGGCTTTGTTTAGATGAGTTTCCTGCAAACAGCATACGCTTACTTGCTCTTCATGTAGAATATTTTCTAACTCTGTCTTTTTGCTGTACATATCTCTTTTGCTGTTGATGCCTTCAGCATTCCAGTGCATTATTTTAAGTTTGGATTGGCCAGTAGCTCTATTCTCTTGCCCCCTGACTCCACAGAACCGCTGAGAAGGACATCCAGTAATAGTGATTGGGCCTTTTTGAGGCTGAGGGCCCGACACTGCACCTGCTCACAGTTATAGAAATACTTCTCATTGGTGTGTTTGCGTGGCATCCTGTTTACTGAGGTGTGCCTTTTAGCT
The DNA here is from genome assembly GCA_032433765.1 of Megaustenia siamemsis. Taxonomy (NCBI): domain Eukaryota; kingdom Metazoa; phylum Mollusca; class Gastropoda; order Stylommatophora; family Ariophantidae; genus Megaustenia; species Megaustenia siamemsis. The sequence continues at coordinate 84,082,006 of JAVIAB010000124.1, read as the reverse complement.
GGTTGCCTTCGACTTCAGCACTTAAACTTGCTAGAGCAGACTGGTCTTGCTCGGGTGTAGGAAGGCCTGGCCAGTCTTGGTTTTCAATCCCTGGTGACTGTTAAGCCCCATCCCCCATGACAAGGAGCTAGCCTTGATGGGGATTCCTTGAGTCATCTGGCGAACACAAGCAAGCAAGACTCTGATGTAGACAATCATGGTCTTGGTGATGTAATGCTTGAATCAGCAACCTAAGTCTCTTTTCCTGGATGGCATTTGCCATCAACTCAAGAAGTAGGATGCATGTCTAAATGTATACTGACTTTTTCTAAAGAACTCTGGTTAGTACTTGCTTTGTAACTATTAATTTATTTTATTCTGCCATACCTGCTGATGTGCCTTACATATGTTTGTAAATAAGATGGGACAGGTTTCATTTGACACACCTCATATATAGACTTACCAAATTGTATATTCTGTCTTATTTGCTCATTACCTAGGTGTTTGTTTTTAGTTATATTTTGGGTTAAGAGAGATTTATTCTTGGGTTTCAGTTTGCTCAAAATTATGTTTTTATTGTTGATTTTAAACTGAATTTTATCTCAGTTTTCTTTCTTTCTTTTCTTCAGAGAGTGGTACAAGAAAAATATATCCCTACTTTGGCCAGCCTTGAAGGTTGTTTTCATTCGGTTGAGGAGAAAGCTTGCAAAAAATTCATAGCTAGTAATCTGTTATGAGTATTACAATCATAACTATTATGTGATATTTGAATAGTAATGGCATTTGTATAATTAATTATGGATGTTTTTTAGCTGTACAACATTGATATAGCTTGTGGGAAACCAGGCTAACCATGGGGCCTGGAATGCCTGCTTAAAGACCACATATAGTGCATGAGCTGAGGGTTGTCTCAAAGCTTATAGCTGCCATCAGAATAAATGAATTCAGTACTGACCAAGACCCTGATCCACCCCAAGTATGGACTGAAGAGGGAAGTATATATAAATACTGTACTCTAAAAATACAATTTGAAGTCAGATATAATGTAAAAGTAAAACTCTCTTTCACATCTTCAGGCACATAAGGAATATGGTGTTAGCTCCCATATTTTTCAGCGACCAGCAGCACCTTTCTTTAGGAAATGTAGTTAGAATCAAGCCAGCCACCATATTTTCTCAAGATTCTCAAGGAAGATATTGGAGCACCAATGGTTTTGTCCGGTGAGCAGTAATGATGATCCTAACATCAAACAAACAGCCACCATAATTTCCCAGAACACCGTGGTACTCATTTATGGCTTGGTGAACCTAGGGGTCATTAACCAAAATCTAACCCAAACTCATGCCTTAGTAGTTTGGTTCACTAACCGCTGATATTGTGGGTCCTGCAGTCCAGGATCATTTTTGGATCAAAGGGTTCAATGTAGATAATAACACAACTTGAGCCAATGCATGCCCTTTTTTTTTACAACAGACCAGGAAGAGCATCACTTGTCAGGGAGAAAATTAACAAGGAACAACCTATACTTTTTTTTTAATCGCTGAGTGACTTTAATATATATCTCCGTTGTATGCCTTGTATATGATTAGTATCCCAACTGTAGCTACACTCTGAAGTAATCTATCAGCTATCCCATTGCATTGTATTTCTGCATACCCAGAACAGTTACTGAAAGCTTAAGGTCTATATTCTATCTTGTCATGTTTTTCTTGTTGCATTCAATTAACTCTTTCTGTACGTTTTGCCGCACTGTGCGCCATGCCGATTTCGGCAGCGTATGTTTTGCCACATAGTGCGTCACGCTCAATTTGATTAGTGTGAACGTCATCAAACCATATTCTTTTTACATGTCTTGTATCAACTTGATGTTGGTGAAATCTAATAGCTTGTTCAGTTATCTAAACATTCATATATAATATGTTATATCATCATCATCATCACTACAACTTTTGATCTCAGCAGCTATTTATCGTTTCTGTTGTTGACCTTCTGCCAAGCCTTTCTCTTAAGCTGTCTGTTATTTTTTCTCTTTGCTTCCCTCAATTTTTCCGGTTGTTACAATATATTCCAGTTGTTCTCTTCTCATTACATGGCCTAAAAATGATGATTGTTTCTTCCTAATATTGGAAATTAGCTCTCTTTTTGCTTTGACCTCTCTCAGAACATTTTTATTACTCTTCTTAGCTGTCCATGGTACTCTCAACATTCTTCTGTAAACCACATTTCTACAGATTCCAGTGATTTCCTTGTCTGTTGTCCTATTGTCCATGATTCACATGTTATATGTTCGATAAAAATAAATATATAGATTGATTCTTAAAACCATGAACAATTTTGTCTCTGAAATCCCTTCCATTGCGTCGATAAAAAGCTTCCATATGGAAAGAGTTAATATGAACATTCTTAATCATGGAATGAAAATCTGGCACAGCTGCCATATATATGGTAATTGCCAGAAAGCACTTCAGAGTTGCATGCCAGCTCATGGCCCCATTCTTTTTCTGAAGTTTTTATATAAGCTGTCTAAGAAGAAAATAAATAATGAAACTCTGGAGCGGCTGAGAATGAATGCAATCTAAGCAAGACAAATGATATAAATAAGAAATAATAGCAATAAACTGAAAGCCAACTTAGAAGGAAAGGTATAGATAAAAAAAAAAAAATCAGGCAGTGATTCTAATGGATTGACAATATTAGGAGGTGTAGTGGGGAATCAGTCATAGAGTGTACCATTGAGGCAAGGGTCAAAATAGAATGGCATTCCATGATAGTAACCTTGAATCCAGAGACTGCACATAACTCCCTCTTTCTGTTTTTGCTTTACTGTGATCTTAATATTCCATCTAGCAGTGATTCTCATCTTAATCCATCTCCATGTCACTCAGATTTATCAGTGAATATAACACCTTTACCATTTTCATAACAGTGAAACCCATATATAATGCAAGTCACCAAGATATCAACAGGCACACCATGTGAAAGATTAGTAAATTCAAGGAAGAAGTGTGCTAGTTCAACTTCCTTCAGAAGGCTTTCAACCAGTTTTTGGCTAGTAGACTCATGGGAAAACCTTGACACTGTGTGTTGCAAATGTAAATTATGAATAAAAGGTAAAATATGAGATTTGAACCAGCATCTTACCAGGCGAGTTTTCGCCCATATGTGCTTGGCCGCCTATCCAGAAGTGTTTGGAGACTTCTAGAAAGTGTCGCTTCAAGCATCAAAACTCACAATGTAAGGCGGCATTCCTCACCTTCCCAGAGTGTTACCCTGGTTCCCATTTCTGCCAGCAGCTGGGTTGACAGCGGGGGTATTTATTTTTTTCTCCAACCACAAGTACAACTCACACTGCTTCCAGCTGAAATCAAACATGGGTTATCCGAACTTTGGTAGCCCAGTCAGTTGGTTTTCCCAAATAGGCTACCGATGCCCCCTATGTAAATTATGAACATAACCATTGAGTCTTCCAATTAATCTATTATATCCTAAGTGTTGTGGGTGGCATGGTAGTGAAATACATGCCAGTTTTGAAAGCTCTTCTGTTGGAACTTTACCCATGGCTGAGAAGAGAATTTGGATACAGATAATTGGATTTTTGTTCATACAAGAAATGAAACTTTACACTTGGATTAAGAGAAAGTACTAAAGCTTCTAAATGGATTTTGGTTAGACAAGTTGATCTAAGAAGTAGAATATGGGATTTAAACAAAATCATATGCAGCACAATTAAGAGATTGCACATGAAGGGATAAGTTACTTATTGTTTTTTGACTCAAAAGTTCAAGTGAACAATTAGCATGCATACCATTCTTAATTCTTTAAGATTTTGATCATGGTATTTATGTATTCCCGTGTGTTACCGGGGCCTCATTATGAGGGAGGTAGAGAATAGTGACACTGTGACCTTCCAGGCATGTCGTAAGAGGCGACTAAGGAGGTTGATCGATGGCTTGACAAGCTGTCATTGTAAAAAGTATTGTTATGGAAACAGCGCCATAGATTTTAGAGCAGTGATCTCTGCAATATGTGCCATTTTGGCACGCAAGGTTTCTGTTTTTGAGATTGTGGTTCTGCCCTATGTGCCGTCTTCGGCTCGAAAGGACAATAGATAGATTTATGTATATGTTAATATGTAAATTGTGTATATGTAGTGTTGATTAAAATTTAATATTCAATATTTGTTCTATTTTTAAACTTCATATCATAGGTGTCTTGTATCGTGTGTCATAAATAAGTCAAGAAAGACCATACAACGGCTAAACTAAATCTATCAACACCAAATATATTTGCTGCATTTTTCTAAATCATTTCTGTATTAATGGAATTAGAAATGTCTTACAATCTATTCATTTATCAGATCAGAGACACTGTCTGTCAATTGTCTAATGTCTAGCTAATATCACAGCTGCTTGATTTAATTTTTTTTTTTTTATGGCACATTAGTTCTAATTTAGGAAATATTGCAGCATTTTTTAGGAGTAGATGTCTAAAGTCTGGTACATTCCCTCAATCTGAAAACTTTTTTTTGTCCCTCGTCATACATGCAGATAACTCCATTTTTGTAGGTGCACATATTTTTTTCTGTCTATGAGTAATTGATGTTTCAAGCCAGGCCTAACTACTGAGACTAGGGGTGGTTGCCACAGTGAGAAATCACAAATAAAAATCCCAGCCAGGTGCAGCCAAGACTTGAACTCACAAACTCTCTGTCTCAAGACCTTCTACCTTTCAGCTCCCTGTGGAGCATAGGTCTTCAACAAACACTTTCCAAGTCGTTCTGTTTCTTGCCATTCTTTTAAGATCATTCCATATCTTCCCCATCATCTTCATCTCTGCTTCCACCTGTCTTCTCCAAGAATATTTTGGTCTTCCTCTTTGTCTCTTCCCCTGGGGATTCAAAAAAAAAAAGGTCATGTTTAATACTCACAGTTGGCTTCCGCACTGTGTGTCTGATCCAGGCCATAGTCTTCATTGTATCTCATTGTCCACAGGTATTTGACTGACACTTTTCCATAATGTTAGTGATTTTGTCCTGACATTTTCATCCATTAATGAAGGTCTGTATATTCATGATTGTCATTTTAGTTGTTCTACATGTTTCACAGCATTTATTAGGACTGACTTTAATTGCAGTTTTATGTTTCCTAGTCCAACCAAGGCACCTCTTGCATTTTGTACCCTTATTTTGATATCCTTCTCTATTCCTCCTTCTTTAACTATGTCACTACCCAGAAGATATATGTAAGATTGTATGTCTAGAAGAGGTATTTTATTATTTGGTTATTGCCAACTACATTATTTCTCATTATATTGGTCTTATCTCTATTTATTTTCAATCTCAGCTGTTCTTTATAGTTTTTATTCTTTCTAGTATTTCTTCAAACCATCACCATAGCAAAATTTAGAATGAATAGGTGTTTTAAATTTTATTTTAAAAAATAGATGTTATCTGTTTTCACTGTAACTGTATATGATAGTTCTTTTTATTTACAAAAGAACTGAACATGTTTTCTTTCTATTCACAAAGGTGGCTAGAGACTACCACACTCATTTTCATTTGTAAAAGCTACAGTAATGTATCACACTATGTTTGTTATTTTTAAAAAAATAACTAAACAACATACTGACTTTATTCACAAAAAATGGCTGAAGATCAGTTGTACCCCCGTCACGCCAAGTGGCATATAGGAAAATATGGTGTTAGTGACCCTATATTTTACAGACCTTCTGCGCATGATTTTTGGGGTAATGTGGTCGGTATTACGCCCATGCTGCTTTACTTTCCCAGAAAAAATCCGGTACCCATTTAAGGCTGGGTGAACCCGGAAGCCGTCGGTTGGGATCGAACCCTACCCCTTGTCCTTTGTAGTCCAGTTCACTAACCACTGAGCTATCGCGGCTCCCTAACCATAAATATGGCATTCTGTTTATACACAGAACTAATGTAGGAAATGACACTCAAGTACACAAACATGATAAAGAACATATTCATTTTTTTTTTCTGGGAAAATGACTGGGGAAAAGAATTACTGAAGAGCGTATGTTTACTCTGTATGAAGTCTACGTTTCCTTAACAAGGGTGTTTTTATGATAGTGGCTTGTTAGGCCACTGATCAACAATTCTTTGCCAAGCGTAAGAAAAACAATCTTCCATCATGGAAACACACCCCGAATGCATTTTAAAATAAATGTCTCTGGAAAATACTTCACTTGAGCGAAACAAATTCAAAACAAATGAGGAAATTAGAGAAATCGCCAATCTGCCACTAATATCATCAGTGATCAAGAAAAGACGATGGACATATAAGAGAATAATCGAATAGCAAAGCAAGCCCTCAAGTGGGAGACAACAGGTAGGAGAAAGGGGCCAACCCAGAGAAACACTGAGAAGAACATTGATGAGAGAGGCAAAGGCAACAGGAATCGGCTCCCTCAATGAAATCAAAATGTTTGCACAGAACAGAGACAAATGGCTAGATTTGATAAAAGATCTTTACAAGGATTGAGACTGCTAGAAAGAAAATTTCGAAACAGGGAAAGAACATCTGGGCATGCATTGTTCAATGCCCTATAGGTGTTTACGGGTCGATAGATAGATATGTTTACTCACAAAAATAACTGAATTCCATTTTTTTTAAATTCATAAAAATGACAGAACACAGAATTCTGAATATTGTAGAAGACTACAATTATTTTATTCATTAAAGTTATACAAATGAATTGCTCTGTTTACTCACTAAAATGGTGTGAATTTGCCTGATTATATTTTTATTCACAAATATCACTAAACACAAACAACATTTAGATTATTCATAAAATTGTCATAAATATGTCACATTATTTTTATTCTTAAATAATTGCTTACGATTTTATTTAAGTGCTGAAGAACATTATATTGTTTATATATCTATCACCCTTCTAAGCTGAAGAATGCACATAGTTGAGAAGTCCTTGACTCCCCCATATCCAACAACCTTGGTTAACAAGTGGCAGACCCTGTACAAGACCCGCATTGTATCTCGTCACATACCTGTTCTGGGTGTGCATCTCAACCTCGGCAAGGATAATGTTGTTGCCTATCACCTCAGTGTTCTTTTTAGTTTTTCCTTAGGTCTTTTTTTTTTTTAAATCTCTCTGGTTCCCATTTGAAGGCTTGTTTTGAAAATCTCTTGTCAAATGGCTAACACATGACCACCTTCCTTCTTCCCTTAATTATAGGTATATTTGTATGCTTTGTCATTTCTCTTATTTCTTCACTAGTCTTGAATTCATTCCATGATATATAAAGTATTCTCTTGAGGTACTGTATCGTTTAATAGTTCACAAAAATTATTGAAGAAGGCCACATTTTTTTTTACAGCGATTGTCCAAGGTTGAAGAACATCACATTAGGTTATTTTATTCACAAAAATTTACAAAAAAAATACTCAATCTTGCTTTTATTCACAAAATAACCAAAGAACAAAACATTCCTGCTATTCACAATAAGAACAAAACATTAATGTTATTCACAATAAGAACAAAACATTTCTGTTATTCTCAATAAGAACAAAACATTCCTGTTATTCACAATAAGAACAAAACATTTCTGTTATTCTCAATAAGAACAAAACATTCCTGTTATTCACAATAAGAACAAAAAAACATTCCTGTTATTCACAATAAGAACAAAACATTTCTGTTATTCACAATAAGAACAAAAAAACATTCCTGTTATTCAAAATAAGAACAAAACATTTATGTTATTCTCAATAAGAACAAAACATTTCTGTTATTCTCAAAAATAACTAACAGCAAGTCATTCTTTTTATTCTCTAAAATGACCAAAAAAAAACATAGTATTTCTCTTGTTCACAAACATGACCAAACAGTACATTTCTTTTATTCATAAAAAGTCAGAATAACATATATATATGGCCCTTTTCGTCTTGTCAGACGGTCTAGTGGAGGCTATTGCGTATTTTTTTGAGGTATTGTTTTTGCCGAACAGCTTCTCTCGTGGCTAATTCTACCAATGTTTGACAAACACACGCGGTCACATAATGAACAAGTCAGGCTCGCTGGTCCACAGGGTTTACCATCCTTTTTCATGAGTCTCTTCTCTTCTAAGTCCTGTCTTAGCACAGTCTCAAATGTTGTTATACCGTTCCTTATACATGCTCTCCATGATGTGCGATCACTTGCCAGATGTTGCCAGTCGTTTTCACAGATGGAGAAGTCTTTCAGAGATGATTTGCAGATATCTCTATATTGTAGTTTAGGTCTGCCGATTTGTCGTTTTCCGTGTTTTAGCTCGCCATATAGTATTTGCCTAGGAATGCGTTTTTCTTCCATCCATTGGACATGCCCCAGCCATCTTAGCCTTCGACTTCTGAGCATCGACATGATTGTTAGGGTCTTAGCACGTTGCAGGACAGTTAAGTTGGTTATTTTGTCCTGCCATTTGATGTGCATTATTTTGCGGAGACATCGCATGTGGAAGACATTTAGTCTTTTTTCCTGGTTTGAGTATGTTGTCCAGGTTTCGGATCCATATAGTAGTGTGCTAAGCACACATGTTTGATATATTAGGAGTTTAGTCTTTCGAGTTAGTTTCATGTTGTTCCATGCCCTTTTTGTGAGTTTGCCGAAGGTCGTAGCTGCCTTACCAATTCGACAGTTTATTTCTTCATCAAGAGAGATGGTTTGCGTAACTGTGGATCCAAGATATGTAAATTTCTGTACTGATTCTAGTGGGCAGTCTTTTAGAGTAATAGATAGAGGTTTGAGGTCACCTTGATTTAGTATTACTGTCTTAGAATAACATAACATAACATTCTTATTATTCACAAACATGACCAAAAAACACATCATGTTCACTCATTAAATAGAAAAATTGATTGATGAAAACCCAAACCAGAATCATTTATAAACGTTGTCACTCCTCTTAATTTGATAAACTTTAGTTTCCCTCTCTCATAGACATTATGAGTTTGATTCCAAATCTCAGAAAAACCCTGTTTGGAAGTACAAAAAGGAAATGTAATTATATCATTTATTACTGATTAAAAAAAAGGTTGGAAAATAGTTTAATCTTTATCTCCAGAAAAACAATTATAATGATGATTTCTCAATAATTATACAGTTTTTGAATAGTAGCAGCACCTTTTTGTGTGTTCTGTTAACAGCATATTCATTAATGCTTGTTTAATTTTAAATTGGTAAGAAGGAGGGGGGGGGGGCTGGTTGGTCTCGAGCCAAGGTTTCGGCCTCTCTCTCGCAGAGAGAGAAGTGAGGTTGTGAGTTCAAAACCCTGCTACATCAGTGGGAATTTTTATTTGTGATTTCTTTCTGCAGCAACCCACCCCTGGTCTCAGCAGCGAGGCCCGGCTTGAAACAGCAATTACTCATTGACGGTTAAAATATTAATTCCTCTGAAGACTGAGTTATCTGCCTGTGCGGCGAGGGACACCTGTGCACATGGTTGTCAGGAAAGAACAGATTAACACGCAAAATTCCTAGTCTCTAAGGACTTCGCCAGAGATGAAAGTTGGTGAACGGAAAAGAAAATGGATAAAAACAAACACCCATATCTGTCAAATTTCTGGAATGAAGATTTATTTGTCTGAGCAGTAATAGCCTTCATCATCATCAAGTACCATGCCTGCTGGCATATGTGATCATGTCTCTCCACAACTTTTGATCATGACAGTTATTTATCATTTCTGTTGTTGACCTTCTGCCAAGCCATTCTCTTAAGCTGTCTGGTATCTTTTCTCTTTGTTTCCCTCTATCTCTTCGTCCCTAAATTTTCCCTGTTGTTACAATATATTCCAGCTGTTTCTCTTCTCATTACATAGCCAAAAAATGATAATTGTTTCTGTCTAATATTGGAAATTAGCTCTGTAGTAACCTTACTTATACATTTTTCAGTCTAATGCCCTTGAAAATTGCAATTAAATGGTACCTTAACTCCAGAGTTGGTAAAAAGCTAAGAATAATTCCTACGTTTAATACATAAAGAAACAACAGACAAAATGGTTTGGCCACATAATACAGAAAGATTAAAACACAACACAATGAGCCTTTAATAAATGCTGCAAGGACACCTGATCCAAAGGCCAACCACAAAAAAGATGGACTGATGGAAGTTATAAACACAACAGTAGGAGAGGCCAAGTGAAGAGTAACAAAAATGTAAAATATATCTCTCTGGGACGCTGAATGGCAAATGTGGAAGGAAAGAAGAAGACAATTATCTGTCTTGATATTGTGAGTTATATAAATTTATTTTGAAGTCATGTTCTATCACTTTTATTCCCAATTAAATCTTGTCAAAAAATTAATTAAATTTATAGAGAACATGAACATTTTGCTATCGGGGTATAATTTTTTATATCAGGGATTTTGCTCTAGAGTTAAACAGTTCATGTGTATATCTATCTATCTATCTATTGTCCTTTCGAGCCGAAGACGACACATAGGGCAGAATCACAATCTCAAAAACAGAAACCTTGCGTGCCAAAGTGGCACATTTTGCAGATATCACTGCTCTAAAATCTATGGCGCTGTTTCCATAACAATACTTTTTACAATGACGGATTGTCAAGCCATCGATCAACCTCCTTAGTCACCTCTTACGACATGCCTGGAAAGTCACAGTGTCACTATTCTTTACTTCCCTCATAATGATATGTCAATATGTGTATATGTCAAATATTAAATCAATTAAGGGTCCTAAGAAGGGTCGTAAAGAAAAATATTTAAAATTGAATGTATCTCCATGTGGGAGAAGCTTGACGATCCAGGTGGACAAGCACTGACAAGAAGAAAATTGGATTCCTCGGAGAATCAACTCTATATTCTTCAGTAGTAGAATATTTAATGTACAACTGAAACCTGATTATAGGAAAAGATTTTATTTTTATTCATATTGGCAGTGCCAAGAGACACAATACACTACTAAAGGTTATCTTTGGGGAGAAAGTACAAGACCAAGACTAAAATGGACTAATAACATCAAAGATGGACAGCTGAACCTAAGACAGCGTGCAGTAACAAGGCAAGATACCAGGTAAAATGGTGCTCCATGGTAGCCAACCTTCGATGTGATGATGATACCCAATGAATAAATGAATTGTCAGTTACAGTCAGTAAATGTGAACACAGCCAATAAACAAATATTTTTTTTTAATTGCATACAAGTTGAAGACTATACAATCTTCTAATTTACTTACCAGCGTCCAAAGTCTGGAAAATATTGAAACAAATAAAGAAGAATCAGAAATGGATTCTCAGAGATCCACACTTCATATAACCTGTTTGCAAGAGCTATTGCTATCAAATCAGCACATCGATCAGTCTGCATTCTTTTATCTGTTGGAGCCATAGGTCTTCCCAGAATCTGAAAAATAAGAAAATATATTTTAAAATTGCCAATGGCAAACTTTCCTTATAACAGCCCTGGAAAGGCATGTGTACATTTATTAAAAACAAAAAGATCAAGTTAGGGCATAAGATTTGAATTGGCATTATAACAATGGTAAGTAAAGGTTTCTCTCCATCCCTTGCTAGATGAATGGGGAATATGGTGTTAGTGACTATATTTTTCCATGAAAACTGCACATTTTATGTGTGATGTGGCCATAACTTATCTCTTGCTAGATGAATGGGGAATATGGTGTTAGTGACTATATTTTTCCATGAAAACTGCACATTTTATGTGTGATGTGGCCATAACTTATCCCTTGCTAGATGAATGGGGAATATGGTGTTAGTGACTATATTTTTCCATGAAAACTGCACATTTTATGTGTGATGTGGCCATAACTTATCTCTTGCTAGATGAATGGGGAATATGGTGTTAGTGACTATATTTTTCCATGAAAACTGCATATTTAATGTGTGATGTGGCCATAACTTATCCCTTGCTAGATGAATGGGGAATAAGGTGTTAGTGACTATATTTTTCCATGAAAACTGCACATTTTATGTGTGATGTGGCCATAACTTATCTCTTGCTAGATGAATGGGGAATATGGTGTTAGTGACTATATTTTTCCATGAAAACTGCAAATTTTATGTGTGATGTGGTCATAACTTATCCCTTGCTAGATGAATGGGGAATATGGTGTTAGTGACTATATTTTTCCATGAAAACTGCACATTTTATGTGTGATGTGGCCATAACTTATCTCTTGCTAGATGAATGGGGAATATGGTGTTAGTGACTATATTTTTCCATGAAAACTGCACATTTTATGTGTGATGTGGTCATAACTTATCCCTTGCTAGATGAATGGGGAATATGGTGTTAGTGACTATATTTTTCCATGAAAACTGCACATTTTATGTGTGATGTGGCCATAACTTATCTCTTGCTAGATGAATGGGGAATATGGTGTTAGTGACTATATTTTTCCATGAAAACTGCACATTTTATGTGTGATGTGGCCATAACTTATCTCTTGCTAGATGAATGGGGAATATGGTGTTAGTGACTATATTTTTCCATGAAAACTGCACATTTTATGTGTGATGTGGCCATAACTTATCCCTTGCTAGATGAATGGGGAATATGGTGTTAGTGACTATATTTTTCCATGAAAACTGCACATTTTATGTGTGATGTGGCCATAACTTATCCCTTGCTAGATGAATGGGGAATATGGTGTTAGTGACTATATTTTTCCATGAAAACTGCACATTTTATGTGTGATGTGGCCATAACTTATCTCTTGCTAGATGAATGGGGAATATGGTGTTAGTGACTATATTTTTCCATGAAAACTGCACATTTTATGTGTGATGTGGCCATAACTTATCCCTTGCTAGATGAATGGGGAATATGGTGTTAGTGACTATATTTTTCCATGAAAACTGCACATTTTATGTGTGATGTGGCCATAACTTATCTCTTGCTAGATGAATGGGGAATATGGTGTTAGTGACTATATTTTTCCATGAAAACTGCATATTTAATGTGTGATGTGGCCATAACTTATCCCTTGCTAGATGAATGGGGAATATGGTGTTAGTGACTATATTTTTCCATGAAAACTGCACATTTTATGTGTGATGTGGCCATAACTTATCTCTTGCTAGATGAATGGGGAATATGGTGTTAGTGACTATATTTTTCCATGAAAACTGCACATTTTATGTGTGATGTGGTCATAACTTATCCCTTGCTAGATGAATGGGGAATATGGTGTTAGTGACTATATTTTTCCATGAAAACTGCACATTTTATGTGTGATGTGGCCATAACTTATCTCTTGCTAGATGAATGGGGAATATGGTGTTAGTGACTATATTTTTCCATGAAAACTGCACATTTTATGTGTGATGTGGCCATAACTTATCCCTTGCTAGATGAATGGGGAATATGGTTTTAGTGACTATATTTTTCCATGAAAACTGCACATTTTATGTGTGATGTGGCCATAACTTATCTCTCTTTGTAAAAGAAAATTTGTAACGATGGCAACACTCAACCTTCCTGAAGAATGAACTCGGGTCTCCGTTTTCCCTCATGGCTTGGTGAATTATGGGAAATTTTGCAAGCGTTGGTTTATGCTCCTCACTGCAATCAAACTATGATTGACTGGTCAGAAGTGAATGCCATTCACCATTAAGACTACTGAGCTCCAAGAACATACTGCTATAAAGCTTCATTTTAAAATGGGTTTACCAGGGCACACATATACTGAAATATATATACACACATATACAGGTACCAGTGCCTACATCATTCAGTTGCACATTCTCGTGTTTTGTCACACTTGACAAGAAATATAGGGAACGGAACTTAGTTGTGGTCAATGTAGAGGTCAATGGTCTCATCTGGGATAACACAGATGAAAAAGATGCAGTCATCTATAGAGACAGATTTGCATACGACACCAAAGGAATGCATAGGCATTTACAGCACGCTTGGCAGGCAGAATAGTCAAAGAAGACAGTGGTGCATACATTATGACCACAAGTTGCATGACGATGGAGGTGATGGCAGTTTTCGATGAGCATGATAAAAAAAGTGGTGGCGAGCTCTGTACGCATGCAATGGGTAGAGTCGTTGCAGAAGTTAAAGATACGTAAGGGTCACCTTTGTCTACATCCCTGGCATGCGGGAGCACAGGGAGTTGAAAGAGCGGACAGGTTGGCTAGCTGCGCTGTTGTTGAAGATGATCAACCAATGGATCGGGCTGACTTCAAAAATGCCCTCTGAGATGTGGGTAGGGCACAGGACTTCGACAACCATGTGCCACATCACTCCTTCAGATGAAAAAGATGGGAGTTAAGATTGGCACAGTTAGAAATGAAAAACTTAGTGGGTGTGTAAGAAGACTTATCAATCAAAACAGAACTGGAGTCGTCAGTCGCTGGACACTGCAGGAATTGCTGAGGATAGGATTTGAGTCACCTATGGACATGTTTGGAGTGTAATGATGATGACCCGCAAATAACTCAATAACATACACTGAACAGACAACTTAATTGAGAAAACTTTTACCCCCATATACTTCAATTAATATTACCAAATATAATATAATAATACCCAATATTATATTGAGGAGTGCGGCAAAATCCACTATTTCACCGGCTGAAAAGCCAACGTGTTTGAATTCCGCAGTAAACAAGAAAGGATTTTTTCTATTGGGGGTGAAATAAAGATCCTAAGTCACATGTCGTGGCGACTGCTTTGACCAACCAACCTTTATCCCTCTGGTCCTGTTGTGAGCCCCCCGACATACACCAGCAATGGTAATATGTGTCGTAAAGATAGTTTAGTTTTAGTTTAATATTACTAAAACTTGTAGGTCTTGACATAGTGCTGACCACATTAATTAAAACAAATGTTAGCACTAACATCATTTTCTAAGACACAATACTTAAGACATGATGAGATTCTTTATTTAATTCTTTGATCAGTTATAGTTTACCAATCCTGATGCCAAGTAGTCAGTGATGAGTCACTGACTACATTCAGATCTGTCGTTTTAGTTAACTAAAGTTTCAACCAGCACATAAAAAATACTGTGTATGAAGCAATCCAACAAATTCTGTCAAGAGCTCCATTTTAACTCAATTTTATGAGGTGCTTCACAACATTACCGATTGTAGTTGTCCTTTTCAACTAACTTCAAAAATATAATTTATAAATGGTCATTTTTTTTGTCACATTCAATTTTGGTAGATGTTAGTTTAAATAAACATTACATTGGCATGTAAATCATCTCTGAATGACTTCATCTGTGAAAATGACTGGGAACTTCTGGCAAGTGATCGCACATCATGGATAGCATGTATAAGGAATGGTATAACATCTTTTGAGACTGTGCTAAGGCAACAATTAGAAGAGAAAAGACTCATGAAAAAGGATGGAAAACGCTCTGGATCAGTGGGTCTGACATGTTCATTCTGTGGCCGTGTGTGTTTGTCAAATATTTGTAGAATTAATCACAAGAGAAGTTGTTCGACAAAAACAAAACCTCAAAAACAAAAAAATACACAATAGCCCCCACCTAGACTGTCTTACAAGACGAAAAGGGCCATGTACACATAGACATGTAAATGCTGTGTTGTGGTTTGCAGTAGAACTATGATATTTGCGTCTTTCTGCCAAACACATTTGGCTTCAGCACAGCATTTTTGAGTCCTGGGTTGTCTTCCCTCTTGATCCCTACTCACATAGCCAGACTAGACTAGTTAGTCTGTTTCTAGATGCACCGTGAAGTAAGATTTGGACAGTTCTGGTTCACTGATACTGGCACAAACCATCAGCAATGATTCAGTAGGTGACAGCTTTTAGCTCTGTTGCGCTGATGACCACCTTGACCCCCAATGGATAGGATTAACCTTTGTTACACCTCTGAAAGCAGCTCTTATAATCATGATGGCCAGAGAAAATTTGTGAAGAGACGTCATTAAGAATTTCCACAACAGCCGTCAGTGTTACAAGACCAATGAATGATAGTTGATGAAATAATTATAGCAAAATATTCACATATGGTGGACTAGAAAGTGGCAAAATACACAAATATTTTAAATATATCTTTTCATAAGCACTTATCTACATAAACTTCACTAACATAAAAACTGATTTGAGAAATATTTCTCCACTCTCAGTAAACCTTTATCAAATGAAGGAAATTATGTGAATTCACTAAATCTTAATACATGCAAACATTGTAAAATTATAATTGAGATGCCACTTAAAGACTGAAAATAGCAACTGTAGATATTATTTGGTTGCTCTTACTTATGCAGTTTATTGTGGGAAAGGGATGAGAGGGATATATTTCTTTATCTCAAAAAAGAAATAGAAAAACCAACCTTAGCCCTGTTCACTGGTTATCTACAGAATATGCAAGCTGTCTTTATTTTCTAACTTTCCCCTTACTTCTTTGAGTAACTCTGAAGTCTAACCAGAAAAATGCTACTTAATTTCTCTTAATATACTTTTAACCTGACTGCAACCATAACAACTTATAGAAAATAAAATAGCATAGTAAACACACATTTCTTTAGTCATCATTAGATTGTGTTAATATATCAAATGTTCATCTGAAGTAAGTGTGCATGATGAGATAAAAAAAAAAGCAAACAACAATTTAATAAAATTATGAAAATAGTATAAACTTGTAGGTCCACTAAAAGAGTCTCATTGATATGCAAGGGTTTGTAGGCCCACTGAGAAGATTTTGTGACTCTCAAAGAATTATGGACCACTCTATATGAGCAAATTATCTTAGGCATGTTTGAGTTTTTTTAATTTAAATTATGTAAAGTCTGAACAGAAGTAAAAAAAAACAAACAGAACTAAATCAAAACATCTAGATCATGATCTATTTTTAAAATGCTCATTTTATCTAACGATTTTTTACAACTAAATTTTTTAAGCATAATTTGTATTGGTTGTAAATAAATTATCAACCTTCAAGATCAGAACTCCTCACATAACCTAGTTCAAACTTCTGTAACTGTTAATTCATCTTTTTATTTAAATTAAACCAGCAGATTACATATATATAAAATTAATGAGGAAGTATTTATGGAATACAAATTAATGTTAGGAAAAAAAGTACAATAAACCTATTTCTGTTATATTTTTGTTTCCTGGAGATTTTCATGCTGATAGGAAATTCCTTGTGATGCCTTTTACTTTGTTAAAATGAATTAATGTCTGTTATTTATTTTTTTACCTGCAATTTCAATATAGCACTGCTTAGTTTTGTGACCTGTTTCCATTAAACCTATTTATACATGTGGCACACAAATTGTTGATTTATTTTTTTAAAAATACATTCAACATGTTGATGATGTGAGTTTCCACATACAGTATTTCAAGGAAGTGAAGTCTTTCTCCGCAATATGTGCCATTTTGGCACGCAAGGTTTCTGTTTTTGAAATTTTGGTTCTGCCCTATGTGCCGTCTTCGGCTCGAAAGGACAATAGATAGATAGATAGAAGTCTTTAAAACTTTAAATGTAAATTATCAGAGTATTTGAAGGTGAGAAAGTCAGTTCCCTTTATCACTGTTATTGCCATCCTTAACTGTAAGTCATGTTTTCAGTTTCATTCTACTGCTGGCTGGCTAGACTGTGGGTGACTAGGAATGAAGAAAAAGCAACTGAAACATGAAGCCATAAACAATTATTTTAACAGTCTTTGAGACAGTTATATGGCTCACCTCACCAGACTTGGCAGTAGCAGCTGCTATAAAGGCATTTGAAAACACAGGCCCTGGGCATAGAAGTGTAACACCAACTTTGTGTTCTACCATTTCAGTCCTCAAGCAATCATAATAGCCCTGCAAAAAGACATTCATTATTACAAGGGGGAAATTGAGATGCTACAATAATGGTTTAAATAATAGGAATTCCCCATAAATAATATATATATTATTAATATATTTATAAATATATTAAATAATAGGAATCCCCCCTCCAGCACTTGTCACATTTATTGGAGTGAGACTGATAAATAAACAGAAAGTTCCAAAAATATTTATAGCCACGTAGTTGTTGAGGGAGCCGTGATTGCTCAGTGGTTAGTGAACTGGACTACAAAGGACAAGAGGTAGGGTTCGATCCCAACCGACAGCTTCCGGTTCACCCACCCTTAAATGGGTATCGGATTTTTTCTGGGAAAGTAAAGCGGCACTGGTGTAATACCGACTACATTACCCCAAAAATCATGTGCCGAAGGTCTGTAAAATTTATGATCACTAACACCATATTCCCTATACACCCTTGGCGTGACGGGAGTACTTTACTTACTTTTTTTACATATTTGTTGAGGTGTTTAGTTTCACCTATTTGGACAAAACAATATTGATAGAGATGGAGGAATCAATCAGGACCAGCAAGGCCAGGTTTTCTTTCATTTCTTTGGGCCTAGTGTGAAACTCCACAATCCTGTCTCAGAAATGTCAAACCTTTAATTTTTACTGGCTCTGAAGTATAGTGACACTGTGACCTTCCAGGCATGTCGTAAGAGGCGACTAAGGAGGTTGGTCGATGGCTTGACAAGCTGTCATTGTAAAAAGTATTGTTATGGAAACAGCGCCATAGATTTTAGATCAGTGATCTCTGCAATATGTGCCATTTTGGCACACAAGGTTTCTGTTTTTGAGATTGTGGTTCTGCCCTATGTACCATCTTCGGCTCGAAAGGACAATAGATAGAAGTATAGTATGTATCAAACAACATCATATAAGAACTGCAGACATTTACTAAAAGATGTCCCAGTAACAAATTTTGTATCAGATAATCAGAAGAGTAACAAATGCAAAATTGTGGAAGAGATCATGGCACCTACCAGTGGAGCTGCAGAATAGAAATGTAAATTATGACAAATATGAATACTTTGTAAAAAATGACACAAAATAATTAGATATGGACAAGCTTGGAATTGAAATAAAATAATAGAACAGTTAGGAGAGAAAATAAAATGTGGTAAATTGTTAAAAAAATGTTAATAAAATTAAGTTTTTCATAGGCAGAGCTGAAGCAGTTAGTATAGAAAACAATACAGAATGGGCAATTATAGCACTAAGTTCAATAAAGAACAATTACAAAATTACATTTTCTAATTGAATTCACTTTCATTGAAAAACTCAGAAGTTCTATGTGTAGACTACACATTTTAAAGAACTCTTTGACTGTTGAAGACAGAAAAGAGTTGAATTAACAAAGTTCAAAGTAAAATTCCTATAATTTAAAAAAAAAAAACATTCAGCTTTGCACAATGATAATGTTACCAAATACGAGAACACGACCAGAACTAGATAGATAGTTATCTAGTTTGTTCCAGTAAAGAACACATGGATGATTAACAATACAACGCTGAAATTGGACTGCCAAAGTCAACAGTAATACATGTCCTCAATAATTCATGTGATGACTCAAAGCCCAGTATTAATTACATCCAAAAGTTTATTAGCACAGTTCTCTAGTCGTACTTCACAAACTCATGTGATTAATTATCTTGTTTTCATATAAATCTCTCTCATTACATAGAAATACTTGTTATGAATGTTCATGAATCTATAAAAGCTCTTGTATGTGGTCAATATAATTGTGTCTAAGGCAACTGTCAGTATTTTGACACTCTCCAAGTTCAGTAAGAAAATCAATACAGCTTCTTTGGCTATCACAAATATGATAATCAAACTTTTGTACATCTTTTCAGAAATATCTCTGAAGTCCCTGCTCAAAATCTAAGCTGTTATCTTAGAAACAACCTTTTCTAATCTAAATACAAACTCTTTAAGTGAGTCTTCTCTTGCACTCATACTACTCTCTGCAATGTAATGTTTTACAGACTGTAGAATCAGATTCCTGATTTAAGATTCAACATCACTGAATTCACAACTAGACTCTCTTCTCGAGCTCAACATCCAGAATAACCTCCTGTAATAAACAACTAGGCTTTCTCATCCTCGTCTCCCGTAAGCTTATCACAGACTTCTTAAATAGTGTGTTCAACCAAGCTTTATCAATTAACAATACTAGATATTTTCTATTCTTCATCTGATTCACTGAACATATGTCAATGTTTTGTACAGTTTGTTTATCATCTAATTCTTAACCAAGATGAATTATGTCAATGACTACATGCTTGCACCATCAATCATATGATGGAACAATTGCAACATTTAGACAAAGATGGTCATTTGCCAGGGCTGATCTTATTTTCAACTTTAACACATTTTGCTTATGAAATGCTATATTAGTAATTATCTGCAATTCAACAGATGAACAACACTGTATCAGATAACATTAGGCTTGACTGACTAGGTACTCTTCTTACCTGAAGTGCAAATTTGGTGCCATCATAAGATCTAGATTGCGGCAGTGCTGAAAAAAAAATTAGGTAAAAATTGGAAATAAGATAAATTATGCAGTCATAAAATATAAAGGGTTAAGGCATAAAAATGCGAAGCTGCAGTAAAGCTGAATGTGAGGAAAAATTAAAAAATAGAAAAAAATGGTATGTAAGAAGCTTTACGTGATAAGTGGACGACACAAACTAAAAGACGTTTCGGCCCAATAGGCCTTCAGCAGGAACAAACAAAAAAACACACACACAAAACTAATAACGAAACAACCAAAACAAAAACAATCAAAATGTGTTAAAGAAAACAAAATTATCTATCCTGCTGAAGGCCTATTGGGCCGAAACGTCGTTTAGTCTGTGTCGTCCACTTATCACGTAAAGCTTCTTACATACCAATTTTTTCTATTTTTTAATTTTTCCTCATAAAATATAAAGAATCAAACAAGCTTAAATTATTTAAACAAAAGTTAAATGATAGTATCATGCAAAGTTAATTATAAAATCACAATGAGGAAGCAAATATGAAAGTTTTATGCATTATTAAACCTCTGACTTTACACCAGGTTTTGCTATTGCTTCTTCTTCTTCTTAAGTGATCACCTATTTAGTGAGTGTACGGCAAAGCCACAATATTTGGCCAGATATATCTTTCTTCAGCATGGGTAAATTTATTAAATAACTTTGTCCAGACATCTGCCATTTTTGGCCCACTTTTTTACTTTTAATTACCAAAGGTTCTTAATGTGCACACTGCATTTCCTGTTTTTTTTTTCATTATCTGAAAGGGCTAGGCATTGCGTCTCACAACCAAGAGTACTAGGATAAAGCCACAAAGAGACCACAGCTTCAATTTGTGAAAAAATACCACTGACCCTTCAGGATTTGAATCTGAAACCATTCTGCATAGATGCTGATGTATTACCCTCTAGACCACCCAGTGCCTTTAGTTAGTTCTAATATTTGGTCTTTAAACTATATAGGATTTAAAACGTTACGCATAAAAGAACTAACTGTACTGGTGCGATTACTAAATCCGGTGCATATGGCATAGAAATCAAAGCTAAAAAACCAAAATTAATTAACAAAAAGTAGAAACAGTTGACAAATTAAAAAACTTAGGATCAGTTGTCAGTGATAAAGTCTTGAAACCTGGAAAAAAAACCAGGTAGAATAACACAAACTACAGCAGCCCTTGTTGGTCTAAAATCTATTGGAAAAGATAAGACCATCACTCTTGACTCTAAAATCTATTGGAAAAGATAAGACCATCACTCTTGACTCTAAAATCTATTGGAAAAGATAAGACCATCACTCTTGACTCTAAAATCTATTGGAAAAGATAAGACCATTACTCTTGACTCTAAAATCTATTGGAAAAGATAAGACCATTACTCTTGACTCTAAAATCTATTGGAAAAGATAAGACCATTACTCTTGACTCTAAAATCTATTGGAAAAGATAAGACCATTACTCTTGACTCTAAAATCTATTGGAAAAGATAAGACCATTACTCTTGACTCTAAAATCTATTGGAAAAGATAAGACCATTACTCTTGACTCTAAAATCTATTGGAAAAGATAAAACCATTACTCTTGACTCTAAAATTAAACTGAACCATACCCTGATTATATCAATTTTTTTTATCTTCTTCTTCTTTCTTCATCATTTGCCTTTCAGCATTGAGGGGAGATATAATTTGCAGTCTTTTATTCTTCTGCTCGCCTCTGCTGCTGTTATGTTTGCTAGTGCTTCTAATATTCCATTCATCAATCTTTTTTGTGGTCGTCCATTGGTTGCCAAATTATATATATATATATATATTGTTATTTACAAAACAGATCCTTTTAAAATTTGGTATCCAATTCCATATGAGGAAATTAGGCCCCTAGTATGAGCACACACAAATTATTATTTAATACTAAGAATTAGATTACTCATCCATTCATGTCCCTTTGACATTTTGTAATACTCTGTTTAGTAAATCTATAGACTTTTGTTCATTGTGCTCCTTCTATGCTATGAAATACCTTTTCAATGCTTATGTTCAAAGTACTAAATTAGGTTTGTCAATTTTCACATCTTAACTGGTACAGAAAACCGTAAAATTCTCTACACCAAAAAAAATTAGATTAATATATTAATTACCAATCTTTCCAACTATGCTGCTTGTAACGGCAATTTGGCCTTTCTTCCTCTCAATCATATGAGGCAAAACCTCCTGTGTTAGAGACACTGGACCCAGAACATTTACTTCAAAGAGCTCCCTGTCTACACTTAACTCAATATCCGTCCATGGTGCTCGTTGGCTTCGCCCTGCATTGTTTATTAAAATATCAATCTGAAATAGAGGACATTAAGTCAGGAAAATATGTTGCATTGTCACAGCAAGCCTAACTGGCACAAAGTTAGCATTGTCAGAAAATAGTCCACACTCTAGCTAGTGTTCCAATTGTAATTTTATTTCTGTTTAATTATATAATGTGTCCAAGAACCAAACTCAATTTTATTTTTATGAATCACTGCAGTTTTGAACTGACATTTAGATTTTTTCTTTAAATAATTGAATAGGACTTGCTATTTTTTTTAAAATAACTACATCAAACTTAAAGCTTAAAATGTAGACATTTATAGTGGACAATTTGTACATTTGGCATCAAAAGTGAGAAATTTCAAAATATTTCATACATTTTTTCTCATATAATTTGCTACTTAATGAATAATTTCTAACAAACTAACACAAAATAAAATAATTCTTTTTTGGGTGTCAAAAGATTAAAGAATTCCCTGAACATGACATCAGCTATGCATGACACTACAAGATGTAAACCATCACTTAATAACTTATCAGTTTATGACTTCAACTTCTTTCCTTCCTCGTTCACTTTCCACGTGAAGAAAAGATATAGTTTGTAGTCTTTTTTCTGCCTCCACTGTCTCTGTGATAGTGATGGAATCTCATAGATAGATTCAAGATGCAACAAAGCTTGCGAAATCATTGGACAGTTATCACCACTATTGTCCAACAAGGAAATAACTCTGGAGGCAAAACGAGCACTATACAATTCAATCTTCATCCCAACATTGTGCTACCAATGCCAGACATGGACCCTAGATGCAAGAACAATAAGAAAAATAACCTCTACAGAGATGAAATGTGTTAGACTAATGACAGGAAACAGTCTGAGAGATAAGATCAGAAATGAAGAACTGAGAAAAAAGCTAGGAATAGCCCCTGGAGCCAATGGTGGGGTGTGCTAAACACTCCAAGGTATGGTGACAGCTTTACAAATAAAGAACACAACACAATACTGACGTTTCGGCCTGTGGCCTTCTTCAGAATACATGGACAACGACAACAAGCGGTGAAGCACAATTACTACATGTTAGATGATAAAGTGGAGGGCGAGGAAAGTAGGATGCAAAAATAAGAAAAGAGAGAAATGAATTTTACATGATGAGAGGTATGATGGGCGTCAAAATATATAAATAGAAAAAGAGAGAGAGAAAAAAAAAAAAAAAAAAAAAAAAAAAAAAAAAAAAAAATATATATATATATATAATAAATTGTACTTAGCTGAGCTCAGAGCAGGGAGCAGGAAAACTGTAATCCGTGCTGAAACCAGTCGGAATGACTAAATGACTAAAAGCGCAGAGAACGTGTATAGAAAGCAACACGTGACAAAGACAGGTCAGTAAAGAGGGCAAAAAGGATCAAATTTCGGGAAAACCAAAAAGGGGGGGGGGAAAGGGGCATAGACGAGGATACTCCTGGGACACAACAAGCAATACATATAAATCACTCAACAATGGAAGTGAGAGATCACGCGAGAGGTTAAGAGAAAGAAATAGAATGACACGACAAAGTAGTAAACTAGGCAGTGGGTGAGAGAGATGGACTCTACAGAATGGATGGCCTCGAACTGAACGAGTTGAGAGGTAGGTCAACGAAAGGAAGGATTGGATACTGGAGGAAGAGATACGGTGAGGAAGAATAATAAAGCCGAAACGTCAGTATTGTGTTGTGTTCTTTATTTGTAAAGCTGTCACCATACCTTGGAGTGTTTAGCACACCCCACCATTGGCTCCTTGCTACCAGCTTTACCGCAGCATTGCAATTATTTGCCTGTTCCCTAGGAATAGCCCCTGCCATAGAGTATATAAGGAAACAACAGATAAAATGGTTTGGCCACGTGACAAGGCAGAAAGATCAAAACACAACACAACGAGCCTTCAACAAATGCTGTGAGAACACCAGACCCAAGGGTCGACCACAAAAAGATGGATCAATGGAATATTAGAAGCACTAGGAAACATAATAGCAGCAGAGGCAAACAGAAGAGCAAAAGACAGCAAATTATATCTCCCTCGACGCTGAAAGGCAGATGAGGAAGGAAAGAAGAAGAAGACTATCTCTGTTGTGGTGATTACAGGAGAAGAATGAGAAGGTAAGTGATATTGTTGATGAACATTATAAGAATGATGCTGCTCTGCCTTATCAACCATGCTGTACTGTGTTGTTGTTGTTTACAGCAAGTTGCAATATGTGTACCTACTAGCCAGACACATCCATCTTCAGCATGGCATTACCGGGTGCCAAGTTTTACTGTCCATTTTTATTACAACTCAACTGACCAGGATGGTTAGTCTGTTTCTGGACCAGCATGAAGATGTCAAGTAGGGTCTTTGCAAGCTGTTTTTTTTACTGAACCTGTTAGTTACAGTCAACTATGGGTTGTTGACAGTTTTTTAACTCAATCATGTCAAGTGATGTAAAGTTAAGTATAGGAAATTAAAATAAAGAAAGACACACACAAAAATGATAATTTAGAAGATGAAGAGTTTTTTTAATAGGAAGGAAAAAAACAAAGAGAAACAGTGAAACATGTACATTATAAAGAGACGAGATACCTACTACTTGTCTGTAATCCCTACTTGTTTATCATCCCTACTTGTCCATCAACCCTACCTGTCCATCTACCCTACCTGTCCATCAACCCCACTTGTCCATCAGCCCTACTTGTCTATAAGCTCTACTTGTCACCCAGCCCTACTTGTCCACCAGCCCTACTTGTCCATCAGCCCTATATGTCCATCAGCCCTACTACATGTCCATCAGCCCTACTTGTCCATCAGCCCTACTTGTCCATCAGCCTTTCTACTTGTCCATCAACCCTACATGTCCATCAGCCCTACATGTCCATCAGCCCTACTTGTCCATCAGCCTTTCTACTTGTCCACAATCCCTACTTGTCCATCAACACTACTTGTCTATCAGACCTACTTGTCCATCAGCACTACATGTACATCAATCCTACTTGCCCACCAGCCCTACTTGTCTCCCAGTCGTACTACTTGTCCATCAGCCCTAGTTGTCTATCGGCCCTACTTGTCCACAATCCCTACTTGTCCATCAACCCTACATGTCCATCAGCCCTACTACATGTCCATCAGCCCTACTACTTGTCCTTCAGCCCTACTACTTGTCCATCAACCCTACTTGTCCTTCAGCTCTACTACTTGTCCTTCAGCACTACTTGTACATCAACCCTACTTACCCACCAGCCCTACTTGTCTCCCAGTCGTACTACTTGTCCACAATCCCTACTTGTCCATCAGCTCTACTACATGTCCATCAGCCTTACTACTTGTCCGTCAACCCTACTTGTCTATCAGCCCTACAATATGTCCATCAGCCCTACTTGTCCATCAGCCTTTCTACTTGTCCATCAACACTACTTGTCTATCAGCCCTACTTGTCCATCAACACTACTTGTCTATCAGACCTACTTGTCCATCAACACTACTTGTCTATCAGACCTACTTGTCCATCAACACTACTTGTCTATCAGACCTACTTGTCCATCAACACTACTTGTCTATCAGACCTACTTGTCCATCAACACTACTTGTCTATCAGACCTACTTGTCCATCAACACTACTTGTCTATCAGACCTACTTGTCCATCAACACTACTTGTCTATCAGACCTACTTGTCCATCAGCACTACTTGTACATCAACCCTACTTGCCCACCAGCCCTACTTGTCTCCCAGTCGTACTACATGTCCATCAGCCCTACTTGTCAAACATTTGTTCAATGAGCTCACCTTGTGGAAGTGTTTGAGAACTTGTTGAACTGCAGGTTTGTGAGAATCAAAGTTCACAGTATCCAGAACAAGAACCAAAATATCTTCATCCCTGAGTTTTCCTTCACCTGTAATGATACACGAGACAGATATTTATTGTTGGCTCTATAAGTGCAGTTGGTATTATTTACTTTCATTCTTTGTGTGCCCCATAAAGAAACACTTTCATATTTTGAAATCTTTTCGAAATGCATGCATGCATATTTTGAAATGAATTTAGTTTTGTTGATTTATGGTAAGTATATATTCAACACTAATTATGTGGGGTAAAAAGAATGAACAAACGTATCCAACATTTATCATTATAAAAGGATGTTCATAGTGACAAGTCTCAAAATAGTAGTAGTAGCCTCTGTCAGTCATAGTTGACTATGGATTTTGCAACGCCCCTAGAAATATTTTTTTTCTTTTCTTTCGCTGTGTATTCTCTTTTTCTATGAATCTGTCTGCTTCTTGTTTGAGCTGGAACTTTGAAGTTTGTTTCCAAAAATTGCGGTCTGGAGCTATTACTTCCCAGGCTACATGGTTTATGTTCAGAGTCCTCATGTCGCGTTTACACCGGTCAACAAATCGAAGCTTTGGGCGCCCCCTAGTTATTTTGCCATCTGCTAGTTGTCCATAGTGTATATATTTTGGTATGTGGCCATCTTTCAGATGGTGTATATGGCCAAGCCTGCGTAACCTACGTTGTTTGAGCATCGTGTAGATGTTTGGGAGGCCTGTGCAATTCATGACTTCCACGTTTGTCACTTTGTCCTTCACAGACCAAGAATACGGTGCAGACATTGCACATAGAATGCATTTAGCCTTCTCTCCTGGTTTACATAAGTTGTCCATGAACTGCTGCCATACATCATGAAACTAAGGATGCATGCATTGTAAACTGCAGCCTTTGTTTTAATTGTCAGTTTGCTGTTTCAACAAACACGCCTAGAAAGACGGGCGAAGGTGGTAGCAGATTTACCAATGCGGGTGTCAATTTCTGTATGTAAAGATAGTTTGTCGTTGATGATGGGCCCCAGGTAGCTATACTGCTGCACATCAAGTTTGTAGTTGTCGATAAAGATCGCAGGTGTTGTTTCGACGACGTCAAGGGTGTAACACCAAGTCCCAAAATATAGCTTAATATGGTCCTTTTGACACAAATAAAAAGCCTGTTGAATAGATGTTACACACATCATCATTGTTAAGTACCGTGCCTACTGGCATAGGTGACCATGTCTCTCCACGTCTTAGCTGTCCATGGTTTTCTCAACATTCTTCTGTAAAACCACATTTCTACAGATTCAAGTGATTCTCAAGTCTGTTGTCCTTTTGTCCATGATTCACATCCATATGTTAAGACTGGCTCACAATAACATTTAAGAACTCGTTTTCTTGTTTCTATTGTCAAAAATGGGTTGCACAGTATCTTCCTCATTTTTTGGAAAGCTGATTTTGCCTTATGTTACACACAGCAAAAGTTAAACCCACAGTTATTGTAACAGATACAACACTAATTTGAAAACAAAAACTACAGCAGAAAAACCACCCAGAACAAAAGTCAGATATATATAATGATTCAACTTCCATCTGCTCTTACACGACATTTCTATGCAATGGCACTGCACCTTTATTTACATATTCTGCTCGTGGAACAGATGGCTGTGTTCACTTTCGTTGCGGTTTCGCTTTGTCTTTTGTCGTGTGCTAAGACTGCTATGATAGGGTCTGCAGCTACCTTTCTTTGTTTGGGTGATGAGACAATAATTTGGATGTTTTCACTGGCACGGACGGTTGAGCAATTATGGATTTTAATTCGTTTGCAGTGATAACGGGGCCTTCCATAACCATATTCTGCTCGTACACCAGTACTCTACTATCTTTTGCATAACAAATTTTTTACATTTTATATATATATATATATATATATATATATATATATATATATATATATATATATATATATATATGATTTTTCAAATGGAAAAAAGTAATAAATAATTAAATTAATTATTTGAGTCACTTTTCTTTAGACAAGTGGCCTTGACTCTTTCAAGTTCATCCCGTCTACGAGCAGAGAGCACAAGATAGCAGCCAGCCTTAGCAAAACGATATGCTGTGTACTCTCCAATACCACTCGAGGCTCCTGTGATCCACACAACTTGTCCTGCCAGGGACTCTGTGCATAGATTGTGAACAAAGCACTTAAGTTAACAATTATAACAAATATTACAAATAGGAGCATTAAAAAGTCCTTATCATAAAAGGAAATAGCCTTTGAGTTATGTATGATAAAAAAACAAAAGCCACATAGAAAAATGGGGGCCTCGGTAGCCTAGTTGGTAGCCTAGTTGATAGTCTAGTTGGTAGTCTAGTTGGTTGCCTAGTTGGTAGTCTAGTTGGTAGCCTAGTTGGTAGCCTAGTTAGTAGTCTAGTTGGTAGCCTAGTTGGTAACCTAGTTGGCAGCCTAGTTGGTAGCCTAGTTGGTAGCCTAGTTGGTAGTCTAATTGGTAGTCTAGTTGGTAGTCTATTTGGAAATGTAGTTGGTAGCCTAGTTGGTAGTTTATTTGGTAGCCTAGTTGAAAGCCACTCGAGATAGGCTACCGACGTTCGGACAACCCGTATTCGATTCCCGTTGAAGACAGTGTGAATTGTACTCGTGGCTTAAATAAATAATATACCCCCGCGGTCAACCCAGCCGCTGGCAGAATTGGGTACCAGAATATTACTCTGTGAAGGTAAAGGAATGCCGCCTCGCATCGTGAGTTTCGATGCTTGAAGCGATACTATCCAGAAGTCTCCAAACACTTCAGGACAGGTGGCCGAGTACATATGGATGAAAACTCGCGTTCTAAGACGTTGATTCAAGTCTTGTACTTTACCTTAACCTTAGAAAAACCCGTCAAAAAACTAATTGAACACATATATGAGTAGGTCTATATACTATATATTTATTTACATTTTAATTATTAATTTCAAACATGTCCATAGAACATAGTTTACTTAATCTTAAAGTAAAGTCAAGAATCGTTATAAATGTAGAAATGGGGTTTGGAGGTGGGGGATTAATTAACTTTGATTAATTTTTTTATGGCAATTTATTATCATAAATTCATTGAATTACGAAAATAAGATGGACTGATTAACCTTCTTGTAAATGTTCTGTATAGATTAATGATAATTATAATAATATCATAAAAAGTTTAAAATCTACGCACACTTTTAAATAGGCTACACAATTGCCATGAATCAATCAATTAACAACGGTTATAACAGTACATGTGTGATTGTGTGCTAAGTCTCCAAGAAGTGGGGTATACAAGAGGATGGAACAGAATAGCATCATCAAGTACGCCTGCTGGCGTAGAAGATCATGTCTCTCCACAACGTTCGATCTCGACAGTTATTTATCTTTCTGTTGTTGACCTCCTACCAACCCATTCTGTTAAGCTGTCTGGTATCTTTTCAATTTTCTTCCCTCAGTCTCTTCGTCCCTCAATTTTCCCAAATGTCACAATATATTCCAGCTGTTCCCACATCATTACATGGACAAAAAATGATGATTGTTTCTGCCTAATATTGGATATTGAGGAGCCGCGATAGCTCAGTGGTTAGTGAACTGGACTACAAAGGACCAGGGGTAGGGTTCGATCCCAACCGACGGCGCCGGATTCACCAAGCCGTAAATGGGTACCGGGTTTTTTTTCTGGGAAAGTAAAGCAGCACGGGCGTAATACCGACCACATTACCCCAAAAATCATGTGCTGAAGGTCTGTAAAATTTATGGTCACTAACACCATATTTCCCTTTACGCCACTTGGTGTGACGGGGGTACTTTACTACTTTTTTTTTTAATATTGGATATTAGGCCTCTTTTTTCTTTGGCCTCTTTCAGAACGTTTTAATTACTCTTCTTAGTCGTCCATGGTATTCTCAACATTCTTCTGTACAACCACATTTCTACAGCCTCCAGTGATTTTTTTGTCTGCTGTCCTATTATCCATGATTCACATGGATATAGCAGTAAAGTACAGTGTGAGAAAGAGCGGATATAGGAGGAAAATGATAGTGTGAGAAAGAGTGGATATAGGAGGAAATTATAGTGTGAGAAAAAGTGGATATAGGAGGAAAGGATAGTGTGAGAAAGAGTGGATGTAGGAGGAAAGGATAGTGTGAGAAAGAGTGGATGTAGGAGGAAAGGATAGTGTGAGAAAGAGTGGATATAAGAGGAAAGGATAGTGTGAGAAAGAATGGATATAGGAGGAAATTATAGTGTGAGAAAAAGTGGATATAGGAGGAAATGATAGTGTGAGAAAGAATGGATATAGGAGGAAAGGATAGTGTGAGAAAGAATGGATATAAGAGGAAAGGATAGTGTGAGAAAGAATGGATATAGGAGGAAATGATAGTGTGAGAAAGAATGGATATAGGAGGAAAGGATAGTGTTAGAAAGAATGGATATAAGAGGAAATTATAGTGTGAGAAAGAATGGATATAGGAGGAAATGATAGTGTGAGAAAGAATGGATATAGGAGGAAATGATAGTGTGAGAAAGAATGGATATATGAGGAAATGATAGTGTGAGAAAGAATGGATATAGGAGGAAATGATAGTGTGAGAAAGAATGGATATAGGAGGAAATGATAGTGTGAGAAAGAATGGATATAGGAGGAAAGGATAGTGTGAGAAAGAATAGATATAGGAGGAAAGGATAGTGTGAGAAAGAATGGATATAGGAGGAAAGGATAGTGTGAGAAAGAGTGGATATAGGAGGAAATGATAGTGTGAGAAAGAATGGATATAGGAGGAAAGGATAGTGTGAGAAAGAATGGATATAGGAGGAAATGATAGTGTGAGAAAGAATGGATATAGGAGGAAAGGATAGTGTGAGAAAGAATGGATATAGGAGGAAAGGATAGTGTGAGAAAGAATGGATATAGGAGGAAATGATAGTGTGAGAAAGAATGGATATAGGAGGAAAGGATAGTGTTAGAAAGAATGGATATAAGAGGAAATTATAGTGTGAGAAAGAATGGATATAGGAGGAAATGATAGTGTGAGAAAGAATGGATATAGGAGGAAATGATAGTGTGAGAAAGAATGGATATATGAGGAAATGATAGTGTGAGAAAGAATGGATATAGGAGGAAATGATAGTGTGAGAAAGAATGGATATAGGAGGAAATGATAGTGTGAGAAAGAATGGATATAGGAGGAAAGGATAGTGTGAGAAAGAATAGATATAGGAGGAAAGGATAGTGTGAGAAAGAATGGATATAGGAGGAAAGGATAGTGTGAGAAAGAGTGGATATAGGAGGAAATGATAGTGTGAGAAAGAATGGATATAGGAGGAAAGGATAGTGTGAGAAAGAATGGATATAGGAGGAAATGATAGTGTGAGAAAGAATGAATATAGGAGGAAATGATAGTGTGAGAAAGAATGGATATAGGAGGAAATGATAGTGTGAGAAAGAATGAATATAGGAGGAAATGATAGTGTGAGAAAGAATGGATATAGGAGGAAATGATAGTGTGAGAAAGAATGGATATAGGAGGAAATGATAGTGTGAGAAAGAATGGATATAGGAGGAAATGGTAGTGTGAGAAAGAATGGATATAGGAGGACAAGAAATGAACAGGCAATCATTATTGGTACAGAAGCGGGGTTGTCGTGGTATCGATCACATCACCCAATAATGTACTGTTGGTCATAGAAAAATATAGTCACTCACCATATTCCCTATACGACTTAACAGGCTGTGGAGAAAACATTTACATACCACATCGTGGTAGCAGTTAAAAATATGGGTCAACACAATTTTGTGTCAATATTTTCCCTCAAATACGTATGTACCGTGTAGATGTATGTTTCTTTCTTTCTCTTTCTCACTGGTACCGAAAAGGTATCGTGGTTATATCATTTGTCGTTCTTGCGCTGCTCGAACTGTCTGAATTAGTGATTTTCCTTTGTTGTTACATATCTCTGTCACTGCATTTATCCATCTTCTTCTTGGTCTTCCTCTTGGTCTTTTTCCATGCATTCTCGAGAAGAACTCCCTTGATGGTGATTGGTACGGGATTCATTCTGACCAGGTGGCCAAACCATTTAAGTTGTTGTTGTCCTATATATTCTTGGCAGAATTTTGCTCCTACCATTTTTCTTATGGTTTCATTTCGATGTGTGTTTAAGCAACGAAATTTCACAATATTTATTTAATTGCAATCTTTCTCTCTCTTCATCTTTCAAGTCCTAGTGTTAAAGACATGGGAAATGGGAGATAACGAAGCATGATCCAATTCCCGTGAAGCATTCACGTAATCCTATTAATTTGATTCAATATTAATTAATTTATATCTGCTGAATTTCTATCGTGATCTTTATTTCCGCTCATCACTATTCGATTAATTATTTTAAATTGAAGAAATACTGTATGATTTAGCAATGTTATTTATGTTGGCAGAATTAAAATGTCATTTATTTTGTGCAATTACGTGTCCGTTATTTTTTTGTTAAAGTGCAGTCAAAGGTCAGATTTGTGCGATCACAATCTTGAAGTAGGTAAATCAGCTGACCGAGATGTGAACGCCGCCAGATGGGGCTAATCTCACTGACCTAGATGTCACACGATGTTGATTCCATGGATACAGTTCGTTGAAGGATTAGTTTGTGGATTGTAGGTTGTTGGGAAAGTAGGAATGAGTGATTGCAAGAGGGATAATGTGAGGGGCGAGTGAATATTCAAGGATGAGATGGAAATGGGTTTTCAAAAGGATAGTGCGAGAAAATGTGGATACAGGAGGGAGGTATAGTGTTAGATAGAGTAGATATAGGAGTGATGGATAGTGTTAGGTAGAGTAGATATAGGAGTGATGGATAGTGTTAGATAGAGTAGATATAGGAGTGATGGATAGTGTTAGATAGAGTAGATATAGGAGGGAAGTATAGTGTTAGATAGAGTAGATATAGGAGGGAAGTATAGTGTTAGATAGAGTAGATATAGGAGGGAAGTATAGTGTTAGATAGAGTAGATATAGGAGGGAAGTATAGTGTTAGATAGAGTAGATATAGGAGTGATGGATAGTGTTAGATAGAGTAGATATAGGAGGGAAGTATAGTGTTAGATAGAGTAGATATAGGAGGGAAGTATAGTGTTAGATAGAGTAGATATAGGAGTGATGGATAGTGTTAGATAGAGTAGATATAGGAGGGAAGTATAGTGTTAGATAGAGTAGATATAGGAGGGAAGTATAGTGTTAGATAGAGTAGATATAGGATCGGTGAAAAGTGTGAGGAAGAGCGGATATATGAGTGATGGATAGTGTGGGAAGGAGTGGATATAGGAGGGAAATATACCGTTAGAAAGAGTGGATATAGGATCGGTGAAAAGTATAAGGACGAGTGGATGTAGGAGGGAAGGATATAGTGGGGAAAGAGTCGATATAGGAGGGAATGATAGTGTGGGGAAGAGTGGATATGGAATTGAAGGATAGAGTGGGAAAGAGTGGAAATGGGACTGAATGATAGAGTGGGGAAGAGTGGATATGGGAGGGAATGATAGAGTGGGAAAGAGTGGATATGAGAGGGAAGGATAGAGTTTGAAAGAATGCATATAGGAGGAAAGGATAGTGTGGGAAAACGTGGATATGTGAGTGAAGGATAGAGTGGGGAAGAATGGATATAGGAGGAAAGATAGTGTGGGGAAGAGTGGATATGGGAGGGAAGGATAGAGTGGGGGAAGAGTGGGTATAGGAGGGAAGGATAGAGTGGATATGGGAGGGAAGGATATATTGAGGGAATAGTGGATATGGGAGGAAAGGATAGATTGTGGGAAGAGTGGATATGATAGGGAAGGATAGAGTGGGAAAGAGTGGATATAGGAGGAAAGGATAGTGTGGGGAAGAGTGGATATGGGAGGGAAGGATAGAGGGACAATGAGTGGGTATTGGAGCGGAGGACAATGTGTGGAAAGTGGATAGGGGTGGAGAAGATAGTTTGAGGAACATCCGCTTGAAAAGGTATAGTGTTGCGGTGTGACAGTGCGGAAGGGTGGAAGCAGGCCTGGAAGGGTAGTGTGAAAATGGATGGACTTAAAAGAAAATGGGAGATATATTGCTGTGAAGAGTGTATAGAAGATAGTTATAGAATAAGGAAGAGTGTATAGAAGATAGTTATAGAATAAGGAAGAGTGTATAGAAGATAGTTATAGAATAAGGAAGAGTGTATATAGAAGATAGTTATAGAATAAGGAAGAGTGTATATAGAAGATAGTTATAGAATAAGGAAGAGTGTATATAGAAGATAGTTATAGAATAAGGAAGAGTGTATATAGAAGA
The DNA here is from genome assembly GCA_032433765.1 of Megaustenia siamemsis. Taxonomy (NCBI): domain Eukaryota; kingdom Metazoa; phylum Mollusca; class Gastropoda; order Stylommatophora; family Ariophantidae; genus Megaustenia; species Megaustenia siamemsis. The sequence continues at coordinate 84,047,238 of JAVIAB010000124.1, read as the reverse complement.
TAGTTATAGAATAAGGAAGAGTGTATATAGAAGATAGTTATAGAATAAGGAAGAGTGTATATAGAAGATAGTTATAGAATAAGGAAGAGTGTATATCATCATCATCAAGTACCGGGCCTGGCTGGCGTAGGTGATCATTCTCTCCACAATTTTCGATCTCGACAGTTATTTATCATTTCTATTGTTGACCTTCTGCCAAGCCATTCTCTTAAGCTGTCTGGTATCTTTTCTCTTTGTTTCCCTCTATCTCTTTGTCCCTCAATTTTTTAAGTTGTTACTTTATATTCCAGCTATTCCCTTTTCATTACATTACCAGAAAGTGATAATTGTTTCTTCCTAATACTTGAAATTAAGAATGTGTATAGAAGATAGTTATAGAGTAAGGAAGACTCATTAAACTTGATAGGCCTATTTGCTAGGGATAGTCTAATTAGAGAATTAAGAAAGAGTTCAAATGTCAAAGATTTGTATCATGAGAAGCGCATAATAAAGACTTAGAGTGTGAATATGGGGATTGATAAGAGAGAATCATCGGAAAGTGTGAATTCTTCTTCTTCCACCTTTCAGCTCCCTGTGGAGCATAGGTATTCATCAAACACTTTCCAAGCCATTCCGTTAAGATCATTCCATGTCTTCCTCGTCATCTTCATCTCTACTTCCAGCTGTCTTCTCCAAGAATATTTTAGTCTTTCACTTTGCCTTTTTCCCTGGGGATTCCAAAAAAGGGCATGTTCTGTAATACTCTCAGTTGGCTTCCGCAGTGTGTGTCCTATCCAGCGCCATCGTCTTCGTTGTATCTCTTTATCCTCTAGTATTTTACTGGGTTTTTTTTTCTCCATAATTCTTTGTTAGTGATTTTGTCCTGCCATTCCCATCCTTTTATTCTACGCAAGCATCCATTAATGAAGTGTATCTTCATGATCTTTCTCAGGATTGCTTCATAAATTTCTTAAAGAGTGGATAACAAAGGATAAATAAACAGTGAAAAGTATTTTTCTGTTTGCCAGTCTGCAGTGCTAGATAGAATATTTGTTTCTATCATATATGTATTATTATGAGAACGAATTATTGTAAATATTAATCATCTCACCACCCTATCGCACTCTCTCTTTCTCTCTCTCTCTTTCTCTCTCTTTCATGACTGACCGACTTACTCTCACATGCACTCACACACACTGTGACGTAACCGACAACCGAAATATCTGATCCTACCTGGCTTCTTTCCGAACCTCTCTCTAAACATCAAGGCCAGGTCCGCGTCAGATCGATAAACCGCAATCACCCAGGCCACTGCCAACACAACCACCAAACCAACAGCCACCTCAAGCAGGACCATTTTCTTTAATCAAATATAACAAAACAAGAAGCTAAACATGTTATATTAAAACGCTGTAGATGTTTAGTTATAATGAGAGGTCCCACGTCTTATAATCTTCTCAGTTATTTGAGTTATTCGTTTGTACAAATATCTGTTGTATTATGAAATGTAATCTTTGAGGTGTGGATTTATAAAAGAATAGAAAAAATTGAATGGAAAGAAAAGGAAATAGATGAAGTCTTAAAACAACTAAAAATTAAAAGAGAACTACAAAACACAATTAGAACAAGACAAATGGGATTTTGGGGCATGTTAAAAGACGCTGCAGCCTACCAAAAGTAATCTTGGAAGAGAAAATTCAAGGTAAAAGAGGCAGAAGCAGACTAAGACTAACATGGACAAGTAACATCAAAAGATGGACAAGTCAACTTATGATAACCTGCACTATCAAAGCAAAAGACAGAGCGGAATGGCGCTTCATGGTAGCAAACCTTCGATGCGGAGACGCCACTCAATGATGATAATAAAGTAAAGTGTGTGTGTAAGCGCAATCTGCGGTTGGGAAAGAACCATAACTATGCTACTTATAGACTAGCAGGGGAGGCAAACAGCATGCAATGCTTTCTTTAAATTGAAAATCATCGCAGATCGCTGTACAGGACGTGGTTATTTACTCCTTTGCCTGCATCATCATCATCAAGTACCGTGCCTACTGGCGTAGGTGATCATATCTCTCCACAACTTTCGAACTCGACAGTTATTTATCATTTTTGTTGTTGACCTTCTGCCAAGCCATTCTCTTAAGCTGTCTGTTATTTTTTTCTCTTTGCTTCCCTCTATCTCTTCGTCCCTCAATTTTTCTAGTTGTTACAATATATTCCAGTTGTTCTCTTCTCATTACATGGCCAAAAAATGATGATTGTTTCTTCCTAATATTGAAAATTAGCTCTCTTTTTGCTTTGACCTCTTTCAGAACGTTTTCATTACTCTTCTTAGCTGTCCATGGTACTCTCAACATTCTTCTGTAAAACCACATTTCTACATTCCTTTGCCTTACACATTTGTAAAAATCTGTGGTCAGTTTTAAGTTATGTAACTGATGTAGCTCCATGGAGCCTTAGAGAATTTGAAAGCAACCAGATTGGAAATGGTGGTTTGAAATGAGAGTAGTAACAGGCTGCTGGAAGGAGGGAGTAATCGATAGCTAAAGCCTCGCCTTTGTGTGACAGTTTCTTTCTCTTTTCTTTCTTTCTCTTTTTTTTTCTTTCTGGCTCCAGATCTGGCTGGACAGAAACTTTACGTAGTACCCACTATTTCTTCTTCCTCTTCAGTGATCAGCTTTTGCTACGTTTTAAGACTATTAGACCAGCATTTGTCACAAACAAGTCTGTGCATTTTAGGTTTTCACCGTTTCCTCATAGTTTGTCATACAGGAGACAAATAATAATAAATGAATATTATTATAGAGGGAAACTTCCGAGGCGATAATTAGCGAATCAATTTAGATGAAGAGGTATATTTACAGCACTCGGAAAAAATGACAAATAATTAACAACAGAAAAAAAAGAGAAAGAACAATATATAGACCAAAGTAGGCTCGAACCCGTACCCAGTGGCATAGCGACCTGCCACGAAAAGCAAAAACGCTAGGGAACTTAGCAGAGTGGCAGTGTTCCCTAGCGTTTGGTTTTTCGTGGCAAGGCGCTGTGCCACTGAGTACGGGTTCGATCCTGCTTTGGTCCATACATTGTTCTTTGTTTTTGGTTTTTTTTTCTGTTGTTGATTATTTGTCATTTTTTCCGAGTGCTGTAAACATACCTCTTCCTCTGAATTGATCCTGTGTCCTACAGGGTTATTTTGTGTGGTCCATATTTGTGCCAATATGGCGTTGAGGGTAATGCTATCCTGTAGAATACGCTCAGGATAACCCACACTCGCACATTGCAGTCTCACTGAGTCCTATTCTGTTCAGGTGTACTCCAAGACCACAGAGACCTGTTCTGAGTCTGGAGATCTCTGTCTACTCATGTTTGTTACTCTTGTTTAAAATACCATATAACGGTTTTTATTTTCATAAAGTTCTCGCTACACTGCTCTCCTTGTTTCATGGCTGGCTTTACTTGTATGAGATTTTGAAGTAGACTGGACAGTTAGACTAGTAACCTACCTGCTTTTGCCAATCTTCCTGACCTCTCATTTTACCTAATCTAGAATTTAAACAAAAATGGCATTGATCCGAATGACAGAGACACGTGGAAAGTTGAATCAACCAACACTCCCTCACACTTGTAAACAGTTGCTTAATTTTATTATTAAAGTAAATCTTTGGAAACCGTCTGGTAAAATCATCATCATCATGTGCCATACCGGTTGGCATAGGCGATCATGTCCTTCCACAATCTTCTATCTACAGTGCATTGTATCAGTTCTGTTGTTGAATGTTTTCCATGGCATGACACCAAGCTATCCAGTATTTTCTCTTTTTGTCGTCCGCGATCTCTCTTTCCTTTTATTTTCCCAGTTGTAACCAAGTATTCCAACTTTCCTCTTCTCATGATGTGCCCAAAGAATGTTGATTGTTTCCTTCTGATGTTTTTATTAGTTCTTTTTTCGTGTTGGCCTCTTTGAGAACTTCCTCATTGGTCTTTTTAGCTGTCCAGGGAAGTTTTAACATTCTTCTGAGAAATCACATCTCTGTGGCCTCTAATCGTCTTTTCATTTGTTTGTCTGCTGTCCATGATTCGCTTCCATAGGTTAGAATTTGTTCTATATAGCACCGATGAACTCTCTTTCTCCTTTCTATTAACATCGATTTGTTGCATAAGATACTTTTCATTTTCTGAAATGTTATTTTGGCCTGAACTATTCTGCTTTTTATTTCTGTGGTGTATCTCCCATCTGATGTTATTATTGTGCCCAAGTATTTGAAACGTTGTACTTGTTTCAGATTTGTCTTCTTTATTTTTATGCTGGTGATGATTATTTCTTCGATATGACCATTACTTCTGTTTTCTTACTATTCAGACTGAGACCTTTCTTGTTGCTTTCTTTTACTATTATGTCTATCATTTCTTGTAGTTCACTCTCTGTCTCTGCTATTAAGAGTGTGTCATCCGCATATCACAAATTATTTATGTTGTGACCGTTGACTTCAATTCCTTTTTTGTTTACTATTAATCTCATAATGTGTTTGCTGTAAAGTAAAAACAAATCCGGCGACAGAACACAGCCTTGTCTGACTCCTTGTTTTATAAATTGAAATTGTCCTGTTTGGTTGTTAATTCGCATAGCTGCTGTTTGTTGCCAGTACATGTTTTTTTATGATTCGCAGATCCTTGCAGATGCTAAAATATTATAGTAAAATAGTCTGGTAAAATAGTTTTCTAAAATAGTCTGGTAAAATAGTCTGGTAAAATAGTCTGCTAAAATAGTCTGACAAAAAAGTCTGCTAAAATAGTTTTCTAAAATAGTTTTCTAAAATATTCTGGTAAAATAGTTTGGTAAGTAGTTTGGTAAAATAGTTTTCTAACATAGTTTTCTCAAATAGTCTGGTAAAATAGTCTGATAAAATAGTTTTCTAAAATAGTCTGTTAAAATAGTGTCTGGTAAAATAGTCTGCTAAAATAGACTGGTAAAATAGTCTGCTAAAATAGACTGGTAAAATAGTCTGGTAAAATAGTTTGGTAAAAATATCTGCTAAAATAGGTTTCTAAAATAGTTTTCTAAAATAGTCTGGTACAATAATCTGCTAAAATAGTGTCTGATGAAATAGTCTGGTAAAATAGTCTAGTAAAATAGTTTTCTAAAATAATTTTCTAAAATAGTATGGTAAAATAGTCTGCTAAAATAGTCTGCTAAAATAGTTTTCTAAAATAGTTTTCTAAAATAGTCTGGTAAAATAGTATGCTAAAATAGTGTCTGGTAAAATAGTCTGCTAAAATAGTTTTCTAAAATAGTTTGGTAAAATAGTCTGCTAAAATAGTTTTCTAAAATAGTCTGGTAAAATAGTTTTCTCAAATAGTCTGGTAAAATAGTCTGCTAAAATAGTTTTCTCAAATAGTCTGCTAAAATAGTTTGGTAAAATAGTCTGCTAAAATAGTTTTCTAAAATAGTCTGCTAAAATAGTTTTCTCAAATAGTCTGGTAAAATAGTCTGCTAAAATAGTTTTCTAAAATAGTCTGGCAAAATAGTCTGGTAAAATAGTCTGGTAAAATAGTCTGGTAAAATAGTTTTCTCAAATAGTCTGGTAAAATAGTTTTCTCAAATAGTCTGGTAAAATAGTTTTCTCAAATAGTCTGGTAAAATAGTTTTCTCAAATAATCTGGTAAAAATAGTTTTCTCAAATAGTCTGGTAAAATAGTCTGGTAAAATAGTTTTCTCAAATAGTCTGGTAAAATAGTCTGGTAAAATAGTTTTCTCAAATAGTCTGGTAAAATAGTTTTCTAAAATAGTCTGGTAAAATAGTCTGCTAAAATAGTTTTCTCAAATAGCCTGGTAAAATAGTCTGCTAAAATAGTTTTCTAAAATAGTCTGGTAAAATAGTCTGCTAAAATAGTTTTCTAAAATAGTCTGGTAAAATAGTCTGGTAAAATAGTCTGCTAAAACATGCAAAACTCGTACCTGGATTGAACTTGTACAATCAAATTCAGCACAATCTTTGATAGTTCAGTGGTTAACTAACAGCAAACTGTAAATAATCAAAAACAGTGTTGGTTACCTTATTGTGAAGCGACTCACACACTGATGCTATCTTTGCATTTTAACTATATCAAGCTGCAAGAAGCATGTACATGTTGACAGTCAAGCTACACAGAACACGTATCTGTTGACAGTCGAGCTACACAGAACACGTATCTGTTGACAGTCGAGCTACACAGAACACGCATCTGTTGACAGTCGAGCTACACAGAACACGTATCTGTTGACTTTGGTAGCCTAGTTGGGAAAACCACCCAACCGGGCTACCTACGTTCGGACAACCCGTGTTCGCTTCCCGCTGGAAGCAGTGTGAGTTCTATTTATCTTTCGTTCACCCGAAGTATTCTCTATATCTGCAATGTCGTTTCCTGTATAAATTTTACTATCTTTTGTAATTCTTGCAGTGGCCCATATAGTTTTGTCTGTAGTTTTGTATCTATGGACCAATGGATTTTCCTTAGTCTACTATATTCTGTGCAATCTTGAAGTATGTGTACAGCAGTCTGGGGCGCCTGTCCACATGTACAAGTAGTTGATGTGCCGATCTTGAATTTTGTATTCATGTGACTATGGAGTCAATTGTGTCCTGTTCTGAGGCGTATAATGATAACTTGTTCATATCTATTCAGCAGTGTGAGTTTTATTCGTGTTTGAAAAAAAAATACCCCGTGGAGGGACGAAGAAATAGAGGGAAGCAAAGAGAAAAGATACCAGACAGCTTAAGAGAATGGCTTGGCAGAAGGTCAAAAACAGAAATGATAAATAACTGTCGTGGTCGAAAGTTGTGGAGAGACTTGATCACCTGCGCCAGCAGGTCCGGTACTTGATGATGATGATAATACCACTTTAAGAAATATTGAAGGAAAAAAAAAAGTAAAGTACCCCCCGTCACGTTAAGTGGCGTATAGGGAATATGGTGTTAGTGACCATAAATTTTACAGACCTTCGGCACATGATTTTTGGGGTAATGTGGTCGGTATTACACCCGTGCCGCTTTACTTTCCCAGAAAAAAATCCGGTACCCATTTAAGGCTGGGTGAACCCGGAAGCCGTCGGTTGGGATCGAACCTTGTCCTTTGTAGTCCAGTTGACTAACCACTGAGCTATCGCGGAACCCTTTAAGAAATCTAGTTGTACCAATTTATGGAGTCTGCCGGGGGGTTTCTGTGTTGGAGGAGTGGCAGGACTAATAATAATGGACGTACACTTCAGTGCAGTCGCCACGAGATGCACAGGTTAGAGTTTGCATTTTTTAGATATTAATTTAAAGAAGCTGTTTTGACTCTACCGTGAAAGGACCCTCAAACAAAATGGTTTCGTCCATTAAAGCTCTGACGGAACCAGTAAGTCCCACTTCATAGTTGCTACATTAACTGTTATCAAACGTTTTTCCTCATTCCTCATGATTCCTGACGTGATTCGTGCGTCCAGCAGACTGTATCACTGGAGATTGCCAACAGGTGGCGTTGGCATGTGGCCTCTCAGAAGGGTCGTTTACGTTCATTTTCATAATATCGAACTGGCTCGTTTGCTGTCCATTTTATACATTACATTTATATATGATAACGAAATTCCTGACATATAACACATCACAGCGACCAACTCATATTAAGTGTGAACGAGGCCTGGTAATTTTAAAAAAGTGGCAGATACACAGCTGTAGAAGGGATTACTATCTTATTGTGTTTCATTTGACACTGTCTGTGATAGACTATGGGCCGGATAATCTTACTCTATTGAGTCTTTTTACTCGTTCTGTCTTTAGTTTGTATTGGCGTCATCGCAGTCGGGGTATTCCCATATCCGCTCAGCCGCCCGTTGGAGCAAACATGGAAGTGTTTGTCTACTGATTGTTCATGTCCAGCATTGATTGATCGTGTTGTGTTCTTTTCTGTTGAGGATGATATTCCTATTTTCAACCTTCATGGCGTCGTATTCCACCATTCTTTTGATGCGTTGGTTATCCTCAGCTTCCTTGCCGCCATCCTGTGAGAGATGCTCCGTTAAAACCCTCGCAATGCCATACCAGTCAAATTGTAAGGTTTCCTGCTCAATGGCAGACCCCGCCAACCTGTCAGCCATCTCATTGCCACGAAGCCATGCATATCCGGGGCAATATATCCACGTTAGGATGTCGATAGGAGACATGTCAAGTAGGTGCACCCATTACCTGCAGAGTGTGTTTTGTTATTCCGGAGAGCCATGCCTTTGTGAGTCAGTCAAATATAACCGCATGTGTTGTTGGTTTTTTTAACCAGCCACGTAGTAGCTTCTGTCACAGCCTCAATCTCCATGCGTGTGCTGGAGGTAGTAGTCTTGTAGGCTCCTGCACTTTTCTCAATTTTGCATTCGAATACGCAACAAAACCCCAGCCATTAGGCACACCCCTAGTGATCGAGCCATCGGTGTAGACGATCGGGTCTTGAGGCTGGGAATGAATGGCAGTACCTCCCTGATCAGGGAGCTGCGATTACTCAGTGGTTAGTGAACTGGACTACAAAGGATAAGAGGTAGGGTTCGATCCCAACCGACGGCTTCAGGGTTCACCCAGCCTTTAATGGGTATCGGCTTTTTTCTGGGAAAGTAAAGCGGCACGGGCGTAATACCGACCTCATTACCCCAAAAATCATGTGCCGAAGGTCTGTAAAATTTATGATCACTAACACCATATGCGCCACTTGGCGTGACGGGGGTACGTTACTTTTTTTTTTTACTTACCTCCCTGATCTCGGACTCAGTCACGTCCTGCGCCCAGTCACGGTATTTCCTGTTCAAATTAATGATAAATTAATGATGATCCTAGTTAGCCCACGCCTTAAATACACATCTATCCATTTCCTGTCAGTATGTATGTCCTCCTTTTGCATACACCCTGCAGAGTTGTCTACCCTCTGCCAATCATGATCTCCCAGCGCTTAATGTGATTTCCATTCATTGACTGTAATTCTAGTAGCAGTAGATATATATTGTTACATGCCACCCACACGTAGGATTTCGCTTACATGTACTTGCGTCGTGCTTTAATGTGTGGAAGGTCCAACAGGAATTGCATTGGCGTATCCTTGGTGCGTCCCAACACGGCTTGCATTGCCTCCTTATATACCCTTTCCAACTTAGCTAACTAAGATAGGTAGGAAGGCCAAGCCCGTCGTCGATCACTGACAAAATCAGTGATTGCATTAAGAGTTCGTTGATTGAAACCAGACCTCACTATAACCCTTACTGCATTCACTTCTTTCTAGACAGATTGGACTATACTGTTTATATGATATCTAAAGGATAATGATCTGTCTGAAGAGATCACAAGGTACCTCAAGCTGTGGACTCTTTCAATGTGCCTTCCACTGTACTCCAGAGGAGGCAGCTCCGCTTGCACAGTGCGATTGTACAGTGAGAACCAGAGCAAATTGACCTTGCTAGGATTGGTCACAGCTCCGTTACTGCCACACCAGTCAATGATTCAATCAACCGTGATCTAGATTTTCTGAGCGATGTAAACCAGAATGTCATCAGTGGACGTAAGGATGCGTGCAGGCCCCACCCAAATGTGTCTGTGTGAGGCTAGCAGTATAAATATTAAACAGAATAGATGAGTGTGGAGAACCTTGGGTGAGACTTTATCTAATATACAATGTGAACTTTTTATCTAGTCCACTCACCCACCTAATCAAATCCAGTAAAATCCTATCCCTCCCTCCCACCCCCAATATCCATCCGTCCATCTATCCATCCATCCGTCCATCTATCCATCCATCCGTCATCCATCCGTCCATCCACCCACCCACCCACCCACCCACCCACCCACCCACCCGCCCATATCTATCTATCTATCTATCTATCTATCTATCTATCTATCTATCTATCTATCTATCTATCTATCTATCTATCTATCTATCTATCTATCTATCTATCTATCTATCTATCTATCTATCTATCTATCTATCTATCTATCTATCTATCTATCTATCTATCTATCTATCTATCTATCTATCTATCTATCTATCTATCTATCTATCTATCTATCTATCTATCTATCTATCTATCTATCTATCTATCTATCTATCTATCTATCTATCTATCTATCTATCTATCTATCTATCTATCTATCTATCTATCTATCTATCTATCTATCTATCTATCTATCTATCTATCTATCTATCTATATCTATCTATCTATCTATCTATCTATCTATCTATCTATCTATCTATCTATCTATCTATCTATCTATCTATCTATCTATCTATCTATCTATCTATCTATCGTCTTTTCGAGCCGATGACAACACATAAGACATAAACGTTATATCCTGTGATCTTTGTTATCAAGTGTCAGACCTTGCACATGACTTCTCATTGTATCTCGCCACACACCCTGTTCTGGTCGAGCTGCTCAATCTCGGCGAGGGCACTAATACCGGCTATTGTTGCCTCTCGCCTCATTGTTCTTTTTAACCCGTCTTTAGGTCGGCATCCGTTTCTGTTAGCAAGATTCCAAAAATGAAGCAATGCAAATTATCTTAGGCTAACTCTAGTGCTTCTACGCCCATACAGGAAGAAAGAAGGAACATTCGCAACAAAACTGGTGTAAAATAAAGAGATACGTGACAGAAATGAAATAGACATTTTCTAGTCCAGCCAAAGTCTATTTCCAGGTGTCTGATGACAAAAGACATCCGCATTATTTAAAACACTTCCAGCCTCAAGGAGGTGCGAATTAGCCATACATTGCACAGGCGGATAAACCGTATGTCTTTTGACGTGTTCTGTGTTTGCTACGATGGGGACCTTATGTCTTTTGACGAGTGCTGTGTTTGCAACGATGGGGGCCTTATGTCTTTTGACGTGTTCTGTGTTTGCTACGATGGGGACCTTATGTCTTCTGACGTGTGCTGTGTTTGTAACGATGGGGGCCTTATGTCTTTTGACGTGTTCTGTGTTTGCTACCATGGGGGCCTTATGTCTTTTGACGTGTTCTGTGTTTGCTACCATGGGGGCCTTATGTCTTTTGACGAGTGCTGTGTTTGCAACGATGGGGGCCGGGCCTTATGTCTTTTGACAAGTGCTGTGTTTGCAACGATGGGGGCCTTATGTCTTTTGACGAATGCTGTGTTTTCTACGATGGGGACTGCAGCTGCTTTTATTTGTTTGTATATTCGAAGAGATATTAATCCGAATGATTCCACTAGCACGGGCGGTTGAGCAAATGGATTTCCATTCGTTTGCAGTGATACCGGGGCCTTAAAAAACTATAACTATGGACAGGCGGATACAATTATCGGAGTGGCGTAAACAATTGATAACACAATCAAATAAGAAGGGCGGCAACACAGTTGAGATAAGAGGTCAAATTTCCAGCAAGTTATCTTTACTTCGGACATGCGGAGAATAAAGGCTAAGGATAATGAACCTTGAAATCGGCCATCTTGTTTCTGTCAATGCTAGCGAGAATAGCATAGTTGAACCCCAGCCATGTTTAACAGTAAGGCCAGCAGGTAGAAAGTGAAATCCAAGAAAACCCCTACAATGCGAGCTATAGACGGCTGAGGGGGAGCATAAGCACCTGCGACCTGCGGTCGCAATAGCAGGGCCGACGCACCATCAGCTGGCCAAGACCAGGCAGATCTACCTCCTCGTGGTCTCCTCTGGTAACAGTCTGCGTCAAAACAGACTGGCTAACAGAAGCTAGGATCGCTGTGTTCCCTGTAGTAGTGGATATTACTGATTGAGGACCCAGTATTGCAGTACCTCTGGGCTGGACTAGTAGTTTCCCAGCGTAGCCTGGGACAGACGACCTCCAACCTCCAGTAAGAGCCGGGAATGTCAAGAAAGCCATTACTACCCGCCACATCTTATGAGTCAAAGGGCAAACAAGCTCGTATCAATTCGTGGTAATCCGTCAACATAGACGGCTGACGTCATTCAACCTGAACCGCCGTTGCCTGTAAAGCAGAAAACGTCATTAAATTAGGGTAATCATGTTCTGCCTACTTGCTTTACTGCTGTAGATAACTGTGGCTGGACGTGCTGGAGAGCACATTAAGGGGGACTGAAACACTGACACCTATAGAAGTAAAATTGAGGACTGATAGGAAAGCCCCAAACTAACGTGACGTTTTCAACTTTGCGAACAGCGGCAGTTGTGTGTTGAATGACGTCAACCGTCTGTAGCTCCTCAACGTCAACTATATTCCAAGTCCTCGGACTGAGAGGGATCACCCAAAGCTTGTGACGTTTTCAGCATTGCTAACATGGGCAGTTGTGTGTTGAATGACCTCATTGTCAACTATATTCCAAGTCCTCGGACTGAGAGGGATCACCCAACGCTTGTGACGTTTTCAGCATTGCGAACAGGGGCGGTTGTGGGTAAAATGATGTCAGCCGTCTACAGCTTGCATTGCTGAAGACGTCACAAACTTTGGGTGTTTTCGGGAAACCCCTCTCAGCTCGCGGACTTGATATATATTGTTGGCATTGATTGCTCCTATACCTGAAAACTTAACGTTATTAAGGGTTTTTACGGTTTCCCTCTCAGGCTTACTTCTATTGATGGCGATGGTTGGAATTAAGATGGGGATTCTCTACTTGGCAAATGTGATTTTTGTGCCATGTTAAATGACACAACAGCCAACTAAAAGTAATCCTGGAGGGGAAAATACAAGTAAAAGAGGCAGAGGCAGACCAAGACTAACATGGACGAGTAACATCAAAAGATGGACTAATCAGCCTATGACAATCCACACCATCAAAGCAAGAGACAGAGCAGAGTGGCGTTCCATGGTAGCCAAACTTCATTGCGGAGATTGCACTCGATGATGATGATTCTCTACTTATCAAAGTCAGGCCAGAAGTAAACCCATTGCAGATTCAAGCTGAACTTCCATGTTAACTACCACAGACATCGGGATGGAAGTGGAGGCAACAAGTGCCGCCTAGTGCTGGCTTTCAGGGACACCTTTCAAGAAAGTTCGTTATTCTGGCCGATTCTATTGCAAAACGACATCCAACAATAGTTTTTAATAAGGCTTGTTGGCTGAGACGGAGATTTCGAAATAACCCAATAATAAATAAATTATCCCATATAATATATAAGGAAACAACAGATAAAATGGTTTGGCCACGTAACAAAGCAGAAAGATCAAAACACAACACAACGAGCCTTCAGCAAACGTTGTGAGAATACCAGACCCAAGGGTCGACCACGAAAAAGATGGATAGATGGAATATTTGAAGCACTAGGAAACATAACAGCAGCAGAGGCGAACAGAAGAGCAAAAGACCGCAAATTATATCTCCCCTCAACGCTGAAAGGCAGATGATGAAGGAACGAAGAGAACAGATCATCTTCATTGTACACGTGACAACTCCATAGTATTCAGATCCACTTTCAGCAGGTTCCCCAATAAAAGGCACGCCCACCATTCAATAGCGAAAGTACAGAAATTGCCTCAGCTCAGACACACGAACTCCGTAGCACTGGCGCAAATTTTGTCTCCAACTTCCTTAGTCGCATCTTACGATATTCGTGGCATGTGACAGTAGCTATAAATATTGTCTATCTTCACTTTGGTCAGGGGACTCGGTAGCCACACGGACGATTACAGAATAATGTAATTATTGGTTGTCACGTGGGCGATTACGATATACATGTAAATACATTATTGGTAGTAGCCACACCCACGGTCACTTGACTCAAACATCCAAACATCAAAATGGCAACAAAACAACACAGTCTTGTTTGTAAAATATTATGTTAGCAATATGTAACATGCGATGGGGGGGGGGGGAACAGCTGACTGCAGGCGTCAGGAATAGAGGTGGGTGTGGTCAGAGACCCACAGCTGACTGCATGCGTCAGGATCGACGAACAACACAGCTGATCAAGGCCCTGCTCCACCTCCCAGTGGTGCCCTTGGAAACAGGTTATCCAGCCTGGCCACGCGAGTAGGGATTGAGGAGGGAAAGGAACTCGGTACTAAAAATTACCGTGCTGAAGTCGGATTTGTTGGGCCGAAAGCCGAAAATAAACCATAGCACAACGCATCTAAAGCTCAGTGGTTAGTGAACTGGACTACAAAGGACAAGAGGTATTGTTCGATCACAACCGGCGGCTTCCGGTGCACCCAACCTTTAATGGGTACCGGATTATTTTCAGGGAAAGTAAAGCGGCACGGGCGTAATACCGACCACATTACCCCAAAAATCATGTGCGGAAGGTGTGGACAATATACGGTCACTAACACCTTCATCATTCCTATACGTCACTTGGCGGGACGGGGGTACTTTACTTTTTTTTAAATAATTTTCTTTACAACGCATCTAAACCTCAACATCATCATCGAGTGCCATCTCCGCAACGAAGGTTGGCTACCATGGAGTGCCATTCTGCTCTGTCTCTTGCTTTGATGGTGCAGGTTGTCATAGGCTGATTAGTCCATCTTTTGATGTTACTCGTCCATGTTAGTCTTGGTCTGCATCTGCCTCTTTTACCTTGTATTGTCCCCTTCAGGATTACTTTTAGTAGGCTGTTGTGTCTTTTAACATGGCCCAAAAATCGCATTTGTCTTGTTTGAATTTTTAAGACTTCGTCATTTGTTTTCTTTTCCTTCCATCCAATTCTACCTATTCATCTATATATCCACATTTCAAAGGCTTCAATTCTCTGTTCTTTTTATCTTGTCTAATGTCCATGTTTTTGCACCATATAGGAATATTGAGAAGATGTAACATTTTGCTATTCTTAGTTTTAGCCGTGGTGTTATTTGTTTTGATGTTAGTATGTTCTTCATGGCATTAAAATTACTTTTTGCCATTCCTATTCTTTTGTTTATTTCAGTTGTACATTTTCCATCACTGGTTATAGTATGTCCACGGTAGTTGTAGTTCTGAACTGTCCCCAGGTCTATTCCTTCAATTTTGATATCCATTTGTAGGTTTTGATTGTTTCCTTTGTTTATGATCATAGTTTTAGTCTTTTTGATATTCATATCTAGTCCATATTTTTTGCTTGTCATGTTTATTTCATTAAGTAATTGTTGTAGATCTTTAGGATTTTCTGCTAGTAGTACATTATCGTCAGCATAACTTGGGTTTTTGATTATCTTTCCATCAGTTTGTAGGCCTGGCATCTCTATGATGTTTTTAAAGATTTGCTTAGTGTATAGATTGAACAAGCTTGGTGATAGGACGCATCCCTGTCTTACTCCTCTTTTTATATCAATGGGTGTAAAGTTCTCTTTGTTATATTTTATTATTGCTGTTTGCTCCCAGTATAGATTACATATTAGTCGTATGTCCATGTCATCTAGATGTATCTCTTTTAGGCATTCTATAAGTTGTTTGTGGTGTACTCTATCAATAGCTTTGGTGTAGTCTATGAAGCAGGCATATATTGGTTTGTTCACTTCTGTGTACCTTTCGATTAATGTTCTCATGCAGAATATGGCTTCTTTTGTCCCGCTATTTTTCCTAAATCCAAATTGCATCTAAGCCTAGTTAACGTCATTTTTGAGAGCGGATGGCGAAGAGAACTATTTCTTCCCTATAGTAGCCAGCGATGAACGTCAGAAATAAACATGAAGTCAGAAAGAAACAAAAAGAAAGATCATGCAACACGTTTTCATGTTTGAGAAAGAATATTACCGTTCTCTGAAAAGTCGTAATGAGATATAACACCGGACACATTGATGGAACTATATTTTGCAATACATCATCATCATTATCATCAAGTGCCATACCGGTTGGCGTAGGCGATCATGTCTTTCCTTCAATTTTCTATCCACAGTGCATCGTATCAATTATGTTATTGAATGATTTCCCTGCCATGACACCAAGTTATCGAGTATCTTCTGTCTTTGTTGTCTGCGATCTCTCGTTCCCTCTATTTTGCCAGTTGTAACCAAGTACGCCTCAGAACAGGGCACAATCGACTCCACAGTCACATGTATACAAAATTCAAGATCGGCCCCTCAGCTACATGTACATGTGGACAGGCGCCTCAGACTGCTGAACATATACTTCAAGACTGTACTGAATATATTAGACTGGGGAAATCCATTGGCCCATAGATACAACACTACAGGCAAAATTGTATGGGCCACATCAGGAATTATAAAGATAGTTAAATTTATATAGGAAACGATATTGCAGATATAGACAATACTTCAGACGAACGAAATATAGATAGATAGATAAGGCAGACAGACAGGTAGGTATATAGATAGATTAGGTACACAGGTAGATGGGTAGATAGATGATAAATGATAATGATGATGACGCTCGCGATGACAACGTTTTAACGTCTTTTGTTTTGGTCCTCCTAAATTGTAATGTTATTTAGTACGCTGAATCATATAACAATATAGTTAAGCAATATATAAGTAATAGTGTGAGTAGCTCACCCAAAAAGTGATATTCCGATGAGAAATCGCACACTTGTGAGTTTGTAAACCACTGGTGGAAAGTATAGAAACATTCACTACAATACTACATGTATAAGCCTTTTTAGAAAACTCGGATTAAATAAACCAACTAAATACAATAAAGGCATGACAGCTCATAAAAACCGAACTGAATTCATATCCAGGTGAGTGTCAATAACTGCAGTTCCCTGCGAAAATGCGACCATTTGAGAAATCGGCGAATACAGGGATTCTTAAATTTGGCAGAAACGATTGAATACAGGCGACACAATAAGAAATAAATATTATCATGGAGGGAAATTTCCGAGGCGAAAGGTCAGAAAATCATTTCAGCGGAGGAGGTATGTTTACAACATTCAGGGGGGGGGGGGATCACAATTAATCAACAACAGAAAAAGGAAAGGAAGAACGATAGATGATCCGAAGCAAGTTCGAACCCGTACTCCTCGGCACAATGCCTTGCCACAAGAACCAAACGCTTGAGCACACGGTCAACTCAGCTACCTAAAATGACAGCTATCATTAGCAATCTCTTTCACGTAGGTGTACTCATGACTATAGCAAAGGTTATGAACACAACTCGGAAATAAATTGTATATCTGTATTTTCTTATTAAGACAAGTATCTCCCGGATAGGGTAGGGCTGAGTACTTGCGTTACAAACAGGTTTGCTGAGAAGGAAAAGTTAAATGACTTAAACTTAATGGGCTTTGCTGGTATAAAATATGAGTGAGGGTTCATGAATAGTTCCAGGGCAGTTAGTTAAATTGGCAAGTGGATGGTGATAACTTTTACTGCAATCAGATTGTAACAAAGATAAGATGCTAAAAACGTGTGTTTGTAATAAATATGCTAAAACTGTACGATTATGATACAAAGGCTAAAAAAAAACCCATTTAATTGCAATAAATAGGTAATCCTGATATGTTGGCAATGGACAATGGTAGGACGAAATCACTAACATAGAATTATGGAAAAGTAGCAGTCAAATGACAATGGACAAAGAGATATGACGAAGACGATAGCGCTGGATAAGACACACACTGTTTAAGCCAATGAGAATATTACACTACAGGCCCTTTTTTGAATCCCCAGAGGAAGAGACAAAGAGGAAGACCGAAATATTCTTGGAGTGAAGTTGGAAGCCGAGATGAAGTTGATTGGGAATACATAGAGTGATCTTAAAGTAATGGCAAGAAACAGAACAACTTGGAAAGTGTTTCTTAAAGACCTATGCTCCTCACGGAAAGAAGAAATTAAACTTGGCAAATGGATGTTGATGACTTGTCTTATTGCAATATGACTGTAAAAATAGAGAATATGATAACAAAACGTGCGAATATAATCATCATCATCATCATCAAGTACCGGGCATTCTGGCGCAGGTGATCATGTCTCTCCACGACTTTCGATCTCGACAGTTATTTATCATTTCTGTTGTTGAACTTCTGCCAAGCCATTCTCTTAAGCTGTCTGGTATCTTTTCTCTTTGCTTCCCTCTATGTCTTCACCCCTCAATTGTTCCAGTCGTTCTCTTCTAATTAAATGGCCAAAAATTATGATTGTTTCTTCCTAAAATTTGAAATTAGCTCTCTTTTTGCTTTGACCTCTTTCAGAATATTTTCACTACTCTTCTTAGCTGTCCATGGTATTCTCAACATTCGTCTGTAAAACCACATTTCTACAGACTCCAGTGATTTTCTTGTCTGTTGTCCTATTGTCCATGATTCACATCCATATGTTAAGACTGGCTCTACATAACATTTTAAAACTCGATTTTAATAATGTAATAAAGAATGTTCTAAAGAGGCTAAAAAATAGGCAATATTCATATATAGAAAAGTAAGTAGTAGATATAATATTATGAAAATAAGGGCGGTCAAGGAAAGTCGTAGAGTATCACTTTTCATGCAGAACACAAGAGTTCTTCTTATTCAGCGACCAGCTATAGTTCTGCATTTAGACCAGCTTGGGTCACGAACAAGAGTTCGAGATTATCACCCGTTCCCCATAGCTTGTCATGCAGGGTTGTTTCTGAGGGCCATATTTGTGTTCTTATGGTGTGAAGAGTGCTGCAATTCTTCAGTATATGCTCTGGAGTCTGTCTTGATGCTCCGCGTTACATGTTCCAAAGTACGTGTGATCTGGAGCCACAGTGACCTGTTCTGAGTCTGAATATATTTGTGTGCTTATGTCTGCTGAGTTTTTTTTATGCTGTCTTGTTCTGGCTCAGCAGAATGGTTCAAAACATGCTTAAAATGGGTACCTAACCTTTGGTCAGGAAAGGAAAGATATCCAAAAAGGAGATACATGAGCTGTGCCCCTCAAAATGATGTTCAAAAAAAGTGAAGACCTTTACGCTCCACTCACCAGCTTATGGGATAACTTTACCCTCTGTGTAATAGGAAACTCTTTATACAGAGCTTTGCAACACGAGGCAATCTGATCATCAGAAGGGAATCCCTGTCGAGCAAGTGTTACGGCCCTTTAACTTCTTGACACTCTAAGAGATGTGGACCCGCCTGGGTCATGACTCCCAGGCGTCGACCTCCTGCTGCATTGAACTCTAAAGCTTACAATATATTCAACACACAATAGCTACACTTAGAAGATAAACGGTGACGATTGTGGGCACAAGATGATGATGAGGGCATACTTTATGGTAACAGGAGACAGTAATATACAGATTGGCGAAATAAGGGTCAGTCATATGGAGTTTGTGACATATAAGAATCGGTACCCCGACTAAACACAATTAGAACAAGACAAATGAAATTTTTGGGCCATGTTAAAAGACACAACAGCCTACTAAAAGTAATCTTGGAAGGGAAAATATAAGGTAAAAGAGGCAGAGGCAGACCAAAACTAAAATATACGAGTAACATCAAAAGATGGAGAGGTCAGCCTATGAAGAACTGCACCATCAAAGCAAGAGACAGTGCGGAATGGCGCTCCAAGGTAGCCAACATTCGATGCTGAGACGGCACTCAATGATGATGACCCCCAACACGCGACAAGCAGTGAGAATCACCGAGCTGACACACGAAATAAGTATGTCACGTTGACCCAGAATCAGTACAGCCACTCGCTCAGCACGCGGCCTCAGAACACAGACCTAGTTGCGCCTAAACACGCTTCTAACGGACTCTATCCCTTTCCATAGATTTTATTATGTATTTTTCTTATTCTGATAACCCAATTGTCTTTAATTGTTATTTACGTTTTGTTCTAATAACAAAGCGATCAAACAAATAATAAATGTGGATTGGACGACAACAGTCTAGCCTTGTGATAACGATAGTGTTATCTGTTAAAGTGTCCAACTGGAAATACTTGACGGACATTTTATCTTCTTATTTAAAATAAAAATATAATAGCACAAAAAAGTATCGCATTACTGCTATTCTAATGAACTAATGATAGCTCTAACTGTCAATAATAAAAACCCACTAACCTCGTGCAAGCGAACTGACGTTATATTTTATGACAGGGGCGTACAATTTACTTCTTGGCAACGAGTCTTTACAAGAAACACAAGCCCAACAAGTTTTTAATAATCTCTAGGACAACAAAAGTGCGAGAAGACACTTAATTGCTAGACGGAATACCAGAAACACTCGGATGGAAAGACATCATCGGAAGAGACGAACCAAAGAAAGCAAAAGACCGCAAACCATTTCTTACTCCCCCCCCCCCCCCAAACCCGTCTTAATTCCATGCTGAACGGCAAATGAGAAAGGAAAGAAAAAAATAATATTGGGTGACTATTTGTCGTAAATAATGCTTTGGAAAATAAAATTATGTTAACCCATTCGCTACCAAACCGAAGTTTGTAACATAAATATTTAAATGGGCAATTACATGTATTAGCTTATGTTAATATAATAACGAATTCATTTGTCTTTATATCGACATAAACATACTGCTCTTGTCTCCTTTCTCTTTAGCATTTCAGCATCAATTAAAAAAAAAGAACGGTGGATTCTTAACAATTCTACAATTTATTTGATGTTAAGTCATTTACTATTTAATTGCTGTATCTTTATGGAGTAAAGGTAATGTACATGAATCGGCGTCTTAGCATGCGAGTTTTCACCCACATATGCCTGGCCGCATATCCAGAATTGTTCGGAGACTTCTGGATAATGTCGCTTCAGGCATCGAAACTCACGATGCGAGATGGCATTCCTCACATTCCCAGAGTACAACGAGTACAACTCACACTGCTTCCAGCGGGAATCGAACACGAGTTGTCCGAACGTTGGTAGCCCAGTCGGGTGGTTTTCCCAACTAGGCTACCGAGGCCCACTACCTTTATGGAGTTTTTCCTTTCCTTTCTGTGTGGCTACATCTGTTTACTTGAAGTCGTTTTACATGAAAGAGTAACAATTTTTCTTGTTTCACGGCGTAACTTTGACGTGATGTAACACATACTCTCCTTTTCTGATTATGTCCGTTCTTGTTACATGAAAGAGTAACAATCTTTCTTGTTTCACGACGTAACTTTGACGTGATGTAACACATACTCTCCTGATTATGTCCGTTCTTGTTACATGAAAGAGTAACAATCTTTCTTGTTTCACGACGTAACTTTGACGTAATATAACACATACTCTCCCTTTCTGATTATGTCCGTTCTTGTTACATGAAAGAGTAACAATCTTTCATGTTTCACGACGTAACTTTGACGTAATATAACACATACTCTCCCTTTCTGATTATGTCCGTTCTTGTTACACATGAAAGAGTAACAATCTTTCTTGTTTCACGACGTAACTTTGACGTAATGTAACACATACTCTCCCTTTCTGATTATGTCCGTTCTTGTTACATGAAAGAGTAACAATTTTTCTTGTTTCACGACGTAACTTTGACGTAATGTAACACATACTCTCCCTTTCTGATTATGTCCGTTCTTGCTACATGAAAGAATCACCAGTATAGCCGTAGTTATTCACAAATTGTCATCCTTAGCAATGCAAAGCCAGCCAGTCATACATAAGATATCAAGCCTCAAACAAGACAAACTCATAACGAAATAAGGAACAACATATGTTCGCTGTCAGAAAAGACATAACTATATAGTCTTGCAGTGGATATCAGCACAACGTGGCATCCCTGGAAATGAGAAAACAGGCGAGCTCACAAGAGCAGGTGGGAGCCTTCAACAGTACAACCATCCCCAGACCATCGAAGAAGTAAAGACAACCCTGAAGCACGGTAGGAAAAGGGAATTGAGAAAATTTGCAGGAAAAAATGAGCCAGAAAAAAAACAGCCTAGATAAGCTTAGCAGACATGAGCAGACAGACCAAAATCTTGAGACTCAGAACTGGTCATTGTGGCGTAAGAGCACACCCACACGCGTTGGGACTCAGTGAGTTTGCAACATGGGACTGCGGGGCATCCAGACAAACACCAGGGCATATCCTACATGTTTTCAGCTCTCACAGCACCCTAAGAACACAAACATGGCCCACATAAACAATCCTTCATTACAAGTTATTGAGAAACGGTCAAGATCGCAAACACACCACCTTGTACGTGACCCATGCTGGTCTAAACGTCTAAATGTATAACAAGGGCTGGTCGAAGAAGAGGAAGAAGACGAAATAAAGAAACAAAGAGCCCCAGTCACGCCAAGTGGCGTATAGGGAATATGGTGTTAGTACCAATACATTTTACAGACCTTCAGCACATGATTTTTGGGGTAATGTGGTCGGTATTACGCCCGTGCCGCCTTACTTTCCCAGATCCGGTAATCCGATACCCATTAAAGGCTGGGTGTGGAAGCCGTCGGTTGGGATCGAACCCTATCTCTAAGAAGAAGGAGGTCTAGAGACAAGCGACAATTCACAAACAGCAGAAATAGATTCAAGATGCGACAATGCTTGTCGAATCATTGGACAACTATCACCACTTTCGTCTAACAAGGAAATAACTGAATACAATTCAATCTTCATCCCAACGTTGTGCTACCAATGCCAGTCCTGGACTCTAGATGCAAGAACAATAAGAAAAATAACATCTACTGAGATGAAATGTGTCAGACGAATGACAGGAAACAGGATGAGAGATAAGATCCGAAATTAAGAACTGAGAAAAAAAAGCTAGGATTAACCCCCGCCATAGAATATATAAAGAAACAACAGGTAAAATGGTTTGATCACGTGACAGGGCAAAGACAAACAGAAGAGCAAAAGACCTCAAATTATATCTCCCCTCGACGCTGAAAGTAAAATGGAGAAGAAAAGAAAAAAAAAACAAGTATTCAAGCTGATATGTGTACTCTATAGTGTCGCTACAGCTCAGGGGTTAGTGTACTGAACTTCAAAGGACAACAGGTCGGGTTCGATCCTGATCAACGGCTTCCAGGTTCACCCAGCCTTAAATGGGTACCCGATTTTTTTCTGGGAAAGTAACGGGGTACGGGCGTAATACCGGCCACATTACTCCAAAAATCATGTGCTGAAGGTCTCTGAAAATTATGGTCACTAACACCATATTTCCTATACGCAATTTGCCACGACGCTCTTTACTTTTTTATTATGTGTAAAAAAGTAGTAAAGTACCCCCGTCACGCCAAGTGGCGTATAGGGAAATATGGTGTTTTTTTTTATTATGTGTACTACACTTAATTACTGTTAACAATTTATACTGTACATAATTGTTAATTATATAAAATAACTCATGCACACATGCGAAGATTTAACCTGCTGACTGTAGCAATTTTTTTTTTGTAGCATGGGAAATCATGTTGAATTATAACGATGACTAGTTTATCATGGTCACGTGCGAAAGAGCCAATGCTGCAGGAGCAAGGGGTTAAGGACAATATGACATAGATCAGTGGTTGCCAAATGGCGGGCCGGCCAATCAGTATTTCTTGGCCTCCCGAAGCGTCCTCATAAACTACTATGTTAAATATATATAAATAAAAATCAATGTTGCAGTCGGTTTAAAAAAGAAAATAAAATGTTTGATGCCAACAATAATCAAAGGCTTTGTTTACAGTTGGCGCTGCATACGTTGCTTTCCTGTCAGTGTCACGTGACAGCGTGCACGGATTTTGTTACTTATTACTAAATTCCATCATGTAATTTGTGACGATATTTTAAGTTAAGTACTCCTGGGGTGTCCGGTTAGCGCAATCGATAGGCGGTTGGCTTACCACGGCAACAGCCGGGGTTCGTTCCCTGGCGAGGACACCTGGGTTTTACTAATTCCCTAAAAAATTAGTGGGAGCCGCGATAGCTCAGTGGTTAGTGAACTGGACTACTACGGACAAGGGGTAGGGTTCGATCCCAACCGACGGCTCCGGGTTCACCCAGCCTTAAATGGGTACCGGATTTTTTCTGGGAAAGTAAAGCAGCACGGGCGTAATACCGACCACATTACCCCAAAAATCATGTGCTGAAGGCCTGTAAAATATAGGGTCACTAACACCATATTTTTCCTATACGCCACTTGGCGTGACGGGGGGTACTTTACTTTTTTACTTTACTCTGGTCCTGGCCTTAGCTATAATCCGACACTTGGTCAAATTTAAGTTGGCAATATTTGACCTACATGTCACTGACACTGGGGTGCGAAAATTTTGTGCTGACAACTGTCATTGTTTGGGCATGTCCCTGTAGTTTTGTCATAAATTGTCTGTGTTTGTCACATCTCATATCCTTGTGTGTGCATGGCTATGTTAGTCCCATCTAATATCTTTGTGTGTGCATATCTATGTTAGTCATATCTCTTATCTTTGTGTGCATGTCTATGTTAGGCATGTGTCATATCTTTGTGTGTGCATGTTAATGTCATTTATATCTCATATCTTTATGTGCATGTTTATGTTAGTCATGTGTCATATATCTTGATGTGTGTCAGTGTTAGTCATGCCTCGTATCGCTGTGTGCATGTCTGTATTAGTCACATCTCATATCTTTGTGTGTGCATGTCTGTGTTAGTCACATCTCACATCTTTGTGTGTGTATGTCTGTGTTAGTTACATCTCACATCTTTGTGTGTCCGTGTCTGTGTTAGTCACCTCTAGTGACTCGGGCAGATGGTGCTCGTAAACCTGGGAGGGCCTACCATCTAAGGGCAGAATCCCCCTACAGAAAAGATCATCTGCTGCCTTGCAGGAAGATTGGGGACAATCAAAGGCTAGGGAAAGCAAACCCGAATAAAATGCTGGCTGAAATCGGATGCACTGGGCCACTGGCGCAGAACACAGTGCAACGTATTAACGGGTGTTCAGTCAGAGTGGATCTGACAGACTCTAATTGTGATGTTCTGTCTGTGGGGGCGATCAACACACTTAGCCTGACAGCTGACCTCATATGAGAGTCTGGAATCCTTACTCTGATTGAGTCCTGAACGCAGAGACAGAGAGAGAGAGATTTGACCTACATGGTACAAGTACCCAGGTTTTATGTTTCATCTATGAGATTCGGATTATGTTTACAAATATTATAAAGACTGAAAGGAGACACGGTAGGTTAGCGGTCTACTATATTGGGGTCAAGAGGTCAAGTTCGATCCAGACCGAACGATTCCAAGGTTCACACAGTACTGACTGAAGTGAAGTAGGAGACAGGACAGACTGAAGTGAAGGAGCTGACAGTACTGACTGAAGTGAAGTAGGAGACAGGACAGACTGAAGTGAAGGAGCTGACAGTACTGACTGAAGTGAAGTAGGAGACAGGACAGACTGAAGTGAAGGAGCTGACAGTACTGACTGAAGTGAAGTAGGAGACAGGACAGACTGAAGTGAAGGAGCTGACAGTACTGACAGAAGTGAAGTAGGAGACAGGACAGACTGGAGTGAAGGAGCTGACAGTACTGACTGAAGTGAAGTAGGAGACAGGACAGACTGAAGTGAAGGAGCTGACAGTACTGACTGAAGTGAAGTAGGAGACAGGACAGACTGAAGTGAAGGAGCTGACAGTACTGACTGAAGTGAAGTAGGAGACAGGACAGACTGAAGTGAAGGAGCTGACAGTACTGACTGAAGTAAAGTAGAAGACAGGACTGACTGAACTGAAGTAGGAGACAGGAAAGACTGAAGTGAAGTAGGAGAGAGTACTGACTAAAGTGAAGTAGGAGACAGTACTGACTGAAGTGAAGTAGGAGACAGTGCTGACTAAAGGGAAGTAGCAGACAGTGCTGACTGAACTGAAGTAGAAGACAGTGCTGACTGAAATGATGTAGGAGACAGTGCTGACTAAAGTGAAGTAGGAGACAGTGCTGACTGAAGTGAAGTAGAAGACAGTGCTGACTGAAGTGAAGTAGGAGACAGTACTGACTGAACTGAAGTAGAAGACAGTGCTGACTGAAGTGAAGTAGGAGACAGTGCTGACTAAAGTGAAGTAGCAGACAGTACTGACTGAACTGAAGTAGGAGACAGTGCTGACTGAACTGAAGTAGGAGACAGTACTGAATGAACTGAAGTAGGAGACAGTACTGAATGAACTGAAGTAGGAGACAGTACTGACTGAACTGAAGTAGGAGACAGTACTGAATGAACTGAAGTAGGAGACAGTACTGACTGAACTGAAGTAGGAGACAGTACTGACTGAACTGAAGTAGGAGACAGTACTGACTGAACTGAAGTAGAAGACAGTGCCGTCTGAAGTGAAGTAGGAGACAGTGCTGACTAAAGTGAAGTAGCAGACAGTACTAACTGATCACAATACTTTACTTATTGACGTTACAGTAAAATGAAATACTCAGACATTAATTTCATGTCCCAAATACGACAAGGAAATCGACGAAGTTCTTTTTTTTTCCTTCTTCCCACAAAGACTAAAAGAAGTAAAGGATGTTGCACGTTTTTAATTTAAAGTTTTAAAGGTAGTTTGTTCCATAATTTTTTTTTCTATCATGGAAATTAACCCTAATCAATGTTAAAAGATGGAGAGTTATCGTTCTTGTTCAGAGAATCATCGTTTCTATTTTCGTACAGTGTCCGTCCATCGCCTCCATTACCTCTGACTCCTCTGACCCTGCGCGCTGCGGGGGTTTTCCCGAAAACATCCCAATGCCTGTGACGTCTAGATCTACGTCCAACTTAGAGCTTTGAGTTTGATATCAACATCACAGCAGCCCTCAAATTTGACGGTATGACGTAAAAACAAAGAAGGATCTATTTGAAAGATCCACTCAGATTTAAGCAAGTTTTCACTTCTTGAAAATCATGCAACTTTTTCACATACCAACTTAAAATATGACATACATACACTCTTATGTTATAAATAACTATCAAGACAAGTTTATAACACTTTAACGAGCAGCATGTTTTAATCAGTTTGAATGTATAACACAAGAGATGCGTGGATTTGATTTTTTAACAAAGACACACAAGATCAACTATAGTACCAATGACAAACAACAGCCGTGGACTAAAGGATTGAATCGTGTGGATATCACACACAGAGGTCAAAGCAAAAAGAGAGCTAATGTCCAATATCAGGAAGAAACAATCATCATTTTTTTTTTGCCATGTCATGAGAAGAGAACAACTGGAATATATTGTAACAACTGGGAAAATTGAGGGACGAAGAGATAGAGGGAAGCAAAGAGAAAAAAGTACCAGACTGCTTAAGAAAATGGCTTGGCAGAAGGTCAACAGCAGAAATGATAAATAACTGTCGAGATCGAAAGTTGTGGAGAAACATGATCACCTACGCCAGCAGGCCCGGTACTTGATGATGATGATCACACACAAAAATTAAATTAAAAAGTAAAAGTAAGTAAAGTACCCCCCGTCACGCCAAGTGGCGTATAGGGAAATATGGTGTTAGTGACCCTATATTTTACAGACCTTCAGCACATGATTTTTGGGGTAATGTGGTCGGTATTACGCCCGTGCTGCTTTTACTTTCCCAGAAAAAATCCGGTACCCATTTAAGGCTGGGTGAACCCGGAGCCGTCGGTTGGGATCGAACCCTACCCCTTGTCCGTAGTAGTCCAAGTTCACTAACCACTGAGCTATCGCGGCTCCTACTAATTTTTAGGGAATTAGTAAAACCCAGGTGTCCTCGCCAGGATTACGAACCCCGGCTGTTGCCGTGGTAAGCCAACCGCCTATCGATTGCGCTAACCGGACACCCAAATTTAAAAAGTAATGCAGGAAAAAAAGCATCATAAGAACAATGACATTTAAGAAGCTAAACAAAATCCACTGGACGTGATGAGATATAGAAAAATTAGTGAAAAATTAACAGTTTGAGGGTAGCAGGAGGGAGAGCAAGAAGGCGCAAAAGTGACAATACAAATTGTTTGTTCTATGTACGATGAGGTTAATCCAAATGACTGACTGACTTAACTAACTAAGTAACTACTAACTAACTAACTAACTAACTAACTAACTAACTAACTAACTAACTAACTAACTAACTAACTAACTAACTAACTACTAACTAACTAACTAACTAACTAACTAACTACTACTAACTAACTAACTAACTAACTAACTAACTAACTAACTAACTAACTAACTAACAAACTAACTAACTAACTAACAAACTAACTAACTAAGCTAAACCAAGCTACGCAAACTAAACTAAACTAATCTAAGCTAAGCTGAGCTGAGTTACACTAAACTAAACTAAACTAAACTAAACTAAACTAAACTAAACTAAACTAAACGTAACTAAACTAAACGTAACTAAACGAAACGAAACAAAACTACCCAAACCAAACCAAGCTAAACTAAACTAAACTAAACTAAACCTAACTAACTAAACCGAACTGAACTAAACTAAACTCAGCTAACTAAACTAACCTAACCAAACCAAGTTTAAATTAAATCAAACCTGACTAACTACCTAACAAGACTAAACTAACATAAATTAAACCACCAAACTAACCAAAACAAGCCGAACTAAAATAAATCAAACCTCACTAACTAACGAGACTAAACTAAAATAAACTAAACAACTAACCTAACCAAACCAAACCATGTACAACTAAACTAAACTAACAGAACAAGACGCTCCCCAGTACAGGTAGGTGTAGATTAGCTGATCGTGAAAGTTTCTAGGCATTGCACAAATTAATGATGATGGATGATGACGACGATGACGATGGTGATGATGATAAACACTATGCAATTAAACGATGTTTCTTAAAATTCACACAATCCCAACAGTTAATTCAAGTCTTTGTATCTTCATTTATATTTTATTCTCTAACTAAAATGTTCTTCAATGTTACATAGATCGTGTCCTGCCATACAAAAGTGAGTCACGTGCAGTAAACAACCAACCAATAAGATATAGAAGAATATTGAGAATACCTTTTACAGCTAGAAGGGGTAATTAGACCACTTGAATTTAGTTTGGGTAGAAAGAAACAGTTTGAATCTCATAGCGCTATCTGTCTTGCTTGGTGATAATGATTATTATGACGATGATAATGGTGATAAACAAGAAATGATAGACATAATAGTAAAAGAAAGCAACAAGAAAGGTCTCAGTCTGAATAGTAAGAAAATAGAGGTAATGGTTATATCGAAGAAACAATCACCACCATCATGCAGCATAAAAATAAACGAGACAAATCTGAACCAAGTGCAACGTTTCAAATACTTGGGCACAATAATTACATCAGATGGGAGATGCACCACAGAAATAAAAAGCAGAGTAGCTCAGGCCAAAATAGCATTTCAGAAAATGAAAAATATCTTATGCAACAAATCTATGTCAATAAAAACGAGAAAGAGAGTTCATCGGTGCTATATAGAACCAATTCTGACCTATGGAAGCGAATCATGGACAGTAGACAAACAAATGAAAAGACGATTAGAGGCCACAGAGATGGGATTTCTCAGAAGAATGTTGAAAGTTTCCTGGACAGCTAAAAAGACCAATGAGGAAGTTCTCAAAGAGGCCAACACAAAAAGGGAGCTCTTAAAAACATCAGAAAGAAGCAATCAACATTTTTCGGGCACATCATGAGAATAGGAAAGTTGGAATACTTGGTTACAACTGGCAAAATAAAAGGAAAGAGAGATCGCGGACAACAAAGAGAGAAAATACCGGATAGCTTGGTGTCATGGCATGGAAAACAGTCAACAACAGAACTGATACGATGCACTGTAGATAGAAGATTGTGGAGGGACATGATCACCTACGCCAACCGGTATGGTACATGATGATGAATTGTGATAAATCTAAGCTGATTTTAGGCCATGTGGTCATTTCTTTAAACTTTCAGTTGTATATGTCTACAAAATGAACGAGAAGACAATCTTGTCCGACCACAACAGGTGCACAATTTTCCTAAACATCTGTTTGGCGCAAAAACTATCGTTACCACTCTACACGACACAAGGCAATGATAGAAAACTGTGGCATACAGACCTTATCACAAAAGATAAAAGGAGAACACCAAGCACGTGGTATCTTGAATGACTCATGTCATTGCTGGTTCCTTTAGTGGCATCAACAACTATTTAATTTTATCTTTAAATTAGTGTGTGTGTGTGTGCGTGCGTGCGTGCGTGCGTGTGTGCGTGCGTGCGTGCGTGTGTGTGTGTGTGTGTGTATATATATAACAGCTAATAAAAAATAAAGCACTTCAACGAAGGGGATGTTCCGACTGAAGTGAAACTGATTACATGAACAAAGTGGATTAGAATAGAATTCTTCTACCTTTCAGCTCCCCGTGGAGCATAGGTCTTCAACAAACACTTTCCAGGTCCTTTTGTTTCTTGCCATTCTTTTAAGATCATTCCATGTCTTCCCCATCATCTTCATCTCTGCTTCCATCTGTCTTCTCCGAGAATTCCTTGGTCTTCCTCTTTGTCTTTTCCCCTGGGGATTCCATAAAAGGGTCTTTTGTGTAATACTCTCAGTTGGCTTCCATTGTGTGTGTCCTATCCAGCGCCATCGTCTTCGCTGTATCTCTTTATCCACTGGTATTTGACTGGTGCATTTCCATAATTCTATGTTAGTGATTTTGTCCTGCCATTTCCATCCTTTTATTCTGCGTAAGCATCTATCAAGTCTGTATCTTCGTGATTGTCAATTTTTTTTGCTCTCCATGTTTCACAGCCATATAATAGGACCGACCTAACATTTGAGTTGACAATTTTTTTTTTGTATTTAACCTAATTTCTTTGGATTTCCATATGTTTCCCAGTGCAACGAAAGCTCCTCTTGCTTTTAATATCCTTATTTTGGTATCATTTTCATTGCATAGAGGAAAGCAAAGAGAAAAAATACCAGACAGCTTAAGAGAATGGCTTGGCAGAAGGTCAACAACAGAAATGATAAATAACTGTCGAGATCGAAAGTTGTGGAGAGACATGATCACCTACGCCAGCAGGCCTGCTACTTGATGATGATGGTGATTGTACACAGAGTAGTTTTCTTTGGCATTTGTTTTCTAAAGCGTTTAGTTATTCTAAGTCTCTGTCAAATCAAAGGCTAAGGAATGCAAACCTGAATAAAATGCTGGCTGAAATCGGATGCACTTGGCCACAGACGCAGAAAACAGTGCAGCGTTTTAACGGGTGTTCAATCAGAGTGGATCTGGCGGGCTCTAATTGTGATGTTCTGTCTGTGGGAGCGATCAACACACTTAACCTGGCAGCTGACTTCATGTGAGAGTCTGGAAGCCTACTCTGACTGAGTCCTGATCGCAGAGAGAGAGAGTCTCTGTTGTTGTTTTGCAACAATCACGTGCATAAGTAAGTGCATCTGTATCAAAATGCATCAGATGACTAGGATATGGGCGGTTAGAAATATCCTGGAAATGCTCAGCCCATCGAATTTTCTTAAATTTAGCTTTATGGCTTGTGTCACATTCATGCTATACCTAATTAAATGTCGTGTCGTAATTTGTACAGAGTCACGTCTACCAAACTAGGCACTAACATGGAGTTTGTTATTTAAATTATTTATACAGCTGGTTCAAGGCACAACATGATATATGGTGAAACAATCATCATCATCATCATCATCGTGTGCCTTCTCCGCAACGAAGGTTGGCTACCATGGATCGCCATTCTACTCTGTTTCTTCCTTTGATGGTGCAGGTTGTCATAGATTGACTTGTCCATCTTTTGATGTTACTCGTCCATGTTAGTCTTGGTCTGCCTCTTTTACCATGTATTTTTCCTTCCAATATTACTTTTAGTAGGCTGTTGTGTCTTTTAACATGCCCCAAAAATTTCATTTGTCTTGTCCTAATTGTATTTAGTAGTTCTCTTTTTATTTTCAGTTGTTTTAAAACTTCCTCGTTTGTTATCTTTTGATTCCATCCAATTCTACCTAAGTAGCCATGGTGAAACAATAACGATGCTAAAATGAAGAAAAAAACGATAACATGCACCTTATCACGTGTAAATATACTAACCTGATACGTACTAGTACAATGCTAGCACATTTCATAAACTGGGCTCTTATCAGCGATCTTTCTCATTTATTCCAGAAAACCTGGCTTCTAACTCCCAATGGTGTGCCTACAGGCAATGTTGAATTATAAACTCACCACATAAATACAACAAGTTTGTATGTGAACAGGTCAATCTGTCGTACAGATTGTCTTTGAGAATTTTAGGAACGGTTGGCGAAGATTTACCGCTGTTAGAGGTTACAAAACTGTGGTTACATGGGGGTACAATGTATACTCGTCAATAGATCTTGAAATTATTTATTTTCTTTTTAGCGTTCTACTGATGACTACTGAAAGTACGAATCGATCTCAATTATCGTTGAGTGGCGTCTCCGCATCGAAGGTTGGCTACCTTGGAGCGTCATTCCGCTCCGTCTCTTGATTTGATGGTGCATGTTGTCATAGGCTGACTTGTCCATCTTTTTATGTTACTCGTCCACGTTAGTCATGGTCTGCCTCTGACTCTGTTACCTTGTATTTTCCCTTCCAAGATTACTTTTAGTCGGCTGCTGTGTCTTTTAATATGCCGCAAAAATCTCATTTGTCTTGTTTCAATTGTGTTTAGTAGTTATCTCTTTATTTTTAGATGTTTTAAGACTTCGTCATTTCATTTCTTTTATTTTCATCCAAATTCTACCTATTCTCCTATATAAATCCACATTTCAAAGGTTTCAATTTTCTGATCTGTTTTCTTGCCTAATGCCTTTGTTTCTGCACCATATAGGAATGTCGAGAAGATATAACACTTAGCTATTCTTAGTTGCTCTTCATTATCCAGCATTAACAAATGATGTCAAGTGGACTTAGATGCGTTGAGTTGTGGTTTATGTGCACCTTTTGGCACAAGACATCCGACTTCTGCATGACATATTTTAGTAACGTGTTGCTTATATATGCCAGGGAGTACACTTTACCTTATATGTTGGTACTCTACGGCTAAGTAATTGAACATATATCTCCCTCCCTCCCTTCCTCCCTTCCTCCCTTCCTTCCTTCCTTCCTTCCTTCCTTCCTTCCTTCCTTCCTTCCTTCCTTCCTTCCTTCCTTCCTTCCTTCCTCTCCTCTCTTATACCTGCGGGTTGTTGGGCAGGGCCGATATACTTCATCAACTTTCCCCATAGATCTCTATTTACAGCCACTCTTTTGGACTCTTTGGTGTCGAGGCCTGTCCATTATTGGTGCTATCTTCCCATCTCTTTCTTCTTCCTTCCACGATTACCTGCAGATTGTCTTTTACCGGGTCAAATGACCAAGATACGTGATCAAGTCATTTTATTATGCGTTTCTTCACAAAAAGATGAACACATTACACTAGAAAGCAAAACCGTGCTGCCCCGTGTGGCTACCGAGACCCCAAGGTCAGGGAAGAAAAGAGCAGAGCCACTGTAACCTGCTACTACTTATGTCTCGAGCTCTTCCTCATTTTATATCATTTTATATCATTTTATATCTTTCTATTTTATATATCTCGACGCTCATCCTACCTCCACTCATGTAGCCTCCTTTCTTATTTCAACATCTTACTTTCCTATCTCTGTCCACCTCTCCCTCCACTTGATCATTTAACATGTAATTATAGATAATTGTGCTTCACCGTTTGTTGTCGTTGTCCCTGTTTTCTGAAGAAGGCCACAGGCCGAAACGTTAGTGTTGTGTTGTGTTACTTCCTCGTAAAACTGTCACCATATCTTGGAGTATTTATTACACCCTACTACTGGCTCCTTGCTACCAGCTTTACCGCAACATTGCAATTATTTGCCTGTTACCTGCTACACATGTCGTAAAAGACGACTAAGGATGTTTGGAAATGTCGCCTATTCAGTCGAGTAAGATATGCATGGAACGTCGTTATCAACGGAATTTACCGATGCATTTTGAGAAAATTCTTTGATAAGTGGTGGAATGGATATGGGGCATTCCGACTGCAACTAAGCTGGTTCTATGGATATAAGAAAGCGTGCTACATTTGAATATTTTTTTTTAATAATTGGTTGTGTTCAATGGTCTTACGGAAGGTCAGGACCGTGTATTATTTAACGTAAATGCCAGTGTCGACAACTCTTACAAACTGGTAATCACTGTACTAAGTAGGCCGTAGTGCAGAAAATAGCCCTGTTGTTTCCCTGACCGTGTTTTTTGGTACTGATTACTTGTCAACTCAGAGAATAATAACGAGAGGTCAGATTATGTTATTGTCCTTCCAAGTCCTCGGCCTTTTTGAATAGCGATCGTTCAGTGTGAAGAAATAATGAAAGACTGAAGTTTAAAAAAAAAAAACACACTCCACGATATACATACATACAACATACATACAAACAAATACACATACCACACACACATACATACAACATGCATACAACATACACAAACACCACACATATACATATATACATATATACACATATAAACATACATATACATATATATATATATATATATATATATATATATATATATATATATATATATATATATGCACGCGCACTCGCGAAGACATCGCATACACATACGACATATACATGCACACACACGTACACACGCACCGGGGTGACATACACTGGACACTGCGGGACATGCTGAGGAGGGGATCTGAGCATCTATGGACATGTTCAGAGTGCAATGATGATGGCCAAATAAAACATAACTCAATAACACGCACACACACACACACACACACACACACGTACGTATATTCATAAGTACCTATGTAGATCTCTTTGTCCCTCAATTTTCCCAGTTATCACAATATGTTCCAGATGTTCCCTTTTCATTCATCATCATCATCATCGAGTGCCTTCTCCGCAACGAAGGTTGGCTACCATGGATCGCCATTCTACTCTGTTTCTTGCTTTGATGGTGCAGGCTGACCTAGATTGACTTGTCCATCTTTTGATGTTACTCGTCCATGTTAGTCTTGGTCTGCCTCTGCCTCTTTTACCATGTATTTTACCTTCCAATATTACTTTTAGTAGGCTGTTGTGTCTTTTAACATGCCCCAAAAATTTCATTTGTCTTGTCTTAATTGTATTTAGTAGTTCTCTTTTTTTATTTTCAGTTGTTTTAAAACTTCATCGTTTGTTTTCTTTTCTTTCCATCCAATTCTACCTATTCTTCTATAAATCCACATTTCAAAGGCTTCAATTTTCTGTTCTGTTTTCTCGTCTAATGTCCATGTTTCTGCATCATACAGGAATATTGAGAAGATGTAACATTTTGCCATTCTTAGTCCCTTCTCATTACATGGCCAAAAATGATTATTTTTTCCTAATATTAGAAATTAGCTCACTTTTTGCTTTGGTCTCTTTCAAAAAGTTTTCATTACTCTTCTTATCTGTCCATGGTATTCTCAACATTCTTTTGTAAAACCACATTTCTACAGCCTCCCGTGATTTTCTTGTCTGTTGTCCTTTTGTCCATGATCCACATCCATATGTTAAGACTGGTTCTACATAACATTTAAGAACTCTTCTTCTTATTTCCTTTGTTAAACATGGTTTGCACTGTATCTTCCTCATTCTATACCGAACACACAGAGATAAAAGCACTTGAGACATATTTGATGAGAGATCAACCAACTAGAACTAAGTGTTTACAATTATCAACTGTCTCCAGAAGGATCAAGAGTTAAGATCATATACTCTAGGTTAGATGGACTACAACCATCCAGACTCTAGTGCAACTCTTCGCTGTGCCCCTAGAAAGACACTAACCAGCGCTATACATTTTAAAACAAATATGACGATCTTCATTTCCAGGAGGACGTGAACTTTCGGTCAATATGGTGGATTGGCGGCAGGAATCATTGAAGGCTATGTATGAA
Organism: Megaustenia siamemsis; assembly: GCA_032433765.1. Taxonomy (NCBI): domain Eukaryota; kingdom Metazoa; phylum Mollusca; class Gastropoda; order Stylommatophora; family Ariophantidae; genus Megaustenia; species Megaustenia siamemsis. Next base: position 84,011,590 of record JAVIAB010000124.1, on the reverse strand, counting down.
AGTGTTCCTTGTTACAGTATCCCCAAGTCCGGCTTGTTGCAGGAGCTACTGAGTAAGGTGCTCTGTGCACACCGTGAGCTGTGTGTTTCATCCGTTTTGCTAATTTTTCGATATTCCATTTTTTTACGATGAATGATGATATCGTATGACAGAGAACAGTTGGCTGTGTTCACTTTCTGTGAGGTTTCGCCTTATGTCTTTTGGCGTGTGCTGAGACTGCTATGATGAGGACTACAGCTACCTTTCTTTGTTTGGGAGATGAATTAGTAATTCGGATGTTTCCACTGGCACGGGCGATCGAGCAATTATGGACTTTAATTCGTTTGCAGTGATACTGGGGCCTTCCATAACCAAAGAACTAACCAAAGACACTAACCAGTCATGCCTGACCAAGCGTGTAATGTTCGAATGTGGAAAGCAACTCGTAACTAAAAAATACCGTGCTGAAGTCGCATGTGTTGGGTTGACAGGCGCAAATAAACCACAACACAACGTATCTACACCCACTCAATGTTCTTTTAAAGATGACTAAGAGGTTTATATATTTCTTTAGTAAGGAGCCAGTGGTGGGGAGTGTTAAACACTCCAAGGTAAGAAGACAGCTTTACAAGGGAGGAACACAACACAATACTGACGTTTCGGCCTGTGGCCTTCTTGACATTTCAGCCTTAGAAGGCCACAGGCCGAAACGTCAGTATTGTGTTGTGTTCCTCCCTTGTAAAGCTGTCTTCATACCTTGGAGTGTTTTGCGTTTTGTTGTGTTGGAGGATTTGCCTATTCCCTACATATTTCTTTGGTAGTCATCGGCTGACCGGCAGAAAGAAAGAAGAGAAACACTATGAAACATAACAGCAGCAAAGCTCAACAAATACTAAAAGATTGCAAACTGGTGCTCCCCTCATAGCTTCAAAGCAATTGAAAAAGGAAAGAAGAAGAACGGAGAAGAAGAAGATGATGATGATGATGGTGATGGTGATGCTTATGATTGCTGTTTTTCCAGATGCAAGTAAATTCAAGGTGAGACAATGGAATAAGCTAAACAGACAATTATAATATATTTGATAGTTTCCCTTTACTTTTCATCATCATCATCATTGAGTGCCTTCTCCGCAACGAAGGTTGGCTACCATGGATCGCCATTCCACTCTGTTTCTTGCTTTGATGGTGCAGTCTGTCCTAGATTGACTTGTCGATCTTTTGATGTTACTCGTCCATGTTAGTCTTGGTCTGCCTCTGCCTCTTTTACCTTGTATTTTCCCTTCCAATATTACTTTTAGTAGGCTGTTGTGTCTTTTAACATGCCCCAAAAATTTCATTTGTCTTGTCTTAATTGTATTTAGTAGTTCTCTTTTTATTTTCAGTTGTTTTAAAACTTCATCGTTTGTTATCTTTTCTTTCCATCCAATTCTACTATAATTCTTCTATAAATCCACATTTCAAAGATTTACCGTTACTTCTATATAAATCTATATTTGAAGTGGCGATGATGATGATGATTACGATGGTGATGATGACGATGATGATGATGATGATGATGACGATGATGATGATTACGATTGTGATGATGACGATGATGATGATTACGATGATGATGATGACGATGGTGATGATTACGATGGTGATGATGACGATGATGATGACGACGATGATGACGATGATGATGATAAAACGACGATGATGATGATGATGATGGTGATGATGATGATGATGATGATGGTGATGATGATGATGATGGTGATGATGATGATGATGATGATGATGATGATGATGATGATGATGATGATGATGATGATGATGATGATGATGATGATGAAAACGACGATGATGATGATGATGGTGATGGTGATGATGATGATGATGATGATGATGGTGGTGATGATGATGATGATGATGATAAAACGACGATGATGATGGTGGTGGTGATGATGATGATGATAAAACGACGATGATGATGGTGGTGGTGATGATGATGATGGTGATGATGATGATGATGATGATGATGATGATGATGATGATGATGATGATGATGATGGTGATGATTGAATATTAAAGAGCCAGGTTTCACGACAGAGAGTATCCATTTTACGAGAGGAAAATGGAAGCGCGTATGGATTCGTCCTGTTTGCGGTGATGATGATCCTAAAGTAATAATATAACATATTAAATGATTGATACGAGCCTTAGTATATGTTTTTGTTGGGATTCCAGCGGCCTGCAAGATGACACCCTTCGGCTCAACGCCATGTAATGTTATCTGCATGTTTTATGAGTTCATTTGTAGATCCGTACTAGTCGCTACATTTGTCATGTCTTTGGTTAATTTGATTATTAAACCCCCCCCCCCCCCCCCCCCCCCCCCCCCCCCCCCCCCTGTCTAACGGGTACCCGTTCACGGAATAGACTTCGGGAGTAAACCCTGAGGAAAAGTCCGGAGATGGAGTCCATAAGGCAGTTCAGTGTTGATTTCAACATTGCTCTGGCAACTCATGCGGCGTAGTTGGCACCAAACTGTTCTTGCCCTGTTAGACCTTTGGGTCGCTCGGCTGCGTGGAGAGAAGAAACATGTTGCATGGGCAACAACTTGTCTCTTTCTTTTTCTGCCCAAGCTCACGCCCTGGAGAGGACACTCCAGAATTAAATCCATAGTCAACTATGACTGACGAAGGCTACTGTGGTTAAGTAGAGTTGTTCTGATATTTGTGAACGTTAGACAGCCAAACAGGTAATGTTCTGCAGCTTCATGTGGGTGTTGACAGAGCCGATATGCCGGAGCATTGTTTCGTTGCATTCTTGATGTTCAGTTGTACCTGACCGGTTCTCAGTCTGAAGTTTGTGGTTTGGTCTTTTCTTTTTATATTGTTAATGTTGTCATGGGGATTTGGCCTTGCAGCTTGACATGTGTTTCAAAAGGTCTCACACTGTTTTCTCCATGGCCTATCCTTTCAGTCATTATTCTTAGTGTCTAAAGTGAATATGGAGGTAACGATGGTTATCGTGAGTTACTGGGCTCTGCTGGTTAAACGATGGGGCCTGTCTGTTCTAGCGGTACCTCACTGCTAGGTGTTCTACATCAACAGAAGCTGAGCGATTATATAATTTTATATTGAGCAAAGGCCAAGATAATCATCGATTCAATGTTGGATGCTTGTTTTGATCAGTGAATTACAAGTGATTAAGTTCGTACTCTCTCTCTCTCTCTCTCTCTCTCTCTCTCTCTCTCTATCTATCTCTCTCTCTCTCTCTCTCTCTCTCTCTCTCTCTCTCTCTCTCTATTTATTTATTTCCTTTCTTTCTTTCTTTTTATCTATCTATCTTTCGTTCGCCTGAAGTATTGTCTATATCTGCAATGTCGTTCCTGTATAAATTTTACTGGCCTTTGTAATTCTTGCAGTGACCCATATAGTTTTATCTGTAGTGTTTTATTTATGAGCCTATTAATTTTTTTCATTCTACTATATTCAGTACAATCTTTCTTTCTATCTTTATTTTCTTATTTTCCTTTCTTTCTTTTCTTTCCTTCTTTTTTCTTTTTTTTTTTACTTATTTTTTCGTTTCTTTCTTTCTTTCTCTCTCTATCTCTCTCTCTCTCTCTCTCTCTGTGTGTGTGTGTTTTGCGACCAGGGAAGCAAGCTAACTGGCCTGACTAAGCGAATAGTGACTGAAAGGAGAATAAGTTAGCCCGGTGTTCACCAATAAAATTATGATCTGGATTAGGAAGTTTAATATTTTGTCGACGGATTTTCCTCAGTGTACATTCTGTCATTCACAACTTGCAGTTATCGCGATACACAACTTTTCTCCTTCACAATTTGCAGTTTTCGCGATACACAACTTTTCTCCTTCACAACTTGCAGTTATCGCGATACACAACTTTTCTCCTTCACAACTTGCAGTTTTCGCGATACACAACTTTTCTCCTTCACAACTTGCAGTTTTCGCGATACACAACTTTTCTCCTTCACAACTTGCAGTTTTCGCGATACACAACTTTTCTCCTTCACAACTTGCAGTTTTCGCGATACACAACTTTTCTCCTTCACTACTTGCAGTTATCGCGATACACAACTTTTCTCATTCACAACTTGCAGTTATTGCGATACACAACTTTTCTCCTTCACAACTTGCAGTTTTCACGACACACAACTTTTCTCCTTCACAACTTGCAGTTTTCACGACACACAACTTTTCTCCTTCACAACTTGCAGTTTTCACGATACACAACTTTTCTCATTCACTACTTGCAGTTTTCGAGATACACAACTTTTCTCATTCACAACTTGCAGTTTTCGAGATACACAACTTTTCTCATTCACTACTTACAGTTTTCACGATACACAACTTTTCTCATTCACTACTTACAGTTTTCACGATACACAACTTTTCTCATTCACTACTTACAGTTTTCACGATACACAACTTTTCTCATTCACAACTTGCAGTTTTCGAGATACACAACTTTTCTCATTCACAACTTGCAGTTTTCACGATACACAACTTTTCTCATTCACAACTTGCAGTTTTCGAGATACACAACTTTTCTCATTCACTACTTGCAGTTTTCACGATACACAACTTTTCTCATTCACTATTTACAGTTTTCACGATACACAACTTTTCTCATTCACTACTTACAGTTTTCACGATACACAACTTTTCTCATTCACAACTTGCAGTTTTCGAGATACACAACTTTTCTTATTCACTACTTACAGTTTTCACGATACACAACTTTTCTCATTCACTACTTACAGTTTTCACGATACACAACTTTTCTCATTCAGAACTTGCAGTTTTCGAGATACACAACTTTTCTCATTCACAACTTACAGTTTTCGAGATACACAACTTTTCTCCTTCACTACTTGCAGTTTTCACGATACACAACTTTTCTCATTCACTACTCTTTCTTTGACCTGAGCCGTGAAGGCCCATCAGCCCCGACTGCGCCGAACAACAGAAATGTTGATGTCTATCACACCCTCATGTGAATTCTCATAAGTCGAGGCATGCGCCTCCAAAAGGTCAAGGTTTTTTTCTGCATTCTCTGTTCATTTTAGTTGGGGTGTGAAGACATCCTCATTGCACAAAGTGGAATGCTCAGATCGCCTTCCAAATATAGTCCACAATGTGTAACGACTAGCGACACCGGTATATCCCACTGCGTGTAGCGACTAGCGACACCGGTATATCCCACTGCGTGTAACGACTAGCGACACCGGTATATCCCACTGCGTGTAACGACTAGCGACACCGGCATATCCCACTGCGTGTAGCGACTAGCGACACCGGTATATCCCACTGCGTGTAACGACTAAGCGACGCCGATATATCCCACTGCGTGTAACGACTAAGCGACACCGGTATATCCCACTGCGTGTAGCGACTAGACACCGGCATATCCCACTGCGTGTAGCGACTAGCGACACCGGTATATCCCACTGCGTGTAACGACTAGCGACACCGGTATATCCCACTGCGTGTAACGACTAAGCGACACCGGTATATCCCACTGCGTGTAACGACTAAGCGACACCGGTATATCCCACAGCGTGTAACGACTAAGCGACACCGGTATATCCCACTGCGTGTAGCGACTAGACACCGGTATATCCCACTGCGTGTAACGACTAAGCGACACCGGTATATCCCACTGCGTGTAACGACTAGCGACACCGATATCTCAAAGTTATGCAGACCGAGAACATTGAGTAGTATCGAATCTTCCCGGGATTAATGTTCCCCAATGGATTCTGCTGTTTTTTTTTGTTGTTTTTTTTTTTCAATTCAGATATTCAATTCATGGCTTTGATGGCTGCAAACAGCAACACAATGCGACGATTCTTAATTAACATCGTTATAACGACGGCCGACGTAGAGAAGTAATTGTCGGCGACCTTGAGGAAAGTAAACATCTAAGAAAGATCACTGTGGAAAAAAAATATATATATAGTACACTGGATATACCAAGCTGCAGAAATTGTGATACATGTAATAAATCCAATTGTTTTCTTTTACTTTTACGTAAGCGTTTACTCTGATGATATATATTTATATTTGTATATGAACATTATGTGTTTGAGGCATTGTTTCATTATAAGAATATATCCCCACACAAAGTAAAAAAAAAGTAAAGTACCACCCGTCACGCCAAATGGCGTATAGGGAAATATGGTGTTCTATCTATTGACCTTTCGAGCCGTAACCGGCCCATAGGGCGTAGACCAAGATACACCTTTTCCTATATGAATGTTTTGTTCTAGCAGTTTTCTTTTAAAGATATTTTATCAAATCTCGCCATCTGTCTCTGTTCTGTGCAAGCAGTTCTATCTCATTGAGGGAGCCGATTCCTGCTGCTCTTGCCTCTCTCATCAATGTTCTTCTCAGTGTCTCCCTGGGTCTTCCTCTTTTTCTTAATATGGTGTTAGTGACCCTATATTTTACAGACCTTCAGCACATGGTTTTTGGGGGGTAATGTGGTCAAAAATTGCTGGCCGCCGGATATTGCCGAAACTCGGGATTGAACCAGGGACCTTTAGATCTTCAGTCTAACGCTCTCCCAACTGAGCTATTTCGGCCACCCACACACAAAGTGCCACACATTCAAAAAAAAAATTAATAGTGAATGATTGTTAACAAGACACTCAAGGGAGCTAAGAGATTAAGCAAATCTAAGAGGATTGAATAGTGTCAGAGTTCATTCCCCTCTCATCAATCTCCTGATCTACTTCTACAGCGGTGATCTACTTCTACAGCGGTGATGAAGTAAATAAGCTCGACATAAACTGTAGAATGAGCTGAAGGTAATCAGTAACCCATAGCTGACTGCTGACATTAAAGTTAGCGAATAAAGGCTTACAAATACCCCCACACTTACCACTTTTGGTTCATCAAAGAGTGAAGGCAAATACGGAAATATGGCATTAACAAGGTAGGTGGTGGTGGTGGTGGTGGTGGTGGTGGTGGGGGGGGGGGGGGGGAAGAAGGGAAGAGAAAGAGGGGGGAATGGTTCGGTGGTCTGTGTTGAGCTGAAAGGCATAAATATTGAGGCTTACTGGAAACCTTCACAATCTTTCCATCTTATCTCTGATATGCCTAAAATACCTATGTTTAATCGTTTTGCTTCTGAAATAAGGTTTTCCAATATTCCTTCTTGGTAAAGTCTAACATTCCATGTACTACGATCATTAGCTATGATCATAAACAAACATAATATTCAAAACCTACAAGTAGATATCAAAGTTGAAGGAATAGACCTGGAGACAATTCAGAGCTACATCTACCTTGGACATACTATAACCAGTGATGGAAAATGTACAACTGAAATAAAGAAAAGAACAATTATGGCGGCAAAAAGTAATTTTAAGGGCATGACAATTATTCAAATATCAAAACAAATAATACCAGGGCTAAAACTAAGAATAGCAAAATGTTATAGCTTCTCGGCATTCTTGTTTGGTGCAACAACATGGACATTAGACAGTAAAACCGAACAGAAAATTGAAGCCTTTGAAATGTGGATTTATGGAAGAATAGGAAGAATCGAATGGAAAGAAAAGAAAACAAATGATGAAGTTTTAAAACAAAGCCTACTAAAAGTAATCTTGGAAGGTAAAATACAAGGTAAAAGAGGCAGAGGCAGACCAAGATTAATATGGACGAGTAACATCAAAAGATGGACAAGTCAGCCTTTGACAACTTGCACTATCAAAGCAAAAAACAGACCGGAATGGCGTTTCATAGTAGCCAACCTTCGATGCGCAGACGGCACTCAAAGATGATGACGCTAATGCTGATGATGATGATGATGACAAAATAGAAGGAGCGAACACCTGTCGTTAATTGTATTTGTAAACAATTAAATGTTAAAATTCCTCTAACTAGGAACCCTCTAGATCTTTGCAACAGTAGGGAATCGATCATCACCAAGTATTTACTCATCACCAAGTATTTACTCATCACCAAGTATTTACTCATCACCAAGTATTTACTAAGAAAATACAATTGTTGACAACACGACCGCTGGGTTACAGTTCCCGGGTGTCATCATCCACCTGATTTACTTTGTATTTGTTTCTCTCTTTACAGTTTCCTCCTATTTTTTATTTAGATTTTTTTTTTACTTTTCTAACGGGTGAAAGTATGCAGGTTGTTGTCTATCTTCTATAGTTACCGCTATGTTGTTTTTCTTTTCTTTTTTTCGAGAAATTGTTCGTCTGGCTGATTCCATGCGTGTTGATTTAATGTTAGATCAACGCGAGCTGTTATCTCATAGAGACAGGCTGAAAACGACTTTCTTGATTTCCAGTTTTGTGTTGGAGAAATTGTAGTTTGTCCATGCTGGAGTTAATGCAACACTAGACATTTTATATATGTTTTATATATGGGGGCCTCGGTAGCCTAGTTGTGAAAACCACCCGACTATTCTGCCGACGTTCGGACAACCCGTGTTCGATTCTCACTGGAAGCAGTGTGAGCTGTACTCGTGGTTTGGAAAAAAAAGTACCCCTACGGTCGACTCAGTCGCTGGCAGAAATGGGTATCAGGGTAGTACCTGGGAAGATGATAAATGCCTCCTCGCATCGTGAGTTTCGATGCTTGAAGCGACACTATCCAGAGGTATTCGAACACTTCTGGCAGGCAGCTGAGCACATATGGGTGAAAACTCTCGTGCTAAAACGGCGATTGAAGTCTCATAATTTACCTTTCTTTACCTTTAGGTATTTTATTTAAACAGAACCCACCAAATGTAAGAAACATAAATATTATTATATTCTTTATAGACGAAAAATATTATTTATATCTCCATTATCATCACCGTGTGCCATACCGGTTGGCATAGGCGACCATGTCCATCCACAATCTTCAATCCACAGTGCATCGTATCAGTTCTGTTGTTAACTGTTTTCCATGCCATGACACCAAGCTATCTAGTTTCTTCTCTTTTTGTCGTCCGCAATCTCCTTTTCCCTGTATTTTGCCAGTGTTGTTGTAACCAAGTATTTTCCAAATTTCTTCTTCTCATGATGTGCCCGAAACATGTCGATTGTTTTTTTTCTGATATTTTAAATAGCTCCTTTCTTATGTTTCCATGTTGAGCATGTCATCTTTGTTTCTTTTTAGCTGTCCATGGAACTTTCAACATTCTTCTGAGAAATCCCATCTCAGTGGCCTCTAAGAGACTTTTCATTAGTTGTCCATGATACGCTTCCATAGGTCATAATTGGGTCTGTATAGCACTGACACACTCTCTTTCTAACTTCTATTGACATAGACTTATAATTCCTTATATAAGAAACATCAACTGACTTCACAGCGAAAGTCAAAATGACATAATTAGCTACTTCCTGGATGAATGCCCCTATCTCCTTTTATTTTTATTTTTTTATCTCCCGCAGCCAGCCAAATCCCTACTGGGTCATCCACAAAGCAAGAGCTTTGACAGTCGCAAGCAGTGCTGTCTGCAGACGCATATGTGCAAATAAACCTGACCTGGCATATGTAATTATGGATATAAATACATTTCTCAGTGTTCGATTTATCGATTCTCTAGTCAGGCTGACAACGTGTGTATCAACGACCAGTTGGCAATGTTACTTCTTGGAGCAACTGATCGGCAGTGTTTGCAAGTTTCAGCTGAAGTGACAAAACGCTGTGCCAAAGCTGAAGTGACAAAACGCTGTGCCAAAGCTGAAGTGACAAAACGCTGTGCCACAGCTGAAGTGACAAAGCACTGCACCAAAGCTGAAGTGACAAAGCGATGTGTACAAAGCTGAAGTGACAAAACACTGTACCAAAGCTGAAGTGACAAAACGCTATGCCAAAGCTGAAGTGACAAAACGCTATGCCAAAGCTGAAGTGACAAAACACTGTGATAAAGCTGAAGTGACAAAACACTGTGTACAAAGCTGAAGTGACAAAACGCTGTGCCAAAGCTGAAGTGGCAAAGCGCTGTGCCAAAGCTGAAGTGACAAAGCACTGCACCAAAGCTGAAGTGACAAAGCGATGTGTACAAAGCTGAAGGGACAAAACACTGTACCAAAGCTGAAGTGACAAAACGCTATGCCAAAGCTGAAGTGTCAAAACACTGTGATAAAGCTGAAGTGACAAAACACTGTGTACAAAGCTGAAGTGACAAAACGTTGTGCCAAAGCTGAAGTGGCAAAGCGCTGTGCCAAAGCTGAAGTGACAAAACACTGTGATAAAGCTGAAGTGACAAAGCGCTGTGTACAAAGCTGAAGTGACAAAACGCTGTGCCAAAGCTGAAGTGACAAAACGCTGTGCCAAAGCTGAAGTGACAAAGCACTGTACCAAAGCTGAAATGACAAAGCGCTGTGTCAAAAATCAGTACAAATAAGAAAGTGATCTTCACTTTCATTTTTGGATGGCAAATGCGGTTTAATATAATCTGACTGACTTAGTCTGTGGTTGAGCGAATCGTGCCTCGCCAAGAAGTAGGTAAAAACCACCAAATCAACAACTGTGCAAACAAATGGGATCAAAAGCCATAAAATTACTGCTGTCATTTTAATTGTGTCTTACTATTTGTTGGTTCCCCCCCTTGATTTGATGTTTGTGTTCATTTTCACATCAAGGGAGGAAGGTAAGGGTTTTCCCCTACGAAGCTGGAGAATAAAGGCTGCATACCCAGTTCGGTGACCACCTGGTGTTCATGTCAACATGTTTATAATACTTCCGATTTGTAATTAAAAAAACTGGATTTGGAGGAGTGCATGTTTTTTTTTTTTTTTAACCATTCGACCATCCGCCCAAAACAATATCATCACAACGGTGACCATACACGAGACCTACCACAACAATATACTTTCTTCATGCTCTAACTGTCCTTTACGAATTGAGTCAATACCTATGCATACACGTTGTGTATCAAATACAACGCTCTGCGCGTGTCTTTCGAAATTATCAAACCACAGAACATGCGTCACAAGATTATCTCACATTTAACAACTAAGAAGGATGCATTGTCTCAATTATTCAATACTGCAATTAAAGCTGTATGGGGCTAAAGAAGAGATCGAAACAACAATCACCTTCTTACAAATGATTGCCTAACGATGTCAAAACACTAAAATGGTTCACACAGAAAGAAGAGCTTCGTTCGTGCACAATAATCTAAAAGTGATCATATAAAAGAATAAAGGCAGTGTACATACATGCCTTTTAGAACTAGCATCGAATAAAATTAAGCATAAACAAACAGCAAACTTAGAAAATAATGAGTAAGCTGGACTGAATTTAAACTTGTAATCTTGGTAGAAGCGCCTTGATACTAGAGAAGTCTTTCAAGTCTTTGTTTGTGCATATATGGCAATTGTTATAGCAGTTAAACACAGAGGTGACACGAACAGCATTTTAATCGAATTCCTGTACACATAGGGAGTTGTCAATAGAGCGTACAGATACATAAATAAGTCTCTGGGACAGTTTCAGTAGGTCAGTTATTATAAAAGATAGGAATAGCCCCCGCCATAGAATATATAAAGAAACAACAGATAAAATGGTTTGACAAGGCAGAAAGATCAAAAGACAACACAACGAGCCTTCAGCAAACGTTGTGAGAATACCAGACCCAATAGGTCGACCACGAAAAAGATGGATATATGGAATATTAGAAGCGCTAGGAAATATAACAGCAGCAAAGGCGAACAGAAGTGCAAAAGACAGAAGATTACATCTCCCCTCGACGCTGAAATGCAAATGAGGAAGGAAAGAAGAAGAAAAAGGTTATCATTTGATTGACTTAGAAGATTCTAAAATGTTATGTATGTTTTTTGTATAAAAAAAAAAAACATCAGCCTGGTTTTTTCGATTTTCAACTGCCAAGAGTTTCTTTATGTTATTGTGTTATTTGCGGGTCATCATCATTGCACTCCAAACATGTCCATAGGTGCTCAGATCCCCTCCGCAGCAAGTCCCGCAGTGTCCAGTGACACGACTCCAGTTCTGTGTTGGTTGATTAGTCTTCTTACACGCCCACTAAGTTTCTCGTTTTGGGTTGTGCCCATCACAACTCCCATCGCTTTCATCTGAAGGAGTGACGTGGACTCATGGTTATCGAAGTCATGTGCCCTTCCCACATCTCGGAAGGCATTGATGATGTCCGCCCGATCCATTGGTTGACCGTCCTCAAGGATAGCATAGCAGTTAGCCAACCTGTCCGCTCTTTCATTTCTCCGTACTCCAGCATGTCCTGGGACGGAGACAAAGGTGACCTTACGTATTTGAGACTTCTGCAATGACTCTACCCATCTACGTTTTTTTTACGTGTTCAACTTAAACACGCTATCTGTGTTTTTTTTGTCCGTCCCTATAAAACTAGGCACTTAATCTAATCTGTACTCTGAGATCAAGAGCAACTGAAAGAAAGAGCCACGTCAGATTTCTCCATAGAAAGTTCTGCCCAGTTATTTGTAAACGTTAGGCGAGCACTTAGTATCACCACGAGTTTCCCAAACAAAGTGATAGCTCTTTTACACGTTCACCCACACACGCACACAGACAAACTCATCGGCGTTGTATTTTTTAGTTAAGGCCATTACCACTAAGTAAATAGAAATGAGAAAGAGAGTTCATTGATGCTATATAGAACCAATTCTGACCTATGGAAGCGAATCATGGACAGTAGACAAACAAATGAAAAGACGATTAGAGGCCACAGAGATGGGATTTGTCAGAAGAATGTTGAAAGTTCCCTGGACAGCTAAAAAGACCAATGAGGAAGTTCTCAAAGAGGCCAACACAAAAAGTGAGCTCTTAAAAAACATCAGAAAGAAGCAATAAACATTTTTTGGGCACATCATGAGAAGAGGAAAGTTGGAATACTTGGTTACAACTGGCAAAATAAAAGGAAAGAGAGATCGCGAACGACAAAGAGAGAAAATACTGGATAGCTTGGTGTCATGGCATGGAAAACAATCAACAACAAAACTCATACGATGCACTGTGGATAGAAGATTGTGGAAGGACATGATCGCCAACGCCAACCGGTACGGCACATGATGATGATTACCACTACCAATCAAACTAAGGTCCTTTAGATCCCCTTTTAGAGCATAGGTCACGGTCAAGGTGATTCCATTCATCCCTATTGGACAGTTTCTCTATTTCGCTCCAATCTTAGCCAATGTTCTTAAGGATTTCCATGACCTTTCTTCTCCGTGTATTCCTGGGCCATCCTGACTTTCTCTACTCCAGTGGATTCATGATAGTGCCTGCCTTGTGAAGGCATCAGGTTTCCTAAACGTGTGTCCAGCCCATCTCCATTTTATATTCATAATCTGTTGCTCGATTGGCCTTTGTTTTGTTCTTTCCCATATACTTTCATTTCTGATCTCTTCATACTATCTGATATTCAGAAATTTTCTTCAACAAAAGTTTGTATTTTTTAAGTTGTTTTATTCAACATCTAGGTCTCTGAGAGGATTATTATTTTTTTTTTAACATTTGTATTAAATAGTATTATCTTTGTGTTTGTTTTTATTTGCGACATAAAATTAATATCAAAATGTTATATCTTCTCAACATTCCTGTATAGTGCAGGAACATGAACATTAAACAAGAAAACAGAACAGAAAATTGAAGCCTTTGAAATGTGGATCTCTACCAGTATGTAAACCAGTATGTATAACCAGTGTGTATAACCAGTATGTATAAATAGCATGTATGACCGACGGACTGGTCAGGTTGTCAGATTGTTCGATGGCAAGTGAGCCCAGTGGGTGTCTGATGAGGTAAAGAAAAAAGTAAAGAGCCTCGTCACGCCAAGTAGCGTATAGGGAATGAGGTGCCCATACTTCTTATAGACCTTCGACACATAATTTTTGGGGTAATGTGGTCGGTATTACGCCCGTACCGCTTTACTTTCCCAGAAAAAAAAATCCTGTACCCATTTAAGGCTGGGTGAACATGGTTGTCGTCGATCAGGATCGAGCCCGACCTCTTGTCCATAGTAGTCCAGTTCACGAACCACTGAGTTATCGCGGCCTACTCCTGATCAGGTGGCCTCCTTTAAATATGAGATAATATGTTAAAATGATCTTTTAGTATCTTGAAAATATCATATTTTACTGTGTGCAAGTAAAATGTACGTCCTGTTATTATTTTAATTTTTTTCTTCTTTTTTTTAATATATCATATTAATTCATTTTTCGGAGGCGTTTAATGTTTAAGAATATATTAATAAAAATAATAACAACTCTGGAAACATAATTTTGATTTTAGCTCTTAGTAGACACTAGACTACTGCCAGTTTCCGGTACCCATTTTATATTCTAGCTATGCGTCTGTTAAGGGTTAGTTATTTGACGTCGATATATACATTACAGAAACTTCGATCTTTATTATGGGGACTACGCAATCAATCAAACAGCTGGACATCTCCAACATAGGATCGTGACGTGCAACCGGAGTCAGCTTTGTAGCGAGCTCAAAACAAGATATTCAGCCTCAAAACAGGTCACTGCGACACCAGAGAACACCTACGCAGTCTAGGACTCGGTGACTTTGTAACTTGCGACTGGGGAGCATCCAGACAAACCCAGAGCATGCCCTAAAGGATTGCAGCACTCTCAACACCCTAAGAACACAAATATGGTCTTCAGAAACATCCCTGCATATCAAATTTGAGGAATTATTAAAGACCACAATCGCATCGTCATGTTCGTAACTCATATTATATAGTCTAAACGTCATAACGCAGAGCAGTAGGTAGTCGCTGAAGAAGACATACATATACAATACATAGCGAAACAATACATTGTGAAGATAGTAAATATTTGTCATTGCGTCGACCCTAGTTTGAGTATCTGTTCCATCTTTTCCACCTCATGCTTGCTGTGATTTAGGTAATTTATTTTTTTTTAAAGTGTTTATTACATTATTTTGTTTGTTTACTGTGGCCCAATGTTCAATATCTATCATGAACAAATCAGAAACCGCTCCTTTTCTTTTGTTCTTTAACATTCAATTCAGCCACTTAATGACCTAGGGAGCCGCGATAGCTCAGTGGTTAGTGAACTGGACTACAAAGGACAAGAGGTAGGGTTCGATCCCAACCGGCGGCTTCCGGGTCCACCCAGCCTTTAATGGGTACCGGATTTTTTTCTGGGAAAGTAAAGCGGCACGGGAGTAATACCGACCACATTACCCCAAAAATCATGTGCTGAAGGTCTGTAAAATTTATGGTCACTAACACCATATTCCTTATACGCCACTTGGCGTGACGGGGATACTTTACTTTTTATTTTTACTTAATGACCTACTTGTTTGTTTGAGAGGAAAATGATGAATGACTCAGTCCCAGGATTACTGCTAACATATAACGAAGAAAATACGAGCTGATGTTGTTCACACTGCTTGACCTTTGAGTCTCCCAATACTTGTAATCCATCACCCTTTGTGCGTTGCTATAGTGACAATCGGCGTATTATTCAGAGATTTGGCTTTGCCCGAATCAACAGCAACAGAACATGTCAGAAATGTTCAACAATTTATCAATTACTGAAGTCCAATGTGAGAGGACATTTTCAAAGCTAAATATCGTAAAGACAAAGCTAAGATATTCACTCTCCGATGAGAAAGTTGAATAATGCATGTTGTTATCCTTTGAGAATGAGTTATTCGATGGGTTTGTTGCAGATAGAAACAATCACAGACATAACCGTGCACTCTTCTAGTAAATTGAAACGATTGATTTTTACATACTGGACTGCATGAAATATGTTTTCGGATTATCTTTTAATGTATAGTGTATTCAGTAGAAACAAACTGTACTTGTTTCAGATTTGTCCTGTTTATTTTTATGCTGCATGATAGTGATGATTATTTCTTAGATATGACCATTACTACTGTTTTCTTACTAAACTGAGACCTTTCTTGTTGCTTTCTTTTACTATTATGGCTATCATTTCTTGTACTTTATTCTCCGTCTCTGCTATTAAGACTGTGTCATTCCCATATCGCAAATTGTTTATGTTGTAACCGTTCACTTCAATTCCTTTTATATACTATTAATCTCATACTATTTTTCGCTGTAAAGTGAAAACAATTTCGGCGACAGAACACAACCTTGTCTGACTCCTTGTTTTATATATTGGAACTGTCCTATTTAGTTGCTAATTCTTATGGCTGTTGTTTGTTGCCAGTACGTGCTTTTTTTTAATGATTCGCAGATCCTTGCTATCAATGTTTAATTTCTCCAGCATATTGATTATTTTCACATGCTTTGTCAGATGCTTTTGTGTAGTCTATACAGCATATATATAGATCTTTCTTTACCTCTGTAGCTCTTTCTTTCAATGTTCTTAAGATGTATATTGCATTTTTGGTGCCCTTTCATTCCACAAATCCACATTGTTCCTTATTTTTATCTCTGGTCTTATTTTGTTCCTTACACGTCTCATGATCTATCTATCTATCTTTCGTTCGCCTGAAGTATTGTCTATATCTGCAATGTCGTTTCCTGTATAAATGTTACTGTCTTTTGTAATTCTTGCAGTGGCCCATATAGTTTTGTCTGTAGTATTGTATCTATGGGCCAATGGATTTTCCTCAGTCTACTAAATTCAGTGCAGTCTTGAAGTATGTGTTCAGCAGTCTGGGGCGCCGGTCCACATGTACAAGTATTTGAGGTGCCGATCTTGAATTTTGTATACATGTGACTGTGGAGTCGATTGTGTCCTGTTCTGAGGCGTATAATGATAACTTGTTCATATCTATTCATATTATGAAAGGCATCCTGATTTGGGGCTTGTGGTCGTCTGATTGATTTGATTATCTGTTTCTTATGATGGTATGTAACCGGTGTATCTAGTTGTGTGCCTGTTGAACCTTCCTTTGCCAACTGATCTGCTTTCTCATTTCCTGGTATTCCACAGTGAGATGGGATCCACTGCAGGGCAACCCTGTGGTGCTTGCAGAGTTCAGTCAATAAGGTCTGCAGATGTGGTAATTTTCTGGATTGTAGTGCCTGGAGTACTGATCTTGCATCTGTCAAAAACACTACAGGCTGCGGGCTAAGATTAATGTTCAGCAGTTTTTCTATTGCCAACTTTATTGCTTGTATTTCTGCATCATAATTGTGACAATATTTCCCTGTTGCTATTTTATTCATATCCCTAGTGTTATTTGGGTACTCTATATATGCACCTGCTCCCCCATTTTTTACTGCATTCTGTGCTGATCCATCTGTATACACACGAATCCATAGGTCTTGTGGGTATTCTTCATCCAGGAAACTGAGAGTTATTGCTTTTCGCTGTAGACTATTATGTTCCTCTTTATCAACTATTCCTTTCACTTCTGTTCGTATTTGAACTGATAATCCTGATTCCTCTGTCCAGGGAGTAAGTTCTGGTATGGGCAGTAGGGGGTTAACAGCTCTTGGCATGTCTGGTGTTTGTCTACGCTTGGCTTGGTGGATAAAACTGCTTCTCTTAAGTCGTCCCAATGCAAGATTTTGGAATCGGTCCTTCATTGGATGTCTCGGCATGCAAGCAAATTTTTCTGCCTCGTCTCATGATGATTCTTAGCAATATTTTCGTCATGTGGCTCATGAGACTAATAGTGCGATGATCTTCACAATCAGTGGCTCCTGACTTCTTCGGTATGGCTACAAAGATAGATTTTAGCAGATCTTCTGGTATGTTTTCAGTGTTATATATATATATATATATATATATATATATATATATATATAATTGAGCAGTTTTGTTATGACTTGTACTCCAAGCTCTCCTAATGCATATATCACTGGTATTGTTATATTGCCAAGACCTGGAGCTTTGCCTCTTTTCATGTGTTGAATTGCGTCATCCACTTCACTCTGTATTATTGGTGGTCCTGTGTCTTTGTTTGAATTGTTTAGCTCTGGTCTTTTACATCATAGAGTTGACTGATATATTCCATCCATCTTTCCATTAACTTCTCCTGTCCCATTATTATATTTCCTTCCTTTGATTTCATACATTGACTTCTTTTCTTCCTGTTAATTTATTTAATTGACTGTGCATACATTTCGAGTCTTTCTTGTGTTATTTTCCCATTTCTTCACATTTCTGCTTTAACCATCCTTCCTTTGCTTCTCTGCATTTGTTTTGGATCTCCTTGTGCAATTTGTTTTCGTCTTTCGTCCATTAGTTCTGGTATTTCATCTGTCATCCATTTCTTTTTGTAGATTTTTGTAACCACTGGTATTAATTCACTCATATGATGCACTGTGGATAGAAGATTGTGGAAGGACATGATCGCCAACGCCAACTGGGACGACACATCATGATGATGATGGTATTAATTATTTTGATATTTGCTGTACCACATGTTTGAGCATTTCCCACTGCTCTTCGATGGCCTGCATTTTCGTAATATATTATATCTATTTTGTACTGTCGTATATATAGTACATTCTTCAAGACTACTGAATATAGAACAGAGAGAGAAAAGATTCTGCCATAAATACAACACTACATGCAAAACTAAACATTGCAATAACTTTTTAAAAAAAAAACAAGTATAATTTATACAAGAAACGACATTGCAAATAAAGATAATACTTCAGGTGAACAAAAGATAAGATAGAAATGATAGTCTTATGACAGCCTGTCACTAGGCACTGAATATAACTCACCATCATCAGGAGCCACGCCGATTGTCGTAGACTATCATACATGTACTATCACCACATATCTTGGTCCTTCATGCATGCCTTATTTTAAGTCTGTGATCTATTATTATGCTATTTGGATAAACTGTTCAATATTTTTCTCCTTTTTTTTCTCTCTGCTCTTCTTTCCATTCCTTATGCCTGTTGTTATAACATTCTCAATGCCAGTTTTCGCATGACATGTCCAATAAATGAAGATTGTTTTATGATTTATGTGATTAATTGATGATTTTGGATAAATTTCTGGTTTCTCCAACTCTTTTAAAACATTCTTTCATTTGTAATTTTTGCTATCCGTGAAATTCGTAGCATTCTATTCTTCTGACAAACCGCATCTCAGCTGCCTCTAATGTTCATTGTGTTACTTATCATCCATGAATCGGTTCCATATAGTAGAACAGGTTAGAATATAAGTACGCATCGTACAATCATATTAACATATTAAGATTATATACTTTTAATTAAATTAACAGGTTGCAATAGCTTTAAAGAATAGTGACACTGTGACCTTCCAGGCATGTCGTAAGAGGCGACTAAGGAGGTTGATCGATGGCTTGACAAGCTGTCATTGTAAAAAGTATTGTTATGGAAGCAGGCCATAGATTTTAGAAGCAGTGATCTCCACAATATGTGCCATTTTGGCACGCAAGGTTTCTGTTTTTGAGATTGTGGTTCTGCCCTATATGCCATCTTTGGCTCGAAAGGACGATAGACAGATAGAATAGCTTTCTAGGCTCAAAATGCGGCAGGAGAAAGACACCCGATATCATGACCTAAGTGTGTCCTTACAGAATCAAGCAGTTAAGGGGCAGAAACACTTGCTCGATGGGGAACTTTTATGATGATCAAATCGTCTTCTCAAGTAAGATTCTGCATATAGGCCATACAAGACTTCATTATTTACGCTAAACTATATCATGTGACTATTTAAATTAGGATGATTTCCCTTTGATATTATCATGCGCTTTGCGCATGCTCAGAAGTACGTCAATTCCAGAACGTCCATGATACCTGGAGGTGTTGATAAGCAGACGATCGACCCGATACTAACCACTGCACGGTTAAGTCCAGTCGCCTTATTATAACTTGTTAAACAGGTTTGACATTTTTCGCACAACCATGTCTGGTCATCATACATCAGACCATTTCGATAGCCACCCAGAAAGTTCTGGATATACCAACGATGATTTTGAAAAAGTAGATGCGCCAGTCGATCACGACGCGGGAGATGCCGACAGTCCCTACGACGCAGCTGGTTCAAGTCACTACGGTTTCGACCACGATTCAAATCAAGATGCGGAAATCTCAACAACCACAGATAATGCAGGTGAGGATGTGACAGAGAAAGATGATCGTTACGATTTGCGTGATTTAAAAACTAAAGAATATTTCTGATTCTCCTGTAGTCTTATTATAGATTTGATATTGATTGATGAACAGTTTTTTTTTTATTCTTTTGGGGTGAGGCGTGAACCGTGAGGATAATAATAATAATATTATATATAATTAATAGCGAAGAATATTCGTCTCACTCACTCTCCTCAGGTTCACTTCACTCCTCTGAACCTCTGTAGTGTAAACTCTGTTCAGCAATCTGCTCCAGTGCCAGATATTCTGAGATATTGAGCATCTCATTGAGTTTGCTAGAGTAATTCCTCAGCAGCGGATATTAGATATTCAAATATAAAATATTCTTTTTTCGTCACTTGCAACATCAGCACCCATTTCTTCTAACCATCAGCCATCAGATTATCGAGTCCATGCAGGCATCAAGATGTTGAAACTGAAAAAGAAAGTAAAGTTGAACAATGAGCAAAGTTAAGAGAAAACTCCTACTAAAGTTAAAGATTCAATAGAACTTAATTACTATAAATTGAATTAAAACTATTTTCTTCTCTAATTTAGTTGAGTAAGTAATCATAAAATGCAATCAACTCTTATATAAAAGTAAGTGCTTACAAATATATCTTGTTAAGCTGCATCATTTTTCAACAATTGCCATCAGACATTAAGCTGATTAAGTCATAAAGTATTAAATATAATAATTTATTATTTAATGTCTAATTCTTTTGCTTGGCAGTGGCACAAGCAGCATGATGCCTGCTCCAACATACATACATACACAGATAAAAACCCATTAAAATTTTGATTTTCTTGTTCTTTACTTATTCATTCCATTAATTTCTTATTTCCCTATGCTACAGCACATAGTAGAGCTAATTATTTTTCCTCAAACAAAGTAGTGTTAACTATATTAAATTCAGTTGTTTTGTAAAAGCTCAGAGCTTTTATGTCAATGGCAACATGAATTAACAGAAAAATTGTACACTTTATGGTAACAGTAACAGTTTTCAAAAGTAAACCACATTTTTCCACCAGATAATTATATGTGATGTTTATAACATATATTAAAACATTTCTCTAAATAAAATTTATGAATATCCAACACTTTTTAAAAAATCTTAGTGTTTATTACTAGAATATCCATTACCTGTTTGATCTTCACAACAGTAGTTCCTGTGAAGTTGCATTTTGCAATTTTAATTTCTGGATGGCACTGAAATAGAGGCTGATGTAGTATAGTGGTTGAGGCATTTTGTCTTTCATTTGTGATGGTTTTCTCACAATGCTGTGCAAAGACTTTCATCACATTTGCTCATTAAAATCACCTTATTTATGTAAATGTTAATGCAGTGTTTCTTTTTGCATGTATTAATTATTTTTAATTAATTTCAATTTGTTTAAATAAGCATTGCTCATTTTATTGTACAATTTGAAACTTGTAAAAGTTAGAGTTACCTTACTTTCAGAAGATAAAATTTCAAAATAGGAGGATATATTTTTAAAAATGTTTTAAAGACCTGAAGTGTAAGATGTACATCTGTGTGTCAGTGTTGAACACAGTAAATTTAACCAAATCTACATATTTCCAGTAGTGCACCTGTAAACAGTTATGGTATGTTTCAAAACTTGTGCTCTCAAGCCTTATAAAATGTTTTAAAAATAAAACCCATGTAAAAATTACTGTGAAATATTTGCATGTGGTCTTAATTTTTTCCATGATTTATAAGTCCATTAACATCACATAATTTGAAGGATTTTGAAGGATTCATTCTCAGCTGCTACTTGTCTTTTCACTTTTGCATAAACTAGATCTATTGTGTTTAAGTGTAAATGGTAAGGTGGTAGCCCTCAAACTTCTATGACCATAATCTTCGATTAATTTATCTTTATGAAATATCTCTGACAGCTTTACAAAGAATAGCAATTCCGGTTTCGTATACATGTTATTAAATGGTATATGTTCCTGTGTGAGCCACATTTTTATTGCATCTTTTGTACTCAATGATGTCTGGACTTGATTTTCAGTTGATACTATGTTGTGGTAAGATGCATTGTCCATTAACAGAACGATCCAATGACGGAAGATTAGTTTTCTCAATCCACTATACAAAATATGTGACTTTTCATCTCAGAATGATAGTTCCACTTGTCTGTCAACATTAAAACAATCGAGCTCATCTTTCTGCAACTTCCTATTATATCTGCTACCTGCATGTGCAACTATCAAGCGCACCCCTTTGCTGCAAGGTACTGATCTTTTAATACTTACATTGGTTAACTGACATTCCTTTTCATTTGTGTGGTGAGCATTGATCCAAGTTTCACCCAAATGGACAATATTATAGCATTCTTTATACATTTCCTTGACTTCACTTAAATACTTGCTTCTTATGACAACTAGATGTGGCTTCACACAAATGATGTTTCTTTTACCAGCATACTTTCTAAAAGTGAAACTTACCTCTTCCCACTTCTCCATAATGTAGATTGTTAAACTTCAAATTTGTTGTTCTTTCTTACCAAAATTTTCAATTTCTTTAGTGTCACTGCATCATTCTAATCAAACGTTCAATAAATTTCTCCTCATAATAAATTCTTTTTCAATACTGTCTAATACTTCCTTCTTTCCTCCTTCTTTGCTTTGAACATAAATATCTACATTTTTTATACTCTCTCTGCATAAACATTGATAAATTGTCATCACAACAGTTTGTTGATTGTAAAATTTCATCTTCAAACTCATTGCATTTTAAAGTTTGCACTATACAAGTCAATAGGTTTTTATGAATGTGCTTGTAATATTGATGAGTTGAACCTGTAAAAACGATATTATTTACATCACACTAGTAAAACTATATGTTTATATATATATACAGGGTGTTTATAAAGTCTCACTACACTTGGTATCTAGGTCAATTTGAAAAAAAAATGTTTATGACGTCATCATAATATGTGCTCCCACTGTCAATGAAATTTGTTGAATAAGTTTATTGCTACTGGAAATGTGGAAGATGCTCCACGATCTGGTAGGCCTGCTGTGAATGATGAAATATGTTTAGATATCCAAGACAGAATCCTTAAAAGTCCAGACAAGTCATTAAGAAAACTGTCGCAACAAGTGAACTTACCATTGAGCACATATTGTGATGACGTCATAAACATTTTTTTCAAATTGACCTAGATACCAAGTGTAGTGAGACTTTATAAACACCCTATATATATATATCTAGATATATATATAGATATATATATACACACACATGTAAAATTGAAAATTGAAGCCAAATGGCTATTAAGATACAGCATTTTGGATAGGGGCACCAGTTTTGAAATGGACTATAAAATAGCCGTTTCAACTAAGAACAGATCATTATTAGTTTGATGCATCTTACCTCTTATTTCATGGAAGATCAGGAGCATTAGTGTGGTGCTTTCAAAGTTATTTTGTGAACTGTTAATGACAGATTCAATGTTTTGGTTTAAACATTCTACCTTTTACCTTTTTAGCTCCCTGTGGGGCATAGGTCTTCAACAAACACTTTCCAAGTCGTTCTGTTTTTTGCCATTCTTTTAAGATCATTCCATGTCTTCCCCATCATCTTCATCTCTGCTTCTATCTGGTTTAAACATTGCCATAATTATTTTCTTGTTTTTAACCAATAAAATATTTAATTAATGAAAACAGAATACAGTGATAGGTCATCTTCTTTGGTTTGTCTCTTGAAAAGTGATAGGTAAAACCAAACCAGAGCAAGAAATAACAGAACAATCTTCTCCTGAGGCACAGCTGCATGATGGTCCATTTGAGCAGAGTGCATTGTATCAACAATTTTGGCCATTGGTAAAATTCTTAACCCAAAATTCAGCTTTGTTTTAAATACATTAAACTTTTTGCAAGTTTGCTTTTCTTTCCTGCTTTTTTTTTCCTTTTTCCCAAATTCACTTTTTTGTATTAGATAGCCAGGCATTGATATATAATACAAGACACTGATCAACCAGTTATATTTACACTATTTAAATGTATTGTTGCACAACCTGTGCCAGGTTTGCAGTTTTGGTGGAGAATGTCAATTGCAAAGTCTGAAAATAAATAACCAGCAAATTAATAAAAGATGTAAGTAAATAAAACTGACATATATATTATTACTTTGTAAGAAGTCATACTGAGATAATAGTTAGTGTGCCTGTCTACTGACATGGCAGAAAAGTGGCTAGGAAATCTGGCAAGTGTAGCATTCCGGGGTCGAGGATGAGAATGGAGATAGAAGTAGCGACGGCAGCGATAACATGGTTGGTTACGCCGAAGGTGGATCACACATTCTTTGTAATTGATCCGCAAAGCATGCTGCAGATGGTTAACAAACAGACAGTGTCTGTGGCAAGAGTGGATGCAGCTCTTGGATGACTCTACTGTGAATGTGTTAACATAAGTGTACTGTCCAGAACACACTGGTGTACATGGCAGTGAAATAGCCAATAAGCTTGCTGGCAGCTCTGGCACTGAGTTTGGCCTTAATCTTGACAGAGAACATTGTCAAATTTGTTCTTCATTCCTTAAGAGAGGAGTAGTAGAATTGGTGGGACAATAATGTACACATTGAGAAACTTGAAAAAGGGTGGAAAAGGGGTCTGGTAGATCCGGAGTGCTTAATGAGAAAAGCAGATATATCTATAATCAACGCCTTATAGGAACGATCGGTCTGCATGCGCTTTTAGAAAACATTTCCAAATGTGTCAAGATTTTTTTGGACCAATATGATTATGGGGTCTGCTCTACCTCTTTAGGGAAAGTAGGATGGACTATCATGATGCTGGCCACAACACCCATAATTGTGCTCAAGGTCATGAACAGTGATATTGAGAGGGGAGACGGGGCAAACAAATAATTGCAGTGCTGCTGTAAAGCAGGAGCTGGAGCAAGTAGTGGGGTGTTACGTACACTCCTACAAGGTATGTGGGGAGCTTTACCGAAAAGGAACTCAACAAAATATTGATGTTTCAGCCTACATGCAGCTTTCTTCAGAAAATGAGAACAACACAAACTGACAACGAAATAAAGATAAATTCTGCTGCATCTAGAATGAGCGGTACAGGTAAATATATATAATATGTAAATATATGTATATATATATAATACAAGGAGAAATAAAAAGAGAGATAAGAGATGAAATGATAAAATGAAATGGAGATGTACTACATATCATAGGGTAAAAATTAGTAAGCTAAAATATGTATAAAATTAAACTGAGACTTATCTGAGGCAAGATCCAAAAGCTTCTAGATGCAGAGATGACACTCTATGATGATGAAGGTACAATTGGAACATGAAGTGGCAGAATACATATTATAAAGGATAATAAATGTAAGTGGAGAACATGCGAACAATAGCAGTGCAGCTACTCCCACAACACCATCCACTAGTAATATATGGACACTGGCATATTGTTCTTTTACGTCCATCACAAGATGAGACATCTACATTCCATAACCCTGAGTGTCTTTGGGTCACCACTGACAGACTTTGTCAACCTTCTCCATTTCTCTATATGCCCAAGGTGTGATTGACTGGAATTGAATTAGAGGGTCTGTCTATCATTTGTATCTAACAGGCTAAAATAACTTGGCAAGACTCAATCCTCTCTAACAAGGCAGTGACTATTCTAGTCAGATCGCACCCATTGTCTCTACAACTGAGATCCCCTGCCATCACAGAATAGGAACCATGGTTATGGTAGGCCTCAGTATCACTGCAAATGAATTAAAATAATCGGCACTACTTGACAGCTGCTTCAATGGATTCATGTATACCTAATCGAGGGGCTTAGCAGGTACTCTACCTTGCTCAAGGGTGTCCCCTAGACTAATGGAGGAAATAGGGTCTTACTTCCCCTTTGGTAGTTGGTACCCCTACCCCACTAAAAGATATGACAGATGACAGTTACCCTTCAAGTTTTAACTTTTTATTATAAAATGATCTTGTCTTTACTTGTGAATCCTGATCTCAAGGGAAGTCAGGTTGGTATCCAGTCCTCTTTGAGACAGTTGATATAAAGGAGGTCTTGTGTTAAGAGAATCCTTGACAAATGAAAATTAAAAATAATAGTTAGTATGTTGCTGCACGGACCAAATTTTAGTACGACATTTCTACCCCCATCACACTTAATCAGCTTTTCTTAAATTTCCCTAGATGGCTTATAAATTGTGCTATATTCATGTATTGTTAGGAAATAGATACAAATATTAATGGACTTCATTTGAGTGTTGTGATGATGGTCGTAGGACAAAGACAGACAGACATTTTACAATAAAAGACCCAAGTTTATTGTTTGTATTTTTTTTTTTTTTTTTACAATGTTCTTTACAGTTGCCATCAGTTCTCTCCCTTTTTCTCATTCTCATCCCACCGTTATTAGCATATGTGTTAAGCATGTTGATAAAAATTAGTTAGTTATTACTACAATTTTGGGGGTTGATGTTGCAGCATTTGTAAATTTTGATCAGTGATTTACTAATCAAATAGATGAGCTGCAAGTCTTGATGAGAATGTTGCATACCTTTCATCTGTTTTAAAGGCAAACCTATATCTATCTATCTATTGACCTTTTGAGCCGTAGTCGGCCCATTGGGCATAGACCCAGATACTCTTTCTCTTATCTAAATTTTATTGTAGCAGTTTTCAATCCTTGTGAAGATATTTTATCAAATCTCGCCATTTGTCTCTGTTCTGCGCAAGCAACTCTATCTCATTGAGTGAGGCGATTCCTGCTGCTCTTGCCTCTCTGATCAATGTTCTTCTCAGTGTCTCTCTGGGTCGGCCTCTTTTCCTCTTACCTGTTGTTTTCCACATGAGGGCTTGCTTTGTTATTTGGTTATTATCACATGTCCAACATATGACCATCGTCTTTTCTTTATTACTGAAGATAGTAGTTGATTGGCGATTTCTTTGATTTCTTTGTTTTGAATTCGTTTCACGCTATACCAAGTATTTTCCTTAGACATTTATTTTCAAATGCATTCAACTTTGTTTCTATATCTCTTGTTGTTTTCCAGCTTTCATATGCATACTTAAGGGTATATAATACGTTTGAAAACCAATATACAGACCAAAATATTTTACAAATGGGGGAAACAAACTTTACGTGTAAGTTTCTCTTGTTTCTTTGTGAGGCATTCAGTCTCATACTGTTTCTTATAGATTATAAAAGTCTTAAAATCTAAAATGTTATTAAAAAATTGTATTAAAAAAATATTTGTATTAGTTATATGTATCCATATAGCATAGCTGGTTGACCTCAGTATTTATAGTCTATTTCAAATATAGATTTGCTACAATTTCATAGGCTAACTACACTACACATATAAGCAAAGCTGTCTTCTCAGTTCTGCATATATATGATTTTTATAAAATGTTATGTATTTATTTTAGTTCAGTTTAGAAAGTTGCACAGAAATGGTCTGTTTTCCTGTACAAATTTCCTTGTAAAGCTTGCAAATCCATTTTAAAGACAATCCATTACAAATTATAGAAAACCCTTTCAAGATATGTATGATAATGGGTACCTAACCTGGAGACTTAAGGGAAATTGCATGGGTTGCTGCAGGATCTGTGTTGAATTAATCCTGCCATCAGCAATAACTTTTCTATAACGAACCAACCACCAATGGACAACTTGATTGCACTTCAAAGAAGTGAGCTTTTTCAGTATATACAATTGTTAGCGTTGTGTGTTTGAGTTTTAACATACAAATTTAATTATAGGTTTCTATTTTCTAAACAATATTAACAGAACATGAGTAAATTATTCTGGACAAATTTAGATGTAACTAAAATTGGGGTATAATATGTTACACTTGTGAGTATGACATAAATTTAATGAGAGTAATAATCTTGTAGATAAACATGACACAAATTGGAAGTCTGTCATAAATTATTTTTTTTAACCTATCCTTTTCCTCTTGCTCTTGTGTTTATAATATATTCATGTTTGTATCCATTCCATTAAATTTATTTCATGATAATTTATCTCTAAAATTCATATTTTACTTGGAAACTAAGTAACATGATTTAATTGGACTGAATTTTTAATTGAGATAATCTTCTTCTTTTACCTTTTTAGCTCCCAGTCTAGGTCTTCAAAAACACTTTCCAAGTCATTCTGTCTTTTGCCATTCTTTTAATATCATTCCATGTCTTCCCCATCATCTTCATCTCTGCTTCCATCTGTCTTCTCCAAGAATTCCTTGGTCTTCCTCTTTGTCTTTTCCCCTGGGGATTCCAAAAAAGGGCCTGTTGTGTAATACTCTCAGTTGGCTTCCATAGTGTGTGTCCTATCCAGCGCCATTGTCTTCGCTGTATCTCTTTATCCACTGGTGTTTGACTGGTACCTTTCCATAATTCTATGTTAGTGATTTTGTCCTGCCATTTCCATCCTTTTATTCTGCGTAAGCATCCATTAATGAAAGTCTATATCTTCGTGATTGTCAATTTTGTTGTTCTCCATGTTTCACAGCCATATAATAGGACCGCCTTAACATTTGAGTTGAAAATTTTTATTTTTGTATTTAACCTAATTTCTTTGGATTAATTGAGAGAATATTAAACATAAATACATTGTACTTTGCTGACTTCTCACATGTAATCAATCTCTCTCAATGAATCATAGCCAAGTTTTTATTATTCTTGATTCCTATTGACAAACATACATGCTTTTGTTCCAATACTACAAGTGTTCTGTTTAGCCTTATTTCTTACCTAAAATACTTCTCTGATGAGAATAAAATAATTGTGTAAAAGTTACTAAAGCTTGCTTATTCATCATCATCATGTGCCATAACGGTTGGTGTAATTGATCATCTCCTTCCACAATCTTTTATCCACAGTGCATTGTATCATTTCTGTTGTTGATTGTTTTCCATGGCATGACATCAAGCTATCAATATTTTCTCTCTTTGTCATCTGCAATATCCCTTTCCCTGTATTTTGCCAGTTGTAACCAAGTATTCTAACTTTCCTCTTCTCATGATATGCCCGAATAATGTTGATGTTTCTTCCTGATGTTACTCAGTAGCTCCCTTTTTGTGTTGGCTTCTTTGAGAAGTTCCTCTTTGGTCTTTTTAGCTGTCCAGGGAACTTTCAACATTCTTTTGAGAAATTCCATCACTGTGGCTTCTAATTGTCTTTTCATTTGTTTGTTTACTGTCCATGATTCTCTTCCATAGGTCATAATTGTCTCTCTATAGCACAGATGAACTCTCTTTGTCACTTCTATTGACATTTATTTGTTGCATAAGACATTTTTCATTTTCTGAAATGCTATTTTGGCCTGATTTATTCTACTTTTTATTTCTGTGGTGCATTGTCAATCTGATATTATTATGCCCAAGTGCATTGCACTTGTTTCATATGTGTCCTGTTTATTTTTATGCTGCATGATGGTGATGATTGTTTCTTCAATGTGACCATTACTTCTGCTTTCTTACTATTCAGACTTAGACCTTTCTTGTTGCTTTCTTTTACTATTATGTCTATAATTTCTTGTAGTTCATTCTCTGTCTCTGCTATTAAGACTGTGTCATCCGCATATTGCAAATTGTTTATGTTGTGACCATTGACTTCAATTCCTTTTATATATACTATTGATCTCATAATATTTTCGCTGTAATATTGATTCGCTTGCTTATTAGCAATAAGTAATTCAAAGTAAAATGATTTGTAATTAATTGTTTCCTGCAGGTTTAGGTAAAAATAAAGCATCACATGTGCAAAAGTTTAGTATATCATAGATTCTTATAATTAAAATGGAATATCACTTAATGAAATGGAAATTATCAACGTGTAATGTGCACACACATATGTGTATCTTCCCCCCTGTTCTTGCAAAAAGAGACAGTAATAGAAGAAAAATTAGATAAGTTAGGATAGGGAAATGTATGGTGCACCCTAAATGCCTCATGACTATTACATTAGCCATGAAGACTGATTGTTAGGGACTTATAGAAGAGAGGGGGTGCAGGATTCAAGGCAGGCTCGGAGTAGG
Organism: Megaustenia siamemsis; assembly: GCA_032433765.1. NCBI lineage: Eukaryota > Metazoa > Mollusca > Gastropoda > Stylommatophora > Ariophantidae > Megaustenia > Megaustenia siamemsis. The sequence goes on along the minus strand of JAVIAB010000124.1, from coordinate 83,981,533 downwards.
GTGGAGTTATGACATAAAGAAAACTACAACAGCATCAGATGTCATTTTAATGAGACTGTCAGTGGAGCAAGATAGAACTGTGCTATGTCCCTTATCAATCAAAATGATAATAATTGAAGAATGTGTGCTCACAAATTTTGTTTGTTAAAATCTAACTTTGTAAATGAGAACTACCCATTGTTTATTATAGAGAAAATAGAATTCAGTAAATTGTCTTTGTGTTTTTAGCACATTGGATTGGGAAAAGTTTACTGGGAGGATGACAAAATTATGAGCACACAGGAAAATATAACACGCAAAATGAATGTGCAACAAAATAACAGCTTCTTATGGAGGTGGAGCCAAACAAGAATCTTTAATTGATGGGAACAATATTTATATATACATTGTAGGAACTTTTAAATAAGCAGAATTTAACACAGTTGATTAAATAAATAAAAATAAGATAAAATATTGAAGTCCTAACAATAGATAACTTCAGATGGCTCATGTGGATCTTAGTGTGTTAATTATTAACTATCCATTTGGTATAGCCTATGTTATAAATTAATAATGAAATAAAAATTAAGTGTTGGTGAATTTAAAAAAAAAAAGTAAATCTCCTAGATGCATTTTGTTATCAAATGTTATTTTGCTAGATTATTAATTTATCATATCATTGCATTACAGCCGTTATTCCTTTCATTTAAAATGATTCTTTCTTGTAAATTTTCAACCCTTTTAATCTCAGACATTATTTCCTTTTGAAGTCTTTTTTTTTAAAAAACATTTTATTTGTAGTTCACAAGTAAGCAATTTTTTTTTTTTTTAAACTCTTGTAGCATTGCTACAATTTTTTTTTTTTTACAAGATAACTTCCTGTAACTAATAGTTTCTGTCACTAATAGCTTTTATGTTTTTCATTCACTTCACTCAGCTCATAAAGAATCAACACAACACTTTTCCCATCTCGATTATTATCATAGCATTTTATTTGTATGGAACATTAGTCCATCACTTTCTTGCTTAAAGCTGATTAATTAAAAAAAATATATATTATTTTTTTAAATTGTGGTTTTCATTTCAGTTTATTTAGAATAATTTACTTCTAGCGCTATGTTTAAATTCAGCTTTCACTGCACACAGTGTTATAAACAAAACATCTCATTATTTTCTTCTTAAATACAGCCCTGGGCTGAACATGGTACATTTACATCTGTACTTTTATACAATTCTTCAACATCTTATCATATATATATATATATATATATATGACTCAATAACCGATATATATTTGTTGTTAACAAAATGAATGAATAGACACAGCAACTTTTTTAGCCCATTCTTCTCCAAAGTAGTTTCCTTGTGATTGAATGCACTAATTCTAGTAGTGCTACTATTTATGGAAGTCACTTTGTGAGGTGCCCTCATGTCTCTTTGTGTTTGTTTGAATCTTGTCAACTTCTTAGAATCTGTGACCTTTCAATATTTTCTTCAGATGTGAAAACAAGAAGTCACAGGGAACAAGGTTAGATGAATGTGGAGGCTGTGGAAGATTTTGAATGTGGTGTTTCACCAAAAACTAATTTGTCTTGATAGATGTGCGTGCAGGGATATTGTCATGGTGACCTTCCAGTTGTCAGTATGTCACTTCTCAGAATTGATGTCTGTGCACAGCATCACTTACAGTTTTATCACTAGTAACAGCTGTTATTGAGCCATGATAGCTCAGTGGTTAGTGAACTGGACTACAAAGGACAAGAGGTAGGGTTCGATCCCAACTGACGGCTTCCGAGTTCACCCAGCCTTAAATGGGTACCGGATTTTTTTTCTGGGAAAGTAAAGCGGCATGGGCGTAATACCAACCACATTACCTCAAAGATCATGTGCTGAAGGTTTGTTAAATTTATGGTCACTAACACCATATTCCCTATACGCCACTTGGCGTAACGGGGCTCTTTACTTTACTTTTCTACTAACAGCTATTTTTCCTACATTCTCCGACTGTTGGGTGCCAATTAGGGTGAATGATTTTCACACGTGCCATGGTCTCATTTTTGAAGTGAACCACTCAAATATCTATGACGGACTTAAGACAGGGCTCACCAAATGCAGATTGTAACATAAGTTTCAGCACCAGTTTTCCTGAGGGAAATGCAGAAATCAGAGCACATACCCTGTTGGGTTTTTCTGTCTAAGTTGAATCCTGCTGGAACTTGTTGGTATGCATTCATTGGTGTTTGTGCAGTGCACATGACCGAAAAATATGAGTTCAAGATTTTGCATGTACTTCAAGAATGGTAACTACAACTCATACCATGGTGTCACTTTGTTGCATATGATAGTTTCCTGGGGAAAAATTCAATCCCTGAACTTTAAGAACAACTCCAGCTTTCACTGCACACAGCATTAGAAACAAAACATCTAACAATATTTTAATTTTACAACTTCTTTGTCCTCTATATTTCTGCAAATTTTTAAAATTTTAATTTCAGTTTCCTGTGCTTAGAAAGCTGAAGTGCAACATGTGTTTTCTTATAAACACAATATTAACATTATAAAATACCATTTAAAATAGTATCAATTTACTATAGATTCTTTAAATCTCATTTCAGCCATATATTTATTTTTATTTTCACTAAAGTTCTTTATTTTATTTAATTTTTTTAAATAAGTATTTTTCATTTTAAAATATATATTTCTTCATATTTTTGTATTTTTTTTTTTCAAATAACATTTAGTGAGACCTGTTCCCTCTATTTTGTTTTTGTTCAGAAGTTTAGTTAATATAAGTGCTTTAACACTGGAATGCTAGAACTAGTATTATTATGACTGCCCTCTTTGATCTTTACTCACTTGGCCAGAAAATCAAATACTTGTGTCAGTTGATCATGCCTCAATGACTCACCCAATCTAGATAAAGATAAAGAAGTTAATAGTATACTCTTCTGCTTCATCTTTGTTCATTCTCAAAAAGAATTTTTTAAAAACTTTTGCAATAGTTTACGACACAGGTATGATTTCTGCACCTTTCGGTCTAGCACACTGCTAGTCCCCACCACACCTTTCTTTGGCTGCTTATTACAACTTGAGAGTGTGGTTGGCCAATTCTGATTTAGGAAGTATACTCTAATCTTTTTCATAGTAATTCAATGATTCACATAAACTGTAAGATGTGATTATCTTTGGTAACTAAATACAACTTTTGAATACATATTGACGGGTTGATGAAGACAGTGCACAAAGGGAACTTTTAAAGCACATTTGAACATAAGTCTATCCTCTTTGGTTAAAAAAAAAGAGGAAAACGTGAAAATATTGCAAGAACACAAAAATAATTGGAAAGCGAGGCAATGGAAGTCAAGGACAGAAAATGATAGTTTAATAGTCTGGCTATTTAAAGAGATCAACAGTAAAACTGATAAGAAACACTTGAGATCTGAATGTGTTGAAGCACTTAACAGTCCACACCACTTGACATGGCACTTGATAATTATAATAAATGACGTGCACTTAAAAGTTGACATACAATAATTATTTGACATTCAGTGTGCACTATCATAACTCTAGTTTATGGACTGGGTGGTGTAAAGTTACAGTGTCTACTTCCAGGCGGGAAGGACTCAGGTTCAAAGCCCACCAAAGATGGTTGTGTTTTTTTTTTTCAAACAAAGGAAACATTAATCTGTGGTTTCTTTATGACATTATCCTTCTCTGATCTCTTATCCATGAAAAATATACTAACATCAAAACATAACACCAGGGCTAAAACTAACAATAGCAAAATGTTACATCTTCTCAATATTCCTGTATGGTGCAGAAACAAGGACATTAGACCAGAAAACAGAACAGAAAATTGAAGCCTTTGAAATGTGGATCTATAGAAGAATAGGTAGAATTGGATGGAAAGAAAAGAAAACAAACGAAGTTTTAAACAACAAAAAGTGAAAAGAGAACTACTGAACACAATTAGATCAAGACAAATAATATTTTTGGGCATGTTAAAAGACACAACAGCCTAATAAAAGTAATATTGGAAGGGAAAATACAAGGTAGCAGAGGCAGACCAAGTCTAACATGGACGTATAACATCAAAAGATGGACAAGTCAACCTGTGACAATCTGCACCATCAAAGCAAGAGACAGAGTGGAATGGCGCTCTATGGTAGCCAACCTTTGATGCGGAGACGGCACTCAATGATGATGATCTCTTGGGTAGTGAGATCCAATGCCTGGCACTCTCAGATAACAGCAATAAACAGGGGGTCCTTTGTGCTCTTGCACATGTTAAAGTACCATCGGTAGTTAACATTGATAAGAGTAGACCATAAATGTGACCACAGCCCAGGCATAATTGTCAGCAGAAACCTACCCACATTGTGGATCCCAGCTCGTGCATGTGGGCCAAGATTCTCTAGTGGGATTTGAAGCACCTATATGAGTTCATCTGGTGTACAGTGATCATCATCGAGTGCCTTCTCCGCAATGAAGGTTGGCTACCATGGAGCACCATTCTGCTCTGTCTCTTGCTTTGATGGTGCAGGTTGTCATAGGCTGACTTGTCCATCTTTTGATGTTACTCGTCCATCTTGGTCTGCCTCTGCCTCTTTTACCTTGTATTTTCCCCTCCAGGATTACTTTTAGTTGGCTGTTGTGTCCAAAAATCGCATTTGTCTTGTTTGAATTGTCTTTAGTAGTTCTCTTTTCATTTTTAGTTGTTTTAAGACTTCATCGTTTGTTTTCTTTTCCTTCCATCCAATTCTACCTATTCTTCTATATATCCACATTTCAAAGGCTTCAATTCTCTGTTCTGTTTTCTTGTCTAATGTCCATGTTTCTGCACCATATAGGAATATTGAGAAGATGTAACATTTTGCTATTCTTAGTTTTAGCCGTGGTGTTATTTGTTTTGATGTTAGTATGTTCTTCATGACATTAAAATTACTTTTTGCCATTCCTATTCTTTTGTTTATTTTAGTTGTACATTTTCCATCACTGGTGAAAATGTACAACTACCTTGTATGTCCAAGGTAGTTGTAGTTCTGAACTGTCTCCAGGTCTATTCCTTGTATTTTTATATCCACTTGTGGGTTTTTGAGTATCTTCACAGTACAGTGATAATGATCTTAAAACAAACTCCAGTTATTACAGTAATTCACTGCACCGTATTTTGAATTCATTGGGTCCTTTTAATTTTTTTTTTTATGCTGTTCTCTTTAGCCATATTTTGTATTAAGGTTCTCACAAATAGTATATTATTCTAACTCTTTGAAAAAAAACTGGAGTATAATTATGCTGTATTAGAATTTTCATTTGCTATTCAAAATAGCTTATCTTAAAGGGTTGCACAGATTCCCCTTCTCGGAGCATGAAAAAAGCCTTTCTGCTAAAATCTAGTTTAAAACAATAAGGCAAGTGTTGTGGAGAAATATTTTCATTGAAACCACAATTTCTCATATCTCTCTCTCTGTCTCTCTCTCTCATATATATATATATATATATATAATGTGTGTGTGTGTATAGTTACAAAGATTATTATGCCATAGACTTTCGAAACAGTTTTGTTTCTTCTGTTTATATTTTTTTACTTGTTAGTGTAATTTGAATTAAGAAGCCTATTAAATCTTCATGCAAGCTTCAATATTTTATTTATTTATAAAAAAAAAAAAAAATTAACATGTATAATTATGCTACCTTGGGTGTATCAGTCTTTCACAGTACATTTCCCCAGTGTAGAGTAAACGTTACGTTTTTTAATGCTGATGTGAAAGAGAATATCTTTCTACTGTAAGCATGGCGTGCCTCCTTTAATGTTTCTTTCATATTTTATTTTCATCAAAACTCTTAGTTCTTTTAGTTTTGCACACATTTCTATTTTTTCTATCTATCTTTTTTTTAAAACAGGGACATGGCTGAAAGGTGTTGATCCCAGAGGTAGGATGTTTTCCCTTTTATTTTGCTTACAGAACCAGCAAGAAGTAGTTAACTTTATTTTGCTATTGTTTTTTTTTTTAATGCATATTAGTTATATAATTTTGTGTTTCTCTGTTAATTTGTTCAACTATTGTGTTTAAGTGTTGAATGATTATTGTATTCACAGTAGAATCAGTTATTCACAACTTGCTTTATTTAAATCAGTATTCCCAACCTTATGCTGGTTATGTTCAAACCCTCATATTTGAAGAGTTTATACCTCCATTAACTAGTATCTATTCTCTAAAATTATTATACGTTAATATTCACATTTTCATTAAATTCTATTTATCACTTCTTTCAGTGTTCATAACTACATTAATATTCAGTTTAGTAATAAACATTAAAGTTAAAGACAGGGTACTCAATCAATAAAAATATTCAATTCTATCAATCTATAGCTCGTTTCAAAACATATGCCCAACTTCAAAACGCTATTACTCTCTAACCGTTTGTTAAATACTTTTGAAATTTTCCAAATGTTATTTGAATGCAAAAGACCCTTTAAATGTATATTTAACAAATACCTTGCAGCTGCAGTTTTCTTAAAGCGGCGATATTTCTTTGACGTTTGTCAAAATTGTAAATTGTGAAGCCCTAAAGAATAGAAATTACCGTAGTTGCTGGTCTACGATTAATTTTCACTAGGTAAAGGCGTGGCCGTAATGGGGAAATAACTGGATAAAACAAAACACCAGGATAATTATTGTCTGCTCAGTTCGAGGACGGACGATAATATCAAGCTGTATGTCCAATTTTCATAGTTGTGTGGTCCTGAAAGGACCGTTTGTTGAACTAATTTAAGGTAATATAGGGGCCAACATTGTGGGGGCTATATACTTTCATTCTGAATCAGACGAGTCTAAAAGATTAATAACTGTTTGGGTTGAACATTCCACAAACCATCATTTTTCCAATATTCCTTTTCCTGTTTTAAGACGTGGTCTTCACATTTAGCCCAATAATCTTTGTCTACATTTAATAAAGCGAGATTAGCAAGAGTCTTTACATCGCATATTTTGAATGTTGTATTTTCATCTGCCACTTGTCCTTTTAATTTTGCCCAGATTAGTTCTATTGGATTTTAATGAGCATGGTAAGGTGGCAGCCTCAAACTTATATGACCGTGCTCTTGGATAATCTTATCTATTTGAAAAATCTTTGTCCTCTGTTTTTGCTTTACTAGAGATAGTAATTCAGGTTTTAAGTACGTGTTATTAAATTGTATGTGCTCCTTTGTGAGCCATATCTTAATAGCATCTTTTGTACTGGATGACGTCGGGACTTTATCTTCAAGTGCAACAATGTTGTGGTACGCTGCATTGTCCATTATTATGAAAAATGGTCGATCTAGTGATGGGAGAACAGAATTTTCAATCCAATGTCTAAATATGTGACCATTCATCTCAGAGTGATAATCCCGATTGTCTATGGATTTTGAAAGAAAAATGAGCTCTGCATTCTGTATTAGTCCATGTTGTCGACTACCTGCATGAGCAATTATCAAGCGCTGTCCTTTGCTGCTAGGTATTAATATCTTAATCTTTCCATCTGATGACTGCCATTCCCTTTGGTTAGTGTGGTGAGCATTGATCCATGTTTCATCCAAGTACACAATATCATAACCTTGCTTGCGCACCTCTTTTACTTCACGTAAGTACTTGCTTCTCATGACTACTATATGTGGCTTCTCACAGATGATGTTTCGTCCATTGGAATACTTTCTGAATGTAAAGCCTGCAGCTCTCACATTCCTCCATAATGTAGACTTTGATATTTCAATACTGTTGTTCTTTTTCAGCGATACTTTTAATTTTCTTATTGTAACAGTTTCATTCATACCCAACATTTTGCGAATTTCACTTCTAATAAGTTCACTGTCGAAATTATCCAACATTTTTGCTCTTCCTTGTGATTTTGTATATTTGGAGCATTGACGGTCACGTGCTTGAATCCAGCGATTAAATGACCGTTTAGATAAATCCAAAATGTGTCTTGTCCTATTCTCAGGGTTTTCTAAAGAATGAAATAATCTTCCTCGTTTAGCCTCTTTGCAAAAATAGTCATACATTTTTATTGCGATGTTTTGTAAACTGCAGAATTTCATTTTAAGACTCATGATAAATGTTAGCGTTCCACGTCTACACCTATGGATGAACGGAAATGGAACACACAATGCCTCGTGTTTTCTACAAGTGTCTAATTGTGTCAGACAGCTCACGTTTAAAGCGTGAAAAATCGTAAATTTGACTGTGTATAGATTTGTAATCGCTATTTTTAACTTAAATACTGTAAACACTAAGTTTTGACTACATCAATGGGTCGTTATAAATTTATATAAATCAAATAAGCAATAATAATAACCAAATGTTTGTTTTTAATGAAATTAATTCTCTGTTGGGTTCTAATCATTATAACTTTACATGCAAATTTTGAAAAAATTACAAAAGCGGTTTAAAAGATATTGATTTTAAAAGTTGGGCACGACTTATGAAACAAGCTATAGCATCCCGCCGAGCCGAAAGTGCTGGGCACTCTATGTGCGACAATCTTTGCTATTAAATGTCATACCTTGCACCCGCATTGTATCTCACCACACATCCATATAAATATTTAATTACTGGGGAAAAAAATAATAAAAGGGACAGTATATCAATTTTCGCCAGAGATATTTCTGGGAAGTAAACGTGGCCTGGTATGATACCGACGCATCACCTAAATAATGTGCTGTGGGCATAGAAAAGTATTGTCACTGACATTATCTTCTCCATACGCCTAGCAAAGCATAGAGGGAACCTGTACTTTCATGTCATTTTTTACATAAGTCTCATTCATTTATAACAGGGTAACTTTATTTTTACTGAGCAATAGCTAACTGTTGGCCATGTATATTGAAGTAAAGCAAGTAAATTTCAGGTATTTAGAAAGTATAGTATTATAGAAGAGGACAATTAAAGCTGGAGCAGAAGGAGATTAGGAGAAAAAATGTAATAATTTCATGTGGCTACAGGCTTACAGTAATGAAGGCGACACTAAACTATCGCCTTTCTTGGTCTACAATATCGCTTTCGGCTTGGAGAAACAAAAAAAAATGATTTTTAAAAATAATAATTGGTAAATAAATGTCAAACTAAAAAAATTAAATTTGTGAAACAACAGTGAGGATTACTAAGTAGCAGTAGAAATAAAACAAATGCAAAAATAACTGAAAACACTTTGTGCTGAGTTTAGTTTGTTAATTTATTTTACATAATAATTGCTTGGTTGTTTGATGTCTTATTTTGGAAAATAGTGGCTATTTCCTTATTTGTATTCCTTTACAGCATGTATGCTGTTGTTTTATTGATTCTCTGTAACTTATAGAAAACACAAATAACAAATCTGATTTTTTAAAATATATGCCATATTGTTGTTGTTTTATGTTCCCACCTTATTAATTATTTACATATCTCATTGCTATTTAACTTAACGTGTTAAAAATAAACAATTACTGCATTAATTATACTTCTGTTGTTAGAAACATTTGTCATTATACGGTTGCTCTGACATGAAGAATCACCTGAGATAATGAATCAGCATTAGACCACTGCCAGTTTTAGAGAAAGCCTGCGCCCAGCACCACTGATGTGACGTGTTCAGCTTTGCGAGCATGAGCGGTTGTATATAGGATTCTATCGACCACCTATAGCTCGCAGTGGTGAGCCTTCACATGTGACATCGCGCGAGTAGGCTTGCACGCAGGCCTTCTCTAAAGTTGGCTGTGATTCTTACTGAGTCAAAGATGGTATAAAAAATCCAACTTATAATTTTCTAGAGTCTTCAGTTTGACTTTAAGTAAGTTTAGCTCTTTATGGTTACATTGCATTTATCACGCTCTGATAGTGTTTATTATTGTATATATGCGTGTGTGGACAGAATCAAAAGAAGAAAAGGCGGATGTTTCAAGTCAACCATCGTTTTGTAAGTTATTGCCGCGTGTTTGGTTGGGATGGTCGTTCTTGGACTTTGTCCCTTGTGCAAAATTGCCAGTTTTACAAATCACGCATTTAACTACCAGACATGTTGCATGCTCCTGATAACATTTATTTGCATATGCATCTATTATTTTTTTGCTTTGCAAAACTTTTCTGAACGTTGATACCTAGCCAACACCGTTATCATTGCCACGTTGAGTGTGTAATTGTAATGTTTGTTTTGCTTTGTGGTGTAACTATTATAACTAGCACGTCTAGTGAATCATCCATTTGCCGTGGCATGTTGAAGCATGACAAAAGAGACATCCAATTATCTAGCTAGTCATAGCTGTTTGCCGTCCTGTCTAATTTTAGGTCACCCCGTGTATAATAGATTCGGCACCATTTGCTCTTGCATAGTCGGCATCAATTTATCTTCTTTCGTTTCTTTATCGATTATTGTCCATTTATGCTGTTGCAAGTCTATATCGTGGCACTTTTTTTGTCAATTTTTAATCTATGTTGTGACGAGTCATTGTTATGCTTCTTTTATTGTCAATTTACGTTGTGACGAGTCGTTCTTGTGCTTCTTCTATTGCCAAACAGCTCCTCCCTAAAGTGAAACGAAAAGACTGCACTTTTCGCTAGGTTGAAGTTGCCGTGTACATGTCTCTTTTCGCCACTATATCCTGAGTGCATATTTTCCGGTATAACTAACTCTATTCTTGTTGGTATGTTATTAATCCAAAGAGCTGTTTCTATAGAAATGGTCCAGGTCGTTTCCCTTTGTCATAAAACTAACGATAATGTCTTTTTTTTTTCAAATTCAATCTAGTCGCTCCATCCCCGGCGCAGATAGCGACAGTCACTGTGTACATCGGGTGTACATGATTTATGTTCCCAAACTCTCGTCAATTTCTCCTTCTTTTGATAAACTTGTAGTTTAGATAAACTGTTAGCGCAGTTATGTAAATATGTTGTATGTTTTCTATTCACTATTCAAGTACTTAAGTCCTGTATTTTGACACATTTTGTTTGGGCCGTTTCATGCACGTTATTTATGCGTCATATAACATGTCATGCCAGATAAATTTGTGTGTGTGTTTTTATATGTTCATTTTCTACTGCTTTAAAATTGCCAATTCTACTTTGATATGAATATTTCTACTTTACTGTGGTTATTTCTACTTTACTATATTTTCTACTTTAATATAATTTCTACTTTACTGTGGTTATTTCTACTTTACTATATAATTTCTACTTTAATATGAATATTTCTACTTTACTGTGGTTATTTCTACTTTAAAATAATTTCTACTTTAATATGGGTATTTTTGTTTGCTAATTCCTTCTTTGATTTATAAGCTTCTTGTGTTGTGGAATTATCAGCGTGCGATTGTTATATAATAGCCCAGATGCTTGTTCCATTATTTAGCAACTATAGCTTGTTCCATTATTTAGCAACTATAGTATGATTTACTGCTCATCGTTTTGCTGCATTGTTAGTTTTGCTTTGTCATCATCTCTTGGTATCTTGTAATCAGTAAATTATGTGCTCTATACTGTGCTTCGTCTACAATTATAACAGCTTGCCGGGTTAGTAAGGTGCGTGTGTGCCGAAGACTTGACGTTTCATTTGGTGTGCACATAAGTTGGAAGGTAACACCAAGGGGCATACAGCATGTTTATAATGGGAGTGATAAAAATGTAGATCACGTCCTAGTTTCAGACAGCCACAATTAACGCTTAATGCGTTTTAGATTAATAATTGTAATTAATTCATGTCAATGTACGATTATTGAATAATGGGATGGATTAAGAGCAATTGTTTCCTTTTTTAAATCTTTTTTTTTCTGAGGTAGTCGCTTTGTCGCTCCTTATTTTTGAATCTTACTTTTTCTTTTTGTGTGCGGTTTTCTCTCCATCGTCTCTCTATCCTCCCCCTTCTCACATTGGATATTAGTTTGCATTTTACAGTTTGATAACTTATCGACTTAGACAATTTAATTGTGTGTGTGTGAGAGAGAGAGAATGAATGAATCAATTTAAATCGTTTTGCTGCTCTACCTTGACAATGCCATCACCCCTTACAAGATTGCAGTTTTTTTTAAAAAAAATCTTCCTCGTTCTTTATTTTTGAAGATCTATAAAATCGATGCCGGTTCCAGCAATTTGTTTTACAATTCTCTAACGAGCCAGTGGTCTTGTCATTTAGAACTGTCTTAGAAAGTCAGAACATATATTGAACTTAATTGTATAGTTTACACATCATGAACTTAGTTGTGTATAGTTTACACATTTTGAGCTTAATTGTATAGTTTACCCATTTTGAGCTTAATTATATAGATGACACATCTTGAGCTTAATTGTATAGTTTACATATCGTAAACTTAATTGTATAAATGACACATTTTGAGCTTAATTGTATAGTTTACATATCGTAAACTTAATTGTATAGATGACACATTTTGAGCTTAATTGTATAGTTTACACATTTTGAGCTTAATTGTATAGATGACACATTTTGAGCTTAATTGTATAGTTTACATATCGTAAACTTAATTGTATAAATGACACATTTTGAGCTTAATTGTATAGTTTACATATCGTAAACTTAATTGTATAGATGACACATCTTGAGCTTAATTGTATAGTTTACATATCATGAATCATTAACCGGGAAAGCAGCGATAACTAAGGGTATGGCATTAGCGTAGGTTTAGTAATGTCTGGTACAGGCAGACTTCGATTGCCGCTCCAAAATGTTTTTTTTAGACGTTTCCGTTTTAAAATTCAGTAAAGACTACCCGTCATTCCTTGTGGCGTATTGCGAGGATGGTGTTAGTGCCCAAGTTCTTCCACGATCATCAGCGTTTTAATAGGTTGTTCGGTCAGTATAACGCCAGGCCGTCGTTCTTTCTCATAGAAAATATGTTAGCCATTTATATCGCCATATTAGAGAATTGATCTAGTGCTACCTAATTGGCTAGTAAGTGTGTTAACCATTTCACCACTGTATGTGGCGGCTTCATGTTAGTTCATGTAAGCAGTCAGTTTATTGTATTGTATGGAACAACTAGAAACTGTGTTCGTTCATTGTGACTACTTTCTATAATCGTCGACATAAAAAAAAAAGTAAAGTACCCCCCGTCACGCCAAGTGGCGTATAGGGAATATGGTGTTAGTGACCATATATTTTACAGACCTTCGGTACATGAAGTTTGGGGTAATGTGGTCGGTATTACGTCCGTGCCGCTTCACTTTCCCTGAAAAAAAATCAGGTACCCATTGAAGGCTGGGTGAACCCGGAAGCCGTCGGTTGGGATCTAACCCTACCTCTTGTCCTTTGTAGTCCAGTTCACTAACCACTGAGCTATCGCGGCTCCCAATCGTCGACATAAGTGTAATATATTACGTGGCAATTATTGTCATGACTTTGTAGTTGATCGCGTCATTTTGTTCATACTATGCTTGTAGGCTTGCTGGCAGCCAACAATTGTTTGTACCTTTATACAGTTAGACGTGTATAGTACACATGTTCAGTCAGGCCCGTATGTCTTCCATGACCATAAACATACTTCTAGCTCATATAACTCATATGGTCAGCTCTACACAAAGAAGCCACACAACCTTGTCAGGAAAACTGTCCTGTCAGTCGACAACACAAAACAAATGGTTTGTATCTCATCTTCCATTTCCATCTCATAACGTTATAATAATTTTAAAAAAAATAATGTGTTGACATAATATGGCAGACAGTAGAGTATGAGAGGTTCGTGCTTGTTAGATTTATGATATATGGATGATCATTTCGGATCGTGTAAAAAACACAATTACAAAATATAACATGAAAGTATATTCATTCATTTTCCCCTTAGGTCGAAAACAGCACAATATGGAATAGGTCATAGTTCTACATGATTGACGAATTGCTTCTAGTCCTTGTAGGTCTTGGTTGCTTCTTAGTCACATGGTTGAGCCTTCCCTGTTCTTCGTAGCGACTCTCTTTGACTGCTTTGTTTTCTTTTACCATATGGTGTCCACATGAATGCCTGGTGGGTTTATGGATAACGAGATGATGTTCATTTCTGATCAGGTAGAAAATCCACTTACAAAAATGTGATATGAAAGTTAATAGAGCAATACAAAATAAATGTAATTCAATTCATAGTAACTCCAAAACCGTTCGAAGTGGAGGGAATTTGATATTGTGGTATAACACGTCCAGGTACCTGACTGCTTTAGCGATCTCTGACCCCGGAAAGAAGAATAATTTACGAGGATTGCAGTGTTTGTTTAGTTCATGCTTGCATTAACATTGCATTAGTGACCCCTCGTACAACAAGGAAGAACTCTATCACCAACGTTACGAATATGACAGTACAGTTTTCATTATAGCCATCTTTGTTTCGGCATACACACAGGAGCCAATCATCTCATCTGAGATCGTTAAAGTTTATGACTAGTCGTGGGCTTGTTAAATTCTGTCTTTCTCCGAAAATAGAATGCTTTTATTTCGTGTATTCGTGATGATAACACAGGACAATCCGATGAGCAAATTATACATTAAAGCTCTCTACACTGGCTTTCTGGCATGCTTTTCTTATTTTCTTTCTCTCCTTCTATCTATCACTTTCCATTAAAGTTATTATAGCTATGCTATAAAGTTATCTTCAGCATGCTATAATTAATGCTCACAGACCTGGCATGAATGATCACGGAGCTTCACAACTCACATTCGCTAGTAGTTATGTTGTTGATTTATTTCCGTATCATAATGCTAGACGATTCAGTACCATCTCCCTTATTATCGACATCAGTCGTTTTGCCTATTGTTACAGTGTTTTATACTAATCTTCGCTCATTAAAAAAATATTTACAACAAAAAATATATCTGCTATCTGTTATTTTCCTGAATTGACCGACAAAGCGGTCTGTTGTCGAACACGCTTAGCATCTTGTAGAAAAGAGCACCGAAACGCCACGTGGGGTGTAGGAAATTTGGTTTTAGGTTTCCATATTTTTTTTAGACCGTTGGCTCAATAGTTTTGGGGGAAATTTGGTCAGTATTTAGCCTGTGACGCTTTTCCTTCCCAGAAAAGAAATCGATATCTATTTAAGTCTTTGTGAGTTTGGAAGCCGTACCGTTAGTAGTAGTTCAGTTTACTAACCACTAAACTGTCGTAGGCCAATACAGATATCTATCTATCCACGTGTTTCGGTCATTGGTTCCAAGTCTTGCCTACACTCCATCTTCGACTGCACTCTCCTCCCGTCCAGTTGACTTTAATCTGCTTCTCTTTCCTTTAAGAGTCAACTTTCTGGCCGTTCTTGTCATGATTTAGAAATACCTTCTGGGTATTCCTCACCATCAGTCTCCCGTTAACGCCGCGTACTTCTCTTGGTCGCACCAGTTTATAAGCTTAGATGCTTATGTAAAGAAAATAAAGCACAGATCACTTTTGGCAGCGCGACAGAGCGCTCTGGGCTTACTTTTCTGGCGACCGCGACTTACGGTCGCTACATACTGATTTTATTTCTATGGTTCGTTTTTGTTATAGTTGCTGCATTTAGCTCTTAATCCTGCCTCACTTTTTGGTTCAACAGTAGTCTTCCAATGTGTGTGTTTTTGTTTGTTCGTTTTTTTATTGCTTGTTTGTTTAATTACAGTATGCTTGTTTTTGTTTGTTTCCTTGTTATTTCTTTACATTTTGTTTGCTTCTTTGTTTTAAACAGAGTAGTAGCACTCCGTGTCCTTCAATTTATCTATATTATATATATATATATATGGGTGTCCGGTTAGCGCAATCGATAGGCGGTTGGCTTACCCGGCAACAGCCGGGTTCGTTCCTGGCGAGGACACCTGGGTTTTACTAATTCCCTAAAAATTAGTGGGAGCCGCGATAGCTCAGTGGTAGTGAACTGGACTACTACGGACAAGGGTAGGGTTCGATCCCACCGACGGCTCCGGGTTCACCCAGCCTTAAATGGGTACCGGATTTTTTCTGGGAAGTAAAGCAGCACGGGCGTAATACCGACCACATTACCCAAAAATCATGTGCTGAAGGTCTGTAAATATAGGTCACTAACACCATATTTCCCTATACGCCATTGGCGTGACGGGGGTACTTACTTTACTTACTTTTTTATATATATATATATATATATATATATTTTTTTTTAGAAAATCACTGTGGAGTCTGTAGAAATGTGGTTTTACAGAAGAATGTTGAGAATACCATGGGCAGCTAATAAGAGTAATGAAGATGTTCTGAAAGAGGCCAAAGCAAAAAGAGAGCTAATTTCCAATATTAGGAAGAAGCAGTCATATTTTTTTTGGCCATGTAATAAGAGAACAGCTGGAATATATTGTAACAACTGGGAAAATTGAGGGACGAAGAGATAGATGAAAGCAAAAAGAAAAAATACCAGACAGTTTAAGAGAATGGCTTGGCAGAAGGTCAACAACAGAAATAATAAATAATTGTCGAGATCGAAAATTGTGGAGAGACATGATCGCCTACGCCAGCAGGCCCGGTACTTGATGATGATGATGATAGTTTTTAAATGGCTAAATTTGTCCTTGTCGTTGCAGTTAGTTGCATCATCATCCTGGCTACAGCCTCCTACGCACGCCCCACCTCTCTCCGTTACATCTTGTAGAGAATATCACCATCTGCTGCTTAATCAATTTGTCCGTCTTGTTTTTGTCACGTCAATCTGGCGATTCTCATGTCAGTTTATTTCTTTCCTGCTGCAAACAAAACTTTCCCTTCAATAGCTAACTTCTGTTGGGTGTTTCACTCGCTACCGAACCTGGCATTTCTTTCATGGTTTTACCACTAAACACTCGCTGTTTTTTTTTTTTTTCAAAGTAGACCAACACATTTTCCTGTGTGAACTCACATGACCTGAACACTAATGCTCACGAACAACAGCCGTATTATCATCCTCATCTGAATGATTAAAGTAACGTGGTCAACATTACGCCAGTGCCGTCTTTCTTTCGCAGAACAACGCTAATAACAACCTACACCCGTCTGATGGACAAACGCTGCCGCCTACTGAACATTCCAACCCGGAAATTTTGCCAGAGTTGCCAGTATTGCTGTTCTTGTTCAAAGCTAACCATTACGATTTTGCTGTTTTGTAGTGCTGTATGTTGTTATGCTCATTATTGTTAGATCAGGCGTAAGACAGGGGTGCGTACTATCCCCCATACTGTTTATTACATACATGGATTATATATGCAAGCTAGCCAACCCATCAGAGACAGAGGAGATCAACGAGCTTTTATTTGCAGACAATCAGGCACTAATACATGAAACAATAGAAGACCTACAAGAACACTTAAACTCAACAGCTCAGGCACAAAATACAACATGAAATTCAACATCAACAAAGCAGAAGTCATGAATGTCGCCAAAAATAAACAAAACATCAACATAACTATAGAAGGCAGACAACTAAAACAAGTAGAAGAATTCAAATACCTAGGAAGTTTAGTGACAAACGATAATTCTCAAACAGCAGAGATAGAATATGCATCAAAGCTTGTCAAATCATTGGACAGTTATCACCACTATTGTCCAACAAGGAAATAACTCTTGAGGCAAAACGAGCTTTATACAATACAATCTTCATCCCAACATTGTGCTATCAATGCCAGACCTGGACCCTAAATGCAAGAACAATAAGAAAAATAACCTCTACTGAGATGAAATGTGTTAGACGAATGAGAGGAAAGAGATAAGATCACAAATGAAGAACTGAGAAAAAAAAAGCTAGGAATAGCCACCGCCATAGAGTGATATATAGGAAACAACAGATAAAATGGTTTGGCCACATGACAAGGCAGAAAGATCAAAACACAACACAACGAGCCTTCAGCAAACGTTGTGAGAACACCAGACCCAAGGGTCGTCCATGAAAAATAGATGGGTCGACGGAATATTAGAAGCACTAGGAAACATAACAGCAGCAGAGGCGAACAGAAGAACAAAAGACCACAAATTATATCTCCCTCGATGCTGAAAGGCAAATGAGGAAGGAAAGAAGAAGTATGTTGTTATTGTTTGCAGGTAGTTGTGTGATTGTTATCTTCTGTTCTGCGCATAATGACGCAAGCGTGCCCATGTCACCGACTGGTGACTTTAGTTTAGTGTTATGAACATGTTACCGTTTATGTGGGAATTTACAAGTCAAGGTTTGACGCATGACCATATTTTTTTGTTAAAGTGGATCAAGATATAGAGGTTTTGAGTACAATGACTCACCCATAGTGTGATAACAGCTTGTTGATGTGAAGTGTTTGTATATTTGATGTCTTGTTTTGTGTGCGCCTGTGGAGTGGGGGGGGGGGGGGAGAATAAGTTATGACCATATTTAAATGGCGGGTTGGGTTAAGTATAGTGTTAAAATGTGTAATGAACTCACAAATTTTATGTTTTACATTTCAACTAATGAAATAGCTGAGGACTCGAATAACACTTTTAAAAGCAAACTGGAAGCAGTGTTTATTCTAGAACACTATTTTCGCTGTGAGGCAGGAGAGAGAGAGGGAGAGATGTATAATTTGTTTTCGAACTAATTTTATTAGTAAACAAATCTTTGAGTTGTAGAGAGCCAAAACCAAATTGTCGATTCGTCTTCCTTCGTACAATCCATACAGTCACCGTCGTCCACATTTAGAAGTGTTTTGAGTGCGCATAGTTGCGTTGTGTCCTATAGTACAAGCTGCAACATCCTCGCCTTCTAGCTCGATACATCCGGCTTCAACTCGTCATTTTTGATTAACATGTTGCCATACCAAACGTCTTAGTTCGCTTCCATATGGCGTTAAATCTTGGTAATCCTTACTCAAGCAGTCAGAGCCGCTCAGCTCTCGCTCTTTCCTAGTCTTGACCGTATCATCTCTTCTATTTACTACGTAAATTAAGACCGCTAACTCATCAAATGTATAACTGAAATAAATAAAAGAATAGGAATGGCAAAAAGTAATTTCAATGCCATGAAAAAATATACTAACATCAAAACAAATAACACCAGGGCTGAAACTAAGAATATCAAAATGTTACATGTTCTCAATATTCCTGTATGGTGCAGAAACATGGACATTAGACCAGAAAACAGAACAGAAAATTGAAGCCTTTGAAATGTGGATTTATAGAAGAATAGGTAGAATTGGATGGAAAGAAAAGAAAATAAACGAAGAAGTTTTAAAACAACTAAAAATTAAAAAAGAACTACTAAACACAATTAGAGCAAGACAAATAAAAATTTTTGGTCATGTTAAAAGACACACCAGTCTAATAAAAGTAACATTAGAAGGGAAAATACAAGGTAAAAGAGGCAGACCAAGACTGACATGGACGAGTAACATAAAAAGATGGACAAGTCAGCCTATGGCAATCTGCACCTTCAAAGCAAGAGACAGAGTGGAATGGCGCTCCATGGTAGCCAAACTTCGATGCGGAGAGGGCACTCGATGATGATGATGAACTCATCGAAACGTTTGGTCTGAATCGGCACACGTCGTCGGACTCCATCAACTATATTTTGTCGCAAACGCCCCCCTCCCCACTTATTCGTCCTTTTCTGCGCCTTAAGTTCCACTATCCAAACTGGGAATACATAATTATCTTGACCTCGACAACTGACCCACTTTGGGTAAGTGAACTTTGGTCGTCTACGCATCAAGTATATGATAGTGTGTCACCACGTCGATAAACAGGCAAAGGTCAACGATTGCTTCCCTACGTATATTTCTATCCATCCGCTCTATCTGCGTGTCTCCCCCCCCCCCCCCCCCCAATTCCTCTTCTTTATTGGCCTGAATGTAAAGTAGAATGTTCGTAGTTATTCGTGCCTCGCGTTTTATGTTACAGAAAAACTACATCCAAAACCCGCCTACAGTAATATCCATATTTAGTTTGCGTGCGCGCCTGATAATAATAGTAAACAAATTTATATTTGTCTAAATAGTACGCTGAGAGATTTCTGTCAGTAACAGTTTGTTATATATAGTCAAATCGTATTTAACGTGGAAGAATCTATCTGTCTTTCGTTCGCC
Source organism: Megaustenia siamemsis (assembly GCA_032433765.1). Taxonomy (NCBI): domain Eukaryota; kingdom Metazoa; phylum Mollusca; class Gastropoda; order Stylommatophora; family Ariophantidae; genus Megaustenia; species Megaustenia siamemsis. The sequence continues at coordinate 83,961,556 of JAVIAB010000124.1, read as the reverse complement.
TGAAGTATTGTCTCTATCTATCTATTGACCTTTCGAGCCGTTGCCGGCCCATAGGGCGTAGACCAAGATACACCTTCTCAGATCTGAATTTTTTTTGTCCTAGCAGTTTTCTTTTAAAGATATTTTATCAAATCTCGCCATTTATCTCTGTTCTGTGCAAGCAGCTCTGTCTCATTGAGGGAGCCGAATCCTGTTGCTCTTGCCTCTCTCATCAATGTTCTTCTCAGTGTCTCCCTGAGTCTTTCTCTTTTTCTCTTACCTGTTGTTTCCCATATGAGGGCTTGCTTTGCTATTCGGTTATTATCTCTTCTCATCACATGTCCAACATATGACCATCGTCTTTTCTTTATTACTGAAGAATTGTATCTACCAAAGTGTTGTCTCTATCTGCCTGTATAAATGTTACTGTCTTTTGTCATTGTTGCAGTGGCCCATATAGTTGTGTCGATGTTGTTATATTTATGGGCGAATGGATTTTCCTCAGCCTACTACATTCAGTACAGTCTTGAAGTATGTGTTCAGGCGCCCCGCCTGTCCACATGTAGTTGAGGTGCCGATCTTGAATTTTGTACGCGGAATATTAATACTGAGTTTATGAATGTGCGGGCGCTGCCCTCCCCTTCCCCAATCTAGTGAGTTGCAAGTCTAACGACAATGAGACGTGCACGTAAGCCTAACTAATGGACTCTGGGAACGATTCGCAAACATTGCGTGTACCTGTTGATCTAGCGTCTATCAGACCTTGCGTTAAGATCCTGCACCGCAACCACCACATGAAAGTACTTTGGTACTGATTATGTATTTTTTTAATGTGGCAACTTAATCACGGCACGTGCTCGAAAACTGTAGGAGGGGGGGGGGGGGGAGAAAAGTTGTCACGTGTAATCCATTCACGCCTGCCAGGCATGCACAAAGCGTGACGTCAGCATGGTCAGTGTTAAGTATTAATCTGGCTGTCTCCCCCCCCCCCCTTAAGTCTATTCCAATCAATCCCTTAGTGCTGCAGCACTTCAGTAATAAGCTCGACTGCAGTCACTTGTCGTTGTGGTACATCCCTATGTTATCTTCATTTCATCATCGAGTGCCGTCTCCGCAACGAAGGTTGGCTACCATGGAGCGCTAATCTGCTCTGTCTCTTGCTTTGATGGTGGCTGATTTGGATAGGCTGATTTGTCCCCCTTTTGATGTTACTCGTCCATGTTAGTCTTGGTCTGCCTCTTTTGCCTTGTATTTTCCTCTCCAGGAATACTTTAGTACGCTATTGTGTCTTTTAACATGGCCAAAAATCGCATTTGTCTTGTTTGAATTGTGCTTAGTAGTTCTCTTTTCATTTTTAGTGGTTTTAAGACTTCATCGTTTGTTTTCTTTTCCTTCCATCCAATTCTACCTGTTCTTCTATAAATCCACATTTCAAAGGCTTAAATTCTCTTTTCTGTTTTCTTGTCTAATGTCCATGTTTCTGCACCATATAGGAATATTGAGATGTAACATTTTGCTATGCTTAGTTTTAGCCCTGGTGTTATTTGTTTTGATGTTAGTATGTTCTTCATGACATTAAAATTACTTTTAGCCATTCCTATTCTTTTGTTTATTTCAGTTGTACATTTTCCATCACTGGTTATAGTATATATTATTCCAAGGTAGTTGTAGTTCTGAAAGTTCTGAACTGTATCCAGGTCTTTATTTATGTTGGTGTAAATACAGACGTCCACCGTGTTTCAAATACAACCGTAATTTATGGTGATATAACAACCATTCCCTGTGTTTCAAATACAACCGTAATTTATGTTGATATAAACACAACCATCTGCCGTGTTTTAAGAACCGACGATGTATGGTGTTGTAAACACGGTTTATAAGCCGTGCTTCACACAACGTTTATCTTGATGTGAACATATATCCGATACATACCCATGGGAATAAACCACCCTCGCTGGGTGTGACGCTTCTTATGTGTAAATAACATTATCATGATTTGTATCGACAACAACACGCAATCTTGAGCCACTATAACTCTCACGACTATTGTCCCCTGAACTCTACAGCCCTACCAGCCATCCACAAAACGCCCCTAAACAAACCCGTGAATGGGAAAGTAGATCTTATTCACGCAATTCATCAAAATCAGCAAGTCAAATCAACGAAATCGGTGGCGCGCGAATGTTCTATTCATGGCCACATGTTTATGCTGATGTCTAAACCATTGTAATCTTGTTGGCTCCACATGGAGTATACAGCTTTTGTGGAGAAGTTCTTGTTGGCTCCATATGGAGTATACAGCTTTTGTGAAGTTCTTGTTGGCTCCATATGGAGTATACAGCGTGTTGGCTCCACGTGGAGTATACAGCTTTTGTGGAGAAGTTCTTGTTGGCTCCATATGGAGTATACAGCGTGTTGGCTGTGCATGGAGTATACAGGTTGTTGGCTCCACGTGGAGTATACAGCTTTTGTGGAGAAGTTCTTGTTGGATCCACATGGAGTATACAGCTTGTTGGCTCTACATGGAGTATACAGCTTGTTGGCTGCACATGGAGTATACAGCTTGTTGGCTCCACATGGAGTATACAGCTTGTTGGCTGCACATGGAGTATACAGCTTGTTGGCTGCACATGGAGTATAAGGCTTGTTGGCTCCACATGGAGTATAAGGCTTGTTGGCTCCACATGGAGTATACAGCTTTTGTACAGACGTTCTTTACTGCCCTATCTTACCCATTTATCTATTTTTCCGTCATAACGTCTACATTTTGATGCCACTGCTATTGTTAATGGCATTACCTTTAGTACATAGATCAGCAGCCTTTTTATTGTATTTGTTGTTGTTGAAAAATTGATCTAGAATAAGATGTGCAGTAGACTTTGAATGACGGGTTATTAATTATCATCTCCTTCTTTCGTCATTTTCCTTCTTAAACTTGATGATGAAATAAAAACACGTGCATAGATTTGTATTGATTTATACAGGGTGCCGTCAATAGAAAATCTGAATTTTGTTTTTACTATTAATTATTACAAACTGAAATAATTACATTATCGATGTTCAATATATGACCCCCTTTAGTTCAGTGCCTTTTATGCTAACGCTTGACAAGCACGTAGATACCCAGGGATGAAGAAATCTTTCGGACGGGTGCGCAGCCACTTAAGCAGCAGCTCATAAGTCGTACCCATCTTGCACACTTTCGGAACTTCAGCGTGTCGTGAATAATGTGATGGGCTGATTCAACACTGATGTTTAATAGTGCTACCACCTCCCTTGATTTTGACGCGCATTGAATGATGAATCTTTATTTCTCGCCATTCCTAAACAAAAATCTCACAACACTTCGCTGCTTTTGCTTCTTGTACAGATGAAGGGTGCACTAACGAACTGTTTCCTATTAAAAAAATAAAATCGGCTCCCATGCAGGCGCGCCAATGTTATCTATTGGTAGCTCAAGGCCGCACGCAGTCTTCGCATACTAGACAAATAGTGATGTCGGTCGTATACGCGATTTTTAATACAATTTTTCCGGTTTCCCCACTGTATGACCCTTGTATGATTGTATACAAATTATATATATGTGCGTGCGTCATTTTTTTTTTTTGGGGGGGGGGGTGTCTTAAATTAGGTATCATTTTAGAAGGGAAATTAAATTGTGAAATATTTATATTGAGTTAATTGTATATTTTTGAACGATCAAATAGTGTGTGTGTATATATAAATAAACTTATTGAAAATAGCGATTGGCTGAACTTAAAAGGATCGTAGTACCGAATGAGGCGTGTGAAATACATAATGCCAGCTCCTGCTTTATTATTTTGTGAACAGTAAATATTCGCAACGATTGTCTGGCCAATATTGGATTGTGCTCAGACATTGACCCATCCGTCTCAATTTATGTTTCCTATGTTCCGTGTAGTATTGATCCGAGAAAATTGCTTTCCCTTAGCCCGACTGCTGTAAAGGGGGTAATTGAAGAGAGAAATGAGATGGCGCGGCCAATTCCCATCCAGCTATGCACTCATTATACTTATTTTACCTGCTGCTACCCTACTTTTAGTCTTTTATATGTTTTCTTTCTCTCACACTTCTATTTTCTCGACGTTGCATATATCTATAAAGGTTTAAAGGCTTGAGTCGCCCTATCCTATTCGACCTATATAATTTCTTAGGTGAATCAAAAGTTAGTATCATGACATTGTTATGTATCTTAGATTAAAAAAAAAAGCATGCTGTTACTGTAAGTACTACATTACACAAGTATTATTTAAAGGAATGTAAATGTTGTCCAATAATACTTACTGTAACATTGGCACTGCAAATATTAAAGAATCTGTTTTTAATATTTCATCATCATCGAGTGCCATCTCCGCAACGAAGGTTGGCTACCACGGAGCGCCATTCTGCTCTGTCTCTTGCTTTGATGGTGCAGGTTGTCATAGGTTGATTTGTCCATCTTTTGATGTTACTCGTCCATGTTAGTCTTGGTCTGCCTCTGCCATCTTGTATTTTCCCCTCCAGGATTACTTTTAGTAAGTAGGCTGTTGTGTCTTTTAACATGGCCTAGAAATCGCATTTGTCTTGTTTGAATTGTCTTTAGTAGTTATCTTTTCATTTTTAGTTGTTTTAAGACTTCGTCGTTTGTTTTCTTTTCCTTCCATCCAATTCCACATATTCTTCTATATATCCACATTTCAAAGGCTTCAAATCTGTTCTGTTTTCTTGTCTAATGTCCATGTTTCTGCATCATATAGGAATACTGAGAAGATGTACCATTTTGCTATTCTTAGTTTTAGCCCTGGTGTTATTTGTTTTGATGTTAGTAAGTTCTTCATGGCATTAAAAATTACGTTTTGCCATTCCTATTCTTTTGTTTATTTCAGTTGTACATTTTCCATCACTGGTTGTAGTATGTCCATGGTAGTTGTAGTTCTGAACTGTCTCCAGGTCCTTCAATTTTGATATCCATTTGTGGGTTTTGAGTATTTCCTTTGTTTATGATCATAGATTTAGTCTTTTTGATATTCATATCTAGTCCATATTTTTTGCTTATCATGTTTATTTCATTAAGTAATTCTTGTAGATCTTTAGGATTTTCTGCTAATAGTACGTTATCATCATAGTAGTAGTACAGTATCGTCAGCACATCTTAGGTTATTGATTATCTTTCCATTAATTTGTAGGCCTAGCATCTCTGTGATGTTTTTAATATTTGGTTATTAATATCTTCAATGTGGAATCTACGTTTACAACCTTTTGTACATTTCCAAAAAAAAAATAACCTTCGTTCGATCATTGAAAAGTGTTTGTCCCGATTGTATTGATCAAGATCACTGGGCCAAAACCGCCCAACATAAAAGGCTTACACTTTAAGAGTTTGTTTTCGTCGTGTTGTCATCCTGTCAGGACAAGTTTTTAGAAATTCGATCCCTAAGGGACCAAATTACGTATACGAGTTCCCTGTATAGATATAAAATAACTGATGCGATGTTTGGATAATTTAACGGTCGATTCTCTCGTTTTAAATAAAATAGCTTTTATCATAAATATTTGTATGGTGTGATAAATATTGAACGATCTTAGGTCCTTTAAATAACCTTGATCTAAGTGGCACTTATATTGACAAATTGGTTCATGTCTTCATAATAAGTTCTCTTCACCTCAGAAGTTCAACTGATCGCATATGATGGCCTAAAGAAGACAGAGACAATAACTCATGGTTAATTATAGCTCCGTTGAGTGCTATCGTTGCGTGTGAAAGGTACAGGGCTCGAACCCCCTGTGGCAACATGCTTCGTTTTTGTAGGGGGATAATATTTTCTTACCTTTTTAAAGGTAAATAAGTAATATAAAGGAAAATAAACCTCGTTTATTGTTAACTGCATGCAGGGTTTTCACAGCATGAAGATTTTTCACTGCATGCAGGGTTTTCACAGCATGCAGATAGATGCATTCAGTGTATAGATGTAGTATAGATGGGAGCCAAGTCACACATCCAGCAAATGAGATGAGTGCGGGCAGTGACTCACAGCTGATCAAGACTGTTCAACCACCCAGCGGTGATCAGCGGTTTGAACAGACTATCCAGTCTGGCACATATAAGTAGGGATCGAAGAGGGAAGGCAATCCGGTACTGAATAATACTGTTACGTGTCAACACATACTTAACGTGTGAAAAGGGCATGTGATGAAAATGACTCCTATTCTTTAGTTGCCATCGGGTGAACGCCATGAGGAAATATAGATAATCTTCTTCAGAACACACTTCTGGTTTACGCAGATGCCCTACCTGCCTGAGGGACCCCTCACCCAGCACCAAAAATGGTGTCACCACTGTAAGTGAAGATCCTCCCACATTGAGGCCGCATTGTACACAGCTGTGCTTGAGGTAAAACGGTGTTCATGCGACAGATGTCACCTAATTCCACCTGGGTATTCCATCCAGTTATAGGAGCCACGGTCTCTCTCTCTCTCTCCCCCCCCCTCCCAATTCCCCCAGGGGAGGCCTCGTTAAAAATGAGAGTAACTTAGGAGCTGCGTCTCACATGCATCATCGTCTTCAGAAGGAACACCACAACTATGCACTCATGATCGAATTCTCCGTGTAGCATGCGTCAAAGGAAAATTGGACGCCCTTATGGATCTCACCAACAATAATGTCGAGTGTATCAAATCTCACAGCAAGTATCAGTCATTATATACTCAAATATTCATGACCTGAAAGATAAATGATACTATCAAAGTTTGTTTTCCATTCCTTTACAGAGGTATTCATGAAAGTTAGAATGATTTTAAGTTAATTAAGCAAATGTCATTTATTTACAGTTAACATGGATTTAAAGTACCCGAAGCAGGTAGCGGAGCCCAGGTGTAACACTAGTTTCATATTAATGCCTTTCATATGACAAATGTTCTCCTCAATGATTCTAGTCAGAAGCATATCTGCTGTATTATAGATTGTTCAAGGAACTGCAACTTATGAAAGTCCTACTGTGATTTTAACACGACCTTGAATACTCTTGTAATGGTTTCTGGTTGCATATATTTTCTGAGCGTTTTTTTTTTAAATAATATTAATTATTGATCACAATTCCCTATATTTATATGTGTATGTCTTTAAATGGTACCAATCAGTTTTATGTCTTCGTATGTCTAGAAGTTGTCCGATTAAATTACATCCGTACAGACCGTACTGGTATTTATTTGTATAATCAAGGCACAACAAAGCAGGCCGGATAGAATGAAGGTAGTCTGCAAAGATAAGTCTTTTCGTGGTCGGATCTAAAAATAGACTGCTGGTGCAATCCTTCGTCACATTTTATTATACACTATGCACGGCTGTGTGTTTCTATCTCAATGTTGCATTTTAGTGATAATCTAGCAAATTTTGCAGCATTAATGGATAATGTCCTTAGTCTGGTACATTCCCTCATTCTAAACATGTATATTTTATGAACGCTGTTTTATTTTATGAAACCACACGTCATATGTTTGGCTAAAGTAACGACTGATGCACAATAGGTATTTTAGTAATTGCTGCTCGTAATATACAGAATACAGATTAGCAAGCCTGAGAGTTTCGGGGAATACAATATACAATTTGTAACCCACACATTAACAAAATTATTATTTTAAGATACAGTTTCTTCTTATCTATTTTATCTTCATGGAAAGACAAAACAGAAAATCAACGAAAGTATCAATAACGAGCAATTGTGACTGATTTGAAACACATCAACGGTGGGGAGCCTCGGTAGCCTAGTTGGGAAAACCACCCGACTGGGCTACCGACGTTCGGACAACCCATGTTACATTCCGCTGGAAAGTAGTGTGAATTGTACTCGTGGTCGGGAAAAAAAAATACCCCCACGGTCGACCCAGCCGTTGGCAGAAATGGGTACCAAGGTATTATCCTAGGAAGGTGAGGAATGTCGCCTCTCATCGTGAGTTTTGATGCTTGAAGCGACACTATCCAGAAATCTCCGAACACATCTGGATAGGCGGCGAGCACATATGGGTGGAAACACGCGTGCTAAGCCACAGGTTCAAGTCTCGTACTTTACCCTACCTTACCTTTTACATCAACAGTGAAAAATGCCAGTACTTGAAATAAGCCAGATGTGTCTCACGATTCTGGGTATCTCATAGTTAGAGCCACGACATCAGCTAAGAGGTCCGGCAATATGAATTCGGTGCAAACAAAGATGAAATAACTAACCTAGTTAGTGCACCATGTTAGAACGAAAGATGAGATAGAGCAGTCACACGCGCTCCACAATTCTGATAAAAGCCATCATGTAAACAAACGTTGTACGGGAAGACGCAAAGGCAGACAGAGGGAGAATTGGAGTGACAGCACCAAGTAAAGCACAGCTCTAGACTTCGTAATAGCACAGACAGCAGCGCTAGACAGAGACAACTAGGAGGAAATAGTTGTCTCTATTGATCATGCCGCAACGATTGAAGTCATGCGGTAAACTAGATCAGACACACCACGTCACGTATTTGTTGTGAGAACTCCCAACCTCTCATTCACTCAGTGTTTCTCCAACCATATTGACTACAGTAATGTTTCAAAGGGCCTCGTCATAATCTCGGCCATTCGAATTACTCTGTCGCTGTGGCATTCACAAATTATATACATGTACTTTTCTTCTTTCGCATATTCTCTAATTGTATTGCATTGTATTTTGCCATTTGTGGTCCAGTTGCATCTCTATAAAAATAAATAGAAACAAATAAAAGACATAGAAAACAGAGACCTTCGCGATAATAATTAATTGTCTGCGTGTCTATAAAAAAAAACAGTGTTACATTTTAAATATCTATTTCTATGTTGGTTAGTTCTATACCTAGCAGCCTTTGGGCCCTTGTCCTATTATTCTTTAAAGCTGGGGTGTCAGTGAATGTTTTGCCCTTCCAGGTCGAGCAGCACTCTAACAACACATTTATACATTTTACGAAGCGCACGTGGGGGGGGGGGGGGAGGGGGGTGGGGGATTCCAATATCAAAGTAAACAAATCCAACACTCGTGAGACACCGGATGCAATAATTACGAAATTGTGGAAAAAAGAGGGGGGGGTGTTGTCGGTGGCATACTATTGCATTAAAAAAAAGTAGTTCGGAAATATTACGATGGTGTCGTAATTTGCGTTTTAAGTGAGCGTGGATGCATTGTTTCGCTATTTATACGGCAAAGCCTATATATCTATGCTTTTTAGCCCGACACCTCGGCATGGGTAGATGTTTGCTTAACAATTTTGCCTGGGCAACGATCATTTCGGCTTACGCTATTCTACTTTTAACTGCTTAGGGTTCTTTATCGTGCACGAGTGCACACTGGAACCCCTGTTTTGGCCGTTATGTGAGAAGGCTAGATATCGATTCTCATCGGCCACAGATCAGGGAAGATCAAAGTGGCGAATGAACCACGGATTCGAAGAGAAAAAGTCGGCCTCTTCTGAGATTTGAACTCGGGACCTTCTTGTTCACGTCTTATCTCTAGACCACCATTTCCCTATATAGAGAGTAAAACATCAACAAAGTTGTGCAATGTCACGTCAGATAGGTCATGTAGAACTGTAGCTGGCTTATGTCACTTATGTAGCTGTTATGGTGGGTGCGATACGACTTTTAACGACCAGTTGCATGTACTTTGGTTTCTTATTTTTCACTTGGAGCAAGCACTTCTTTATCAATCAAAGCCATTTTGTACGCATGCTCCATGTGCTCGTTTGACTCCGATTATTTCTTTTATGACTATTATTGATTTTGTGTCTTCTAGAAGGCCACCGCGGTTGTTTTCCGTAGACTTAATTCTCTGGTGACTAATTATTACTTCTGACTAGTTTGTTGTTGAAGAGCGGCTGGTGTCCAGTATTCGGTTTGCTATGCTTCACCTGATGTTTTGGCTCTATTATCCAGTTTTACAATCTTTGGAAAATATTGTTTCTAGATATTTAAAATCTGTTAGTTGTTTTATTTATTGGCATTCTTAATGTTTAATGACTACCTATTCATATTCTATTACTTCTGCTGTTTGTTTTATTTCTCCTCTGCTAATTTTGTTTATTTTGCGTTCCTAATTCGTGAACATGATGTTGTGTTGCATTTATAGCTGTTGTAGGTATGGTTGTCCAGAAGTTTACTTGGTATTATTTCATTTTGAGGCGTGGCATTTTGCTAAAATTTTGAGTGTAAGTGAACAAGAATGTGAACGCTGGAAAAATACCCAGACTCTAGACAGGAAACTACATGCCTCTGAAAGCAAATGTCTCCAACGAATCTCAAAACATATATTGAATATACATTTCACACGAAATGAGAAGAGTCGCGACTAATAGATAAGTGTACACGTCGAGCGTTATAGAAAGAAGGCGTTGGAAATACATCGGTCAAGTGCTGAGAATTAATGAAGAAAGACTTCCCTATCAGGAATTTAAGCGGAAACCATCTGGTAAATGAAAACAAGGAAAACCTAGAGAAGCGCTACTCAGAATAATTACTATATAGAAGATAATATAGAGAAGACAACTATGGGACTGAGAAACAACCAAGATATACAAGAACTAGTAGCAAATCGTCAATTAGCGAACTATGACTTTAGCCCTCTGTGCTGCCTTCGGCCCGAGAGGAAAATGAAAGAAGGTAAACAAGAGCGGCGGCAATGCGTATCCCTCCCGCCTGACTCCAGATGTCTCTGTAAAAGCCTAGATATGTTCAAATCGTTCTCGTATGGTATACGCCTTTACTTCATCTAATGAGCTTTTCGCTTACTTCAACCCCAGCCATTATTGACCATCAATGTTTCCTGTACACTCTGTCAAGTTCTTGGTCACTGCGTTAGATTACAAAATTGACAAGTTAATTCACAAATTACGTTCTCCTAATTTAACACGCCATCGATTCATCTCTTAGTAGATAAAAGGTAAAACCTGTGTACCTTATTGTGACACAACTTTTCACTATTTAATAGACGATACCTCACTGAAATTTTCTTCCTTTTTTTCCCCGTGTATTTCAAGAAAATACAATAAATATAGATCATTGGAAACAGCTAAAAGATATATAGAAAGAGACATGCGAAGAAACACTGAGGAAAAGAGAACGCCAGAATAAGTCATGGATGACAGCAGAGACCCTGAATAAAATTAAAGAAAGAAAGAACAAGAAAGCAGACATAAATAAAAGCAAAACGGGAACTAATAAAGCCAAGACACAGGAAGCTTACACAGAGGTAAACAAAGAAGTGAGAAGATGCATTAAAAGGGATAAGAGGAAATTATAGATGAACTAGTTAAAGAGGCAGAAGAAGTAGCAAATAAAGGGAATATGAAAGAACTGTACAACAGCACAAAGAAATTAAGTGGAAAATACAAACAGATCAATGCCTTTATTAAAGATAAGAAAGGAAATCTGTTTAGTAATATACGGGAACAAATAGAGTTGGAAAGAGCATTTTGAAGAACTTTTGAACAGACCCGGCTCAAATAATCCTCCAGATATACTACCAGCAGAAGAAGAGTTGCACGTTAACTGTGGAAAACCAAGCAAAGAAGAAATAATGAAAGCCATCAAACTATTAAAAGATGGTAAAGCCACAGGACCAGATGAAATTCCTTCGGAAGCCATCAAAGCAGATATTAACACCTCTACCAAGATGTTACAAAATCTACAAGATAAAATTTGGGAGAGGGAAGAAATACCTAAAGACTGGAAAGAAGGTTATATGATCAAACTACCCAAGAAAGGAAGTTTACAGGAGTGCACTAATTATAGGGGAATTATGCTACTATCAGTGCCAGGGAAAATATTAAGCAGAATCATTCTGGAGAGACTAAAAGAGGCCAGAGAGAAACATTTGAGAGATGAACAAGCAGGTTTTAGGAAGAACAGATCATGTGCTGATCAAATAACTACTCTACGTATAATAGTTAAACAAAGTTTAGAACTAAAATCCCCACTTTATATTGGATTCATAGATTACGAAAAGGCATTTGATAGTATAAACAGAAGAATGCTTTGGAAGTTGCTGAGTCATTATGGAATCTCCATAAAGTTTATTAACCTGATTAAAACAATGTATGAAGGAACGAAATGTAGTGTGGTGCAGGAAGGACAGCTTACGTAAGCATTTAAAATAAGAATAGGAGTAAGGCAGGGATGCCTTCTGTCTCCATTTCTCTTTCTACTGGCCATAGATTGGATTATGAAAATAACTCAAAATAACAGAAATGGGATCCAGTGGTCACTGACCAAACAACTTGATGATTTAGATTTTGCTGATGACATCGCTCTCCTATCACACTGCCATCAACAGATGCAGGATAATATGAGCATACTTGATGAGAGATCACAACAGCTAGGACTGATGATTAATAGAGATAAGACCAACATTATGAGACCAAATACAGTTGGCAATAACCAAATAAAACTAGGAGAAATACCTCTTATAGACGTACAATCTTACATATATCTGGGCAGTAATATAGAAAAAGAGGGAGGAACAGAAAATGATACCAAAATAAGGATAACAAAAGCAAGAGGAGCTTTCATTGCACTGGGAAAAATATGGAAATCCAAAGAAATTAGGTTAAATACAAACATAAACATTTTTAACTCCAAATGTTAAGTCGGTCCTATTATATGGCTGTGAAACACGGAGAACAACAAAATTGACAATCACGAAGATACAGACTTTCATTAATAGATGCTTAAGCAGAATAAATCCCGTGTGTTACCGGGGCCTCATTGTGAGGGAGGTAAAGAATAGTGACACTGTGACCTTCCAGGCGTGTCGTAAGAGGCTACTAAGGAGGTTGATCGATGGTTTGACAAGCTGTCATTGTAAAAAGTATTGTTATGGAAACAGCGCCATATATTTTAGAGCAGTGATCTCTGCAATATGTGCCATTTTGGCACGCAAGGTTTCTGTTTTGAGATGGTGGTTCTGCCCTATGTGCCGTCTTCGGCTCGAAAGGACAATAGTAGAAGCAGAATAAAAGGATGGAAATGGCAGGACAAAATCACTGCTATGGAATTATGGAAATGTACCAGTCAAATACCAGTGGATAGAGAGATACAGCGAAGACGATGGCGCTGGATAGGACACACACTACGGAAGCCAACTGAGAGTATTACACAACAGGTCCTTTTTTGGAGTCCCCAGGGGAAAAGACAAAAAGAAGACCAAGGAATTCTTGGAGACGACAGATAGAATCAGAGATGAAGATGATGGGGAAGACATGGAATGATCTTAAAAGAAGGGCAAAAGACAGAACGACTCAGAAAGTGTTTGTTGAAGACCTATGCTCCACTGGGAGCTAAAAAGGTAGAAGAACCTCACTGAAATTGTAGAGCTGCAATCAGATCATGTTATTAAAAATGACATTACGTGAACATGAATTCACGGCGCTTAAAATGAAATTGTATCGAGAAAACCTCATTTTATTTATACATTTATTGATCTCATTAAATCTTATATTTTCTTGCGCTGAAAAAGTTATTAAACATGAAGATAGCTGCAGATATAAAATATATAATATATATAATATATAAAATACTGTGCCGTGCAGCGTGTAGAGCTACAGAAACACAATTTTAAATAAACATAAAATGGTATTAAGCAGCTAAGCCAATAGAGGAGAAGAGACAAACTGAGACGTCTTCATCAGGTACAGAACAACAGATACAAACACGAAAGGCAAATACATATCTCAAAATACTTGTGGGGTCTTAACATATTCTTATTAAACAAGAACAAAAGAAAAATGTACTCTACTTTTACGAGACAGTTTTTTTTGGGGAACCCTATACATATTCCCATGTCAGTGGCCGAAGCGGCTGTTTCTTGTTTAAAGTTCCCATAACTCGGCAATGTTCCTGTCTAGCCCCTCTTTATTAACCGGCAACTACTCAAGGGGCGTGTCTGCTCTGCTCAAGATATGACTCCACTTTCTTGGCAGCTCTTTTTCTTCGTAATTTGCCTTTCAATGCAACTCATAACTCTCCCTCATCCATTTTTTTCTTGCAGTCGTTCTCCTAAGCATTCAATACTCTCTATCTCTCTCTCTCTCTCTCTCTCTCTCTCTCTCTCTCTCTCCATTTCAGGACAGATGATAATCACCCCGTTGTTGGATAATTTTCTCACATTTGATATAGTTTATATTTAAAAACAAACCACTTTGTCAGCCCAAGTACTCGCGTATTGAAGGCCCGCATCATATATGTTTGCTTACTCGACTACTCACCGTCGTCGACATTTCTGTACCTCTTGTAACACTAGTCATTAACAAACGTAACATTACCCGTTTTGCTGTTTCCTCTTACAAAGCGTTAAAGTGATAACATTGATATGCACCTGTTTTGGACGAATATATTTCTCAATAGCACCACGCTTCTTGCTAAAAGATAAAGTACGAGACTAGAATCGGCGTCTCAGCACGCGAGTTTTCACCCATATGTGCTCGGCCGCCTATCAAGAAGCGTTCGGAGACTTCTGGATAGTGCCGCTTCAAGCATCGAAACCCACGATGCGTGGCGGCATTCCTCACCTTCCCAGAGTATTACCCTAGTGTCCAATTCTGCCCGTGGCTAGGTCGACCGTGGGGTATTTTTTTTTTCCAACTACGAGTACAACTCACACTGCTTCCAGCGGGAATCGAACACGGGTTGTCCGAACGTCGGTAGCCCCAGTCGGGTGGTTTTTCCCAACTAGGCTACCGTAGCCCCTAAGTCTTCTTGCTATAGCAGTGTAGTAGTACACCTCATCAGCCCTCGGAAACAAGAACCGCGTTTACTTTATTGCATCTGCTAGAACAAAAGAACATCAGTTTAAGATATTTTATTCTGGTCTTCTTCCCCGCCCTCTCTTTTATTTCGGTATGTGCACGTAATTCTCAAGCTACATAACACCTCATACTTAGCTGAAGAAACATCCAGCAATTTCCTGTTCAACTCCCACCATTTGGAGCCAAACTGCGTCACATTTCTTCATCCGCTTCTCACATTATTTTCTCTGCCCCTCACATTATTTTCTCTGCCCCTCACATTTCTTCATCCCGTTCTCACATTATTTTCTCTGCCCCTCACATTCTTCATCCGCCAGTAGTATACAATGTTGTATTTGACCCGAATTTAGGCGCTAAATTAACAAAGATATATAGTGTGGTGCGCAGCGCACCACATGTACATGAGAGACAGGGGGAGTTAACCATGCCATTTCGTGTCGGTGACCCGGAAGTGACCTGTTTATGTCTGGTGTATGCTGACTTTGGAGTTCTTTATGTACTTGATCGTTAGTGATAGGTTAGTAGATTATACAACATCAATGAAAAACAATCAATATAAAAACAGAAGACAAAGATATATTTTATTCTTTTATTATCTCAATAGGTGTATAACATACATTGATATTATATAACATTACAAAAATATTCAGTACAGTGAGTCAATATATAGTACATGGATAACATTTATTTATAGCTATGTAGTTGGGTGTCTGCTTAGCTCTATGTCATAAATGAATCATAAGGGGTGAAACTGTTAGAGATTCCTGGTTAGGCTAAGCTGGTAGTGTAAAGAGTTAAATATCTAGAGGCGTAGTCGAGACGTTATCATCAGCGACCTTTCTTTTTATATAGAAATAGGAAAGAGCATTTCTTGTTTGACTGTAGGAAAATATGGAATTATTTAAGACTTTGAAACCTACATTTTTCCCACCCTTGGCCTTTTGCGTGGCGAGAACCTCTAAAAACATATCTTTATCTAGTTTGTTGTGTTGCTTGCTTAGCCCTTTACAACTGATTTTATCGTAATCCCCACTACAATGGTACGTCTTACTACATAAGCTAACAAGAGCTGTCCCTTCGTACTCTAGTTTAAAAAGCCCGGGCGTTCGTTTGGTGTACGCTTTAACACCCTTACAGTTTATACAGTCTGTCTTGCTAGTATGTTCATCGCAGCGATGGGTGTATGGAGGTCGCCTAGTGTGTAATAAGGGCTGAATAGGGGTCGTCTAGTGTGCCGTGATGGGTCAATGGAGGTCGGCTAGTATGTCGTGATGGTGTACGGAGGTCGTCTAGTGTGTCATATTGGGTGTATAGAGGGCGTTAGTGTGTCATGATGGTTGTATAGGGTCGTCTAGTGTGTCATGATGGTTGTATAGGGGTCGTCTAGTGTGCCGTGATGGGTGTACGGAGGCCGTCTAGTGTGTCATATTGGGTGTATAGAGGGCGTTTAGTGTGTCATGATGGTTGTATAGGGGTCGTCTAGTGTGTCATGATGGTTGTATAGGGGTCGTCTAGTGTGCCGTGATGGGTCAATGGAGGTCGGCTAGTATGTCGTGATGGGTGTACGGAGGTCGTCTAGTGTGTCATATTTGGTGTATAGAGGGCGTCTAGTGTGTCATGATGGGTGTATAGCGGTCGTCTAGTGTGTCATATTGGGTGTATAGAGGGCGTCTAGTGTGTCATGATGGGTGTATGTAGGTCGTTTAGTGTGTCATATTGGGTGTATAGAGGGCGTTAGTGTGTCGTGAGGGGTGTATGGAGGTCGTCTACTGTGTCGTGAGGGGTGTATGGAGGTCATCTAGTGTGGTATGTGTGGTGTATGGCGGTTGTCTGGTATATCATACTTTAATCAACCAATAAGAAAAATGAAGGAACATTACATTCAACATTACTTATCTAAACTACTTTACATCAATACAGTTGAATAACGTGTTATCGTTAAGTCTTACCATACTTTAAGAGAAAACATTCAAACTTACAGCGTAAAATATAGTCTCAATCATCTACACCGAATATAACCTGTTATCGATAAGCCTTAACATACGTTAAGAGAAAACAAGCCAACTTACTGTGCAAAAATCCGCTAGTGTGAACAGTAACTTTCCTTGAATCAACCAACTTATAACGCCGTCTAGTTTAAATATAGCCTGGTAAGAAATAAATAAATTAGCCAATAAGCGAGTGACTAGGTCAACATCGCTTGATATCTGGATTAACCAATCAGAGAAGAGTATTAGTATAGGAGGCGGGGCGAAGAAATGGCTGACAGGTGGATTAACCAATCAGAAAAGCGCGTTAGCCCAAGCGTAGGTAGTGGCTGTCGGATCAGCAGTGGGGAAAAAATGCGGGGTGGTGGGTTACTTGAACTCGTTTTGACCCCTGAGGCAATTCCAGAAGAGTTCTATGACCTCATTTTGACCGCTGAAGGCTTTAATACCAAGGTTTCCCACTTCAACGAACGACATACATCATTAAAGGTGATTACTTCAGCTCTTAGACTTTGGAGTTCCATATCTTTATCACTTCAACGAATGACAGACAACAGTAAAGATGATCATTTCAGGTAAGAAAACTTAGTTCCAAACCCTAAAATTTTGGTTCATACTCACAAAGTTGAACACAAACTCTACAAATTTAGGCCCAAAGTTGTAATTGTTAGACACGAAAGTCGTAAATGTTATATGCAAAGTCCAAAAGTTTGTCAAAAAGACAACCCAAACTCAAAAATAGTTAGATGCAAAGCTCAAAATGTATATGCAAAGTCCAAAAAGTTACTCCAAAAGACAACTAATATAACACTTAACCCCAAAATTCGTCTCATAACAAAAAAGTTGAACTCAAAACCCTAAAAATTTAGTCCCAAAGTGATACTAGTTCGACACAAAAGTCGTAAATGTTATATACAAAGTCTAAAAGTTTGTCAAAAAGACAACCCAACTCAAAATAGTTAGACACAAAACCCAACAATGTATAGGCAAAGTCCAAAAAGTTACTCCAAAAGACAACTAATGTAACTCTTAATCCCAAAATTTCAGCTCATATGCACAAAGTGAACACGAACTCTACAAATTTAGTCCCAAAGTCGTAATTGTTAGACACGAAAGTCGTAAATGTTATATTCAAATCCAAAAGTTTGTTAAAAAGACAACCCAAACTCAAAATAGTTAGACACAAAACCAACAATTTATAGGTAAAGTCCAAAAAGTTACTCCAAAAGACAACTAATGTAACACTTAACCCCAAAATTTCGTCTCATAACCAAACAGTTGAACTCAAAACCCTAAAAATTTAGTCCCAAAGTGATACTAGTTCGACACAAAAGTCGTAAATATTATATACAAAGTCTAAAGTTTGTCAAAAAAGACAACCCAACTCAGAATAGTTAGACACAAAACCCAACAATTTATAGGCAAAGTCCAAAAAGTTACTCCAAAAGACAACTAATGTAACACTTAACCCAAAATTTCGTCTCATAACCAAACAGTTGAACTCAAAATCATAAAAATTTAGTCCCAAAGTGATACTAGTTCGACACAAAAGTCGTAAATATTATATACAAAGTCTAAAAGTTTGTCAAAAAGACAACCCAAACTCAGAATAGTTAGACACAAAACCCAACAATTTATAGGCAAAGTCCAAAAAGTTACTCCAAAAGACAACTAATGTAACACTTAACCCCAAAATTTCGTCTCATAACCAAACAGTTGAACTCAAAATCATAAAAATTTAGTCCCAAAGTGATACTAGTTCGACACAAAAGTCGTAAATATTATATACAAAGTCTAAAAGTTTGTCAAAAAGACAACCCAAACTCAGAATAGTTAGACACAAAACCAACAATTTATAGGCAAAGTCCAAAAAGTTACTCCAAAAGACAACTAATGTAACACTTAACCCCAAAATTTCGTCTCATAACCAAACAGTTGAACTCAAAACCCTAAAAATTTAGTCCCAAAGTGATACTAGTTCGACACAAAAGTCGTAAATGTTATATACAAAGGCCAAAACTTTGTCAAAAAGACAACCCAAACTCAGAATAGTTAGACACGAAAGTCATAAATGTTATATGCAAAGTCCAAAATTTTATCAAAAAGACAACCCAAACTCAGAATATTTAGACACAAAAGACCAAATAGTTACATTCAAAGTCCAAAAGTTTGTCAAAAAGACAACCCAAACTCAAAAGTTTGTCAAAAAGACAACCAAACTCAAAATAGTTAGACATGAAAGGTCAAAAAGGTATACTCAAAGTCCAAAATGTTACTTCAAAAGACAACTAATATAACAACAAGCCCCAAAACTTCGTCTCATAACCAAAAAGTTGAACTCAAACCCTAAAAAGTGTCCACTTATCAACCAAAGTCTTAATACAGCTGAGAAAACCCTAATAAATTATTACAATTTACTAAAAGGTTGCCTTGATGATAGTTGCGACTGTGTCTAAATCATTATTGAAAATATTCATAGAACTCTAGTAAAAACCAAACACACTAAAACCACCACATTGAAAGAATGAACTTAAAGTTCACGCCCCTGTCACAACTCTGCTAAGAAAAGTACTGCAAAGCATGAAAGTTATGTCCCCTGCTATAACTCTACTAAACGAAAGTATTACCAAACACGTAGGTTACACTCCTACCATAACCCACTAAGAAAAACAAGATTTTGCTTAAAATACCACATTTATGATTGTTACGCCCCTTGTCCCTTTATGAGGGGACGCCCATGAAACTGTTAAAAATAGTCAATTTAACATCTAGACATACCCCAAACTTTATATTAAGCATCCCCATATCAAGATTTACATAAAAACAACTTTTGAAATTACTACCCCTGTACCCATTTTTGGCGGTTACGCCCATGAAACTGTTAAAAATTGTCAATTTAACATCTAGACATACTCCAAACTTTACATTAGACATCCCCATAGCAAAAATTTGCTAAAAACAACTTTTGAAATTACTACCCCTGTACCCATTTTTGGCGGTTACGCCCATGAAACTGTTAAAAAATAGTAAATTTAACATATAGACATACCCCAAACTTCATTTTAGTCATCCCCGTATCAAGAATTTACATAAAAATCACTTTGAAATTACTACCCCTGTACCCATTTTTGGCGGTTACGCCCATGAAACTATTAAAAATTGTCAATTTAACATCTAGACATACTCCAAACTTCATTTTAGTCATCCCCATATCAAGAATTTACATAAAAACAACTTTTGAAATTACTACCCCTGTACCCATTTTTGGCGGTTACGCCCATGAAACTGTTAAAAATAGTAAATTTAACATATAGACATACCCCAAACTTCATTTTAGTCATCCCCGTATCAAGAATTTACATAAAAATCACTTTTGAAATTACTACCCCTGTACCCATTTTTGGCGTTACGCCCATGAAACTGTTAAAAATTGTCAATTTAACATCTAGACATACTCCAAACTTCATTTTAGTCATCCCCATATCAAGAATTTACATAAAAACAACTTTTGAAATTACTACCCCTGTACCCATTTTTGGCGGTTACGCCCATGAATTCGATAAAAAATTGAAATTTAACCTATTGGCATACATCAAACATAATATGTGACACGCCCATGTATCAAATTTGCCTAAAAAATCAACCAAAAATTAGTAGTTATATATGTCAATTAGGATTAGACTCTCATATAAGGAAAAACCGCACCAAAAAATGTGCGGCCATGTACGGGTAGACTATTTATATAAGGATTTATGCGCGGCCATGTACGGGTAGACTATTTATATAAGGATTTATGCGCGGCTGGCCGCACTTTCCACGGTCCTAATTGACATATATAACTACTAATTTTTGGTTGATTTTTTAGGCAAATTTGATACATGGGCGTGTCACATATTATGTTTGATGTATGCCAATAGGTTAAATTTCAATTTTTTATCGAATTCATGGCGTAACCGCCAAAAATGGGTACAGGGGTAGTAATTTCAAAAGTTGTTTTTATGTAAATTCTTGATATGGGGATGACTAAAATGAAGTTTGGAGTATGTCTAGATGTTAAATTGACAATTTTTAACAGTTTCATGGGCGTAACCGCCAAAATTGGGTACAGGGGTAGTACTTTCAAAAGTGATTTTTATGTAAATTCTTGATACGGGGATGACTAAAATGAAGTTTGGGGTATGTCTATATGTTAAATTTACTATTTTTAACAGTTTCATGGGCGTAACCGCCAAAAATGGGTACAGGGGTAGTAATTTCAAAAGTTGTTTTATGTAAATTCTTGATATGGGGATGACTAAAATGAAGTTTGGAGTATGTCTAGATGTTAAATTGACAATTTTTAATAGTTTCATGGGCGTAACCGCCAAAAATGGGTACAGGGGTAGTAATTTCAAAAGTGATTTTTATGTAAATTCTTGATACGGGGATGACTAAAATGAAGTTTGGGGTATGTCTATATGTTAAATTTACTATTTTTAACAGTTTCATGGGCGTAACCGCCAAAAATGGGTACAGGGGTAGTAATTTCAAAAGTTGTTTTTAAGCAAATTTTTGCTATGGGATGTCTAATGTAAAGTTTGGAGTATGTCTAGATGTAAATTGACAATTTTAACAGTTTCATGGGCGTAACCGCCAAAAATGGGTACAGGGGTAGTAATTTCAAAAGTTGTTTTATGTAAATTCTTGATATGGGGATGCTTAATATAAAGTTTGGGGTATGTCTAGATGTTAAATTGACTATTTTTAACAGTTTCATGGGCGTCCCCTCATAAAGGGACAAGGGGCGTAACAATCATAAATGTGGTATTTTAAGCAAAATCTTGTTTTCTTAGTGGGTTATGGTAGGAGTGTAACCTACGTGTTTGGTAATACTTTCGTTTAGTAGAGTTATAGCAGGGGACATAACTTTCATGCTTTGCAGTACTTTTCTTAGCAGAGTTGTGACAGGGGCGTGAACTTTAAGTTCATTCTTTCAATGTGGTGTTTTAGTGTGTTTGGTTTTTACTAGAGTTCTATGAATATTTTCAATAATGATTTAGACACAGTCGCAACTATCATCAAGGGCAACCTTTTTAGTAAATTGTAATAATTTATTAGGGTTTTCTCAGCTGTATTAAAGACTTTGGTTGATAAGTGGACACTTTTTAGGGTTTTGAGTTCAACTTTTTGTTATGAGACGAAGTTTTGGGGCTTGTTGTTATATTAGTTGTCTTTGAAGTAACATTTTGGACTTTGAGTATACCTTTTTGACCTTTCATGTCTAACTATTTTGAGTTTGGGTTGTCTTTTGGACAAACTTTTGAGTTTGGGTTGTCTTTTTGACAAACTTTTGGACTTTGAATGTAACTATTTGGTCTTTTGTGTCTAAATATTCTGAGTTTGGGTTGTCTTTTGATAAAATTTTGGACTTTGCATATAACATTTATGACTTTCGTGTCTAACTATTCTGAGTTTGGGTTGTCTTTTTGACAAAGTTTTGGCCTTTGTATATAACATTTACGACTTTTGTGTCGAACTAGTATCACTTTGGGACTAAATTTTTAGGGTTTTGAGTTCAACTGTTTGGTTATGAGACGAAATTTTGGGGTTAAGTGTTACATTAGTTGTCTTTTGGAGTAACTTTTTGACTTTGCCTATAAATTGTTGGTTTTGTGTCTAACTATTCTGAGTTTGGGTTGTCTTTTTGACAAACTTTTAGACTTTGTATATAATATTTACGACTTTTGTGTCGAACTAGTATCACTTTGGGACTAAATTTTTATGATTTTGAGTTCAACTGTTTGGTTATGAGACGAAATTTTGGGGTTAAGTGTTACATTAGTTGTCTTTTGGAGTAACTTTTTGGACTTTGCCTATAAATTGTTGGTTTTGTGTCTAACTATTCTGAGTTTGGGTTGTCTTTTTGACAAACTTTTAGACTTTGTATATAATATTTACGACTTTTGTGTCGAACTAGTATCACTTTGGACTAAATTTTTAGGGTTTTGAGTTCAACTGTTTGGTTATGAGACGAAATTTGGGGTTAAGTGTTACATTAGTTGTCTTTTGGAGTAACTTTTTGGACTTTACCTATAAATTGTTGGGTTTTGTGTCTAACTATTTTGAGTTTGGGTTGTCTTTTTAACAAACTTTTGGATTTGAATATAACATTTACGACTTTCGTGTCTAACAATTACGACTTGGGACTAAATTTGTAGAGTTCGTGTTCAACTTTGTGCATATGAGCTGAAATTTTGGGATTAAGAGTTACATTAGTTGTCTTTTGGAGTAACTTTTTGGACTTTGCCTATAAATTGTTGGGTTTTGTGTCTAACTATTTTGAGTTTGGGTTGTCTTTTTGACAAACTTTTAGACTTTGTATATAACATTTACGACTTTTGTGTCGAACTAGTATCACTTTGGGACTAAATTTTTAGGGTTTTGAGTTCAACTTTTTGGTTATGAGACGAAATTTTGGGGTTAAGTGTTATATTAGTTGTCTTTTGGAGTAACTTTTTGGACTTTGCATATACATTTTTGAGCTTTGCATCTAACTATTTGAGTTTGGGTTGTCTTTTTGACAAACTTTTGGACTTTGCATATAACATTTACGACTTTCGTGTCTAACAATTACAACTTTGGGCCTAAATTTGTAGAGTTTGTGTTCAACTTTGTGAGTATGAACCAAAATTTTAGGGTTTGGAACTAAGTTTTCTTACCTGAAATGATCATCTTTACTGTTGTCTGTCATTCGTTGAAGTGATAAAGATATGGAACTCCAAAGTCTAAGAGCTGAAGTAATCACCTTTAATGATGTATGTCGTTCGTTGAAGTGGGAAACCTTGGTATTAAAGCCTTCAGCGGTCAAAATGAGGTCATAGAACTCTTCTGGAATTGCCTCAGGGGTCAAAACGAGTTCAAGTAACCCACCACCCCGCATTTTTCCCCACTGCTGATCCGACAGCCACTACCTACGCTTGGGCTAACGCGCTTTTCTGATTGGTTAATCCACCTGTCAGCCATTTCTTCGCCCCGCCTCCTATACTAATACTCTTCTCTGATTGGTTAATCCAGATATCAAGCGATGTTGACCTAGTCACTCGCTTATTGGCTAATTTATTTATTTCTTACCAGGCTATATTTAAACTAGACGGCGTTATAAGTTTGGTTGATTCAAGGAAAGTTACTGTTCACACTAGCGGATTTTGCACAGTAAGTTGGCTTGTTTTTCTTAACGTATGTTAAGGCTTATCGATAACAGGTTATATTCGGTGTAGATGATTGAGACTATATTTTACGCTGTAAGTTTGAATGTTTTCTCTTAAAGTATGGTAAGACTTAACGATAACACGTTATTCAACTGTATTGATGTAAAGTAGTTAAGATAAGTAATGTTGAATGTAATGTTCCTTCATTTTTCTTATTGGTTGATTAAAGTATGATATACCAGACAACCGCCATACACCACACATACCACACTAGATGACCTCCATACACCCCTCACGACACAGTAGACGACCTCCATACACCCCTCACGACACACTAAACGCCTCTATACACCCAATATGACACACTAAACGACCTACATACACCCATCATGACACACTAGACGCCCTCTATACACCCAATATGACACACTAGACGACCGCTATACACCCATCATGACACACTAGACGCCCTCTATACACCAAATATGACACACTAGACGACCTCCGTACACCCATCACGACATACTAGCCGACCTCCATTGACCCATCACGGCACACTAGACGACCCCTATACAACCATCATGACACACTAGACGACCCCTATACAACCATCATGACACACTAAACGCCCTCTATACACCCAATATGACACACTAGACGACCTTCGTACACCCATCACGGCACACTAGACGACCCCTATACAACCATCATGACACACTAGACGACCCTATACAACCATCATGACACACTAAACGCCCTCTATACACCCAATATGACACACTAGACGACCTCCGTACACCCATCACGACATACTAGCCGACCTCCATTGACCCATCACGGCACACTAGGCGACCTCCATACACCCATCGCTGCGATGAACATACTAGCAAGACAGACTGTATAAACTGTAAGGGTGTTAAAGCGTACACCAAACGAACGCCCGGGCTTTTTAAACTAGAGTACGAAGGGACAGCTCTTGTTAGCTTATGTAGTAAGACGTACCATTGTAGTGGGGATTACGATAAAATCAGTTGTAAAGGGCTAAGCAAGCAACACAACAAACTAGATAAAGATATGTTTTTAGAGGTTCTCGCCACGCAAAAGGCCAAGGGTGGGAAAAATGTAGGTTTCAAAGTCTTAAATAATTCCATATTTTCCTACAGTCAAACAAGAAATGCTCTTTCCTATTTCTATATAAAAAGAAAGGTCGCTGATGATAACGTCTCGACTACGCCTCTAGATATTTAACTCTTTACACTACCAGCTTAGCCTAACCAGGAATCTCTAACAGTTTCACCCCTTATGATTCATTTATGACATAGAGCTAAGCAGACACCCAACTACATAGCTATAAATAAATGTTATCCATGTACTATATATTGACTCACTGTACTGAATATTTTTGTAATGTTATATAATATCAATGTATGTTATACACCTATTGAGATAATAAAAGAATAAAATATATCTTTGTCTTCTGTTTTATATTGATTGTTTTTCATTGATGTTGTATAATCTACTAACCTATCACTAACGATCAAGTACATAAAGAACTCCAAAGTCAGCATACACCAGACATAAACAGGTCACTTCCGGGGTCACCGACACGAAATGGCATGGTTAACTCCCCCTGTCTCTCATGTACATGTGGTGCGCTGCGCACCACACTATATATCTTTGTTAATTTAGCGCCTAAATTCGGGTCAAATACAACATTGTATACTACTTCCGCCTCTCACATTATTTTCTCTGCCCCTCACATTTCTTCATCCGCCTCTTACATTATTTTCTCTGCCCCTCACATTATTTTCTCTGCCCCTCACATTTCTTCATCCGCCTCTCACATTTCTTCATCTGCCTCTCACATTATTTTCTCTGCCCCTCACATCTCTTCATCCGCCTCTCACATTTGTTCTCTGCCCCTCACATTTCTTCATCCGCCTCTCACATTATTTTTCTCTGCCCCTCACATTTCTTCACCTGCCCCGCACATTATTTTCTCTGCCCCTAACATTTCTTCATCCTCCTCACATTTCTTCATCCGCCTCTCACATTATTTCCTCCGTCCCTCACATTTCTTCATCCGCCTCTCACATTTCTTCATCTGCCTCTCACATTATTTTCTCTGCCCCTCACATTTCTTCATCCGCCTCTCACATTTTTTCTCTGCCCCTCACATTTCTTCATCCGTCTCTCACATTATTTTCTCTGCCCCTCACATTTCTTCACCTGCCCCGCACATTATTTTCTCTGCCCCTAACATTTCTTCATCCTCCTCACATTATTTCGTCTGTCCCTCACATTATTTCCTCTGTCCCTCACATGACTTCCTCTGTCCCTCACATTTCATCATCTGCCTCTAACATTTCATCATCTGCCTCTAACAATATTGTCTCTGGCCCTCACATTTCTTCATCCACCCCTCACATTATTTTCTCTGCCCCTCACATTTCTTCATCTGCCCCTCACATTATTTTCTCTGCCCCTCACATTTCTTCATCCCGTTCTCACATTATTTTCTCTGCCCCTCATTTCTTCATCCGCCTCTCACATTATTTTCTCTGCCCCTCACATTTCTTCATCCGCCTCTCACATTATTTTCTCTGCCCCTCACATTATTTTCTCTGCCCCTCACATTTCTTCATCCGCCTCTCACATTTCTTCATCTGCCTCTCACATTATTTTCTCTGCCCCTCACATCTCTTCATCCGCCTCTCACATTTTTTTCTCTGCCCCTCACATTTCTTCATCCGCCTCTCACATTATTTTCTCTGCCCCTCACATTTCTTCACCTGCCCCGCACATTATTTTCTCTGCCCCTAACATTTCTTCATTCTCCTCACATTTCTTCATCCGCCTCTCACATTATTTCCTCCGTCCCTCACATTTCTTCATCCGCCTCTCACATTTCTTCATCTGCCTCTCACATTATTTTCTCTGCCCCTCACACTTCTTCATCCGCCTCACATTTTTCTCTGCCCCTCACATTTCTTCATCCGTCTCTCACATTATTTTCTCTGCCCCTCACATTTCTTCACCTGCCCCGCACATTATTTTCTCTGCCCCTAACATTTCTTCATCCTCCTCACATTATTTCGTCTGTCCCTCACATTATTTCCTCTGTCCCTCACATGATTTCCTCTGTCCCTCACATTTCATCATCTGCCTCTAACATTTCATCATCTGCCTCTAACAATATTGTCTCTGGCCCTCACATTTCTTCATCCACCCCTCACATTATTTTCTCTGCCCCTCACATTTCTTCATCTGCCCCTCACATTATTTTCTCTGCCCCTCACATTCTTCATCTGCACCTCACATTATTTTCTCTGCCCCTCACATAACATTATCCGCCTCTCACATTATTTCCTCTGTCCCTCACATTATTTCCTCAGTCCCTCACATTTCTTCATCTGCTTCTCTCATTATTTTCTCTGCCCCTCACATTTCTTCATCTGCCTCTCACATTATTTTTTCTATCCCTCACATTTCTTCAGCTGCCTCTCACATTTCTTTCTGTCCCTCACATTTCTTCATCTGCCCCTGACATTTATTTCTCTGCCCCTCACATTTCTTCATATGACCCTTACATTTGTATTACGTTTCCTGCGACAAGGTGCCCAATTTTAACATTTCATCAGTGCTACAATCCCACGATCCTTTGGGGATAAAAGGGAAGCAAGCGGAAGGTGGTGGGGTTATTAAAAAGCAACAGTCCCTAGTGCTCACCACCATTCTCCTCTATCTCGTTGTAGTAATACTCTGATTGCTATCTCTCAAGCATTCTTGCACCCATTTCCTCTGCCTAATTGTTGCTCCTCACACATTTCTCACTGTGCTATTCTGTCATGACTTTGGAATGAATCACGCTCTATCCATGTCTCTCCCATATTGTTCCCCGTTACATTGCATGTGATTATCATAACCATCTGCACATTTGACACATGTCAGAACATGTTGAGAATAATGACATGCAATTCAGATCCCTCCTCCCACTCTTGAACAATGAAAGTGAATCATTGTAGACAATCACCCTTCATCAGATACTAATGTTTCAAACATTTCACGCGCATTCACTAAATTATCGTGTGCTTACATGTGAGTGTTTTACCACAAGTTATCGTGTGCTTACATGTGAGTGTTTTACCACAACAAGTTATCTTGTGCTTACATGCGAGTCCGTACACAATAACTATTACTATAGGCACCTCTCTTGCTGGTATTGGATATAACTTATGGTATCGATTTCACTTATCTTTGGGGACGAAGGCGACTGTCAACACCAGTGCTAACTCATAGCTGACTGCTTACGGCAAAATCAGTGAACCCTGATACTACTCCACCTCTTCGCGGTGCCCCTAGAAACTGACTAACTAGCCTTGTCTAGCCAAACAAGTATGGGTTGAGAGGAAAAGCATCTCGGAAACGTGCTGAAACCGCTTGTGTTAGGCCGAAAGGCACAAATATCGCATCTCTGCTGCAAATCACAAAATATCGCATACTACGCCCTCTTTACGTCATTTTAATGGCCAATGATAGAGATTACTATTCACTCCTTTAAATATCGTCAGGTGAACGCCAGCGAGAGAGAGAGAGATGTTTATCTCGGATACTACTACACGTTGGCATCTGTTACAAACCTACAGCTGCTGCTTTTCCGTGCCCATCGTTGACTGGATAAACAGCTGGTTTTTTTGTGTTTTAACTTCGTCGGATGAATATAGAAATATTATAGCATTACGGTTTTTTAGGCATGTGTTATTCTGAATGTATTTGTTGTGTTTTTATCTACTCGTGCCATCGTGATGTACTTATCAATGAAAGACAGAATGGCAAGTGTGCGTGACGTATTCCCTGCCATTGAAAGACACGGCCGTTGTTTACACTTAGAAGAGAATCATGTGTTTTACGTAAACGCGAGATGTGATTTGATATACAGGTTTGACATTTGCCGTTTTATTGCAGCTGGGAGGTGTTTGACAACAATAAATATACTACCCACCTTGATGGCTGCAGGCTTTAGGTTCCGTGAGATTGCACTTAGTTTGTCTTAGCTAGTCTCCAGAGACAGAAACCCGTTCATTGCGTCCAAGCATCATGGTGTATACAGTGAGTCAGATCTGATATATAAGTTTATTTTCAGGGCTTCCATCTCTAGCAGAGAAAGAAATGGGGAAAATATGGCATAAGATCTTAGCTCATGAAGAACACATATATTAAAAAAAAACCGCAATATTCGTAAAAGCGTTGATGTCAAAGACAAAAGACGTAGAAGAGAGGAGACGTGGCCAGGCACCACAAACGCATCTTGTTCATTCTGCGATCGAAACAGTCGATCCAATATTGGCAGATTCAGCCGCGAGATAAACTGTTCAATAAAACACTATCCAGCATAAGACACTAATAATTTACCAAACTACTAACTTATTCTGATTACTTGTTACCAACCGTCTGTCATGACGCCAAATGCTATATATTATAGACAGTGCTAGGCCAAGGACGGGACACGTGGCAGCACAATAAAGTGCTGCATGAACTGGCTACAATCGTGGACGGGGCGCGGATGAAGGCCAACACTAACGTTCGACCAGTTACAACAAACACTTATTTTTTTTTTTAGAGCTGGACAGGCCGCAAAATAACTGGAACGACTCAAAGATCCTGGATATAGCGAATGACTGGGAGCTGACCTCTCAGGGCGAGGGAAGTATGTACAGTACATCAAGAGATCTAAAATGCGTCCGGACATTGCACTGTACACGCCAGATATGACCCACGTCATCTTAATAGAGCTCCCAGTGCCATTCGAATCCAGGATAGAGGAACATCATATATTTAAACTAACCAAATACAAGGATCTCGCCACCGGGCTGAGGCAGCAGGGGTTCCAGGTTAGAGTGTTCGCTGTGGAAGTTAGTGCCAGAGGACCCACGACCCCATTCCTCTATGACCCATTAACGAGGCTAGGAATTAGGGAGGAGGGGTGAGAAAACAATGAAGGCGATTGCTGAGATAGCTGAAACAACATCATGCTGGCTCTGGCGAAACCGAGACATATCAACAATCTCATAATAATCTGATGTCTAGACGATTACACATCGACCACTCCTGACTCACTTGGTAAGTCAACAGCATAGCGACAGTTTCATCCTGAAACATCCGAGGCGCGGACCATAAAATAATAAATTACACCATCGACCACTCCTGACTCACTTGGTAAGTCAACAGCATAGCGACAGTTTCATCTTGAAACATCCGAGGCGCGGACTATAAAATAATAAATGACACCATCGACCGCAGGTGAGTTACACTGGATATTTGCAATACCGACAGTTCAAAGGAATGAAGTCCCCAGCCCGACCTATCTTTATTACCTATTATCAGCTTCTGAGCCTTTCCTTCCCGTCGAATGAAGGCCTTGCCAAAGCAGCTTGCGCGAATTATAAAAGGACGTTACAATTATAACCACTTTAGACTGATGCCACCACGAAGTGGACATTCATGTGCTGGGTTAAGCTAAGATATATATAAGTATACCGCGTTAGTTCTACCAGAAGTGTTGCATAGAGTAAGTGTAGCTATTTTGTGTCGAATATATATTGTAAGTTTTAGAGTCAATGCAGTAGGAGGTCGACGCATGGGAGTCATGTGAGCCCACCTCTCATACAGTGTCAAGGAGCTAAAGGGCCGAAACACTTGCTCGACGGGAGTTCTCTTCTGACTATAATTTGCCTCCTGCTGCGAAGCTCTGTATACAATTTTCTATTACTATGCGCGCGCGCGCATACACACACACACACAGTGACCCTGTGCTTAGTTTACATGCTGATTGCATAAATCACTATGGATTGCCTGCTTTCATAGTTATGCATTTATACACCAGACAAGACATCAAATGTACGATATAATTTTGTAAGTGTATTGTAGCGATATATTATTAAATATATAGTTATATCATCATCTTGCTATTTCCACAACCTAAAACGATATCTCCCACTATGTGTTCCCGCCTCAGTTATTCATAATCTGTTCTGTTATCGATCAGTTTCCATCCCAGGTTAGTTGTCTATTATGTTCTGCCCCTTCCTTCCTGTGCGCCATCCAGCTCACTGTTATAGTATTTTTCCTTTCCACTGGTGAACAAATATCTAAGATGTTTTTTTTCCCTAATGCTCCACTAACATGTATTTGCTATTAACATAAACATATTGTTTACTTTGTAAACATAGCACTATATAGCCGTGAAACACGGACAATCGACATAAAAATACATAAATGCCTTTCTATGCAAGTGCTACAGAAGAATAATCAGAATAATATTAACGGAGAAAAGAACATGCCAATTTTGCTAATTTTCTAGAAAACTTGTTGACAAATAGAGCGCAGAGACAAGAAAGCAAAATATTTTGGTCATGTAAAACGACACAATGGACTATCTATATATATATATATATAGATAGTCCATTGTGTCGTTTTACATGACCAAAATAATATATATATATATATATATATCCTATTTCCAAGTAAACGAGAGGGAGAAAGTGCCAGAAGATAGGTGCAGTATATCACAGACGAGCTTGGGTTGACTTCTGTAGGCCCTGAACATCTTGGACAGGACAGGGAGGACAATTACAGGGAAGAAAGTGCCAGGAGATAGGTGCAGTATATCACAGACGAGCTTGGGTTGATTTCTGTAGGCCCTGAACATCTTGGACAGGACAGGGACAATTACAGAGTAGCTGTTAATGGGGGTCAAGTTCCATCAGGTCCACGCACCTAGATGATGATTGTTTACAATGATCTCCTTGATGGATTTAGTTCCGATTTAAAGTGCTGAATGTGCTTTAAATGTCACAGTCTTAATCATGAATCGTCGTTGTGGACTGACGATATGTCGCAGAGTACTTTGGTTGTAAGGAGAAAAATGTCCGTAAATATGAAATAAGCACATATGTGCTTATGCCAACTTTCACTGCATCTAATCACTGATTTATAGTCTAAACTTGCCATGCTGGATAGCCATAGAGAAAATGCTCGAGTTCGACCCTGACTTGCCAGGGGTGAAAGCTGAACAGGCCAAGTCATGAACTGAAATATAATAAATATAATATTCCATCAATCCATCTTTTTCGTGGTCCGATTGAGTCTCGTGTTCTCGCAACGTTTATTAAAGGCTCGTGTTCTGTTTTGGTCTTTCTGTCGTGTTGTCTGTTGTTTCCGTATATATTCTATTGCGGGAATTATTCCTAGCTTATTTCTCAGTTCTTCATTTCTGATCTTATCTCTTCAGGCTGTTTCCAGTCATTCATCATCATTGAGTGCTGTCTCCGCATCGAAGGTTGGCTACCATGAAACGCCATTCCGCTCTGTCTCTTGCTTTGATAGTGCAGGTTGTCATAGACAGACTTGTACATCTTTTGATATTGCTCGTCCATGTTAGTCTTGGTCTGCCTCTGCCTCTTTTACCTTGTATTTTCCCTTCCAATATTACTTTTAGTAGGCTGCTATTTCTTTTAACATACCCCACAAGTCTCATTTGTCTTCTTTGAATTGTGTTTAGTAGTTTTTTTTTTTTTTAAAGATTTCCTCATTTTTTTTCTTTTCTTTCCATTCTTCTATAAATCCCCTGTCGATGGCTTCAATTTTATGTGCTATTTTCTCGTCTAATGTCCATGTTTCTGTACCATAAAGGAATGTTGGCATGATATAACATGCTGTTGTTCATAGGTTTAGCCTTGGTGTTAATTGTCATTATGTTAGTATATTTTTCATGGCATTACAATTCACAGTCATTCATCTAACACGTTTATTCTCTGCAGAGGTTATTTTTCCTCTTGGTCTTGCGTCCATGATCCAAGCCTGGTATTGATAGCACAACTTTGAAATGAAGATTGCATTGTAGAGTGCCCGTTTTTCCTCTAGTGTTATTTCCTTGTTGGACAATAGTGGTGATAGGTGTTTGATGGCAAGCTTTGTTGCATCTGGAGTTTATTTCTGCTGCTTTGTGAATAGTCGTTTGTCACTAGACTTCCTAGACATCTACATTCACCTGCTTGTTTTAGTTGTCAGATGTCTATTGTTATGTTGACGTTCTGTTTCTTTTTTTCCCGATATTCACGTCTTCTCTTATGTTGATATCATGTTGTATTGAGTGCCTTTGCTGTTAAGTCTATTTAAGTGTTCTTGTGTGTCTTCTATCTTTCCATGTATTATTGTCTGATCATCTGCAAATAGAAGCTCGTTGATCTATTGTCTCCGATGGGTTGGCTAAATGATGAGCGACTTGATGAAACACGATGGCCAGCCAGTGTTTAATTTTTTGACGGACTCATGCGTACACAGCTGAGTCTTGGCCGATTTACTTTCCGTACGCAATGTTCTGGAGCCGCGATAGCTCAGTCTTTAGTGAACTGGACTACAAAGGACAAGAGATCGGGTTCGATCCTGTTCAGCGGCTTCAGGATTCTCCCAGCCTTAAATGGGTACCGGATTTTTAAAATGAGAAAGTAAAGCGGCACGGGCGTAATATCGACCGCATTACCCCTAACAAATCTTGTGCCGGTCTATACAAATTGTGGTCACTAACGCCATATTCCCTATACCCCACTTGGCGTGACGGGGCTCGTTTAAGCATTGTTCACATTACCCCAAACAAATCTTGTGCCGGTCTATACAAATTGTGGTCACTAACGCCATATTCCCTATACCCCACTTGGCGTGACGGGGCTCTTTACTTAAAGCAATGTTCTATATTAAAATGTTATGAAAATATCAATGGCGCGAAACGGAAACAAGTTATCTGGAACTTTATTCCCAACGTATTTCGAATCGCTTCATCCCCCTATTGTTGTAGAAAGTTAGCCACGAATACGTCGAGTTTTTAAATATAGCCTACTTTGTGTGTGGAGAGAGAGAGAGAGAGAGAGAGAGAGAGAGAGAGAGAGAGAGAGAGAGAGAGAGAGAGAGAGAGAGAAGAGAAAAGGGAGGGGTGGAATATGCTAATATAGACGTGCTCGTGCTGTTGTCATTCTGTGTGGTATTTTCAGACGGCACAGAACATTAAAGTTATAGGAACAAATCGAACCCATTCCTAGCTTGATGTGATTATAAATAATACATGATGGAAAGAGTAGCTTCTGCTGGGCAGCTCAATGTGTTCACTTAGGGCACAATGACGGTCATTTCATGCTTCCACATAAACCAGGCTTTTCATTTAAGGCTACAAGACACCGATGGCCTTTCTTTCTTTCTTTCTTTCTTTCTTTCTTTCTTTCTTTCTTTCTTTCATTCTCTCTTTCTTTCCTTTCTTTATTTCTTTCTTTCTTTCTTTCTTTCTTTCTTTCTCTCTCTCTTTCTTTCTTCCTTTCTTTCTTTCTTTCTTACTATTTTTTGTTCGGCGGCAGTGCCTCATACAACCTCCCACTCCCTACACACTTCAGCTATGAACATAATCTGAGACATGCTCTCACTGTGTGACTTTTAAAAATGTGTGCACTATTCAGTGGTTAAAGCTGCGTTGACGAAGTGGTTAGTACACTAGCCTATTGTGTAAGTAGGTCTGTGTTCAGATCTCAACCGTGTCTTTAATCAAGACATTCTGGCGTTCATTCTGCATTAAAAAATTTAGGATGTCTAGCTTGGTGTATCCAGTAGAGACAATAACAGGATTTTACTTTTGCTGACCACATATTATATATATATATATATATACACACGCACAAAAGGAAGCTCATAAAAAACACCAGAAAGAAACAATCAACATTTTTCGGGCACATGAGAAGAGGAAAGTTGGAATATTGGTTACAACTGGCAAAATAAAAGGAAAGAGAGATCGAGAACGACAAAGAGAGAAAATACCAGATAGCTTGGTGTCATGGCATGGAAAACAGTCAACAACAGAACTGATATGATGCACTGTAGATAGAAGATTGTGGTAGGACATGATTGCCCACACCAACTGGTATGGCACATGATGATGATATTACATATATATACTTATGAGTGTTCTGATGGTCATAGAATGAAATAGTCACCAACACCATTTTCTCCATATACCACTAGACCACTGGCACATTATCTTCTTTTGTTGTCTATGTATTAAAGGTTGAACTCCATGGATCACCTTTCACTCTTTCTCTTAACTTGGTGCCATTTGACTCTTTTTTACCTTGGTGCCATTTTACTCTTTCTTACCTTGGTGATGTATGCTGTCATAGGTTCCCCTGTGCATCTCTTGATGATGTCAGGCCACATGAGTCTGTTTGTCTCCTTTACCTTGTATTTTTCAATCAGGTTATCGTGACATTTAATGCTCACCTGCTATTGAGATGGGGTGAAAGGAAGAGTTTTATTTGTGTGTTGCCAGGGTGAAAGGAAGAGTTTTATTTGTGTGTTGTCAGAGCAGAAGGGAGAGTTTTATTTGTGTGTTGCCTGGACGGAAGGAAGAGTTTTATTTGTGTGTTGTCAGAGCAGAAGGAAGAGTTTTATTTGTGTGTTGCCTGGACGGAAGGAAGAGTTTTATTTGTGTGTTGCCTGGACGGAAGGAAGAGTTTTATTTGTGTGTTGCCAGGGTGAAAGGAAGAGTTTTATTTGTGTGTTGCCAGGGTGAAAGGAAGAGTTTTATTTGTGTGTTGCCAGGGTGAAAGGAAGAGTTTTATTTGTGTGTTGCCTGGATGAAAGGAAGAGTTTTATTTGTGTGTTGTCAGAGCAGAAGGGAGAGTTTTATTTGTGTGTTGCCTGGACGGAAGGAAGAGTTTTATTTGTGTGTTGTCAGAGCAGAAGGAAGAGTTTTATTTGTGTGTTGCCTGGACGGAAGGAAGAGTTTTATTTGTGTGTTGCCTGGACGGAAGGAAGAGTTTTATTTGTGTGTTGCCAGAGCAGAAGGAAGAGTTTTATTTGTGTGTTGCCTGGACGGAAGGAAGCTTTATTTGTGTGTTACCAGGGTTAAGGAATAGTTTTGTGTGTGTGTTGCCTGCAGTGAATTAGCTGCAGCAAAAGTGAAGTCTCTCTATGTATGTTGTGTTTTAATGGCAGTTCTTAGTTTTCTGTGTTTTTTTGTTTCAGATTGATGTTAATGTTAAATACTTGCTTTGTGAAACATGCATTTAGAAACTGCAGCAAATAGTAACAAATGTTATGATAAGCTACTATGTTTGTTAAAGATGTAAGCATGTTATTTTGTACATTCAGGCACTGTTTAGAGTTGACAAGTGTTGTTATATTTTACTTGGGTGTGTGTGTGTGGCTGAGAAATAGGTGGGGGAGGGAGGTGTTGTGTTTGAAGAGTGTAAGTGTCTGTTTGCTAAAGCTGCTGTTGTAATCAGCTGCACACACATCATTCAAATTTGTTTTATTTACTGAAAGTAAAATCATGTTATTGTCCAGCTGGATACATGCATGTTCTGTTTGAAATAAAAGAGGCTTTCTTTTCCTATATTCAAGACAGAACCTGTCTCATGTTATTGTTTGATGTGATTTAAGCTCAGTGGTTTTGCTTTTTTATTTTTTCCCATTTTTGTGGGTTACATGGGTGGTTTATGAAGACTGAAATCTTTTAGTGACAGCCATTGATGATAGTCAAAGATGCAATTGCTTGTTTGTTTTGTTGACAGTAGAACTAGTGAAGAAATTAACATTTACCTGCTCTGTTGTTCTTTCCTCTGAATGTGATAAATGATGTGGTGTGTACACACATATAACTCAGAAAAAGACTACAGAGAGACTCCGGTTTGACATATTTTGGATATTAGATTTATATTTCCTTTTAGGAGAGCTGGGTAATCTAGATATAATATGTCAGCCATTTGATGAGAGTCTCAGGTTTTAATCCCAGCATATGGCTATGGGGATTTTTCTCTTTGAAAAATCTGTGGGTCCTTCATAGCTTCCCCTCCCCCAGTCTCTGGATAGTAAGATTTGATAGCAAGCCCTCTTAGGTAAGTGCAAAAAAACAGGAGGTCCAGTGTGCGCTGTTTGCACGTTGTAAACCCTTTCGCGGTTAAAGTAAAAAATGGCTGCAGCCGAAACAAAATTGTTAATTACAAATCTATCCATGCTAAAGATAGGTAGGTTAGGTCTTAGATATTGTGACAAGCTACAGCACATATCTATCTATCTATTGGCCTTTTGAGCCGTAGCTGACCCATAGGGCGTGTAGACCAAGATACTCCTTCATCTGAATTTTTGTTCTAGCAGTTTTCAATATCGAATCTTGCTATTTGTCTCTGTTCTGTGCAAGCAGCTCTATCTCATTGAGGGAGCCGATTCCTGCTGCTCTTGCCTCTCTCATCAATGTTCTTCTCAGTGTCTCTCTGGGTCGGCCTCTTTTCTCTTACCTGTTGTTTCCCACAGGAGGATTTACAACACATCAATGACCATTTAATGGGGAAGTACTGAAAAGAAGGAGAAGGCACTGCCTATTTAATTCCTACTTACTTGCTGTACTAGTATGATCAGCCGTAAGTCACTGACCTGTCACAACTTATTCACTATCCAACATCTTGAGTCTCTTGTCGCATTCATTTTACTGTTTATCTCTTTCACTATTTCTTTCATCTTGTTTATCCTACATTTTTTTTAAACTTCTACCTTATTAACTTTTGTTTCTTCTTCCTAATCACCACTCTTTCTAAAAAAAAAAAACACTTGCATGCCTGCACATATACACACACCCAATAAGAAACAGATATAATACAAAAACGTCATGACAATGTTTTTAATGCAATTTTTTTTTACTTTCTTCCCAAACATTCTCCACTGGGTTAAGGAAAGTGCACCTGAGATTTGCTAAATTTTGTAACCGACTCTGAGTATTTACACAGTAAACTTGCCAACATATCTCAAATATTAGTTGTAGTGCTGATGAAGAACTCATCCTACTGGCTGTGTACTTCACCTTAAGCAACATACTCTTTATATTTTAATAGTACACGCTGACATATACTTAAGACATTTGAGGATCACTTTACAAATGTTCTCCAACTAATTTTCTGATGTGGTTCCCTATACAATATTTTATATTGCTTATCTCCACTAATCAGTACATCTTTTCTGATGTGGTCCCCATGCAATATTTTATATTGCTTATCTCCACTAACTAATCAGTAACCATGTAACTATTTGTCAATAGGTCCAACAAGGTCAACACTAGGATATCTTGCCATCACTTAGAGACTGATTTCACCAGATTATATGTTTTCACGACCATTTAAATTGTCACCCTAACAGATGCACATGTCCAC
Organism: Megaustenia siamemsis; assembly: GCA_032433765.1. Taxonomy (NCBI): domain Eukaryota; kingdom Metazoa; phylum Mollusca; class Gastropoda; order Stylommatophora; family Ariophantidae; genus Megaustenia; species Megaustenia siamemsis. The sequence continues at coordinate 83,923,369 of JAVIAB010000124.1, read as the reverse complement.
CTCGTATGCACATTTCTGTATTTTTTCTATCAACTTTCTTATTTTAAAAAATAGCTTCTTTTACAGTTTTTCTAAATTGAAGCTGTTGTTCGACCCTCAAAATCTTTAAGATACCTTGGATAATGAAAAAGAGCAATGAAGACATTAAAAGATTTAAACATTACAAAAAAAACTGGCTTATAAACACCATTCTGCAGAGGAAATTAAAACACTATGGCCACATCTAAAGACACAGTGGGCTGGAAAGAACAATAATGGAAGGCATGGTTCCTGGGCAATGTATCAATGGCAGATCAAAAAGAATGGTTTCAAGGCATCAAGAAGACCTCGAATATGACAACAGAAGAAGTTGCAAGATTTGACTAGAGACAGGGACTCTTTCAGATGGATGGGCTGTGGTGAATGCAATGTTCTGTCATGGACACGCAACCTGATGATGTTCACCACTGACCACAGTGCTTTTTATTTTGGATTCTTCCACAGCTTTTATTATTATTTCTCTTTTATTTCTGTATTTAGGGTGCTTGTGAACTAATGTCTCCTTATCTTTATCAGTTTAACTAAGAGCGTTGCTTCATAAAGAAGAATGGCTCAAATAAATATTGTGAGAAGTGCACTAGAATTGCACTGAAGAATTTTTCTTATGCAAGGCATATAGTCTATGTTGAGGACTTCTTGTCATATAGATAAGGCACTGGTTCAGAAAACTTAGCTTCCGTAATTATTACTAGTCCAGGGTAACTTTAAAACAAATCTTGATGACTAATGGTGACACAGTCATGTTGACCTCTTCAAGTTGAATGGTTCTCTCCATATTGTTGACTTGACTCAATGTCCAAATCTGTACTAAAGAATAAGATATCTTACCCTTCTAATAACTGACATTTTTAGAACTGGAACAAAGCCCATCTCCGCTATCTTTAGACATGACTTACATCAGGAACATATTCAATTTTCTTATAATCAATAGATATTATTCTTTCACTTCTCTCCTCTATCTTCAGTAAGCAGTAGACTTACTTCTCTGGTACGGCTCTTTACTTTGATCCTGTGCTCTCCTGACATCTTTAATGAGGGTGTTTGCTAAGAACATTGACTGTCTACCTTCTCTCTCATTTAGTGATGTTTTTATCTTTCCAGATTTATTTCTGTCCTGGCTGCTTTAGATTTTACAGTTCAGACAGATTTTGAGCTTCTATCAGCGAAAATTAATCCCAAATACATTATGCTGGTGACTGTTACATGTTTTATTATTCCCATCTTATTGCTGACTTTCAGGCCGTTAGTTAGATTTTGCCTCTATTTTGTTAGTTCATCTGTGGTTACTATTATTTTTTCCTATTTTTGTGCTATAACTGGACACTAGACTCAAGAACAATAAGAAAAATATCCACCACCAAAATTAAATGTGTTAGACGCATGACCAGAAACAGCCAAAGAAATAATATCTGAAATTAAGAGTTAAGAAAAATGCCAGGAATAATTTCCACCATTTAATACATTAAAAAAAAACATAGTTAAATGGTTAAGTCATGTGATGAGGCAGAAGATCAAAATGTTACACAACAAGCCATCAGCAAATGTTATAACTCCAGAACAAAATTTAGACCACAAAAAATGTATTGATGGAATAAAATAAACCCAAGGAAACATAATAGCAGAAGAGAGCAAACTAATATATATATATATATCACCCCCAGATGCTGAAAGACAAATGAGGAAGAAAAGAAGATATATAGTTGTACCCATCTTAATGCTTCCTTTTAGGTTGTTAGTCATTTGTTATTTTTTTAAAATATTTTTTTATTTTAATTTATCTCCATGCTAAGTGTAGCTCTTTTCTTCTACAGCATTCATCCTTTGAATGAGTGTGATTGTTTTGTGTTGCTAGTTTGTGATAAGCTGCAATTTCTGTGCCTTTCAGCTCGGTGCACTCATCTTCATTATTGTTGAATTTTAATTGTTTAAAAATGTTGCCAGAGCAGTTGCCATTTAGGCCTACACTTTTTCAACTTTTAACTCAAAGAATTCTTTAAAGTGTGCAAAATGCTCACAGGATGTCTTGCTGTTCACCATTATCCGAGAGGTCTAGACATCAGATTTCAATACCTACAGGCTGGAAGAGGGAAAGCGACAAAGAAACGAATTCCAATTGCCTATGACGAGATTTGTGCTTCTTGTCCAGAGGGCAACATCTTACAAGCTGCATCACTTTTATGTTTTTTAATAGTGGACAATGAGGAGTAAGCATCTTGTGAGTGTAGAGGAGTAAGTGAATACAGCATCACCATCTCAGCATCTGTAATTATGACATTGAGAAATGTTGTTAATTGCTCTATTTAGGATTTATAATATAATTTTTCCTGACCTGGTTGGCAGAATTGACATTACACATTTTGAGCAAACCCATAATGTGCTGAACTCCCTCACAACAAATAGTACGAAGCATATTAATGATTCTCTTTGTTTGCTGTGCCCTATCTAAATTGCTGACACTGTAACCTGTACACATAAACCAATTTTTGCAACATATAATTAGATGCAGATGCTTATTTCATGGTTAACCAATTCTTCTTTTGCACTAACATTAACTATATACATATACAACATACAATAAGTTCACACACCTATGGTCCTATCACCACCAAATGCTGTAACTTTACCAATTATGAGGTTAAAACGTTTCACATTCCAATTTACATTTCATTTTTATATTCTTCTTTTATCTCTATTGGTTGATAAAACTTGTACTAAGCCATGCATATGTTACCTGTGATGTCCTGATTTGCTTTGTGGAAATGATGCATGAAGCATGGGACTTGTTTATTTTTGCTCATGAAATGTTCACAAACTAATATACCCCTCATTTAGCTGGTCCTCCAGAAGTGTGGAGTATAGTAATTCCTTTAACAACATGTGCTATCTTTTTATTGTAAAAATCTTACATTTCTTAGTACATTTCTAGAAGTCAGTTTAGGTTTGTTTATAAAAAAGTAATTGTCATACAGAAACTTTGTCATTTGATGATTTATTTATGGGAATAGCCATGGTGGTGGCGCTTTTTCTCTGTTGCTTATGTGTGCTGGACAATTTTGTTTCAGGTGTCCAGTGATCAATTTATTAGTGCCACAGACAGTTTTAGAAATCTCATGTTGGGAGTGTTCAACCGATTGTACAAAGCAACAGTCTCCTAACTCATTTGTTGAATCTACTGCCAAAATTTAAATTATTTATTAGCATTAAGCTTTAGGAAAAAAAAAAAGTAATGTGGTTTATAGCTTTGTTTGCACATTTACACAAACAAAAATTTGTAAATTATATTTTGATTTTTTAAAAGCACTAGCTTTAGAATAATTTGAGTTGCTCTTATTTAGAAAATATTTTTAAATTACGTTTATTTTTGACTCCACAAAAACACAACAGAACATTGGTCAAGTCTGACAGAAGAGACAAAAATATGTTTCCCGCAGTTGCCAGCGGGAGAATGAAAAAGGCTATAACACCCAGACAAAGCAGAGTGGGCTCAACAGCCCTGGCCAGTATCCATCCTACAAGAAGAAAAACTTCGTCGTCAAACCAAGATTCAGTCTGCTAAAGATGGAGTTTGTTACCTACGGCACAGGTTTATGGGGAAAATCTTAACACACACATATAAGTATCGACCATATGACCAGCTTATCTTATGTCATGATGATGTTCTTACTCCTTCATCATGGAACAGGGCAAAGAGTCAAGTTTTCATAATCAGAAAACTTGAAAACTGAAGAAGAATTTGTATTATACATGTTTTTCTAGCAGTAAAATATAATACGTGTGAGGATTATTAAAAAATATGTAGCAACCACACTGACTAATATTCTCACTGTTATATTCATACTTATCTCATACAGTTAAAGATCTCATCTACTGGAGGGATGTCAAGAAGACCGCTATCGTTTTTGGCACCATGCTGGTGGTGCTGCTGTCACTGGCCATCTTCTCACTCATCAGTGTAGTGGCATACCTGTCCCTAGCTGTTCTCACAGTCACCTTCAGCTTTGTTGTGTACAAGAAGATCATGGGCGCTGTGCAGAAGTCTAATGATGGACATCCATTCCAGTGAGTGATTTTGTATGCCACTAATTTATTTGTTGACGATGAGTTTGTGAAATGATGAAGAGGTGGCTCATCTTTAATGCAGAATACCTGGATTTGAGACATGCTTTTCAACCTATCCAGGCAAAGAATAAATAATAATAATAGGTACCCTCTCTTTGAAAATAAACAGTAACCAGTACCCAGTCTTTTTATCAGGAAAGAAATGACACCAGAGGTCAAAGCACTATACTGTGCCTCCTTAACTCTTTCCATATGTTTCGCCGCATAGTGCGTCACTATCAATGTGAACCGTCATCAAACGATATTCTTTTTTACATGTTTTGTATCATCTTGGTTTTGGTGAAATATAATACATTGTTCAATTATCTAAACATTCAAAAATAATCTGTAACATGTTAGATAAATATAAATATGTAGATTGATTCTGAAAACATGAAAAACGTTGTCTCTGACATCTGTTCCGTTGCATTGATAAACAGCTTCCATACGGAAAGAGTTAAAGATATTTTCAAGAAGAGTAAGGACCCTACACTTTACTTTCCAACTTTTACTTCATTTATTTATTTCACTGTGTATGTTATTTTTTTTTTAACTTGTTTGTACTCTATATCATTTAACTGATTATAACATTAATAAATATAGAGTACTGAAGAATGTTGTAACACTTCAAGCACTCCACTACCAGTACTTGAACTTTTAACAGCCAATGAAAAATCATCACAACTAAGAAGAGATGCCCAGTATTGAATGTGACAAGTAGAGACAGCCAGAAATGAGATTACAAGAAAAGGAGTCACTGTTACACCAGTCCTGGATTATGCTAAGAAATAACAAATTTAATGGTTTGAACATGTAACAAAGTATAAGGTTAAACATAGCTATATAGCACCAAGTAATAAAACGAGTGTAATCAATTTCAAATCAAATGTACTATCAACCCTTACGTATGCGTGTGAAAGCTGGAAAACAACAAGAGATATAGAAACAAAGTTGAACGCATTCGAAAATAAATGTCTAAGGAAAATACTTGGTATAGAATGGAACGAATTCAAAACAAACGAGGAAATTAGAGAAATCGCCAATCAACCACTAATATCTTCAGTAATAAAGAAAAGACGATGGTCATATGTTGGACATGTGATGAGAAGAGATAATAATCGAATAGCAAAGCAAGCCCTCATATGGGAAACAACAGGTAAAAGAAAAAGAGGAAGACCCAGAGAGACACTGAGAAGAACATTGATGAGAGAGGCAAGAGCAGCAGGAATCGGCTCCCTCAATGAGATAGAACTGCTTGCACAGAACAGAAACAGATGGCGAGATTTGATAAAATATCTTTAAAAGAAAACTGCTAGAACAAAAAATTCATATAGGAAAAGGTGTATCTTGGTCTACGCCCTATGGGCCGGTTACGGCTCGAAAGGATGACAAGAAAGGATGACAATAAAACAAGAAACAAACTTCAAATATCTGGGAACAATATTCTGTGAAGATGGTAAAATTAATAAAGAACTAGACATCTGATGCAACAGGGCAAACCAAATATTGTGACAGCCAGCCTCTATACTTCAACACAGACAATACCTATCACCACCAAGAAACATCTTATATAGAGTACATTCATTCCCACATTGTGCTATCAATGCCAAACATGATGGTCATTTATGACTAGACATAAAAGGAAACCACAGGGATGAGAGAAAAGTGCTTGGAGTGACCAGAAGAGACAGAATCAGAAATGATGTCATAAAAGGAGTGAACATTGAGCCAATCCTAAACTACGTACAGAAACAACAAATAGAATCATATGCCCATCTAGAAAGAGCGTTGTGCGATTCCTTACCATGCAAAGCATATATTAAAATAGAAGAAGAGCAAGAGGGAGACACAGAGTAAGATGGACAAACAGCAACATCAATTGCCATTGGTTGAAGCTGCCAGAATGGCAAGAACTAGAACTTTGCACCACTCTTGATACCTGAATGGGTACAGAGAAAGTGAAGAAGGACATGTAAAATGATTTTCACCAAGCAGCTTCTTCCAAAGAGCATTTACTCTCAGTAAAGAGAATAACACAGATTTAGAAGACAATTATTCTGTGAAATATATGACACCCATGCATGAGACAAATAATAATGCATTGACAAACACTCCATTTTTCTTCTGCTCTGAAAATTAACAGAGGAGAAGTAAAGTGACAGTTGACTTTGAAAACTTGTATTCTATTATTTAATTAATGGGGAAAACATAAATAATAAACAGACACAATTATTTAAAAGAACAAAGTAGACATATACTACAAATAAAAAATATAGAGATGTCTTTAGAAACATTAAAAATTGAGAAAATAATGTAGACGTAATGTCAGCTGTTGAACAGTTCAATTACTGTGACAGACTCTATCTGTGCTTCAAAGGGTCCAGAACCAAAGGTAACCTCAGGTAAACTTGTGGATGGAATGATAAAAATACACAGGCAACTACTAGAAGACGACCACTGACTGTGTTCTGGAAATCAACACATCTAAAATTTTTCAGCAATTTGAAATGCAACGTCAAGTGTAGGACAATGTCAGACTGCAAGGTGTGTGGCAGAACCGGTCAGTAACTGAAATCATCAGTGCGCACGCCATCGGCTGCTGAAAGTGAACAAGCACCTAAGAGTTTGCCGAGAGTGCTGTTACTTCAGCTCTAGCAACAATGAACAATGACTCATATAAGACTGATGGTAATATTAATGAGAGACTGCAGGATCTGTGAAAGGAGTTTGAAGAGTAATACAAGTATGAAGATTTTTGTTACAATCTAGATATTATTTTGAGGACCATTGGAATTATTTGTATGCTGTTCTAAAAGAAGTGAGAAAGAGAGTTGATCTGTGCTATATAGAGCCAATTCTGACTTATGGAGGCAAATCATGGACAGTAGACAAACAAATGAAAAGATGATAGGCAGCCACAGAGATTGGATTTCTCAGAAGAATGTTAAAAGCTCCCTGTATAGCTAAAAAAGACCAATGAGGACATTCTCAAAGAGGCAAACACAAAAAGGGAGCTCTTAAAAACATTAGAAAGAAACAGTCAACATTTTCCGGGCACATCATGAGAAGAGGAAATTTGGAATACTTGGTTACAAGTGGCAAAATACATGGAACGAGAGATCAAGGGTGACGAAGTGAGAAGATACTAGATAGCTTGGTGTCATGGCATGGAAAACAGTCAACAATAGAATTTATATGATGCTTGGTGGATAGAAGATTGTGGAAGGACATGATCGCCTACACCAACCGGTATAGCACATGATGATGATGATTCTAAAAGACAAAGAATTTATGTGTATTTGTGTCTTTCTGATCTTTGTACACATAATTTTGCATATCTTTCACAATTGTTTGAGAATAATTGCTCTGCAGACAAATAAAGCCCAGGTACACATTAACTTGGATATACGAGGATAGCTGAAAATTGAGTGCTTTGCATAATAGAGGCCTTAAAATTATTGATTTATTGTCCCCATCAAGCTGGAGTTCATGACAATGAAAAAGCAAATGTGCACTAGTGATTTGGACCCTAATCATTGGGAAGAGATACTGCAGACACTAAACTGCATATTTACAGAGGATTTGACTGCTTTTGATGAGTCCATCGCTCTCTAGTAATGAGAATTTCATGAAATAAGTGGGAAAGGAACATTATGAATGTATAGATATTGTGTGTACATATGTGTGAGCCATCAGTATGCATTGATTTGTTGTCTTCTGCTGAGAACTGCATACATGTGGGCTTGCTTGAGTGAAGTGTGTCAATTCTTCATATCGATCAATCACCTTTTAGAATAAACTGAACGGATTAGTCAAACTGGAGGGGCTAAGAAGAAAAAAAAGTTGATTAGAGAGTTAACTTTCTTCACCTAATTAAATTGTCCTAAGATATTATATATAATAGCTAGTGATGAAGTTGCTTATATCTTTTCAAAGTTGCTTATATCTTTTCATTTAACACTGCTGGCACAACTTGGTGCTGACATCTATGTCATGTAAATGTCACCTTCAGACCTCTCTTGGACTTGGACATAACCTTGAGTGAAGACAAACTGAAGAGTATTATCAGGAATATTTTGAAGAACATCAATGTTGCATTGAAGGAAGTGAGACGATTGTTCCTAGTTGAGGACACCGTGGATTCCATCAAGGTCAGAAACATAGTCTATGTCTTTCTTGTTTTATTTGGGGGATGGGGCTACACTTTCTCTGTCCACTAATTTCTCTTTTGGGCCATATGAGGATGAATAATTTTATGTCTGTGACCTCTTCTAATGCTGTTTGCCAGTTTTCCTTTCCATGCATATTGTTCTTTTTCACTTTGAGAATATATTCATCCTATTTTAGATTGTTTTGTTTCAAAATATTTGTACCATCCATCTGTATTTCCTTTTTTGTCATAGATTCAACCTTAGCTATACCATTTTTGAAATAACTCCTCACTCACTTTAGTGTAGAGGAACTATTTTTATATAATACAATACATATAGCGTGATGTTTCTCAAGCTTTGACACCCACAGCTCCCTTCAGCAGTGCCCTAATGGCAGTTGTGATCATATAAGTCAGGTAAACACTGATTTCCTGATAGTATAGATATCCTGTAGAAACTCATTTATGTACTAACAATGTTAAGCCTATGTGGATGTTGTCATTTTATGATTTTTAACCTATGAGTAAGGCACACGATGATATTGACAGCACCCTCGGAAGCCATTGCACACACTTTAGGAACTACTGATTTATGTGTTTGTAACAACAACGATTGGAAATAAATGATTTATGTACTGTCTGTACCACTTTTATCATATTTCTGATGTGTGTCTATGGAGGAAATTGTATTGGGAAAAATAAAATGAATACATTTGATTATATCATGAAAAAAAAATATTTGGCCTTTATGTCATTTACACAAAGTTCACCCTATACGACAGAAGAGCAAGCTACCTTAATAAATGATAACTAAAGAATAAACCATATTATTTGCATAAAAGTTTTAGCACCAGCAAATTCACTACACAACATATACATAGTTTAAGAATCATGTGCCATACCGGTTGGCGTAGGTGATCATGTCCCTCCACAGTCTTCTATCTACATTGCATCGTATCAGTTCTGTTGTTGACTGTTTTCCATGCCATGACACCAAGCTATTCAGTATTTTCTCTCTTTGTCGTCCGCGATCTCTCTTTCCTTTTATTTTGCCAGTTGTAACCAAGTATTCCAACTTTCCTCTTCTCATGATGTGCCCGAAAAATGTTGATTGCTTCTTTCTGATGTTTTTTAAGAGCTCCCTTTTTGTGTTGGCCTCGTTGAGAACTTCCTCATTGGTCTTTTTAGCTGTCCAGGGAACTTTCAACATTCTTCTGAGAAATCCCATCTCTGTGGCCTCTAATCGTCTTTTCATTTGTTTGTCTACTGTCAATGATTCGCTTTCATAGGTCAGAATTGGTTTTATATAGCACCGATGAACTCTCTTTCTCATTTTTATTGACATAGATCTGTTGCATAAGATATTTTTCATTTTCTGAAATGCTATTTTGGCCTGAGCTATTCTGCTTTTTATTTCTGTGGTGCATCTCCCATCTGAAGTTATTATTGTGCCCAAGTATTTGAAACGTTGCACTTGTTTCAGATTTGTCTCGTTTATTTTTATGCTGCATGATGGTGGTGATTATTTCTTCGATATAACCATTACTTCTGTCTTCTTACTATTCAGACTGAGACCTTTCTTGTTGCTTTCTTTTACTATTATGTCTATAATTTCTTGTAGTTCATTCTCTGTCTCTGCTATTAATACTGTGTCATCCGCATATCGCAAATTATTTATGTTGTGACCATTTTCTTCAATTCCTTTTTTGTCTACTATTGATCTCATAATATATTCGCTGTAAAGTGAAAACAAATCCGGTGACAGAACACATCCTTGTCTGACTCCTTGCTTTATATATTGGAATTGTCCTGTTTGGTTGCTAATTCGTATAACTGCTGTTTGTTGCCAGCTTTTTTATGATTCGCAGATCCTTGCCATCAATGTTTAATTTCTCCAGCATATTGATTATTTCCACATGCTTTACTTTGTCAAATGCTTTCGTGAAGTCTATAAAGCACATATATAGATCTTTCTTTACCTCTATAGATCTTTCTATCAATGTTCTTAAGATGTATATTGCATTATTGGTGCTCTTTCCTTCCACAAATCCACATTGTTCCTCACTTATTTATGGTTTTATTTTGTTCCTTATACGTCTCATGATTATTCTTAGTAATATTTTAGTCATATGGCTCATGAGACTAATAGTGCGAGGCTCTTCACAATCAGTGGCTCCTGACTTCTTCGGTATGGCTACAAAGATAGATTTTAGTAGATCGTCAGGTGTGTGTCGAGTGTTATATATATCTTTGAATAATTTTGTTATGACTTGTACTCCCAGCTCTCCTAATGCATTTATCTCTTCGATTGTTATATTGTCAGGACCTGGAGCTTTGCCTCTTTTCATGTGTTGAATTGCTCCTCCACTTCGCTCTGCATTAGTTTAAGAATTAGTGCCCCCAAATATGTATTTGTAATGATTTTTTCTTTAAATTTAGATTTAGATTTTTGATTTAGATTTGTAAATCTTAACATTGGACATATTTTAAAATTGTACTCGAATAAGTTGATTTTCCTCATGCATGCTGGCATTTTTATTGTGGCATTTAAATTATATGTATTAAAAATAAAAAAATACACTGGGTTACAAATATTATTGTCCACAATTCTTTTCTATTTTCGTTCATAATTTTAGCTTTTTGTTTTCAGTGCTTTTATCATATTTTCTGACTTACAGCTATATATTTTTAAAGAAACATAATTTAGTAAAATCTGTAATTTAATGTGTAAAAATAATTTGCGACTCCGCTTTCAATAATATACTAAAATTAAGTTAACAAACTAATGCTACTGTTACTTACACAAACAGAAATAGCATGTAATGAAGTAATGTTCTTTCAGATGAAACATTGAAGTAAACATTTTTTACTTCCACAGTTTGGACTTCTTTTGTGGGCACTGGCATACATTGGGTCTTGGTTCAATGGCATGTCGCTTATCATCATCAGTAAGTTGGTGCTAGACTGCTATTCAACATAGGCACTACCATGCTTAATGCATGTGTATCAGCACTTCACTAGTGCCATGGATACTGCAAGAAAAATGCATTCTGGCTGATCATATAGTTATAAACACTGTCACATATTCATTTCATCATAAAAATTAATCTTCTTGTCATAAAGTGCCTCATAAATAGGTCCAAATACATGATAAAAAAATCTGGCAGCTGTCCGGGTAAAATTGTTAGCTAAAACCTACAGCACACCGTGTGTCCCAGGCTGCGCTACAGAGTTATGCACAGGGGTCAGGGTTCTCCTCAGATTTTCTCGTGATGATCCTACCACCAACATGATAATCACTAGATGCATGGTTTTATAAATATATAGTAAGCATTTACAAATGCAATGCAGATTCTATTCTGTCCTTGCTGTAGCAAGGACCATGTGCAACTGCTCATTATCACACTGTAACAAGACACCAGATTTGAGCAAGCTACAACATTTTAAATTGATTTGTGGAGTCTTGAAACATCAATTACTCATCGGAAATAAAAATAAGCTCTTAACAGTGTTTCACATTCATCCGCTCATCTAAAAACAGACTAATCAGTCTAGTCGGGCCATGCAAGTAGGGATCGAAAAGTAAAGGCAATCAGGTACCTAAAAATGTCATGCTGTAGTCAAGTGTTTTGGGATATCACAAACCTCAATATATTACAATCTATCTATTGACCTTTCAAACCGTGGCAGGCCCATAGGGCATAGATCCAGATACTCTTTCTCTAAATTTTCTTTCTAGCAGTCTGAATCCTTCCAAAGATCTATTATCAAATCTTGCCATTTGTCTCTGTTCTGTGCAAGCATCTCAATCTCTTTGAGGGAGCCAAATTCTGCTGCCTTTGCCTCTCTGGTCAATGTTCTTCTCAGACTCTCTCTGGGTCGGCCTCTTTTCCTCCTATCCGTTGTTTCCCACAAGAGTGCTTACTTTGTTATTCGGTTGTAATCTCTTCTCATCACATGTCCAAAATATGTTGGACATGTCGTGAGAAGAGATAATAATACTAGAATAATACAATACAGTACAATACAATGCATTTACCTGTAATTTCCTAACATGATCATCATCATCAATGTGTGCTGTCTCCACAATGAAGTTGTTTGGCTAATCATGGAGTGCCATTTTACTCGCTCTCTTGTCCTGATGGTGCACGTTGTCTATGGTTCACCTTTTGATGTTATCAGTGCACTTTAGTCGTGGTTAGCCTCTACCTCGTCTACCTTGTACCTTCCCTTTCAAGATGACCTTTTAGTAGGGTGTTGTGTATTACAAACCCCAAAAATTACATAATTACTAAATAACACGATACTTTATTGCAATATTGATATAAATATCTTTGCTATTTTTCAGCTGTCGTCCTGATCTTCACAGTTCCTAAGGTGTATGAGACATATCAGGTAACGTAACTCTGAGTCCCCGTGTATCACTTGGTTCACCATGTGAACACATGGTTGTGTGTCAAAAGTTCAGAGAAATTACCACTCTACTGTTTTTATTCTTGTAATTCTGTGACTAAGAGAAAAACTTTGTGTCTAAATAACACTATAATCATTTTAAAAAATTAATATTTAAAAATAAAACTGTCTTACAGTAACACCAAAACCTGACTGTGCAAAGTAAAAATGGACAAAATTTCAAATTAAACTAAATCTTATGGAAATGAAAAGTTCAGGAGTCCACAATCTATTGCTAAATGTGAAGAAAATTTGTTTAATGCAAATTTATCTTGCTCATGGACTAACCCAGATGGCACTTTATCAATATAGCATTAATATTATCTATTTCCTACTTAATCATGTTGGGTCATAATATTCCATATTAAATATCAGTGTCACGTTTCCAACACACAAATAATCCACTAAACTAGATGGATTAATGAAGAATTATTGCCAGTGGCAACAAAGAATAAATAAATAATATCCTTTAAACAAATTTGCTAACATTAATAGATCAAAGTTTTTTAAACAAATCAATGAACCAACCTATCTCCACGTTACAAAAACACGTAAAATTAGCTAAATTTCAGCACTACAGATGTAGTAGCTTTTATTTTACCAGATGTCAATGTAAAACAAGAAAAATTTGTCGGCCACAAATTTGTTACAAAAACTCATCAAATGTAAAAGTAGTTAAAAATCAAGTTATTTCGATTTAAACTCACTAAATGCAAGATGTTCATCTATTGTACTTTTGCATTGTAATATTTAATTTGTTGGGAAAGAATTTAAAATAACTTAAATTGAACACAGCAATGGATTCACTTTATCGAGATTTAATTTTTAATAAAAACTAATCGAGTTTAAAAATTTTGGAAAAATATATAGATAAATACTTTGATTTAAACACGGTAAAAAGGAAAATAAAGCTTGTTCTTCGCACTATATATAATACATTTTTAAATTATCAAAATTTCACAGAAAAAGAACGGAGCTCCATCTGTAACAAAACAAGTCTTAAAAAACTGATTCCAGTAGGTGAACCCTTAATGGTTGTTTCAGGTTTAATAGGGTTCAGAAATAACCTGATCTCAATATTTGATATCTATCTCATCATTGCAAGCATAATGAAGAAACCGAATATTTTAATAAATACTGAAAGACATAAATACCTATCATCACAAAGAAACATCTTATACAGAGTATATTTATTCCCACCTTGTGCTATGTGTCAAACCTGGTCACTGACCAATAAACATAAGGGGAAGCGACGAGAAAAAATGATCAGAAAAGTGCTTGTAGTGACTAGGCGGAACAGAATTAGAAATGGTGTCATAGAAGAGAGATTGAATATTGACTCAATTCTAAACTACACAGGGAGACAACAAATGAAATTGTTCAACAGGAAAGAAGATATTCCATACCACACAAAACTTATATTAAAAGAGATAGAAGATGAGTAAGCTGGATCGACAAAATCAAAGAAATGCTTCAATAACATCAATTGGCATTGGTTGAAGCTATCAGAAGAGCAAGAACTAGAACTTTGTGTCTCCCTCACCACCTGAAGAATTTTAAGAAGTAAAGAGAGAAAGATTTAAATACAAACAGAAGACAGTATTGGATATATTTAGCCTAATATTTTAAAAATGTGTTTAACTCTACAAGTTTTGGTAGAAAAGTTGGAAGCAGGTTATTTGTTGGCAATTCACAAACATTTCCTCCTGTCTTTTTGATATTGTATTTCTTGGAATATTATTGTGCTTATGTTGTCTTGATGTTTATTAAAGTGCTTCTTCTCATTATATTTTTGCCCAGAGTTTAAGAGGAAAATGAGCATTTGCAATATGTTTCAATACTCTATAGAAGCAATTAATCTCTTCCATTCATGTGAAATGTAAATAAATATAAGTAGTTTGTGAGAGAGAGAGAGACAGATGTTCTTGGTTTGGTTTTGACATATACGGTATATTTTCAGGTTCCAATTGACAAGAACATTGATTTGGCCAAAGTACAGATCAACAATGTGTTGACTTTGTAAGGATATTTTTTGTGCATGTTTGAAATGTAGTTCATTTTTGTTTTTCTCTGAGTTTTAAACCAATTAGTGTTTCTGACTTTCCTTTTAGATATTTAAGATGTTAGGTATGAATATTTATCATTTCAGTTTTTATGAAGTTATGAAACATATGAGGTGTCATCAAATATATGGATTGATAGGAAGTCAGGAATTGAGTTCAAGCATAAGTCAGTAGTTGCTAAGTACAGAACGTATATGGTCAGTATTTTGACCTAGGAGAGATGGCTCTGGCTACAAAGAACCTTGCAGAAAAGTCTGGGTAAACCTAAGATTAGGGAAACAGTGCCTAATAAATGTATGCTGAGGACACATGGATTGAACTATGAAGTGCAAGCAGTACACCTCCCACTAATAAGTGAAACATTGAAGAAAAACCCTTTAAAAGTAAAGGTAAAGTACGAGACTTGAATCTGCATCTTAGCACACAAGTTTTCACCCTTATGTGCTCAGCGCCTTTTCAGAAGTGTTCGGAGACTACTGGATAGTGTCGCTTCAAGCATCTAAACTCATGATGCTAGGCTGCATTCCTCACCTTCCCAGAGTACTACCCTGGTACCCATTTCTGCCACCGGCTGGGTTATTTTTTTTTCCAACCACGAGTACAACTCAAACTGCTTTCAGCAGGAATTGAACACAGGTTGTACAAACATCAGTAGCCTAGTCGGGTGGTTTTCCCAACTAGGCTACCGAGGCCCCAAACAAAACCCTTTACTTCATTGTTACATATGTGACTTATTAATTTGTATAGGGTATTGGATGTAGGCTTTTAATGGTCAGTGTTGTCTGACAAATATGTCACAATGGATCTCAGACCTTGCAGCATTTGTGCATATGGGTCAGGGTTCTACTTGAAGGTTCCAATTATTTCAAGAAGATTGGAGCACCTTTGGATGTGTCCAGAGTGCAGTGATGACAATCATAACATATATTATGTTTCACTGAGGGACAAAGTCCATACAAGCTGTAATTCCTGCAAATTAAGGGAAGAGGCATGAAAATGTCAAACTGATGATAAAGTTGATTTTTTAAAAATATATAAAATTGTATCATTTCAGTTTTATGTTGATGGTAGACAACACAAAACGAAAGCAATGTTGAGGCCTTCGGATGGAACAACAGACAAAAAGAGACACTAATGAATAAAACTATACTGTGAACTTTAATGATTACCAAAAAAAAAGGAGTAGTAAAATGTTGGTGGAAAAAATTGAAAGAGTATCTGAAATGCTGCGTCTTGCTAGTCGATTGTGAAAAATATGAACATAAGCAATATAACAAAAACTAAAGCAGAAAAAAATACCTTCTAAATTTTATTTAGTAAATAAGAAAATGGTGTAAAATCTGGAGGAAAAAAAGCTTAAACATTTAAACATATGTATTAATAATAAGTTTAAGTCATCCTTACAGGATGTAAAAGTATATAGAGGGGCAGATATAGCTTCTGATCATCATCTGCTGTTAGCCAAACTTAAAATTAAATTAAAAAGGTATACTACAACGAATAAGGGCAGAACGTATTTCAATGTAGGGTTTCTTAAAGAACAAGGAATTAAAGATAAATTCGCAGTCACAATATCAAACAAATACCAAGTCCTCCAACAACTAGAAAATACAATAAATATAGAAGATCATTGGAAACAGGTAAAAAATATATGGAAAGAGACATGCGAAGAAACACTGGGGAAAAGAGAATGCCAGAATAAGGCATGGATGACAGCAGAGACCCTGGATAAAATTAAAGAAAGAAAGAACAAGAAAGCAGACATAAATAAAAGCAAAACAAGAAGTAATAAAGCCAAGACACAGGAAGCTTACACAGAGGTGAACAAAGAAGTGAGAAGATGCATTAAAAGGGATAAGAGGAAATATATAGATGAATTAGCTAAAGAGGCAGAAGAAGCAGCAAATAAAGGGAATATGAAAGAACTGTACAACAGCACAAAGAAACTAGGTGGAAAATACAAACAGATCAACGCCTTTATCAAAGATAAGAAAGGAAATCTGCTTAGTAATATAAAGGAACAAATGGAGAGATGGAAGGAGCACTTTGAAGAACTTTTGAACAGACCTGGCTCAAATAATCCTCCAGATATACTACCAGCAGAAGAAGAATTACACGTTAACTGCGGAAAACCAAGCAAAGAAGAAATAATGAAAGCCATCAAACTGTTAAAAGATGGTAAAGCCACAGGACCAGATGAAATTCCTTCGGAAGCCATCAAAGCAGATATTATCACCTCTACCAAGATGTTACATAATCTATTGGATAAAATTTGGGAGAGGGAAGAAATACCTAAAGACTGGAGAGAAGGTTATATGATCAAACTACCAAAGAAAGGAAGTTTACAGGAGTGCACAAATTATAGGGGAATTATGCTACTATCAGTGCCAGGAAAAATATTAGGCAGAATCATTCTGGAGAGACTAAAAGAGGCTATAGAGAAACACTTGAGAGATGAACAAGCAGGTTTTAGGAAGAACAGATCATGTGCTGATCAAATAACTACTCTACGTATAATAGTTGAACAAAGTTTAGAACTAAAATCCCCACTTTATATTGGATTCATAGATTACGAAAAGGCATTTGATAGTTTAGACAGAAGAATGCTTTGGAAGTTGCTGAGTCATTATGGAATCCCCATAAAGTTTATTAACCTGATAAAAACAATGTATGAAGGAACAAAATGTAGTGTGGTGCATGAAGGACAGCTTACAGAAGCATTTGAAATAAGAACAGGAGTAAGGCAAGGATGCCTTCTGTCTCCATTTCTCTTTCTACTGGCCATAGATTGGATTATGAAAATAACTCAAAACAACAGAAATGGGATCCAGTGGTCACTGACCAAACAACTTGATGATTTAGACTTTGCTGATGACATAGCTCTCCTATCACACAGCCACCAACAGATGCAAGATAAAATGAGTATATTAGATGAGAGATCACAACAGCTAGGACTAAAGATTAATAGAGATAAGACCAACATTATGAGAATTAATGCAGTTGGCAATAACCAAATAAAACTAGGAGAAATACCTCTACTAGACGTACAATCTTATATATATCTGGGCAGTAATATAGATAAAGAGGGAGGAACAGAAAACGATACCAAAATAAGGATATCAAAAGCAAGAGGAGCTTTCATTGCACTGGGAAACATATGGAAATCCAAAGAAATTAGGCTAAATACAAAAATACAAATTTTCAACTCCAATGTTAAGTCGGTTCTATTATATGGCTGTGAAACATGGAGAATAACAAAATTGACAATCACGAAGGTACAGACTTTCATTAATGGATGCTTGCGCAGAATAAAGGGATGGAAATGGCAGGACAAAGTCACAAACGTGGAATTATGGAAATGTACCGGTCAAATACCAGTGGATAAAGAAATACAGCGAAGACGATGGCGATGGATAGGACACACACTACGGAAACCAACTGAGAGTATTACACAACAGGCCCTTTTTTGGAATCCCCAGGGGAAAAGACAAAGAGGAAGACCAAGGAATTCTTGGAGAAGACAGATTGAAGCAGAGATGAAGATGATGGGGAAGACATGGAATGATCTTAAAAGAATTGCAAAAAACAGAACGACTTGGAAAGTGTTTGTTGAAGACCTATGCTCCACTGGGAGCTAAAAGGTAGAAGAAGAATATAACAAAAACTAAAGCAGAAAAAAATACCTTCTAAATTTTATTTAGTAAATAAGAAAATGGTGTAAAATCTGGAGGAAAAAAAAACAGAAAACTTATCTGAAATGCTGCTTCTTACAAATCTGATGTGAACAAATTCAACTAACAAACTGTTTTTATATTTATCTCTCTATCAGTCTGTGATATCTCACCTCACAGCCTCTATCAGTCTGTGATATCTCACCTCACAGCCTCTATCAGTCTGTGATATCTCACCTCACAGCCTCTATCAGTCTGTGATATCTCACCTCACAGCCTCTATCAGTCTGTGATATCTCACCTCACAGCCTCTATCAGTTTGTGATATCTCACCTCACAGCCTCTATCAGTCTGTGATATCTCACCTCACAGCCTCTATCAGTCTGTGATATCTCACCTCACAGCCTCTATCAGTCTGTGATATCTCACCTCACAGCCTCTATCAGTCTGTGATATCTCACCTCACAGCCTCTATCAGTCTGTGATATCTCACCTCACAGCCTCTATCAGTCTGTGATATCTCACCTCACAGCCTCTATCAGTCTGTGATATCTCACCTCACAGCCTCTAGGCGCAACTTTTTTTTAGTACTAGGCTACCTTTTTTCTGGAATCTCCAACTCATTTAGCCAGACAGGTTACTCTGACCCACCACTGGAAGTTAAAGTAGCATCTTGATCAATTCTGGTTCATTGATCCTGACACAAGCAACCATGCATGAGTTTTCTAACCACCTTCAGCCCAGGTGCTGTTGGGCATCTATGCACTCAAGTTCTTTCAAGAAGTCTGTGATTTATTTCTTGCCTCTTTCATTGCCAGCTTTGTGTTTTGAGTTTGACAGAGAAAGCTGTATCCTGTTCCTCTCAACTAAGTGAATGAACTGACATGATTATGCACCATGTAGATCCATCATTACTCAGTTTTTCTTAGCTGGATCTATTATCCTTTCAAGCCGAAGGACAGCACATAGGACAGAAATTCAAGGATCTTCATCTCTGATGACCTTTGTTATCAAGTGTCCACACTTTGCACAGGACCTTTATTTATTGTTTCTTACCACACGTCTTTGTTCTGTGTGAGCTTCTGAACCTCAGCAGGAGAGCTGTCGTCTGCTGTTGTTGCTTCTCGCCTCAGTGTTTTAAAAATATTTTTCTAGGTAGGCCTCGTTTTCCTTTAACCTCTAGTTCCCATTTGAGGGTTTGCTTTGAGATTCTCTTTTGTCTCTTCTTATCACATAGTCAATGTATGACCACCTTCTTCTCTTCATTATGGCTGATATTTTTGGAAGATTTTTCATTTCTCTGCGCTAATTAATTCTGTGGTATATAAAGATTATACAGTGCTAATTGTCAGCAGTAAATTAATGCATGATAATTTTTAAGTAGCCACCTTCTTACTTTCCAATAAATGCAGAATTGTTTCCTGTGGTTTTATGTTTCAAAATGCTTTCTTATGTCACCATAATTTAGCAGTTGCTAACTTTTTCATTGCCAAATGAAAATAACCTGTTATCACTGAAATGTTTGCAGGATTCAAAGCAAAGTACCATTCCTGAAGAAAAAAGAGAAGACCAAGTAGAGTGTTACAACAAAGTCTCTGTTCTTGGAGATTTCATCCCTCAAGCAGCGGGTGATGACGATGGACCTTGTTTAGATCTAGATGGGCCAAAAGATTCATAGATAATTTAGATCAGAGGTCTCCAACCTGTTGCTTATGGGGATATGGTTGTAGTAACTGAAAAGATGTGACAGTACAGTCAGGAGTTGTTTTATTTATAAAGGATAAAGTGTTGGTAAATAAAAGTAGAGATGATAATTTGTCCTTGTATTCAATCAATCAAAGAACTTTAGACCCCTTATTGGAGCAAAGGCCACAGACAAGGTCTCTCCATTCATCTCTATTTTTGAACAATTTCTCTACCTCCTACAAGTCTTGGGCCAGTGTTCTTGAGGATTTCTATGACTTATCTCCACATTTTCCTGGCTTCCTCTTTCCCTGTGGTTTTCAAGACAGTGCCTGTCCTGCTAGCTATTCTGGCATCAGGCTTCTTTTGTGTGTGTCTTTGCATTAAAAATAATTTATAAGGTAATTTTTCTAAGATGGTGTTAACCACAAAAACTTGTTAAATGTGCGATATCCGCAGTCTCACTTAGGAGACCTCTGATTGAAATAATTGACACAGCAACACATTAAAGTTGTAAAAGTTAGTTATAAATAATTACTGTGGAGTCATGTCTCAAAAGGACTGGAATGTCCTTGAAGAATGAGATATGGTACGCAGATTACAATGGTGTAACTCAATAGACTTGCTGGCCCCAGTTTCGTCATTACCAGAAACTTGTTGAAATTAATTAACTAGTATCTTCTGTCAGACTATAACATGACACTCTTTTAACTATTTCTCAAATTAACTTAATAAACACACATGATGGGAGTTAGCCTGAGAGACAAAACTAGAAGCAAATAACTAAGAAGGCAGTTAGGGATCTTGAGTACAGTAGAATATATAAAGAAACAAATTGAAAGATTTGGCCACATGGCAGAAACAACTAAAAATAGGCACTGATCTAATTTCTAAACTTTTGACACCTGTGGCTTTCTTTTCCTGCCGATCATATACTGTCGACACTCTCACAGCAGTTATGATTAAGTCTGATAAACCCGGATTCATGTATTTATTTTCTGCAAAACAGAACTAGTTACTTCCAGAATATTCTGCCAAAGTCAAGGACATTGATTTGGTGCACATATTGTAACAAACATAAAGCGCTACACAAAGTATGGAAAAGCTTGTGTGTGTATTCACTTTCTATTCATTAATATAAATTTATGGGTTTCCTGATATGATAATATATAAGAAGATAAATGACGACCAAAGTAACACTATCCTCTAGGAACTCATTTATGTATTAAAAATTATTAAACCAATATTGATGTTGTTATTTTATGATTTCTAACCACTGAGAAGGCACACAACGATATCATCAGTTGGTAAACACTTTTGGGGACCACTGCTTTAAGGTATACTTTACAAGAAATAACCCTATTATACCTTGAATGCAACTTATAGTGAATATGACATTAGTGACCATATTTTTTTAATCCTCTGGCACATTTTTATGGTCAATTTGCACAGCACAATGCCAGTGCTGACTTTCTTTCCCATTAAAAAAAAAATTATCAGAATTGATATGTCAGTTAGTCAGGGAGTAATTATACCTGGTCTATTTTCCTCAGTAGACCATTTCACAAACTACTGCTCTATCACAGCTTCATCCCCAAACTTTATATTACCCAGAAATACCTGATTTACCACTTCAACATTTATAAACACAGAGATAAAGTATATCAAATATGGACTTTGAAAATAATAACAAAAAGAAAAGAATGTGTGCTTCAGATTAGAAATATGATAAATGGTTTGAACTATGAACGGTTAAGAAACAGTGATTTAGACCATGACAAGATTAAAAATTTGTAGTACATGTCTTCCACCCAGCCTAACTTTTGCTGTGTTTCATTTACATTCAGATAATTAGGAAATATATGGTAATTTAACTTTCTATCAACCACTAACTTGAGGCATCATGTTGTGGTGCTGTGTCAGATTTCCAATTTCTGAGGACATTGACGTGTGTACGATACATTGCTGTCATTTTTGTTTGTTTATTGTCAAATCACTGTTATCTTGTGCTTTTTGTTCTCGTATGCTCTACATCTACATTTGGCTTTTAACTAGCATGAACGATTTGAATGCATGACAGTCAACACTTAATATTATCCTAGTATATTTTTTTGGGGTGACTTTTAAGATGTTTTTTTTTGTGATGCTCCTGAACGTATTTCCTTGTCAAGAAATATTTTTAATCTCATACCTTGGAACATTTAACTATCTTCTCACTCATTTTGTTGATTATTTTGCTCATTCTGTTATATAGGTTATTGGGTTTTATTTTGTTCCAGAGCTGCTCAATAAAAGCTCCTCCTAAACATGTACATTTATTTTCTCTTAATATCTGATACAGGATTTATGTATATCTTAAATTGTTTTTTTTTTTTTTTGTGATTGCATCTGCAAAAAAATATAACAAACGTCTTGTTTCTATGCTGGTCTTGTTTTCAGGTGATATTTGTAAGGAAAGTCTCATGAATCCTTGTGTATGCAGCCTTTTTTTTTTAACAGAGAGAGAGAGAATGACCTGCATAACATTTTATGTATTTTGGCTAATGTATGACCATTTTGATAATAAAGTTTTCATTTGTTGACACAAGACTTTCCATGGTATATTATTATTTTAGCTTTTGAATGAAATATACAATATTTAAAAATCTGCATTAGTTTGCAGTATATCTCTGTAGTACACAAATACAGCCACCACATCAGTGATAAAACCAAGAGAAGTCTACATGTTTTAAGCACATATTTGAAATCTATGTCTTTTAGAAGTGCTGTTAATCTTACCCCCCAGAAAATTTTCTTATAAATGTAATTTAGTTAGTTCAAAATACATATTTTTACTTTTTTTTTTTTAAATAGGTAGGTTTGTCATTAAAAAAAAAAAAAAACATAAGAGGTATCTCATTTTTAAATTTCCTGTTAAATCTTATCTGTCTAAATAAAATGTGTCCTTCACTTGTTCAGAGACCACCTACAACACCCACTCTTCAAAACATCTCAGAGCTTCAAAACAACACTCAGAGCTTCATAACAACATCTCAGAGCCTTAAGCTTAAACATTTTTCTTCATTTAAAAATATTAACATTTAGATAGGAAAGTTTACGCCCCGGGAGTGTAGTTTCCTTTTGTTGGAAAGTCTTATGTTAATTTGTCAGAGTAATTTTCTATTTATATTGTGTATGAATTAATATACACACATTTATTTTCCATGTATGTAATTAATATGATGTGATAAATGTTGTTAATACTGCAATGTTTGCTCATGTTCTTTTTCATAGATATGTTGTAAGTATAGATTGTGCCACCATACAAGGTAGTTCAGGAAGAATTTTGCTAAGAGCCAATAATATTGCCATGCCCTCTTCTTTGTCAGTTTTTACTTGGCTTGTATTCTATTTGTATGCAGTAGCTGTGCATTGTGTATTCACTGCTGCTATATCAACTCTGTATTATTTTTGTTTAACCACCTCCAACAATTATTTTGATGTCAAAGATTTACTTGTGTTTCATAATGCCTGGGTGAGAGCCACAAAGCTGTAATTTAAGAGATGTTTAGAACCAGACAAGCAGCTAAAGATGAAAATATATTCAGAGAATTTATCACAAACTGAAGCAGCAAGTAATCATGTCATTCAAAAAAAACTGAAGGAGCAAGTAATCGTCATTCAAAAAAACTGAAGGAGCAAGTAATCATGTCATTCAAAAAAACTGAAGGAGCAAGTAATTGTGTCATAAAAAAAAAACTGAAGGAGCAAGTAGTCATGCCACTATAAAAGCAGATTAATATAAACTCAGTTGCACCAACAAAATTCATCGGTTGAGAGACAGAAGATAGAAAATAACTAATCTTCACAGCAAATTGGAGTCATAATTTTATAGAGACTGCCAAAGGTAGAAAATGTGGAGATCTGTGACATAAAAGAAATAACAATTGGTTTCAATCAGTGATTACTTAAAACAGAATTGGACTGCATAAAACTGAAGAAGATTGTTCAAATTTGGCAAAAAGTACAGGAATGTTATGTGTCTGGTAACAGGGATTTTTGTGAAATTGTGATAATGTTCATGCATTGTTTCATCCACAACTTATTAATGTAATATTGTGCACATTATGTAAAACAGCATATGATATTCATTAGACATTCATGGTCAAGAAACATTTGAATGAGTTGAGAGAAAAGATAGGAGAATTTTTAAAAATCATATATGAAAAGATATCAGTGATAAAGCATTAAAAAGAAAATGTAGCATGCTGTGATGCTCACAACATGCATTTATTTTACTCCTTCATTCAGACACTGCTTATATTAATTAGTCTTTTATTAAATAGAATAGTTTATTTTGCTCATGTAAACCCACCATATGCTATTTACTTTCTACTATCACTCAAAATAATGACTACTTTGGAAATTATAACTTTTTCCTCCAATTACATTTAATTACTGCAAATTTTTAGTAGCTGACCGTCACATTTTTTGGTCTTATAAAAAAAATGTAAGCTTCAAATTACTTGGTCATACTGCAGTGTTGTCATAGAAAGCTTTGTATATAATTATATTCTAGTATTTATTTCTTTATTACACTTTATTTTGTTTTCTAAATTTCAACCAGATAAGACACTCAATAGCTGGGTTTTTGCAGCAAATATACAAGTAGTTATGAAATACAATACACTGGTAATTATTCCAATGTAAGGATGGTTTTTTTTTTCTACAAAAAGTTTAAAAGTGGTATTTTAACAAATTTGAGTTAAGTGGCAGACAGACACCTGATAGTCAATATATTCACGGAAATATAAATAAATACAGTGTGTTTTTTTATGTCAAGATTTGTGTGGCTATGAATTCTAGTGTAAAAACATTTTAACATTCAGTAAATGTGTACAAGTGTTGAGTAAAAAAAAAAAAAATACATCCATGTTTGATGTTTTAATATCTTGTTTTTCTGTTTCCCGTTGTGAGTGTGTGTGAACAGTTGTGAAACAGAATATTGCCTGTGTGGCTACCAGGTCATGACTATGGTGTCTGTTTGTGGAATATAACCACTGTCACCTGCCAGGCATGTAAGAGGCAGCTAAGGAGGTTTTGGGACTCGTCTTCATTGATGCTGCTGAGTTGAAGCCATGCTTTTGCTAGCGTGGTGGATGTGCTCCGTACTGGGGAATGTTCTGAAGATCCCAAGTACAGTAGAATTGTCTGTTGTGAAATTCTTCTTCTGCGATCATGACTCATTCAGTCTAGGACTCCAGATTCTCTTCTGAAGGCTGTTTCACTGATTTGGTTACCTCATATGGTTTCTCTTCCAGGGAGGTGGATGTGGGCCACATTGACCTCCTCAGGCCCCTCTCTGTGTGTATGAGGGGGGGGGGGGGTCCTGTAGAATGTGTTTTGTTGTTATGTTATCCAGGCAGGGCAGGGTACAGTGGCATTGACTGGTAGTTCAAGAAGAATCCTATTTTAGGTTTGGTGATCATGTGGTTTCTCATTCTATTGTGGCCATTGCGTAGGCAAAGTATGAAGACTTGATCCCTACTTGATAGTTGGGGTATCCATCCCTCTTGTTATACTTTGGATGTTCTTTGTTTCCATTTTCAAGATGCTGGCCTTTAATGATGGATTTGGCTTCATCGTAACTGTTCAGATGTTTCTGTTGTGGTAATCTCTCTACCTCCTTAGCTGGTTTGTCTGCATGTTTCCTTGCATATTGTGTTTTATATATTTTGATATTGTATTTTATATTACAGTGTGATGGTATCCACTGGATAACCACTCTATGGAAGTTAATGCACAATTGGTCTAGGGTAGTTCTCAGGCAATCTAGCTTGCTGTTCCTGGGGTTTTTTTTAGAGCTGTTAGGACTGACAGTGCATCGGTCAGTATCACTAATTTCTTGTGCACATTATTTTTGTGTTTAAGTTTACAGGTTTGTAGCATCTTATGAGGAATATAGTGTTGGTGACCATGATTTTTTTCTGGTAATGTGGTCGGTATTACGACCATGCTGCTTTACTTTTCCAGAAAAAATCCGGTACCCATTTAAGGCTGGGTGAACTCGAAAGTCATCGATCAGGATCGAACCCGATCTCTTGCCCTTTGTAGTCCAGTTCCACTGAGCTGCTATCGTGGCTCCCAAGGTAGTCTATAGACAGATCAAAATCTCACACCACCTCTAAGAAACATTTTGCATTGACATGAAACAAACCTGTAAGTTAATGATCACCAAGGGGGAACTTGGTGGTTTAGAGGTAAAATGTTGGCTTCTGGACAGGAAGGTCCTGGGTTCAAATCCTGTCACCTTCTACCTTTTTAGCTCCCAGTGGAGCATAGGTCTTCAACAAACACTTTCTGAGTCGTTCTGTCTTTTGCCATTTTTTTAAAGATTATTCCATGTCTTCCCCATC
This sequence comes from Megaustenia siamemsis, assembly GCA_032433765.1. Classification (NCBI taxonomy): domain Eukaryota; kingdom Metazoa; phylum Mollusca; class Gastropoda; order Stylommatophora; family Ariophantidae; genus Megaustenia; species Megaustenia siamemsis. Next base: position 83,896,818 of record JAVIAB010000124.1, on the reverse strand, counting down.
ATCTTCATCTCTGCTTCTATCTGTCTTCTCCAAGAATTCCTTGGTTTTCCTCTTTGTTTTTTCCCCTGGGGATTCCAAAAAAGGGCCTGTTGTGTGATACTCTCAGTTGGCTTCTGTAGTGTGTGTCCTATCCAGCGTCATCGTCTTCGCTGTATATCTTTATCCACTGGTGTTTGACTGGTACCTTTCCATAATTCTATGTTAGTGATTTTGTCCTGCCATTTCCATCCTTTTATTCTGCGTAAACATCCATTAATGAAAGTCTTTATCTTCGTGATTGTCAATTTTGTTAAATCCTGTCATAGAGAGTGGGAATTTACTCAACAATTTCCCCCCCCCTTCCCGATTTACCCTCCCCTTGGCTGGTTTGGGTAGTGACATTCAATGTCTATCCCTCTAGACAAAATGACAGTCTTGTGTGCACTTTGCACAACGTTACAGAACCCTTGGCAGTTAAAAGTTGAAAAGAGTAGGTAGGCCACAAAATTGCTGACCGTCGGGCAAAAATTGTTAAGCAAATCTGCCCATGTCAAAGATGGATATGTTGGATCTAAAGGTACAGATTGTAGTAAACTAGCAACACAACGTACTCAAGCATACTTAACAGGGGAATACTGACAAGAATCACTACAGTCCCCATGTAACGGGGTCTGTTATATGGAAGAGTTATTTGCGGGTCATCATCATTGCACTCCAAAAATGTCCATAGATGCTGAGATCCCCTCCTCAGCAAGTCCAGCAGTGTCCAGCGACTGATGACTCCATTTCTGTGTTGGTTGATTAGTCTTCTTCAACACCCACTAAGTTTCTTGTTTCTGGCTGTGCCCATCGTAACTCCCATCTCTTTCATCCGAAGGAGTGACTCATGGTTGTCGACATCCTGTGTCCTTCCCACTTCCCAGAGGGCATTGATGATGTCCACCCGATCCATTGGTTGACTGTCCTCAACAATAGTGCGCTAGCCAACCTGTCCGCTCTTTCATTTCCCTGTACTCCCGCGTCATGGGACATAGGCAAAAGTTACCTTACGTATTTTTTACTTCTGCAATGACTCTATCCATTGCATACATACAGAACCCATCTCTACTTTTCTTATCATGCTCATCGAATCACTCAGTATACAGATGTGGGTGTAGTCTTATTACTCTAACCTGAGGAGTGCCTTGGTTACTGCCATCACCTCCATCGTCGTGCTACTCGTGGTCATAATGTAGGCACCACTGTCTTCTTTGACGACTCTGCCAGCCGAGCGTGCTGTAAATGCCCATGCACTCCTTTGGTGTCGTATTACAGATCCGTGTGTATAGATGACTGCATCTTTCTCATCGGTGTTATCCCAGATGAGACCGTTGACCTCGGCATTGACTACAACTGAGTTATGAGACCATTGACCTCGGCATTGACTACAACTGAGTTATGTTCCCTACACTTCGTGTCGAGTGTGACAATATACGAGAATGTCCCCCTGAATGACGTAGGCACTGGTATACACTCCTCGCCAGCGTTGATATTGGTAAGCCCACAGACCTGTTTGGTGACATATTCTGCTCGGCCCATCCATGATTTGCCTCCTTTTAGCCTGACACCCTTCCCTGTGTTGAGCTCATGATGCAATGGATGCTCTTTCCCTCCAGATCTTGATACTGTCATCCATGGTTGGAAAGTCAAGTTCTAGTATTGACAACATCTAGAATGAACAGGCTCTAACTTCATCCAGAGGAACCCAAGAAATGAAGAAAGCCTTTGCAGCCCACCACATCACCCTCTTTGGGCCTTCTTCATCAGCGATAAAGTATATTGATCATGCAAAATTGACTCTGTCCTGTATTATGATGGAGACCTACACCATGGCTGACACACCCCATCTTTAGCAAGGTGGATCTTGGTTTGACATAGTTTTCCATTTCAAAGGGTGGATGTCGACCAGGGCTGTTGAGCCCACCCTGCCCATGGTTTATGCCTGGGTGTTCTCCCTTCCTTCTGATAGCAATTGCTAGTGCTAGATAACTGGTTGTTTTCCTTTCCCCCGTGGACAGAGCTTTGAATGTGACTCTTAATTGCATGGCTTACCTGTCATTGGACAATTGGGTATTTGCTCCGTCCTGTTAGGAGACACCTTCAATCTAGTCTTTCGCTCGTGGGGGTCAGATCTGCAGTCTCATTTCCAGGAAGAAGCTGACAGTTCTTTCCAGGTCATGACAGCTGCCCCATCGTTGCTGTCTCAGTTCAGCATTCTCTGGCCAGATTTGGCACCATGGTTCCTTGTGGGCTGGACAGATATGAAGAAAATCCTGTTTGTGTGAGATACTGAGATGATAAAGATGACCCAGAAGTTTACATTGACTGTTTCTCAGATGAAATTAATGGTTTGCAGGAATCTCTGCAACTGGTGTATGGGTTTGTCATAGTTGCTAATGTTCAGCCCTCTTCTACACTCTGAGTAGAATCTAAAAACTAGACATGATAAAACACATTCTACACGATTGCCCCCAGTAAACAGGCCTGAAGCGGTCAATGTGGTCTCTGCCTACCTCCCTGGAAGAAAAACTATACGGGGCAACTGAAATAGCAGCCTTCATAAAAGAGTCTGGAATCCTAGTTTGGATGAGTCGTGATCACAGAAGTGATCAGTCGCAATATATCAATCAATTCAACATCCACTCAAAACACCATAAGTATTCGATCAATATACAAATTTATTTTTATGCTCAAAATTACTTGCACTAATACACACACACAAAAAACACAACAATTTGTAAAAATATACAAACTCCAATGAATTCTACATTTCAGCAACAAGTACACAAAATAATGGCACTGCATGATGAAATTCATCTTTATCTACCATTCACAGGTTAAATGTTGTTCTCCAATTTGCAAAGATTAATAATTACACCTCAAATAAATTAATATATTTACAGTCAATCAATCAATGTTCAAAGCACTATTTTACATCTGGGTAGACTTTTGAGTATCCATCCAGAAACAAACTAGCTGCCACCAAAAATGTTCTCTCCATTCATGACACTGTTTATGATATGCAACTTTCATGTGTACTCTTCTCTACTTAAGTTGTCATTTTGAAAATCCCTATTTAAGAAGAATGGAATAGATACATCAACCTCAAGTCATTGATGTCTTTATTAATCATACAGTTGTTTAGTGTCCATAATAGATAGACTTGGTGGCAGTAGTTGCTTTCCTTCTCTCTTGCAGAGCTATAAGTAGAGTGGTATTCTACCCACACATTCAGAGGCAGAGATTCTGGCCAACACAGACTACCTTGAAATGCAAACTTTTAGACTCATTGGCAGAGCTGGCAAAAAGTGATTCAATTCATAAATGAAGTCTGTACAAGTGCCTCAACTCCTTCTGCAGGAAAATGAGAAGGGAAAAAAGTATGACAGACAGATGTGTAGCACACAGTCACTCTTTTACAGACATTTACTCTAGGAGTCATCTTGTTTGATGATTAAATATTGGTCTTTATACCTTGTGCCTCTGTGTTCACCTTCTAAAAACATGGCTTTGACTTGTGGTAATTTAATAGTAAAATAATAAGAGCAGATTCTATCTTCATACCAAGAGATATCACAAGGAGAGACTGTTACCCTTCCTAACTGCCAGCAGGTATATATATATATATATATATATATATATATACAGGTGAGTAGGAGTGTCTGTCAGCATTTATAAAACTCAACCAAAGTCATCCATCACCTCAGTTTCTGCTTCTTCTCTGGCGGTGGACGCATGCTGCCATTTGTAGTAGGCTTTTCCTCCATCTTTTCCACTTTAACCTCAACCTTTGCTTCTTCTGGAGCAACAACTGCTGATGAAATTGAATAAAATAAAGTGAGATCACTGTAACAGAATAGTTGGATAACATAAAGTGAGAGCTGAAAATGAGATCATTGTAATAGAATAATTGGGTATCAGTTTTAGTAATAACATGTTTCTTTAGACAACACAGCACACAACAAACCTTTAGCTGGTGGCTGGTGAGGTGGCGGCATGAACAGGGGCGGATGCTTCTTAGCCAGTTCTCCAAGCAATAAATCAACTCGTTTTCTCTGAAATGCTGAGCTTGCTTCTTCTTTCTTCTTCAATTTCTTGTCCTTTGCTGCAGGCTCTAAACAAATTAAGCAAATAAAACTCCCATTATAAAAGAACAGGCAACTTATTTCATTGTGTATTCATTATCAGATTTGGCATAGTTCCTTTTTTCATCAAAGTTTTGTGTTCAAATTCTTCTTTTTCTTATGCAATCACGACTCATTCAGACTAGGACTCCAGACTCTTAAGGAGGCTGCTGTCTGTTTCAGTGATTCTGTTGCCCCGTGGAGTTTTTCTTCCAGGGAGGTAGGCATGGACCACATTGATCTCCACAAGCCTATTGCTGGGGGCAAGCCTGTAGAAGGTGTTTTGTTGTCATGTTATCCAGATTACAGTGGCACTGGCTGGTAGTTCCTATTTTGAGATTGGTGAACATGTGGTTTCTCTTTCTGTTGTGGTCAGTGTGTAAGCAAAGTATGAAGACTTGATCTCTCGTTGATAGTTGGAGGTATCCATCCCTCTCATTATATTTTGGATGTTCTTTGTTTCCATTTTTTCAAGATGCTGGTCTTTGAATGTGGATTTGGATTCACCATAGCTGACCAGATGGTTCTCTTGTGGTAATCCTCCCTCCTTAGCTAGTTTGTCTGCACTTTTGTTTCCTTGTATATTACAGTGTGACGGTATGCACTGAATGACAAGTCTCTGGAAGTTACTGCACAACTGGTCTAGGACTGTTCTCATCTAGCTCGCTCATCCTGGGGTGTTGAACTGCAGCATGGTTATTTTTAAAACTGTAGAAGAACAGTAGTTAATAAACAGGTCCACTGAGAACAAAACTTTAATCCTTATTGATGGCTTCTAGGTAGGCTCAGATAACCTTAAATACATAACAGATTTGCCTTTCCTGGGAATTAAATATGACACTGGAGCAACTTACCCAGACCCTTGAGTGTTTGATTAGTATCCTTTGAGGTTGGAATTTTTTTTTCAAACACCATATGCACTTCGTAAAAATTATTTTTTTTTCTTGTGACGGGGGAAATCTCTTTGGCTGTCAGCGAAACATCAAACAAATCGTAACAAGGGATAGGCAGTGAACAACACTAAGAGGAAGCCGAACAGACGGCACAAATGATGGAATCAATAGACAACATGTGAACAGACAACACCCCCAGTAGCCAGGTGCCGTGTGGCCGAATTTCAGGCCATAAATTGAACGTCACCATCTGATCCCTCTGTCTCTCCTAATGTAAACACACAGCGGTGTAACAAAATTTCAAAGAAAAAAACTATTTTTGGAACTTTAAAAGCAACATTTAGTGTTTGTAAATTTTACGAAGGTATCGTAAAAAAACAAAACATGATTCACGAATATGTGGCGCGATACAGGTTTTTAAAGAAAAATCCCATTATCTCACTTTGTTATTTTAGTAAATGTTGGAGAGTTCCTCCTTAACAGTGTATACATCATAACAGTACATCTGTAAAGACACTGAACACTTATGGATCTGTTCTCATTACATTGATAGAGGTTCATCTAACAAGTAATCTATGCCTTGTTTTGATGGAGACATTTAATAATAAATGAATATTATTATAGAGGGAAACTTCCAAGGCAATAATCAGCAAATCAATTCAGAGGAAGAGGTATGTTTACAGCACTCGGAAAAATTGACAAATAATCAACAACAGAAAAAAATATGGACCAAAGCAGGATCGAACCCGTACTCAGTGGCACAGTGTCTTGCCACGAAAAGCCAAACGCTAGGGAACACTGCCACTCAGCTAACTAAAAAATTAGCTTCGTAGGCAATGTCTTTCGCGCAGGTGTTCTCATGGCTATAGCCTAAGGCCGCGATCACAGCTCGGAAATACATAGTTTATCTGTATTTTTTCCTGTTAAGATACTTGTTTTGATACCTGATCTTGCAATTGCTTTCTATTTGAACACATTCCGAAACAGATAAGCAAAATTTCTGACCATTAACAGACACATCGTCTCATATGGGTACAGTTGAATATTTTATTCCTAAAGAGCTGATTTCATATTTATATCCACCAATACTTGTATTCAATACCTAGAATAGGTTGTGTAAGTATTTCCTATGGATACCAAGCATGGCACTAATGTAGAACTTCAACAACTGGCAAAATAAATGTCCGTTTATTTCTGACAAAAAATGGTCACGATCATATTTCTGACAAAAAATGGTCACGATCATTACTTCTAATTCTTGTGCATTATTTCATTATAAATACATCACAATAAACTGTATTTTGGAGAACTTTGGATTACTTTGTGTCAAATTTCAAGAAGAATGGATGGCAACGCTTCTAGTCATGGGAAAATAGAGGTATGTTAAATACAATATTTTGAACTGAAAATTATCTACCTTTGAATATTTTATATGATTAATATTATAGTTTTACTTCAGATATCATCAATATACTGCTATTTTCATTTTCTGCAACCATTTTCCTTTCTGGTGATGTATAAAATGTACCACATTTAATTATATTATTGTGAGACCTTAATCGGGATTGCATGATCTGATTAATTGATCTGGTTCAAACTTAAAGAAAAACTTAAAAACAAAAAAACCATAGCTACCGCAAGGATATGGAGTAGGATCTCGCTCAGCTGATGGTCTTTAACCACTTTCACCCTGGTGGTGTGAAAGATGTTTTGGTCCTTATTTGACACATTTTTTTTTAAAAGTTGCTGCTGTTAATCAAATGTCCATTTGAGGTCCAAGACACACATCCAGCAACTGAGCTGAGTGCAGTCAGCTGACTGCATATGTCAGGATCAGTGAACAACAGAGCTGATCAAGACCCTACTCCACCTCTCAGCAGTACTCCTGGAAACAGACTAGTCTGGCCAAGCAAGTAGAGGAAAGACAACCTGGTATTCAAAATTATAGTGATAAAGTTGGATGTGTTGTCCTCAAAGATGCAAATACCAGTCTAGCTGCAAACCACAACTCAACAAATCTACGTCTACTTAATATACTTTTAAGGGTGGATGATGAGAAGGATTATTCAGTCCTTTAGAGTCATCAATCGGTGGACACAGGATAAAAATGAAGATAGAGAGAGAGAGAGAGAGAGAGAGAGAGAGAGAGAGAAAGAGAGAAAGAAAGAAAGTTCATTTACCTTTCTCTTCTTTTTCTTTGAACTCCCAAGAATAACCCCTGGATGGATGAAATCTTGCATAGCTTTGGGCTGTTGTTAGAGAACAAGCAAGACATTAATATGGCATATTGGTAGTGATTGAATTTTTACAGCTCTCTTGGACACAAAAGACAATGGAAGTGCTGACATGTGGCTTCAAATGATTACAGTTAGATCTCTGATGTTAGTTCAGGTGCAATAAGTTTGATAACTAGAAACAGAACATCCCATTGGCTTGATATTTTGAGGTCTACTTCAAATATTTTTTTATTAAAATTAATGAAATAAACATGGCACGCAAAAAATATGGATTAGATATGAATATCAAAAGTACTAAAACTATGATCATAAACAAAGATAATACTCAAAACCTACAAGTGGATATCAAAGCTGAAGGAATAGACTTGGAGACAGTTCAGAGCTACAACTAACTTGGACATATTATAACCAGTGAAGGAAAATATACAATTGAAATAAGCAAAAGAATAGGAATAGAAAAAAGTAATTCTAATGCCATGAAAAATATACTAACAACAAAGCAAATAATAGCAGGGCTAAAACTAAGAATGGCAAAATGTTATATCTCCTCAACATTCCTGTATGGTGCAAAAATATTGATATTAGACAAGAAAACAGAACAGAAAATTGAAGTTTCTGAAATGTGGATTTATAGAACAATAAGAAGAATTGGATGGCGAAAACAAACGATGAGGTCTTTAAAATTTTTTTTTAAAAAGAGAGAATTATTAAACACAATTCAAAGCAAAATAATTAGATTTTTGTGGCATGCCAAAAGACACAGCAATCTGATGAAAGTAATCTTGGAAGGGAAAATACAAGGTAAAAGAAGCAGACCATAACTAACATGGACGAGTAACATCAAAAGATAGACAAGTCAGCCTATGACAATCTGCATCATCATAGCAAGAGAGTGGAATGGTGCTCTATGGTAGCCAACCTTCAATGTGGAGATGGCACTCAATGAATGAACAATTAACTGAAATAAGAAGATTATTTTTTGTTTACCTGTTTGAAGCTGTCTATCATGTTATCAATGAACTATAAGGTTGATATTGTCAACTTCTACCAATTTTATCACCTACTTACATCCAGTGCTGTTAGACGTCACGAAGAATTTGCAGTGAGTGTCACTATGATGAGTCTCTACTCAAGACGATTTTCTCGATCTCAGTAATAGAATCAATGTTTGCTATCTTTGTTTCTTTTGTCAATGTCTCTTGAAGCAAAAATTCTATATCTTTTACAAGTTCTTTCTCACTTGAGGACTGGCTTTGTGACTCGTTGGTTATTTATTTTCCTCTCATGGCCAACAAATGCTGAACTTCTCTTCCTGATTATAGACAAAACTGCTGGTTACATAGTCGACTCTCTTATTAATCATAGCCATTCTAATGAACAATTAATTTCCTCTATAGGATACATTATGAAACATTAAGTAAGTAACTACTAGTCAGTCTGATAATATTGAAGCCCCATTCAGTCTGTTCTAGAATGACACAAAAGATTGTCATATAAACTTGCTTTATTATTCACACAGATAAGTCACTTTTATAGCAGATCTATCTATCTGTTTTGGGATATCACATTTCTACTGCCAAACTCAATATATTACAATCTATCTATTGACCTTTCGAGCCGTGGCTGGCCCATATGGTGTAGACTCAGATACTCCTTCTCTTATCTAAATTTTTATTCTAGCAGTTTTCAATCCTTGTAAAGATCTTTTATCAAATCTCAACATTTGTCTGCTCTGTGCAAGCAGCTCTATCTCATTGAGGGAGCCGATTTCTGCCTCTCTCATCAATGTTCTTCTCAGTGTCTCTCTGAGTCTTCCTCTTACCTGTTGTTTCCTACATGAGGGCTTGTTTTGCTATTTGGTTATTATCTCTTCTCATCACATATAGCATATCCTGTCGTTATTTTGAGAGTGACAGTAAAACTGACTGCTCCTACATCTTTAGTGTTTTAATGAAGAAATGTTTGTGTTTCATCTATCTATCTATCTATTGACCTTTCGAGCCGTAGCCGGTCCATAGGGCGTAGACCAAGATACTCCTTCTCTTATCTGAGTTTTTATTCCAGGAGTTATAATGCTCTTAAAGATATTTTATCAAATCTCGCCATTTGTTGTGTTTCATAGTGGTGATTAAATAAAGTCATCTATTTATGATAAGATGCATTATTTATGACTTTCTGTGTATGCTCCCAACAAACGCCTTAGACATAAACTTGAACAGTTGAGGTAATTATCTCATCTTTCCTTTCAATTATATCAACATATTTGTTGCTTGGGATCCTACAATTTAGTGGAATTCATATGTTTAGATTTTAAATTTGTTAAATTGTTAAATGTGAAACTATTACCACCATTTTCTTGGTACCATCCACATCAAACTACCATATTCCATATAAATATCAATGTCATGACTCCAGTGGACAGATCACCTACATTGGACATATTTCCAGTGTATTTATTGCCAGTAGCAACCCTAAATAGACAAATTATATCCATAATAACATCAAACAACCAAAATTGGCACAATGTAAAAATTCATATAAAATCAGCTAATTTTTCAATCAACAAGAGGTAAACATGAAAAGGAAGTTAGTACTTAGTACTGTTGATGTTGTAATTTTAAATTTACTGAACCTGGGAAAGAAAAGTATGTCAATAGTACAACTAGGCAACTTAGCAACATTGTCCCACACACTTATCAAAGTGTAACAAGCTCAACAGAGAACAAATAATCATTTTTAGACTCTGAACAGACCACAATAGAATGAAGCACCACCTTTTCAACACCCTAAGGAACCTGTAATGAATGTGGCTATGGCACAAACAAAATAAGCTCTGAACTTCTGCTACAAACATGCCCAACATATGAGGAACAGAGAAAGCTCATGCAGCCATCTCTGGCACTATACCTCTATCTATCTATTGACCTTTCGAGCCGTAACCGGCCCATAGGGCGTAGACCAAGATACACCTTCTCCTATATGAATTTTTGTTCTAGCAGTTTTCTTTTAAAGATATTTTATCAAATCTCGCCATCTGTCTCTGTTCTGTGCAAGCAGTTCTATCTCATTGATGGAGCCGATTCCTGCTGCTCTTGCCTCTCTCATCAATGTTCTTCTCAGTGTCTCCCTGGGTCTTCCTCTTTTTCTTTTACCTGTTGTTTCCCATATGAGGGCTTGCTTTGCTATTCGATTATTATCTCTTCTCATCACATGTCCAACGTATGACCATCGTCTTTTCTTTATTACTGAAGATATTAGTGGTTGATTGGCGATTTCTCTAATTTCCTCGTTTGTTTTGAATTCGTTCCATTCTATACCAAGTATTTTCCTTAGACATTTATTTTCGAATGCGTTCAACTTTGTTTCTATATCTCTTGTTGTTTTCCAGCTTTCACACGCATACGTAAGGGTTGATAGTACATTTGATTTGAATAGCCTAAGTTTTGTGTTTGTGCTAATGAGTTTTGATTTCCACAACTTTTCAAGGCTTCTGAAAGACATTGCTGCTTTAGCCAGTCTGATTCTAATTTCTTTGCTCGTATCCCCTTCTCGATCAATGTGACTTCCAAGATAGATAAAGTGATCGATCTCTTCTACTGGTTTGTTTTCCATGTATATTTTGTCACTTGTTGGAATTAAACTTTTCATGACTTTAGTCTTTTCATGATTGACCTCAAGCCCAATTTTGCTGGCTATTGATGATAGTTCATTTGTGTTTTCCTGCATCGTTTTTATCTGACTGCTGATGAGAACTATGTCATCAGCACTATACCAGGACCAGCTTTATGGAGATGTTACCAGCCTAAACAAACACTTTCTTCAAATTTATTAATATTGACGCCTAAAGGAGTACACAGAAGAAAATGTACAAATAATTTCTCCGATGTATACACAATGAATACTATAAGCATAGTGAACTAAAGGACATTCATCTGTTGTATTATTGGTGCTATAATATTTAATTTGTTTTTATTTAAAAAAAATTTTTTTTAAGTGCAAGAAACTGTTGGCAATGAAGAAAGTACAAAGGAGTCACTTTATAAAACTCCTGCCTTGTCAAAAAAAAAAAAACTAAACAAACAAACAAATGATCAAAATTGAAAAAAAATGTATTCATTTTTTTTCAAATCACAATTCACAGTGGCTGAACTGGTCAGAGACTCTACTGCTTGTTGGCAGAGATGGATAGAGAAACTCTTAAATTCATAAATGAAGTCTGCAGAAGTGTTTAAAAACTACCCCCAACAGAAGAAAGCACAAGAATAAAAAATGAACAAATACTTCAATCTACCAAAATAATAACCAAAATTTAAATGAAGGGTATTTTTCACACTATTGATGTTAGAGTTTTATTTATTTATCAGAAGTCTACAAAAAAACAATAAATTCTTTCTGCCATGAGTAAACATCATGGACTATCCATGAACATGAACTTGTAAGGACAACCAGAGACTGGAAGTAACTACGGTAATCAAAGAGTTAAAACTTACCCTCATCAAAGGCTGACTGCAAGTTGTGAAGTGTGTTGAGCTGGATTAAAAAACAGGCAAATTTTGCATTTAATAGACAGATTATCATAAATATCTGAATTTATTAGTATTATTGTTTTTTCATAGCAATTGTAATTACATATTATTGGTTATCAAGTAATTTATATTTTAAAAATTCCAGCTCTACATTGGGTTCTTTGGTTATGGAAGGCCCCAGTATCACTGTAAATGAATTAAAATCCATAATTGCTCAACCGCCTGAGCCAGTGGAATCATTCAAATTACTAACTCATCTCCCAAACAAAGAAAGGTAGCTGTAGTCATCATAGCAGCCTCAGCACATGCCAAAAGACATAAGGTGAAACCGCACAGAAAATGAACACAGCCAACTGTTCCCTGTCATATGATATCATCATTCAACGTAAACATTTGGAATATCAAAACATGATCAAAATGGATGAAACGCACAGCTCACGGTGTGTACAGAGCACCTAACTCAGTAGCTCCTGCAACAAGCCACTGGGTTTTTGGTACAATGAAAAATTGTAAGGTATACTTTATACTTATATTAAATTGGTTATTAAAGGAACTGGGTGGTCTAGAGGTAACATGTCAGCTCCAGGAGAGGGTCCTGGGTTCAAATCCCATCACAAGCAGTAGAAATTTTTCTCTCTAAATCTGCCATTTCTTCATGCCTCTCTCCCTCCCCCTACATCTCTGGGTAGTGCGATCCAATGTCTAGCCCTCTCAGATAATGATGAAACAAAGATAGTCCAATGAGCATTCTGCTCATGTTAAACAACATTTTGCAGTTGAAAATTGATCAAAGTAATCCCAAAATGGGTGCTGCCGGAGCAAAATTTATAGGAAAAATCACAACTCTAGAATGTATATGGTACAAAAAGATTAAGAGTACCTCTGAAGTTAGGGAATATCTGCAAGGGACACTTCAGCACACAGCTACTGGTGTGAAAGATATGGGGGGAAAAACTGATATTCTTGTAAAATTCAGTCCCTCGGGACTTTGCAACAGCAAGCAAACAAATCATGAGTCAACAAATATACAAGAGAGTGGCTTATCTGTGGAATCAATTCAGGAGACTATAAAAAGTTTTGTAAAGGTTTAATTAATTTTTTTTTTAATGTGAAAAATTGTAGACAAATAAACCAATGCAACAGAGTTTATTACCAGCCTGGAGTTGATCACAGAACATAGGTCAGGTCCCTGGTAAACAACACCTGCAATAATGTAGTAATCTGCAAGGGGAGTCACTGTAACAGAAAAAAATGTTACAATTAACGCTGCAGATATGTTGTTACTTATTTAAATAAATTACAAAATGTTATATTATATGATTATAACCCATGAAAAATTATGTAAATTATATTTTCTATTACTTAATATTATGTTTATATATAATTTCACCTTTGTTTAAGTATGTATTACACAGTTGTTTGTTAATGATACTTTAGCTCATTTGATCATTTGTGTCTTTCTCATCATCATCATGTACCCTGCCGTTTGGCGTAGGCGATCATGTCCCTCCACAATCTTCTATCTACAGTGCATCGTATCAGTTCTGTTGTTGACTGTTTTCCATGCCATGACACCAAGCTATCCAGTATTTTCTCCCTTTGTCACCCGCGATCTCTCTTTCCTTCTATTTTGCCAGTTGTAACCAAATATTCCAACTTTCCTCTTCTCATGATGTGCCTGAAAAATGCTGATTGCTTCTTTCTGATGTTTTTTAAGAGCTCCCTTTTTGTGTTGGCCTCTTTGAGAACTTCCTCATTGGTCTTTTTATCTGTCCAGGGAACTTTCAACATTCTTCTGAGAAATCCCATCTCTGTGGCCTCTAATCGTCTTTTGTGTCTTTCTAGGAAGATAAAATAGATACACTTCTTCTATTATATCATTAGAAGCTACATCTAATTATTGAAAAAAACCTTTGAGGTTAAAAATTGGATATTGCATCCCAGAAACTGTAGATTTGCAAATTTTAAATCTTTTTGTTACAAGCAGTGACTAATAAAATATCATTCGTTCATAAATATTTACTTCAGCTAACATTTTTACTTTGTTTTTTTTGTGTATATGGTGTCACAAATTGAAACCACTTCTGTAATATATTAATTTTAAGAATGAGTGCAATGTACTAGGTTCAAAACATCACCCATAAATGCAGCACAATTTCTAAGATTAGAACCCTAATGTCACTTTGAGATGAAATAAGCAGCTATGATTAATACAAATGTTTACCTTATGAAGTAGATAAAATGATAGATTTATAATCTAGTCTTAATTTAAAATAAAAAAATCATTATCTGAAATGCAATTCATATATCATGATTAGGTTGATATTATGATTGTCATACATTAGCAATTTGTGTGAAATCAAACATCCTGAATCACATTCTACCTTTGCTACAAAATAAAGATAACAACTTATGAAAATTAACAGAGATTTTGAATGTTTATATCCAGAACAAAATCTCAGTATTTGGATGCAATGTGACCTTGGCTGTCTTTTCTAACTTTGTAGATCAGGTTCTTTGAGTTAGGCTGGCTTAATGTTGACATCCTAACATAAACTATATATACATTAGAATGAGAAAGAAACTAGTGCATTAAATCTTCTTACTACTGCAATGCCATAAGAAAATATTAAAATACTGAATCAAAATGCAGGAGCTCACTTTTTTAAAACCCATAAAGAAAGCATGAGAAGCATTGCACTCTGAAACATTTGGTAAATCACAAATTTACGTAAATACACACATTTTAATTTTCCACACCAATGTTAAATCAATTGTATGTGGTTGTGATACATGCAGAACAATGAAATCAACAAGCACAAAGAAATATACTTTTATTAATGTATGCTTGCACTGAGGAAAAGGGTGGAAATGGCAGGACAAAACCACTAATTTAGAACTAGGGTAAAGTATCAGTAGAAAAAGAGATGCAACAAACAATGATACTGGATAGGACACACACTGTAGATACCAACTGAGCGTATTACATGGCAGGTCCTTTTTGGAATCCACAGGGTAAGAGAAAAGGAAGAAGGCCAAAATATACTTGGTAAAGACAGGTAGAACCAAAGATGAATATGGGAAAGACATGGAGCAGTCTCATAAAAGAATAGCACAAAACTGGATGGCTTAGAAAGTGTTTGTCGAAGACCTATGTTCTATAGAGAAAAAAAGAAAGAAAACATTAAGGCCGGAAACAGTTTTAAAATAATTCATTTTAACATGAACATGAGGCAAGCATGTTTGTAAAATAAAAGATAGCATTCAATCTTGTACTTGATCCAGTTTGTTAAATAGTAAGAAAGCTAAACATAACCAAAAAAAATGTAATTTATGTGCTAACAACGCCAAAATGTTAAATAAATAATAAAGTACCTTGTGTTGGCGAGTGCCGATGCTGTTTGCGAATGACATACAAGATTGGCTCCTGAGCATGTAAAAGTGAGTACTCAAGTCCTGTCATATTTCTGTAAACATAACACAAAAATTAATTACACATTTTTTTAATTATGTATCTATTACTGTAATGAAGTTGATTTCTGTTCCACTCAATGCAAAAATTGAATGATTGATAAACCAATCTGGTATATAGCCCTTCTCCATGTCCATGCAACTTAAAATATGAAACAACTCATTTTTGTCAATGCTTTCTCCTTCTACCTTCATGTGGTATCTTGCATTATCTGCAGATCAATTGAACTTAAAGCACAGTGTCCTTAAGTTGCTTAAAGAATCTATGGCTTTTGCCTAATTTGTCTACCTTTAGTCTATCTATCTTTCGTTCGCCTGAAGTATTGTCTATATCCGCAATGTCGTTTCCTGTATAAATGTTACTGTACCTTTAGTCAAATTTGATATCAATAATCATTATATGCCCTACATTAATGGATGCTTGCACAGAATAAAAGGATGAAAATTGCAGAACAAAATCACTAACATAGAATTATGGAAAGTACCAGTCAAATACCAGCAGATAAAGAGATACAAAGAAGATGATGGCGCTTGATAGGATACGCACTGCAGAAGTCAAATGAAAGTATTACACAAGAGACCCTTTTTTTGGAATCCCCAAGGAAAAAGACAAGAGAAAGACCAAGATATTCTTGGAGAAGACAGATGGAAGCTGAGATGAAGATGATGGAGAACACATGGAATGATCTTAAAAGAATGGCAAGAAACCAGAAACGACTTGGAAAGTATTTGTTGAAGACCTATGCTCCACAGGGAGCTGAAAGGTAGAAAAAGAAGAAGAATCACTATATGTTGGACAATCCACATGTATGTGTTTGTGGCATAGTCAAAACTCAGTCTTATCTAATCATATTCTACAATGTTATGAAGTGTTATGGGGTACTGCAATTTTCTACCTTGGACAACATATGTCACAGTGGCAGTTATTAAACCATATCACTGCATTATTTCTATAATGATGTTTATCCATCTGATTCTTGGTCTGGGCTTTTGCCATGAAGCCAGATTGTTGGCTGTTTAAGAAGCATAAGGGTAGCTTGTTTGGTGCCATTCATATGAAATAAGTGTAACTACTTTATTTTCTCTCTTCATGTTTGAAGCAGGTTCTGGCTACCACAATTCTTATCATCAACTCTTATTACATCTCTTCTGGTGACATCAATGCTTTTCTCAAACATTTCATCTTATAAACAATCCCTTTTTCTTGAGTGATAAAAGATATATTTTCATACATTAATAACAAAGGGATGTCAAAATTAGATTATTTATTATTTCTCATTTTACTGTCAATTTTGAGCTACATGTTTCAGTAAAGACAACAATTGGTATGCCACTGAAATGGCCTTCTTCTCAAACTCCACAATTCTTGTTTTAGTGTTGTCCAGTGATATCTAGGAAGATAACCCAAAGTGTGTGCAGTCCGTTATCCATATTTATCTTGTTATCTCCCATTTCAGTTTCAAAACTGTCTTTTCATAAGAGAACAAGATAATTCCTAGATTAAGAACAGACTAGAACTAATAATGAACTAAATATTTGGTAGAGCAAATGCACGCTTTTAAATTAAACCTGCATAACTGCAAGAAAAGATTTGGTGCTGAGTAAACATGGGATACAAAGAAACAGAACGAGAAAAATTAATAGAGTGGACATATTTATATAAGCATGAAAGATATATGAATTATATATGACCAGCCTAAGAACAAATAGAAAAGGCTTACTGATGACACAAATAAATGAGAAGTTAATGAGCATATACAGAGATGGAAAGGTCAGCAGAATACTTTGTTCCGGGACTATTGGGTTCATTTGAAAATTACAAATCCTATACAAACTTAAGTAAGAATATATACAGTACTATGGCAGTAAGAATTAGAATACCTCCTGTTTGAAAGAAATATAAAGAATAAATACAAAAACATACTTTTACAATAACAAGTCAAAGTAGCTTAAATATAGCACTACTCCACAAGATGGCAGTATAATGACCATGCCATATCCACCACTATGATTGAGGGCCTACTATCAAGAAACTAGAAAGAGGGCTTATTCAAACTATTTTTCTGTGTCCATGGAAAGGTTAACAAAAATGCTGACATGTTCTCAAACCGCAGAAGCCCTCTTTTTCAAACAGTTCACATCAATGACAAGATGAATATTAGATTTACAAAGCAAAAAATGCATATGATAACAAATATCAGGGATAGGTGTGGTATCAAACTTGAAGCCAAATTGTGGATTTATATTGTTGTTGTTCTGCCTATCTGGTTTTATGTGTATATCCATGTAAGAAACTTAAAGAACTTCCACGTGCATTGCCTGTGGAAACTATTGAAGACAGGATGGTAGGACAGGACACAGAAAAAGATGTGCTGGAACAATCTGGCAAGGCAAGCATACACGACATGCTAAGTAGATCACAGTTGAGATTAAAAGTACAGGGTGAGATAAAAAATTATGCACTTTAGGGATTTACGATAAAACATGCTTTTCATATTGCCTTGACCCCTGATTACATATACTCTTATGGTGCACAACTTTGCCTCACTCTGTACAAGTGGTTCACATGTATGCCTATCAAAGAAATGAGTTTATGGTGAACTGCAAAAGGGCAGATCACGAGGAGAAGAGAGAACAATTTCAAGGACATGCAAAAAATGTCATTAAAGCAGTTGCATCAATTCTTATTATTGGAAGAACATTGCTGCTTGCTAATCAATCAGGTTGACACAGCAAGACTGCTGAGGGTATTGCTAGCTATGTGATAAAAGTATAAGTAACATAGTTCTGCAGTTCAAACTCTACTACAACATCATCTCTCTGACAGCATCTGAGCACCTATGCACATGTTTGGAGTGCAATGATGATAACCCACTAATAACTCAAAAATTCAATCTCTGACAGAGCAACATTAACAAATCCATATCCTCACTGTAGTAGACATTTTAATGATTCAAATTGGCCTCATTAACCAACTCCAAATCCTCCATCTTCTTCCCATAACCTTGGTGATTGTTAAGACTCCAGTGACACTAATGACAGACTCTGTCTCCAAATCCACTTTCTAAAAGAGAATAATTACAGTAGAGTTTCTACATCAGTGGATGAAAATGTAATATTTTATCAATATTCACATAATAAATAACTTACAGTAACTGATCCGGATTTAGTCTCTGCATCTTGATAGTCTCATTGTTACAAGTTCTATCATAGAATGGGTTGGATCGCTCAGAAAAGTAATCCAAGATATTCCCCTGATTGATATGAGGTACCCAGGCTGTATCATGCCATGACAAACCCAGAGTGTTTTCTAAAGAATAAATACATTATAACAATTATTTTTCTGTGTTCAACTATCCTTTGGGACTTTTTACTCTTCATCACCATACTTAAAAGAAGAACGTTAAGTGGACACACAGCTAGGTTTTTTGTTTACATTAATTTAAGCTGTGAGATTATTTTGCACTTATAATAATTATTATTATAAAATAATGGATAATTTATGGACAACTAACAAATGGCAAAAGAACTAGGGGATGCCCAAAAATTCAATTTGTAGACATGTGTAAAAGTGACATGAAGACTCTGAACATATACCCTGCAGCCTGGGAAGAAATAGCTGCAGACCACAATCTTTGAAAACACACTCTAAAGCTCAAGCAAGAAACAGACAGATTACAGAAAATGAATACATGGCAAAAGAAAAGAATAACATTTCTAAAATGGAATCCATCAATTATTATCCATTAAATAATTATTGACATACAATCAATACATGATCATCATCAACATCATGCACCTTAACGTTGGCGTAGGTGATCATGTCTTTCCACAATCTTTTATCTACAGTGCATCGTATCAGGTCTGTTGTTGACTGTTTTCCATACCATGATATCAAGCTATTCAGTATTTTCTCTCTTTGTCATCCGCGATCACTCTTTCCCTGTATTTTTCCAGTTGTAACCAAGTATAAAGAATAGGAATGGCAAAAAAAGTAATTTTAATGCCATGAAGAACATACTAACATAAAAACAAATACCAGGGCTGAAGAATAGAAAAATGTTACATCTTCTCAATATTCCTATATGGTGCAGAAACATGGACATTAGACAAGAAAACAGAACAGAGAATTGAAGTCTTTGAAATGTGGATATATAGAAGAATAGGTAGAATTGGTGGAAGGAAAAGAAAACAAACAATGAAGTCTTAAAACAACTAAAAATGAAAAGAGAACTACTAAACACAATTCAAACAAGACAAATGTGATTTTTGGGCCATGTGAAAAGACACAACAGCCTACTAAAAGTAATCCTGGAGGGGAAAATACAAGGTAAAAGAGGCAAAGGCAGACCAAGACTAACATGGACGAGTAACATCAAAAGATGGACAAATCAGCCTATGACAACCTGCACCATCAAAGCAAGAGACAGAGCAGAATGGCGCTCCATGGTAGCCAACCTTCGTTCGTCACTCGATAATGATGATGAACCAAGTATTCCAACTTCCCTCTCATGATGTGCCAGAAAAATGTTGATTGCTTCTTTCTGTTTCTTAGGAGCTTCCTTTTTGTGTTGGCCTCTTTGAGAATTTCCTCGTTGGTCTTTTTAGCTGTCCAGGGAACTTTCAACATTCTTGTGAGAAATCCCATCTCTGTGGCCTCTACTAATTGTCTTTTCATTTGTTTTGTTTGTTTACTGTCCATGATTCGCTTCCATAGGTCAGAATTGGCTCTATATAACACCGATGAACTCTCTTTCTCACTTCTATTGACATAGATTTGTTGCATAAGATATTTTTCATTTTCTGAAAAGCTATTTTGGAGTTGGAGTGACTGAGCTATTCTGCTTTTTATTTGTTTGGATTTGGTGTGCATCTTCCATCTGATATTATTATTATTATTATCGTGTCCAAGTATTTGAAGTGTTGAGTGCTGCACTGACTTGTTTCAGATTTGTCCTGTTTATTTTTATGCTCCACGATGGTGATGATTGTTTATAGTTTATTCGATATGACCATTGATTTATTTGATTACTTCTGTTTTCTTACTACTACTATATTACTATATTATTACTAATAGTAAGAAAACAAAACAAAATTATGAATTACAATCATACAAAAATAATACATGATGAATGATAATGATGATCATCATAGTATCATAACTGACTCAGTGACTGAGTGATATTATATAAATAAATATAAATTATAATGAGTGAGAGGAATCGTTGCTGAGCTTATTTATAGTTACAGTTACCCAGATATTATATTTAAAATTTAAAAAAAAACGTTAAAAATTGTACTAAGTACCTAAAAATATATAATTATTTAAAGAATTAAAATATTTACTCAAATAAAATTAAAAAATTAGACACTTAAAACTAGACACCGATGCCGATGTTATCGATAATAAGTTATATTGCGTCAAAACAGTCAAGTTACATAGTATGTTTCTTGCACACATATACATTAATATTTACAATTTTGAATAATTATTTAGTAATTAAATAATACTTGGTTCATTTTGTACGTGCTAATAATATTCATAACTCAAGACATTTACCTGTTTTGTGATCCATTCTTTAGAAAGATCAAATTCGTCCTTTCCTGCCTCCAGTAATTTAAAAAATATAATTGTGAAATTATCTAAATTATCTGCCACTTCCTGAAACAAAATATCAAACGTGAATACAACAACAAAAAATGTAAATACATTATTATGAACATGGGAAATTGAAGAAAAAGAAAGAAAGAAAGATTAAATACAACAATGGGGGGAAATATGGGTGCGGGGGTGGGGCAAATCGCCCACCTGTACCTTGTCTAAAAGACGCCAACGTCTCATAGTCATAGCTGGCTAAATGCACCAGAATCGATGAGTAACAGATTATTTAGACCCTACTTCACCTCTCAGGGGTGTCCGTGGAAACGAATAAAGAATCTGACCAAGTAAGTTGAAGTATTGAAGAGTGAAGGCTTCACTGTGAAGCTCGAAGGCATTTCGCCCCGCTACCCAAATAAAATACCATGCTAATGACGGATGTGGCAGACCAAAAGGCGCAGATATCGCTGTTTGTTATAAATTAGCGACGTAACGCGTCTACTCTTATTTAGCATCCTTTCAGTGGCGGACGATGTAGAGTAGTAGTCGTTGGGTGAACGAAGA
The DNA here is from genome assembly GCA_032433765.1 of Megaustenia siamemsis. Lineage (NCBI taxonomy): Eukaryota > Metazoa > Mollusca > Gastropoda > Stylommatophora > Ariophantidae > Megaustenia > Megaustenia siamemsis. The sequence continues at coordinate 83,875,386 of JAVIAB010000124.1, read as the reverse complement.
TGAATACATCTTTCCATTATTCCCCATGACTAAATCCATGTTTAACTATGAGTCTTTCATAGTTTAGGGACATGTCTTTCTAAAGCTAAACAAATGTGGTTCTTAATCATTGTCTTTTAGATTGCAATTTCTTTTCATCTTCATCGTCCGCCCTTTAAAGGACATTTAGTATACGTAAATATGCGTTGTCCTGTTGTTTACAGCAAACTTTGATACCTACGCCTTTCGGTCCAACACATACTGTTTTAGTAAAAGATGAGACATTAGATTAGCCTTTCTTTACATATATGGATGTGAATCATGGACAATAGGACAACAGACAAGAAAATCACTGAAGTCTGTAGAAATGTGGTTTTACAGAAGAATATTGAGAATACCATGGACAGCTAAGAAGAGTAATGAAAATGTTCTGAAAGAGGCCAAAGCAAAAAGAGAGTTAATTTCCAATATTAGGAAGAAACAATCATCATTTTTCATGGAATGAGAAGAGAACAGCTCGAATGTATTGCAACAACTGGGAAAATTGAGGGGCGAAGAGATAGAGGGAAGCAAAGAGAAAAGATACCAGACAGCTTAAGATAATGGCTTGGCAGAAGGTCAACAACAGAAATGATAAATAACTGTCGAGATCGAAAGTTGTGTAGAGACATGATCACCTACGCCAGCATGCTTGGTACTTGATGATGATGAGACTGGTAGAACGCTTGTTTCAAGCTGGTGAACACACTATTTGTTTTTCCTTTAATTAGGGTAAAGGTAACGTACGAGACTTGAATCGGCGTCTTATCACACGAGTTTTCACCCATATGTGCTCGACCGCCTGTCCAGAAGTGTTCGGAGACTTCTGGACTTGTCGCTTCAACCATCGAAATTCACGATGTGAGGCGGCATTCTTCACCTTCCCAGAGTACAACCCTGGTACCAATTTCTGCCAGCGACTGGGTCGACCTCGGGGGTATTTTTTTTTTCAACCACAGTACAATTCACACTGCTTCGAGCGGGAATCGAACACGGGTTGGGTTGTTCGAACGCCGTAGCCCAGTCGAGTGGTTTTCCCAACGCTACCGATGACCCCTTTCCTTTAATTATTGACAGCTACCTTGTTTCATGACATTTTTTTGTATTATAATTTATTTTTAAATACTCCCTTTCATCCAGCCATGACCAATGTTTGTATATTTAAAGAACTGACCTCGTCGCACCCCGGACTATGTTCAACCGATGAATTAATTAGTTCATAACATTCAAGGGGTCCACCTCAACAAGGAGATAAATGTAAGATTTGCCAACAAAATTGCTATATTTGGTCCAATGTGAACAAAAACCTTGGGCAAGCATGACATTGGGTTTCAAACCAAATTGAAAATTTACGTTACTGCTGGTATACCAAACTTATTTGCCAGCAAAATATGGTCCGCCTATAGTAGCCATGTCATTAAAAAGAAAAAAAAAACATGTGTATTAACTGTAGCTCAGTGGTTAGTGAAATGGACTACAAATGACAAGGGGTAGGGTTCGACCTCAACCGACGGCTACCGGTTGACCCAGCCTTTAATGGGACCGGATTTTTTTCAGGGAAAGTAAAGCGGTACGGGCGTAATACCGACCACATTACTCCCAAAAATCATGTGCCGAAGGTCTGTAAAATTTATGGTCACTAACATCATATTCTCTATACGCCACTTGGCGTGACGGGGGCACTTTACTTTTTCTTTTTAAAAATATTATCTGTGGAAAATGCTGAAGATAAGATACCAGGACATTATTGTATGAGTAATCGCAACAGGAGGCAATCTGATCATCAGAATGAGATACCGGCAAGCAAGTGTTTCGGCCCGTTAACTTCTTGACACTCTAAGGGAGGTGGGTCCGCCTGGTTCATGACTCCTAGGCGTCGACCTCCTGCTGTATGGACTCTAAAGCTTACAATGCTTCGATATTTCGATTGCTTACGATGAATGATGATATCGTATGACGAGGAATAGATGGCTGTGTTCACTCTCTGTGCGGTTTCGCCTTATGTCTTTTGGCGTTTGCTGAGAATGCTATAATGGTGACTGCAGCTATCGTTCTTTGTTTGGAAGATGAGATATTAATTCGGATGATTCCACTGGCACGGGCGGTTGAGCAATTATGGATTTTAATTCGTTTTCAGTGATACCGAGGCCTTCCATAGCCATAACCATAATCAAAGCTTACAATATATATTCGACACAAAATAACTACACTTACTCTATGCAACACGTCTGTTCGAATATAATATGTATAAGACAATATGTACGAAACATATACTGACACGATACGCATACACTCTATTTTTTTGTCTAAGATTGGCTTTTATGGTGAGCTCCAAGAGGACAAATCACTTAATTAGTTTCGTTTAGTGTATATAATAATATATAAGGAAACAACAGATAAAATGGTTTGGCCACGTGACAAGGCAGAAAGAACAAAACACAACACAACGAGCTTTCAACAAACGTTGTGAGAACACCAGACCCAAGGGTCGACCACGAAAAAGATGGGTCGATGGAATATTAGAAGCACTAGGAAACATAACAGCAGCAGAGGCGAACAGAAGAGCAAAAGACAGCAAATGATATCTCCCCTCGACGCTGAAAGGCAGATGAGGAAGGAAAGAAGAAGAAGTTTAGTGTAAAGATCGTCCTCACTGCACACTGGCCATGTCCATAGGTGCCCAGATCAACTCCCCAGTATGTTATTAGTATGTGGAGACCTGTGTCGTCAGGCTTGTGTTGATATGTTATTCGTATATTACCCCGCGCAGCGCTCCTTTCTGGCATCTCCCGTTTTGACCTGATTTTCGTGCAGTCTGAACACGGATGTGGATTCATGCTCTTTGATTGAGTCATCAGCGCGCCCTGCCTTCATGAGAAATTCAGAATGTTAGTCCGGTCTATCGCACGTTCGTCATCCACGGCACTTGCTCCACCCAGGCTGTTAGCTCGTTCGTGTCCTCTCATTTATTAGATTAATTCCTTTGTCAGAGGACATGCCAGAATGTAGAAATCACACCTCTCCACGTCTGGCGATTCAAACAAAGTATTATAATTAGGAAGAGAAGATGGGCTATTATTGGTCATGTCTTGAGAAGAGACAATAAAGCAATTTCAAAAGTCTATTATATGGAAAATATATCAGAACACATAAAAGCAGGAGATCTAGAGAGATACTGAAAATAACACCGATAAGAGAAGCAACGATGGCAGACGTAGACTCATTGGATAAGATCGAATATTTTATGCCCATAATAGAGATGGATGGCAAAAAACACTACAAGCCACATGCGACGTCTAGCGGCGCTGGACGCATCAAAATCTAGATGTATCAAGATTAACAACAGGGGAGATTATGTAAAAGGGTACCCGTTATGCTGGAAGCCGCGTAAGCTCAGTGGTTAGTGAACTGGACTACAGAGGACAAGAGACGGCTTCCAGGTTCACCCAGCCTTATACGGGAAGCAGATTTTTTTCAAGGAAAGTAAAGTGGCACGGGCTTAATACCTACCACATTACCCCAAAAATTATGTGGCGAAGGTCTGTAAAATATTATGGTCACTTACACCATATTTCCTATCCACTTGGCGTGACGGGGCTCTTTACTTTTACTACCAGTTATGCTGTGTGGTTTATGGAGAATATGGTGTTACACTGTTTGTGACCATATTTTTCTTGACCATGGTGTAGTTAGTATTACGTCAGGCCATCAACTTTCCAGGAAAAATCTCTTGTACCCATTTTCAAGGGTTATGTAACCTCCTAAGTTATGCCAATTCAATATTTAGTCATATTAGGGAATCCACCGCATTATTAAAGTAGAGATACGAGCTGTGTCATGCCAGACATATGTGACTGATCTAAACACATATCTACTCATTTATTTATTTTGGGGTGAGGGGCTGTAAAGGTACCAATTTCGGGGAAGTGAAGGCGCCCAACGAAAGAGCATTGGCTTGCACACACCTACTACTGTATGCATAAGAGAAGTTGGGCCCTTAGACTATTTTACAAAATACAACTGAGTAATGGCTATAAATAACATGCTTTGTATTCCCCAATTATTTGTAATAATATATGTGGACCCTATCAAATCTTCCAAAGAAACACTTAGTATACATAAACTGGCTTTTAAAATATGACAAACATGTCAACACATTTTTTAAAGCATTTAAATACATTTAATTTATTACGTTTAAAAACCTACTTTGTATAGATTATAGTCAAGAAAAAGGGTGACAATGATTTTCGACTGTACCCCGTGTTTTTGAACGTCCGTGTTGAGGGAATGCTAAAACTAGGAACATCCGAAAAGAAATATAATTTTGGGGGAGTTTATAAAAGAATTGGGTGGAGAGCAAAGAAAACAAACGATGACATCTTAAAAAAAACAAACTAAAAATGAAAAGAGAACTACTAAAACACATTTCAAACAAACAAATGCGATTTCTCGAGCATGTTAAAAATAAAAGACACAGCTGCCTACTAAAATTAATATTGGAAGGGAAAATACAAGGTAAAAGAGGCAAACCAATACTAACATGGACGAGTAACATAAAATAGATGGAGATGTCATCCTATGATAACCTACACCATCAAAACAAGAGACAGCGGGATGGTGTTCTATACTTGGCAACCTTCGATGCGTAGACGGCACTCAATGATGATTATAAAAGAATATATTTTGGTTAATGTGCACATTGCAGAACATAAAATATCTACGGATGTTATATAAATATATTTATTATACAATTTCCGTTTTTTAAAGATAGGTTCATTATAACAAATGTGGGTAGTATTTTAAACTTCTAAAAATTAGGACAGCCACGATCATATTTTTATATAGGCCTACCTGAAAGAAACAAAAATCTATCCTAAATGTATGACAGTAGGGCAAAAAATCAGACTGAAGGTCGGTGAAAAATAAGATTTCTTGAAAAAGAATGACTGACTCAACTGACTGAGATTCATCAGTTTCCGAGATCATTAATAAATTCTGTGGGCACGAATTTCTGAACGAAATATACCAGGTATACATATGTATAACAGTCATCATTTTTTTTGGCAATGTAATGAGAAGAGAACAGCTGGAATACATTGTAACAACTTGGAAAATTTAGGGACGAAGAGATAGAGGGAAGCAAAGAGAAAAGACACCAGACAGCTTCAGAGAATGGCTTGAGAGAAGGTCAACATCAGAAATGATAAATAACTGTGGAGATTAGGCATGGTACTTGATGATGATACCACATATACAAGCTAATTAATATTATACGTACTTGAAAAAACAGAAGGCAAATCTTTACATCACCATATATGCGGTAGAGTCGGGCAAGCAGGGGAAATTCAGCTGTTAAAAATAGTAAAATAGCTCATGTGGGACAAATTTACTTTCCCGTCCGCGGGGACTTTCCCCACACGCAAGTTGACTGACAGGACAGCCATGTCTTTGGCGAAGGAGGTACGACAGGACGGACACCGGACAGTATATAAGTTGAAGGAAGATCCGTGTGAAGCTAATGAGGTGCGTATTTTACAGCAAGACACAACTGGAACAGTTACTATGGCTTGGATAAATATATTATTTCTTACAGTTCTAGTTCTAGGATTAAACTCTTTGTGCAATGCAAGTATGTAACTGAAAATTATACACAATCTCACTCACTCTTCTGTAGTCTGAGTACAATACAAATACAGTGTTAGTGTATCATGAGTAGGCCTACTCATACTGTATAATAATCAATGATTCAATCGTCGTTAATTTAATCAACAACAGAACTTAACTGGCATAATTATAACTTATTTTATTACTTTATATATATATATATATATATTAACTTTAATCTTCAATGTACTTCGAGTTAACTAGACTTAGTCTAGTATATGTATAATGTTCTTTACTTAGAACTTACAATAATCTTTTGTCTTTTTAGACTAAACTTCGCTTACTAGTTAGTTAGTACATAGAGTAGAACAAACACATCGAAGAGAAGAGACATTAGAGACACTACCTACTAATAAATTAAAATATAAAATAATAATAATAGTAAACTAGCAGACTTGTACAATATTTCTCTATTTACCCAAGTCAATTTTACTGAGTTACTTAAGTTACCCATAGTCATAGTTATTATTCATTGGATGATTATTAGTTATTAGATAGAAGATTAATTGCTGAAATATTTATAACAAATACTATACTATACAATTATAATTAACTATATTCTTATCTACTTATTATACTTATTACTTGACTTGATATTCTAAATTATATTAAATTTATGAAAAAAAACTTTCAGGAAGTTATTTCTATTAAAAATGCACATTTCTCAGATTTGCAGCTTTATAATTTACGTTTACTACATTATTCAGAAAAAGCATATACAATAGTATAGATGCAAAACGAGCATCAGCTTAATCTCAGCCCATACACGGCCACTAAGTTTCTCTACCAGACAGCTTAAGAGAATGGCTTGGCAGAAGGTCAACAACAGAAATGATAAAGAACTGTCGAGATCAAAAGTTGTGGAGAGACATGATCACCTATGCCAGTAGGCTCGGTACTTGATGATGATGATAATAATATATAATAATTATACGCCACTTGACGTGACGGGGACTCTTTACTTTACTTTTTACATCCACGCAAACCTTGCTCTTTCTGGCATTTACCCAGTGACTACTAAAGGAATTGATAGTCCACTTTGTCATCTGTCCTTACAAGGATGTTAAGTGTTGATGCGTTGTGTTGTGGTTTATTTCTGCTTTTTGGCCCAATTCGTCTAACTTCAGCATGTCAGTTTGAGTATCAGGTTGCCTTCCCTCATTTATCCCTATTCACTTGGTCAGAATAGACTGGTTAGCCTGTTTCTAGAGGCACCACAAAGTTGTTGTTTAGGGTTCTGGTTCAGTGTTACTGGTGCAAGCCACCAGCAATAAGTCACTGACAGCTTCCAGCTCAGTTGCTGTCTGATGTCCTGCCTCTCATGCCCACCTAATATCCTTTTATGAGTGGACAATGAAGGGCAGTAGTCACTAGGTAAACTCACTCTTAACCCAAACATCAGAAGAAAGCCAAATGTTGTGTTTCAGTCATGATTTATCAATATTTTCAGTGTTTATGGTAAACTGTTAAATGTAATACATTGGAAAGTGCTTTTCTTTTTTCTTTTGTGTAAATCTAAAGATAGCTCACTCCACCAAACCCAATGATAGCTAACTCCTCTAAACCTAACATAGCTCACTCCTCTAAACCCAACATCACTCACTCCTCTAAACCCAACAATAGCTAACTCCTCTAAACCTAACATAGCTCACTCCACCAAACCCAACAATAGCTTACTCCTCTAAACCCAACAATAGCTAACTCCTCTAAACCCAACAATAGCTCACTCCTCTAAACCCAACAATAGCTCACTCCTCTAAACCCAACAATAGCTAACTCCTCTAAACCCAACAATAGCTAACTCCTCTAAACCCAACAATAGCTCACTCCTCTAAACCCAACAATAGCTCACTCCTCTAAACCCAACAATAGCTTACTCCTCTAAACCTAACAATAGCTCACTCCTCTAAACCCAACAATAGCTTACTCCTCTAAACCTAACAATAGCTCACTCCTCTAAACCCAACAATAGCTCACTCCTCTAAACCCAACAAAACTCACTCCTCTAAACCCAACAATAGCGCACTCCTCTTTGCCATCTGTACTTTATAGAACATTAAGCTGACATGGATGGGTTGTTTTCTGGTTTATAACAAAGTGTTTTATCTACATCTTTTGGCTTTTAGATTTTAATTTCTTCATTTATCTATTATTCTCATTTTTTTTTTTTTTTTGCTGACAGAGCCCCGTGTGTGTTTTCTAAATGATGACCATAGACCATATGATGATACACAGGAAATCTGCTGCCAAAACACTCTCCGACCTCGTGTCAGAGATCAGGAATGCTGTGGTAGGTTATATTGCTGCTGAGTGCTGTTTATATTCTTCTAACACTGCTCTGTTACATAATTACAAACACAGATGTACTATTAACTTATGAAACAGAAATGCACCATTAGTTGCATAAAGAAAAGGCTGTTGGTTGTAATAGGAAATCAAATTGCTTAAAAACTGATAGATGTTATGAAAACCATAGTTGAAAATATTTTGAAAGAATGTGTATGTATGGACATAGGGTTTTCTATTATTCTTTGCTAGGTGTGATCCATTCACCCTCAGACAGCCTTCCAAGTTATATCAGATCTGGAATCCTAACCCTTGCCTCTATCAGTAACTGTAGTAGCCGTCATCAGTCATAGTTGACGATTAATTTTACAGCGCCCCTAGAAATGTCTTCTTTTCTTTCACTGTGTATTCTCTTTTTCTATGAATCTGTCTGTTTCTTGTTTGAGTTGGAGCTTTTGAGTGTGTTTCCACAGATTGTGGTCTGCAGCTATTTCTTCCCAGGCTGCAGGGTTTATGTTCAGAGTTTTCATATCACGTTTACACATGTCTATCAGTAACTTTGTGAACCTCAGACGGAAGATGTACAAAAGAGGTGAGATGCAGAATGGCTTAGGCAAAAGTAGCTTTCCAGAAAATGAGGAAGATACTATGCAATCCATTTTTGACAATAGAAACAAGAAAAAGGGTCTTTAAATGTTATGTAGAGGCAGTCTTAACATATGGATGTGAATCTTGGACAATAGGACAACAGACAAGAAAATCACTGGAGTCTGTAGAAATGTGGTTTTACAGAAGAATGTTGAGAATACCATGGACAGCTAAGAAGAGTAATGAAAATATTCTGAAAGAGGTCAAAGCAAAATGGCTTAGCAGAAGGTCAACAACAGAAATGATAAAGAACTGTCGAGATTGAAAGTTGTGGAGAGACATGATCACCTACGCCAGTAGGCCTGGTACTTGATGATGATGATAATCAGTAACTACCACCCTGAGAAATCACAGAAATGCAAACGTGTATGGTGCAATAACATTCTATCTATCTATCTATTGACCTTTCGAGCCACAGCCGGCCCATAGGGCGTAGACCAAGATACACCTTCTCCTATCTGAATTTTTGTTCTAGCAGTTTTCTTTTAAAGATATTTTATCAAATCTCGCCATTTGTCTATGTTCTGTGCAAGCAGCTCTATCTCATTGAGGGAGCTGAATCAGCTGCTCTAGCCTCTCTCATCAATGTTCTTCTCAGTGTCTCCCTGGGTCTTCCTCTTTTTCTCTTACCTGTTGTTTCCCATATGAGGGCTTGCTTTGTTATTTAGTTATTATCTCTTCTCATCACATGTCCAACATATGACCATCGTCTTTTCTTTATGCAATAACATTAGACTACAAAAATAGCTGTGATTCATTGCATTTCATATCACTACAACATTCCAAATAAATTATTAAATTGATAAAAGAACGAAGAATGAAGGAAACATTTTTTAATCAGTTACTGGAATGTAAGTTATTTGTCAGTAGCAGATATGAAAATAAATGAAATGCTAGAAAACTAGGAATATCAGAAAAATTATGCTTAATGAAGATACCACTATTTCATCACCCGAAGGATGGAACTACTATGACTTTGTTAAAATGACTACAGAACATCTACTACAAATGTATTTTAAAATATGATGTTTTGGGAAGGCCAATATGACCATCTCTAGCATTATTCCAGAGCAAGCTATATAGATGTCACTAACTAGCTACTTCTTTTAGTAAACTTATTCAGTGTGACATCTAATGGTGTACACATAACCTTAACCATTCAGTGTGACATCTATTGGTGTACATATAACCATAACCTTAACCATTCAGTGTGACATCTAATGGTGTACACATAACCATAACATTAACCATTCAGTGTGACATCTAATGGTGTACACATAACCTAACTTTAACAAATTCAGTGTGACATCTAATGGTGTACACATAACCATAACCTTAACCATTCAGTGTGACATCTAATGGTGTACATATAACCATAACCTTAACCATTCAGTGTGACATCTAATGGTGTACACATAACCATAACCTTAACCATTCAGTGTGACATCTAATGGTGTACACATAACCATAACTTTAACCATTCAGTGTGACATCTAATGGTGTACACATAAGAAGAGGAGGAACACACACTTAATTTGTAAATACATTTTTAAAATATTAAATTTTGTAAAAGGTATTTGAGAGTTCAATAAATAATAAAGCATTGTGCTTAGACTTTGTTGTGATGATATTGAAAACTCTCACTGTCCTTCTTGTCCTTATTTAAGGTCCTTACAACAGGGGTTTTCAGATTTAGCCAGAAACGCTCTCCCACTGCCTTGGGCTTCTACATCTCCAGGACATGTCTCTTTTACCTTTTAGCTCCTGGTGGAGCATAGGTCTTCAACAAACACTTTCCAAGTCGTTCTGTTTTTTGCCATTCTTTTAAGATCATTCCATGTCTTCCCCATCATCTTCATCTCTGCTTCTATCTGTCTTCTCCAAGAATTCCTTGGTCTTCCTCTTTGTCTTTTCCCCTGGGGATTAAAAAGAAATGGCCTGTTGTGTAATACTCTCAGTTGGCTTCCGTAGTGTGTGTCCTATCCATCGCCATCGTCTTCGCTGTATCTCTTTATCCACTGGTATTTGACCGGTACATTTCCATAATTCCACGTTAGTGACTTTGTCCTGCCATTTCCATCCCTTTATTCTGCGCAAGCATCCATTAATGAAAGTCTGTACTTTCGTGATTGTCAATTTTGTCATTCTCCATGTTTCACAGCCATATAATAGGACCGACTTAACATTTGAGTTGAAAATTTTTATTTTTTAGAAAGAAGACACAGGAAGAGGACACAGGAGAAGACACAGGAAGAGGACTTAGGAAGAAGACACAGGAAGAGGACACAGGAAGCTTACACAGAGGTGAACAAAGAAGTGAGAAGATGCATTAAAAGGGATAAGAGGAAATATATAGATGAACTAGCTAAAGAGGCAGAAGAAGCAGCAAATAAAGGGAATATGAAAGAACTGTACAATAGCACAAAGAAATTAAGTGGAAAATACAAACAGATCAACGCCTTTATTAAAGATAAGAAAGGAAATCTGCTTAGTAATATAAGGGAACTAATGGAGAGATGGAAAGAGCACTTTGAAGAACTTTTGAATAGACCCGGCTCAAATAATCCTCCAGATATACTACCAGCAGAAGAAGAGTTACACGTTAACTGCGGAAAACCAAGCAAAGAAGAAATAATGAAAGCCATCAAATTATTAAAAGATGGTAAAGCCACAGGACCAGATGAAATTCCTTCGGAAGCCATCAAAGCAGATATTAACACCTCTACCAAGATGTTACAGGATCTATTGGATAAAATTTGGGAGAGGGAAGAAATACCTAAAGACTGGAGAGAAGGTTATATGATCAAACTACCAAAGAAAGGAAGTTTACAGGAGTGCACAAATTATAGGGGAATTATGCTACTATCAGTGCCATGAAAAATATTAGGCAGAATCATTCTGGAGAGACTAAAAGAGGCTATAGAGAAACACTTGAGAGATGAACAAGCAGGTTTTAGGAAGAACAGATCATGTGCTGATCAAATAACTACCCTACGTATAATAGTTGAACAAAGTTTAGAACTAAAATCCCCACTATATATTGGATTCATAGATTACGAAAAGGCATTTGATAGTTTAGACAGAAGAATGCTTTGGAAGTTGCTGAGTCATTACGGAATCCCCATAAAGTTTATTAACCTGATAAAAACAATGTATGAAGGAACAAAATGTAGTGTGGTGCATGAAGGACAGCTTACAGAAGCATTTGAAATAAGAACAGGAGTAAGGCAAGGATGCCTCCTGTCTCCATTTCTCTTTCTACTGGCCATAGATTGGATTATGAAAATAACTCAAAACAACAGAAATGGGATCCAGTGGTCACTGACCAAACAACTTGATGATTTAGACTTTGCTGATGACATAGCTCTCCTATCACACAGCCATCAACAGATGCAGGATAAAATGAGTATATTAGATGAGAGATCACAACAGCTAGGACTAAAGATTAATAGAGATAAGACCAACATTATGAGAATTAATGCAGTTGGCAATAACCATATAAAACTAGGAGAAATACCTCTACTAGACGTACAATCTTATATATATCTGGGCAGTAATATAGATAAAGAGGGAGGAACAGAAAATGATACCAAAATAAGGATATCAAAAGCAAGAGGAGCTTTCATTGCACTGGGAAACATATGGAAATCCAGGACATGTAACAAAACATTAATACTAAAACAAATAGGAATATATTCTTTAGGTATTTAAAAATTTGATGAATGGATATCTTATTCATTTGCATTTATTATATTTTTTAGGAGACAATACTTTCTACTTCAAAAACACACATTTGTGTTGTGATAAAAATGTTGTGGAACGCTTCAGTCCACCTAGAGCAAATAGAATGGTACGAGACATTTGTCTCACGAATGAATCACTTTGTCGTGAGCAAGTCTGCTGTGGGGATAAACCTGTTGACAAAGAAAACACAATGTGCTGCCAAAATACACCCATTTATCTGACACAAATGGAATGTAAGTTGTTTTATTTGTTTAGGTAGATAAGATATGCTCTTTCTTCTTCTACTTCACTTCCATTTATATCCCATCAGGCCAATTCATGGGAGATACAGAGTTCTGATTCCACTCTTTTCAACAATTGTTTTTGATGCTGCTACTGTTTCCCTGATGTTGTCACTCCATCTTACCCTGTGTCTGCCTTTAACTTTGCTTCCTTCTCCTCCTCTTATGTATACATTTTATAGTATAGAATCACAAGATATTCTATATAGGTAGAAGAACTATTTTATTTATTGTCTATCTATATAGATTACTTTTTTTTTGAAGAAAGCTTAATTCCCAAACTTAGAAGCTTTAGTAATGGTTTTGTTATAAAGCATACATTCTAATATTTATTGTGTCTTTTCTCTGTGGTTTCAATTTAGTGGCTTATTTACCGAGATTCTAACTTCATTTGACATTAATTTATATATTTCTGATTATGATAACATATTTAGCTTCAATATGAATGATAGTCTAAATTATTATTATTGTTTTCTTCATGAGCCAAGCATTAATATTTATTAATTTGTATGTCTTCTTTAGCTTTCCATCTTTTTAATTTTCCAGTAACTTAGTTATTCATGCACTTCTCAAACTCGTATCTTTCCTTGTTATCTTATGTTTTGTTAATGTTTACATGCAATTTTCCACCATCACTATATATTTTAGTTAAATTGTTTCACATGTTCAATTAATTTTGGCAGGATAATTATTACTAAAATTTTGTTACATTAAAATTTCCAATTTTTCCAATTCACAATTTTGTGTGATTTCTTAGCTGTTTACAGCTGTAATGTTTCAGTTATTGGCCAACTTATGTGGATTTCTTATCATTATTATCCTTCCTGTACTGTTAGAAGTCACACTGAGCATGCAGTGTGCCTCACCATAAGTGCCTTTCATGGACAAAATTCTCAATCTCAGAATGGAGTCAATGCTTGCTGTCATTACCTCTTTTATCAGTGTTCTTTTTAGTGTTTCTTGAGGTCTGTCTCACAGTTTTCCATTTGAGGGTGTACCTTGTGATTCTCTGGGTTTTTTTTTCTTATCACATGACCGACATGAGCCCACCTTCTTTCTTTGATTATAAATGAGATTGTGTGGATTTCCTAAATACTATATATTTCTGAATTATTTATTAATATAGCAATCTATCATAAGTGAGGATAACAGCAACTTCAGTCTTGTACAGTTGCACTTTTCTTTTGTGTGCAGAGTTGAAGGTCCTTTTCTGGAATAAAATCTCCTGCCACTTGTGAGACCTATATGATCAAAGTTGACTATGCAAGTAATTGATTGGCAGAATATTTTTGTCATGCCTCGTTGCAAAGTTGACGATACAGATAATTGATTGCCAGCATGTTTTTGTCATGCCTCATAGCAAAGTCGACTATACGGGTAATTGATTGGCAGAATATTTTTGTCATGCCTCGTTGCAAAGTTGACGATATGGGTAATTGATTGGCAACATGTTTTTGTCATTGCTTGTTGCAAAGTTGACTATATGGCTAATTGATTGGCAACATGTTTTTGTCATTGCTTGTTGCAAAGTTGACTATATGGCTAATTGATTGGCAACATGTTTTTGTCATGCCTTGTTGATTCTATTTTTCTTGGAGAAAGTGGGTGCCTATAATGTTGCTTCATTGAAGCCTGTTTTGAGACACTTTGAGGGAGTCTTTGTCCATTCAACATATGCATTATTATCTATACTAATGTTTATTAAATGTCTTAACTATTCATCTAATCTGTCTCCCATATCTTAACATTTTTCATATTTTTTTCTGTGTCCTGTGATTTACTAAAAGAAGCAAGAATATATTTATTAACTGTCATCTAATTTATATGTTATCAAGATATTTTCTCTGCTGTTTATAAATCCCTTTAATTGCTTGTATATTTTCATATTTTTCATCAGTCCATGAACTCATCAAGTTACCTATTTATATCTCATAGTTGTGTTTCATGATCCAACATGACATAAAATATGATTGCCCATTAAAATATATTTCTTATTTCTCATTTTTTTCTATCGGGGGTGAAATAAAAAATCCTGAGTCTCACACGTTGTGGTGATTGCTTGACCAAGCGGCCTTTATCTCTCTGGTTCTATCGTTGCCCCTCGACATACACCAGCAATGGTACTATGTGTCGTAAATCTAATTTATATGTTATCAAGATATTTTCTCTGCTGTTTATAAATCCCTTAATTGCTTGTATATTTTCATATTTTTCATCAGTTCATGAACTCATCAAGTTACCTATTTTTATCTCATAGTTGTGTTTCATGATTCAGCATGACATAAAATATGATTGCCCATTAAAATATTTTTCTTATTTCTCATTCAGCTGACAATAACACCTTCAAATGCTGTGGTGACAAGATAATAAACATACACATGCAGTTCTGCTGTAATGGTTCAGCATACAACAAGGGCTCTGCAATATATTGCTGTGGTGATCTACATGTCTATGATGTAAATGCAGAAAAATGTCTAGATAACCATAGAGTTGTGGAAAAATATAAAAACTTATGTGGAAAAGTGGAATATGACATAAGGAAAAATAGTTGCTGCAGTAGTAAGTATAACATTTAAACTGTGTTGTTCTTTTAGTCTGCTGTGAAGTTTTCTTTTAATATAGAAAGTTTAAGAAATGTATTGTAACTCATATACACTTTGACCATATAGATATATTTTGAAAAAGAATGACGAAGACAGAATTGATAATACAGAACTTAATCATTCAAAATCTTATCTTGATCCTTCCAGTGCTGCCAGATATTGCATAGGACTCATAGTGTTTTTTGCCATCCATCTCTGTTCTTGGTGAGATGTTTGATCTTATATAATGAGTCTGTGCCTGCCAACTTTGCTTCTCTTATAAGTGTTCCTGTTAGTGTCTCTCTAAGTCTTCCTCTTTTTCTGAATCTTCATGTTTCTCATAGAAGAACCTGTTTTAAAATTTTCTTGTTTTCACTTCTCAACTCATGTCTGATATACATCTTCCCTATTTTAGATGATATTGTTGGTTGCATGGCCATTTATCTTATCACTATATTAGTCTTGAATTCATTCCACTGTAGACAGAGTATTCTTCATATGCATTTGTTTCCAAAAGCATTTAGTTTTTTATCAATTTCTTTTGTTGGTTTTCCAGATTTAATAAACATACATAAGGGTTGATAATACGTTGGAGTTTAATATTCTTAATTTAGTTTTCTTGCTTAATATTTTTGATTTTTCCATATTTTGTCCAGGTTTTTAAAATTTGCTGCTGCTTTTGCTATCCTGCTTTTGATCTCTTTCTTTGTTTAACTTTCTTGATCTTTATCCCTACCAAGATATACATGGTGCTCTACTCTTTCCAATATCTGATAATTTAGATACACACTACCCTCTGATGTATTTTTACTTTTCATTATTTTTGTTTTATCCCTGTTTGATTTCAAGTCCAATTCTTTCCACAATGAATGATAGGGTATCTGTGATATTTTACATCTTGTTGATATTGTCCCATAGAAGCACTATATCATATGCAAAATCTAGGTCTTCCAGGTAATTTTTATTGTGCCATTATGGTTAAGCAGTGATCTCTGCAATATGTGCCATTTTGGCACGCAAGGTTTCTGTTTTTGAGATTGTGGTTCTGCCTTATGTGCCGTCTTCGGCTCAAAAGGACAATAGATAGATTATGGTTATGTTTATTTGAAGGCCCCGGTATCATCCAAATTAACATCTCATCGAATATCTAAACAAAGAAAGGCAGTTGCAGTAACCATTGTAGCAATCACATATACATCAAAAGACTTAAGGCGTTTTATAGCCCCGGCAGTGAGTGCATCTGAACTGTCCTTCGTCACTCGATATCATTCATCGTAAGCAATCTGAATTTAGAAACACCATCAGGATGAATCACACAGCTCACACAGAGCACTACTCAGTAGCTACGGTAGCAAGCCGGACTTGGAATATGAGGAAACTGCAACAAGGAACACTTTTCAGACTGAGCTTGAATGAATCCCTGTCGGCTATCCGTCATATTAACAAGATGTCTTTGTGCCATTAAATGCCATTATTCCCTTTGCAACATTTATTCACTATGAAATCAATGGTAATTCCAAATAACAAACATTAAAAATACTGGCTTTAAAAAATATTATTTTTTGCAAACATTAAAAATTACCAGCTTAAAAAACACCATTCTACAGAGGAAATTAAAATATTTCGGCCATGTCAAAAGACATAGCGGGCTGGAACGAACAACAATGAAAGGCATGGTTCCTGAATGATGCATCAGGGAGAGATCAAGAAGAAGGTGGTTTCAAGACACCAAATAGACTTTGAAGAGTGCAACAGAAGTGGGAGATCTGGTTAGAGACAGAGATTCTTTCAGACGGGCTGTGGTGAATGCAAAGGACATGCGAAATCACAATAATGATATATATTTATAGTTAATTCAAATGAGTTATCATATATTTCTTCATTTGTATGTCGTTATTGCTTTGTTGATCTATCAGTTTGTGCCTTATGGCATTGCTCAGTATTGTTTTATGTTTCTTGTTTATTCTAGCAATTTGATTGATTAGTTAGCAGAATTAATCTATTTAACCTTGAGAGAACCCCAGAAGTGCTCACATAATCAGCACCATCATCTTTGGCTGAGTGAAGGAAGATTCCAAATAATTATGGAAGATTGTATCTAAAACAAAACCATTAAAAAAATTAATTAATTAATGCATTAATTACCTCAAAATTTGCGAGACTTGTGAAAGAGGGGATCTGAGCACCTATGGACAAGTTTGGAGCTCAATGATGACGACTCACAAGTAACACAATATCTTGTTCAAAATGCAACTAATACTCATTGCAAGGTTGTGTGTTCTATATTCAATCATGACCAAAGATAATTAATATTGCTTCCAAGTTGACCACTTCTTTAGCATAGTAGAGGGAATGTGTATTTTAATTTATGAATTTGAACAATTTGGCACTCGATGATGATGAATGAGAAAGGAACAGCTGGAACATAGAATGACAACTGGAAAAAGTCAAGAAAAGAAATAATGGATGGAAACAGAGAGAAAAGATATTGGACAGTTTAAGGGAGTAATGTAGAAGGAAATTAACAGCAAAATTGATAAACAACTGTGATGGCAAAGATTTGTGGGGTGACATGTTTGCCTATGCCCACAGATATGATATTTAAAAATGATTAAGACTGTCATTAAGTTGTGTTCTATTTATTTGTACTTTTCAAATTTGTTGCAATATTTTCTTTTTAGAAACCCTGAACAATGTACCAGAGCTGGATCCAACAGATTGGACAAAGTTAAATGAAAATAGAGAATGCTGTGATCACATTGTTTATGATAAAACTGAGAAACACTGTTGCAGAGAACATCATACTGGATTCAAAACACACACAATCTCTAAAACAGAAAACATCTTTTGCTGTGGTGAAGGTAAGCACTTCCACTTGAATTTTTCCTCCCCTTATGTCAATATAGGGTGTCCGGTTAGCGCAATCGATAGGCGGTTGGCTTACCACGGCAACAGCCGGGGTTCGTACCCTGGCGAGGACACCTGGGTTTTACTAATTCCCTAAAAATTAGTGGGAGCCGCGATAGCTCAGTGGTTAGTGAACTGGACTACTACGGACAAGAGGTAGGGTTCGATCCCAACCGACGGCTCCGGGTTCACCCAGCCTTAAATGGGTACCGGATTTTTTCTGGGAAAGTAAAGCAGCACGGGCGTAATACCGACCACATTACCCCAAAAAAATCATGTGCTGAAGGTCTGTAAAATATAGGGTCACTAACACCATATTTCCCTATACGGCACTTGGCGTGACGGGGGTACTTTACTTTTTTTTACTATATCAATATTATGTATGAGTTTAACTCTTTCCGTACGGAAGCTTTTTATCAGTGCAATGGAAGAGATTTCAATGACAAAATTTTTCATGGTTTTAAGATTTTAATGGAGATGGTTTTAAGGTTTTAGATAATTATGTAACATATAACGTATTATATATGGATTTTTCGATAATTGAAAAAGGTATTTAACGAATACTAAGATGATTAAACATGTAAAAAGAATATCGTTTGATGATGGTTCACACTAATCAAATTGAGAGTGGCACATTTTGCGGCAAAATGTACATGGCTGAAATCGGCATGACGCACACTGCGGCGAAACATACGGAACAAGTTAACTGGTTAATACTTCTGCCTTTTGCATTTTCTTGCTGTACATGTTTACTGAAAAGTGTGTGAACATACAACTGTGCTGTGTCTTTGTGTATGTTTGTGTGTGTGTTTGCTAATGTTGTCTGTATGTTTTTGTCATGGTTGCTATTGTTTTTCTGCACCCAAACTAGTTGTGGTGTTTTGGATTTGATATGTTTCATATTTTATTTTATCTATCAAGTATTATGACAGCAGTTCATCCATTGCACCCTTGCTGTGTCTTCAAGAAGAAAGAATCATGTCACATCATGTAGCATTTTAGAAACATTGTGTTAGTGCTCATATCTTTTTAAAATCTTCAGCAAATAATTTTTTTGGAAAATATGGTCAGTGTTGTGTTGCCAGCTAAACAACAAATGATAAATAACATCTTCATACCAACTTTATGCTATGAAAGTCAAACATGGACCCTTTCTAAATCACATTTAAGTAAGATCAATACATGTGAGATGCGTTGCTTGAGAAAAGTAACAAACAACACAAGAAGAGATAGAATACCAAATGAAACCATAAGAAAAATAGTAGGAACAAAACCCTGCCAAGAATATATAGAACAACAACAACTTAAATGGTTTGGTCACCTGGTCAGAATGAATCCCCACCAATCACCATCAAGGGTGTTCTTCTCGAGAATGCATGGAAAAAGACTAAGAGGAAGATCCAGAAGAAGATGGATAGATGCAGTGACAGAGACATGTAACAACAAAGGAAAATCACTAATTCAGACAATTCGAGCAGCACAAGAACAACAAATGATATAAACCACGACACCTTTTAGGTATCAGTGAAAAGAGAAAAGAAGAAGAAGAAGTTGTGTTAAAAAACCCAGTGCCAATTTAAGGCTGGGTGAATCTTTCTGAGTTTTAACTATTGAATAATCTACTATGTTACCTACTTGTGACTTTATTTTTGCACAAAGTCCCACTACTCAGTAATCCTCAAGGATTCTCTTATTTTACACAAGAGTTCTTTACTCATTCACAACCTATAAATAGTCACCTTTTATAAAGCGCTTATAGAGCTCTGACATTATTCTAAACCTCTTTCCACCAAGAAAACCACAAAATCCATTGTTTATAACAGCAATTCCTGTATTTTTTATAACAGCAATTCATCCATTGTTTCTAACAGCAATTCATGTATTGTTTGTAACAGCAATTCATCTATTGTTTGTAACATCAATTCATCTATTGTTTGTAACAGCAATTCATCCATTGTTTCTAACAGCAATTCATCTATTGTTTGTAACAGCAATTCATCTATTGTTTGTAACAGCAATTCATCTATTGTTTGTAACAGCAATTCATCCATTGTTTCTAACAGCAATTCATCTATTGTTTGTTATATCAACTCATCTATTATTTGTAACAGCAATTCATCCATTGTTTGTAACAGCAATTCATCTATTGTTCCTAACAGCAATTCATCTATTATTTGTAACATCAATTCATCTATTGTTTGTAACATCAATTCATCTATTATTTGTAACATCAATTGATCCATTGTTTGTAACAGCAATTTATCCATTGTTTGTAACATCAATTCATCTATTGTTCCTAACAGCAATTCATCTATTGTTTGTAACATCAATTCATCTATTGTTTGTAACAGCAATTGTTTGTAACAGCAATTCATCCATTGTTTGTAACAGCAATTCATCTATTGTTCATAACAGCAATTCATCTATTGTTTGTAACATCAATTCATCTATTATTTGTAACAGCAATTGATCCATTGTTTGTAACAGCAATTCATCTATTGTTTGTAACAGCAATTCATCTATTGTTTGTAACAGCAATTCATCTATTGTTTGTTATATCAACTCATCTATTATTTGTAACAGCAATTCATCCATTGTTTGTAACAGCAATTCATCTATTGTTTGTTATATCAACTCATCTATTATTTGTAACAGCAATTCATCCATTGTTTGTAACAGCAATTCATCTATTGTTCCTAACAGCAATTCATCTATTATTTGTAACATCAATTCATCTATTGTTTGTAACATCAATTCATCTATTATTTGTAACATCAATTGATCCATTGTTTGTAACATCAATTTATCCATTGTTTGTAACATCAATTCATCTATTGTTCCTAACAGCAATTCATCTATTGTTTGTAACATCAATTCATCTATTGTTTGTAACAGCAATTGTTTGTAACAGCAATTCATCCATTGTTTGTAACAGCAATTCATCTATTGTTTGTAACATCAATTCATCTATTATTTGTAACAGCAATTGATCCATTGTTTGTAACAGCAATTCATCTATTGTTTGTAACAGCAATTCATCTATTGTTTGTTATATCAACTCATCTATTATTTGTAACAGCAATTGATTCATTGTTTGTAACAACAATTCATCCATTGTTTGTAACAGCAATTCATCTATTGTTCCTAACAGCAATTCATCTATTGTTTGTAACATCAATTCATCTATTATTTGTAACATCAATTGATCCATTGTTTGTAACAGCAATTTATCCATTGTTTGTAACATCAATTCATCTATTGTTCTTAACAGCAATTCATCTATTGTTTGTAACATCAATTCATCTATTGTTTGTAACAGCAATTGTTTGTAACAGCAATTCATCCATTGTTTGTAACAACAATTCATCCATTGTTTGTAACAGCAATTCATCTATTGTTCCTAACAGCAATTCATCTATTGTTTGTAACATCAATTCATCTATTATTTGTAACATCAATTGATCCATTGTTTGTAACAGCAATTTATCCATTGTTTGTAACATCAATTCATCTATTGTTCTTAACAGCAATTCATCTATTGTTTGTAACATCAATTCATCTATTGTTTGTAACAGCAATTGTTTGTAACAGCAATTCATCCATTGTTTGTAACAACAATTCATCCATTGTTTGTAACATCAATTGATCTATTGTTTGTAACATCAATGTATCCATTGTTTGTATTATCAATTCATCTATTGTTTGTATTATCAATTCATCCATTGTTTGTAACATTAATTCCTCCATTGTTCTTTGTCTGCTATTATTGTTACATAATTTATAGTCATTAGAATGATCAAGACATTCTTACTCATATTTGCCAATTTATCAGTATTTATTTTTCAGTTCTGCTGCTACCTATGGTATTCACTTAAAAATCTCATGTATTCATAATTATTAAACTCTCCTGTTCCCATACAATTTTAAATTGTCGTTTCAGTTATTGAAAACGTTTTAAAGTACACACTTTATACTGAAACTTACATATAACCTTTGTACTGAAGGCATCATCTTCTGGGGGAATGCAAATCATTTTAATTTCTTTCCAATTAAGGCTAGGCTTTCTAGCTCTGTTTATGATCTCATTGTCTCTCTTGCATGTTTAAAATTCTGTGCCCCATATATTTTTAAAAAAATATTTTCTATTTATTTTCATGTACATGCCAAAAAGGTGCCAGTTTTGTTGTACTTTTAACTATTCTTCATATTTCATGTCCATGCCAGTTCTAAAATTTTGTCTTCATTACTTGTATATTGTTTGAACAGCTGAGGCAACATCTATTTGTTATCCTATCTTGATTACTTGATTTTTGTTTCAGTAGTTAAGGCAATATATCATCTTGTCTTTATTACATGTCTTTTGTTTGAACAGCTGAGGCAATATCTGTTTATTATCCTGTCTTCATTACTTGTTTTTTTGTTTGAGTGAATACGGCAACATCTGTTTATTATCCTGTTTGTAGGTTTTTATAATGCTACCAGCCAAGATTGCTACAATGGGAAAGTACTGAAGAAAATTCCTGGGAAAGAACTCTGTGGTGAAAATTATATTGATGGATCATATGAAGGGTGCTGTGGTGGAGATCGGACATACAAAACCAATTCTCAAAATTGTTGCATGGGTGAGTGTTGCAAATTAAACAAACATAACAGTTTGTTGGAGTACATGTTAGACTTCATCGAGCTTCTTCTTCTTATTAGACGCCATCTTTTTAAATGAAAAAAATAATCTCAAGACTGGTGACACTCCCATACATCTTTTACTTGTTTTTATTTGTTATTTTAATTTTGTTGTTTTTTTAAAATTAAGTTGAAGAAGAAAAAATTGTTATAAGTGTCCAAGTTTTAAAAATTATATATATATATATATATATAAATATATATATAAATATCTATCTATTGACCTTTCGAGCCGTAACCGGCCCATAGGGCGTAGACCAAGATACACCTTCTCCTATATGAATTTTATATAAATATATATATATATATATATATATATATATATATATATATATATATATATATATATATATATATATATATATATATATATAAATAAATATATATATTATAATATATATATATATTATAATATATTATATATAAATATATACTTTAATTTTCATTTTTCTCAGGTGAGACTTCTCCTTAAAGTTATATTTATACAGATAATTTAATTTAATTTTATTTCTGGTGTATACCTGGCAACTAATGAATGAATGAATGGTCCTCTTTATCATTTCCCTTAAAATGATGTTACTTTAGTGTAGATGTGTTGTGTTTTATGGTTTGCAGCTCGACTGTGATGTTCTGGCCTTTTGGCCCAATACATCTAACTTCAGTACACACCATTGTCAACACACGCACATTTATGAAGGTTTATATAATGCAACATTTTTCGTAACATTCTTTTTCTCTTTATTTCTCTTTCTCTTGTGTATATGTGCATCTACACTCTAGGTGCTTGAAATATTTTAAGACATATTGACCATGATGAGTCATTTAATAAGACACAAAGACACAACCAATGTATTTTATATGTATGATGCCTTTGCAAATCAAAAACAGACTGTAAACTTGTTTTGTTGTCTTTTCTTTCAGGTGCTACATTTAATGTAATTTCCAAAAATGAAGATTGCTGTAATGGCGTTGGAATAAATAGCAGCAAATTGTGTTGTGAAAATATGGAACCATGTGATAAGAATGATATAACAGATGATAAATGCTGTTATAACTTTAGAACTAAAAGTGGCAAGACTTACAATTCCAATAATAATTACTTTTGTGTTGATGGACAAGTTATGCGTACCCCACCAGGAGCAGAGCCATGTGGCAAATTCAGTTATTACTATCCGAAAACTCAAATTTGTTGTGAGAATCGAATAGAAAATATCTCCTCAGGGAATGACCAGTGCTGTGGTGACAAACCATATAACAGCAAGCTACAACAGTGCTGTAACTATGAAGTTAGCAACATATCTTCAACTGAGGGAAGGTAAGTTATTAATCTCCTTTCTTGTAATGTTCAGATATTTAATTGTCCATACATATTCACCTTTTTTAAACATATATATATATAAGGTAGATTTTGTTTCATGCATTTAATTCATTGCAGACTAAACTATATCCTTAAATAAATATATCTATCACTTTAGCTTTTTACATTTTTTAATACACCTTCAAGTGATTCAGGAATCTATTTGTCACTGCACTATGACCAGAGGAAAAAATGTCTTCTCAAACAGGCTTATCTTTTTAAAAATCAGACCAACAAGGTACAATCCTTCTTAACTACAAACAGACAAGGAAAGACAAGTTGGATAGAAATACCAAAGTAGATTAAGCTTAACCTTTACAAGGCAGTCCTTCGTAGGAAAGATTGATATTGATCTAAAGCCATGTTTCTCAGATTCTACTGGAAAGTTAGCTCATCTGGTCTAGAAGTACTGCAATACTTGGTCTTCTATATCAGCATACCCTACAGTTTAGGGACTATGGTGATCTATATATCATTCTAGTATGATATTATACAGACTGTTACAAGGGAGCCATTATTATTAGCTTCTGTAGCATATACCCACTCCTAATCTGTTCTTTCATATATCCTATCCTACTTGTTCCTGGATTATGTCAGTTTCACCAATTTTAAAGTAGCCCTAAAAGACACAAGGAAAATATTAAATGAATAGCTTTTTGCATTTCCCCTGTATCTCAATATACGCTTTATCACAGTATCACAACTATATGTACCAAAATTAATGTTATCACAGCATATTATAAATTAATGTTTTAATTAATTTCATATTTTGTCTTGGGGAGATTGTGTGGTCCAGAAGTAAGACATTGACCGACAGGAAGGTCCTTGGTTTGAATCTCCTACAGGCAGTGACAATTTTTCACTTCAGTTCCATGATTTCCTCATGGCTTACCCCTCCTTAGTTTGAATCTCCTACAGGCGGTGACAATTTTTCACTTCAGTTCCATGATTTCCTCATGGCTTACCCCTCCTTGATTTCAATGTAGTGAAATCCATTGTCTAGCCCTCTAGGAAAACAGCAAAGAATAGGAGGTCCAGTGTTACACATAAAAAAACCTTTGGCAGTTAAAAGTAAAAAAAGAGTAGGACAAAAATGGCCACAGCCCGCATAAAAATAGTTAAACCCAATCTACCAATACTGAAGACAGATGTGTCACATCTAAAAGTGCAAATATCATGATTTAGCAGCATCTATACCCACTTAACATGTGCAGTTCGAACAGAGGAAGGACTGAGCGAATGTTTCCCAATAGAAACTGGGGTTAAACAAGGATGTATTTTATCGCCCTTGTTATTTGGAATTGTTATGGACTTCATAATGAAGAAATGCTGCACTGGTAATAAAGGCATCGAATGGATACAAGGAGACCATTTGGAGGACCTCGACTTTGCTGATGACATAGTTCTCATCAGCAGTCAGATAAAAACGATGCAGGAAAACACAAATGAACTATCATCAATAGCCAGCAAAATTGGGCTTGAGGTCAATCATGAAAAGACTAAAGTCATGAAAAGTTTAATTCCAACAAGTGACAAAATATACATGGAAAACAAACCAGTAGAAGAGATCGATCACTTTATCTATCTTGGAAGTCACATTGATCGAGAAGGGGATACGAGCAAAGAAATTAGAATCAGACTGGCTAAAGCAGCAATGTCTTTCAGAAGCCTTGAAAAGTTGTGGAAATCAAAACTCATTAGCACAAACACAAAACTTAGGCTATTCAAATCAAATGTACTATCAACCCTTACGTATGCGTGTGAAAGCTGGAAAACAACAAGAGATATAGAAACAAAGTTGAACGCATTCGAAAATAAATGTCTAAGGAAAATACTTGGTATAGAATGGAACGAATTCAAAACAAACGAGGAAATTAGAGAAATCGCCAATCAACCACTAATATCTTCAGTAATAAAGAAAAGACGATGGTCATACGTTGGACATGTGATGAGAAGAGATAATAATCGAATAGCAAAGCAAGCCCTCATATGGGAAACAACAGGTAAAAGAAAAAGAGGAAGACCCAGGGAGACACTGAGAAGAACATTGATGAGAGAGGCAAGAGCAGCAGGAATCGGCTCCCTCAATGAGATAGAACTGCTTGCACAGAACAGAGACAGATGGCGAGATTTGATAAAATATCTTTAAAAGAAAACTGCTAGAACAAAAATTCATATAGGAGAAGGTGTATCTTGGTCTACGCCCTATGGGCCGGTTACGGCTCGAAAGGTCAATAGATAGATAGATACCCACTTGATAGGTAAATGCTATGAAGAAGCAATATAAGATTTATTCCTGTCTTTTTTCAAAAGTACATTATATATCATTTATCATCGAATCATGACTCATTTATTCTACACTAGAGAGCTTACCACAAAGATTTTTATTTATTTTCCTGCAGTTGCTGTTTAGAGGATTGGAATGTGTACAGATTTAGTGACATAAACAACCCCTGCAGAAAACCATGTGGAGACAAGACTTACGATAGTTCAACTGAAATATGTTGTGAGGGCAGAGTATTTGTACATACCGATAATACCCAATGCTGTGGGTCCTCTGCCATAAATGTGAAGACTACAGAGTGCTGTGGGGAGAGATTCCCATTTTCGAAAAACAAGGGATTGAAGTGTTGTGGAGATAAAGAGCTCTATGACATGAGATTTTCCAAATGTAGCAAGAATAGTGCAAAAGTAGGAGTTACTTGTATTTTGTCCTATCATTCTCATTTTAATTAATCATTTCATCTGTCTCTCTCTCTCTCGCTCTCTCTCACTTTCTTTTTCACTCTGTGTGTGTGTTGCATTGTATTGTATTGTATTGTATTGTATTGTATTGTATTGTGTTGTGTTGTGTTGTGTTGTATTGTATTGTATTGTATTGTATTGTATTGTATTGTATTGTATTGTATAGTGTTTGTGTGGAAATGTACAAACTAATATAACCAGTAAATGAAAATAGTAAATGACAAGAGAATGTGTTAATATCAGAATACCTGTGAATAATTAATTATGTCATTGTCAGTGCTTTCATTGTTGCTAAAATTTACACGACAGTACTCTATGCAAACCTATGACCCCATACAAGACAAACTTACCACTCCATGCAAACCTATGACCCCATACAAGACAAACTTACCACTCCATGCAAACCTATGACCCCACACAACACAAACCTACCACTCCATGCAAACCTATGACACCACACCACACAAACCTACCACTCCATGCAAACCTATGACCCCACACAACACAAACCTACCACTCCATGCAAACCTATGACACCACACCACACAAACCTACAACTCCATGCAAACCTATGACACCACACCACACAAACCTACCACTCCATGCAAACCTATGACACCACACAACACAAACCTACCACTTCATGCAAACCTATGACACCACACCACACAAACCTACCACTCCATGCAAACCTATGACACCACACAACTCAATGCAAACTTATGACAGGACACCACACCATTCAAACCTACAGACATTTAGTTGCTTTCAGCATAAGACAAATTGTGTGTACACAAATGGTTCCATTAACATGCTAATTACGCACACACTGATCTCACCCTTGATAATAATAAATCAAAATTGGTAAATAATTACATTATTTTCATGACATATTCTAAAAATATAACTTCTAAAAGCAGTTTGCCCCACAATTGTAATTTCTTTGCCACACCTAAATTGTCTAGAGGTAAATACTAATTCTAAACTCAGATATAAAACTCACATGTTGTGCTCTCAATTCTAGATTGTTCCGTTAGATAAAGGTCTAAGAAACCAATCTGATGTTCAGAAATTGTGCAACCCCACAGCCTTGAAACATTTTGATGGAGGTATCAAGTATGCCTGTGAAAGCCTATATGGTATGCTATAATGTGTTGCTATGATTATTGTTCATTTTCTTTATTCATTGTTCATTATATATGTTCAGGATAAAAGAAATTGAAGTCCTAGGCTAGTTGTTGAGTTGAGTTGACATAATGCCATGAGTTTATGTGGGCAGGGTGCCCTTTGACTCATTGATGTGGTGGGTCGTAATGGCTTTCTTGACATTCCCGGCTCTTACTGGAGAATTGGAATTTGTCTATCCCAGACTATGCAGGGAAACTACTAGTCTAGTCCAGAGGTACTGCAATACTGGGTTTTCTATATCAGTAATAGCCACCACTACAGGGAATACGGCGATCCTAGCTTCTGTTAGCCAGCCTATTTTGACGCAGACTGTTACTGGAGGAGACCACGAGGAGGTAGAACTGCTAGGTCTTGGACAGCTGATGGTGTGCTGACCCTGCTATTGCGACCGCAGGTCGCAGGCGTTTATGCTCCCCTTAAGCCCTAGGCTAGAAAAGATTGGTTTTTGTGGTAAAATGACTGTCCTGTAAGAGAGAACTAGGAGAGAAGAAAAAAGAATCCTGTCATGATATCAGTGTAGCATATAGTGTAGATGTTATTAGTGCATATATTTTGAGTAATGTGGCCAGCATAATGCCAGTGCTGTCTTTCTTTCACATGAAAAATCCAGAACCCATTTATCAAGATCAAACCAAACTTAGTTCTTAATAGATCCTTTCCCCAATAGTAGATCGGTTCCTCAATAGTAGATCTGTTCCCCAATAGTAGATCTGTTCTCCAATAGTTGATCTGTTCCCCAATAGTAGATCTGTTCCCCAATTGTAGATCCATTGACCAATAGTAGATCTGTTCCCCAATAGTAGATCCATTCCCCAAAAGTAGATCTGTTCCCCAATAGTAGATCCATTCACCAATAGTAGATCTGTTCCCCAATAGTAGATCCATTGACTAATAGTAGATCTTTTCCCCAATAGTAGATCCGTTCACCAATAGTAGATCTGTTCACCAATAGTAGATCTGTTCTTCAATAGTAGATCTGTTCACCAATAGTAGATCCATTCCCCAATAGTAGATCCATTGATCAACCACTGCTCCACTAACTGAGATAATTATCTTGTATATATTTATGTGTGTGCATGAGAGAGAGATGTGTCTTATTTTTTTGTACGTTGATTGATATTGACATACCACGCTCATGTTTCTCTTCCAGCTGTGAGGGCTCGTATAGTTGGAATTGAGATCACAGGAAAACGTACTTCTGCCATCAACTTTAAGATTCTACTCTCTGATGTCAAAAATCTAAATCGAGGAGAAAGTTTCCCCACATTCTCAGGTCAGCAAAACCTTCACTTCACCATTAAGGTCACTAATGAGAATGGTCTTGATTGTAGAAAGAGTTACCTAGATAGGTTTTGTGAAGTTTTTGTATTCTTTGATGCCAAAGTGAAAAATGGACATGTTAAAATTGGCAACACATCTAAATTCTTCATGGCTGGTTATAACAAAAAGAGAGAAAAGCTTATCACAAACCAACTAACATACCAATTTTGTCAAACACATTTTGATGTACAGTATGGTAGTTCCTTTCAAACCGTAGCTGGCCCATAGTGCGTAGACCAAGATACTCCTTCTCTTATCTAAATTTTTTTTGTTAGCAGTTTTCAATTCTTTTAAAGATATTTTATCAAATCTCGCCATTTGTCTCTGTTCTGTGCAAGCAGCTCTATCTCATTGAGGGAGCCGAATCCTGCTGCTCTAAAAGTTGATGTATGAGGGATAATAATTCTTTAACAGCAACGAGTTTTCTCAGTCAAAATAAATCTGTAATTAATATATCATATAAATATAATTATTTTAGTTTCTGTGAGTTTCAGTCTAATATATATTTCATCCTATATATTTATATCCTAAATTGATTTCTGCGCACACAATCATATTTTAGCTGTATTATGAGTGACAAATTTATTTAATTATGATATAGTAAAATATTCAATTTTGTACTCTTCATTGAATTATTATGAAATTACCATAGATTTATTTCACTCGTCTACTTCGAATCTATGTAACTTCTGATGTTGCTTATATGGTGGATGCAGATAACACAAAATAATATTAAATCTTTTTTGTATCATTGTCTTTTTTTCAAATTGCGGATAAGATCATTTTCCTGAAGTTAAAAGAAAGTTCAAATGTTAATAACATTTATGAAATTTGATTTTTAGTAAGTACATATAAACTAACGCATTTTTAAAAAAAAGTACTTAATGACAACTTTTAGGAAATATACCCTAAACAGAACTGTCAGAAGAATGTAATATACTGCCTGATTCTTACCAATTGAAGAAATGCTTTGTTTGTTTGTTTGCGTATACCAGCTTTCTATCTCTAGGTGCTCACTGCCATCAGGCATATATTCTTGAACTTCAGAAGTACTCTCATTTTTTATCTTTGAGAGTTTTCATGTTTTGGGTAGATATTTCCTCTCTATTTTGACCAACCATGTTTTTGCCTACTCTTTTTGATTACTAACTGCCAATGGTTCTTTAATGTGCACAGAATGCACACAAGGCCTCCAGTTTTTCGCTGTTATCAGAGAAGGCTAGACATTGGATCTCACTGCACAGAGATCAATGGTTGGTTTAAGCTATAAAGAAACCACAGATCCAGTTCTCACCACCCATCTTGTCCAGAAGCCAACATCTTAGTTATAAAGCGCCCATTGGAGAAATGACCAGCTATATAACTCACTGCCAAATCTTCACCAATAAAATGTGTTAATTTGTATAATAGTTTTCTAGTTAAAAAAAAAAACAGAATGATTTGCTATTTGGCAACGGTTTGATTTCATGTCCAAGCTGCCTATTTTTTCCATAATTCTCTTTTTTTTTGTGTGTGTTTCTTTAAGTGATAATAAAATACACTTTTTCTGTAATTTATTAAATAACCTCATATTTTCCCCAATGTTTCCATATATGGTGTTAACTCCCCACTTGCTGATCAAAATGTGTATGTGAAAACTTTGATATTATATTATTGTTATCACAATTTCTTTGTAAATGACTTTATTGCAATGTTATTGTACATCTTTGTATAAATGTATATGTGTTCTGTGACAAGTGTAAATTTTCTTAAAAAAAGATATACCACTGCATAATATTTCATTTTACTTGCTAAATAATTTATTTTTACAGCATGGCAGCTATTATTTGTTTGGTAATTATTTTTATTCCTTGTCTTTCTGCATCCACTAACTGTGAATACATTTTATCAACTACTGTTTTTTTTGCTAATGACTTACACAAGTTATTTATGTATTATATTTTTAATTACTGATACTAATAATCTTCCTTAAATTATCATCACACCTTGTTATATCTAGAAAAGTTTTAGATAAATATTCATCATCTATTAGCATCATAGCATACTTCCCATATATTTTTAAGGCAAACTTGTAAAGGCTAAGTAATATAGTACTGATCAAGAGTGAAGACCAAATTTGGATGATTTAGGCCGAAAGGTGCTAATATAACATTTTTACTGCAAACCTCAACATAATGCATGTGCTAATGTTTGGTTGGCTAACCAAAGTAAACTCATACTTTTATAGATATACAGGTTCGATCTCAATAAATTACTCTTTTTGTCCATTCACTTTTAAAGGGTTATCATATATTTTTAAGGAAAAGATGGATGACATTGACATGGTGCTTATTTATATATTTAAAAATGTGTCCAAGGTTGAGAAATATGAACACTAACCACCATATTCACTAAACATCACAATTAAGTGTTCTCTCTATTTTTCTCCTTACCAACATTTCACTTACTCTACATTTTTTTTCCCCATTTCTTCTTTTCTTTTTAAAAATGTTTTTGTTGTGACAGAAATCAAAATTAAATTGTAAGCCACACATTGTAATCTACAATCAGGTATTTTGTTGTTTTCTCTTATTAGCCACCGCATGCTGCAGCTTGCACTTAAATTTATGTACAATTTGTACCAAGAGATTCTAATGGAGCCAATCATTTTAGATTACTGTTGTTTTAGCTTCTGTGTTTACCCATTCTGGTCTAAAATTCAATTTTTTTTTAAATTTAGTTTGTTCTCACTTTGAGTTCTATCTATCATTACTGTCCAAGACAACTATCCCTGATTTAAAATTATTCTTAACATTAACAAATATTGTTTAGCACGGATAATGTTTTAACTAGTAGTTTATCGACTCAGCAACCACATAATTTATGTTTTGATTTTATTGAAAAAAGTTTATGGGCATGACTGTTGTTAATATCATATTAAACAGTTTATTTACTATGCAATGATAGTATAATTATATATAATTCAAAATGCAATAAATGAAATTGGTATTTCATAAACATAATTCAGTACTTTTTCATTGTTCTAAGAAATGTAAAAATTAGGTGATTGTTGAATAGATATGTAATGATATTATGGGATAATATTAACATATTTGTTTACATATAAAATGGCTACTGACTTATTTTGTTCATTTGGTCTTGTTTAGAATTGTTATTGTTTAGTACTTAACATTCCTTTATTAAAATAATTCAATTTTACTCTTAACATTGGTTTCATGTGCATTACAGTGAAGGTTTTTTTGTTCAAACAGTTGTTTTGATAACATTTTTTTTATAAGAATGTATTCTTATTTCTTAAACATACTTTAAGAAAGAGAATTATTTTGAATCCTGCAGTTTGGTTTATCCTGTTCCAGACTTTTAAACTGCTGGCTAATTGCATAAAGAGTAAATAATATGCTTTCTATCTACCTATTGTCCTTTTGAGCTGAAGACGGCACATAGGACAGAAATTCTAGACTTTTGTGTTAGACGATCTTTCAACTGTCAGACCTTGCACAGGATCAGCATTGTGTATCACTACACGGCTCTGTTCTTGATGAATTACTCAATCTTGGCGAGGGAGCTGATGCCTGCTGTTGTTGCTTCTCACTTTAATGTTTCTCTAGGTTGGCCTCTTTTTCTTTTACCCTCTGGTTCCCATTTGAAGAGGAAGAGGTATGTTTACAGCACTCGGAGAGTGCCCATTTAAATCCGGTACCCATTTAAGGCTGGGAGAACCCGGAAGCTGTCGATCAGGATCGAACCCAACCCTCTCATCCTTTGTAGTCTAGTTCACAACCACTGAGCTATTGCGGCTATTGAAAGCAGTGTGGTACCATTCATTAACCATCTTTGATTTTATACTCTTTATAAAGAATCAAAACTTTCAAGGTCTTTACGGGTACAATTTGTGCATCTAAGCTGAAACCATCTTCACTGCTTTTGCTAGTGTGTAGTGGGGTACTGCATGATGGGGAAAAAATCTTAGCACAAGTGGAGTTGAGCAATGAAGATTATCAGTTGACTAAACTAACTAGTCAAAACTTGTGTGCTCTGGTCTTTAAGCATTTTATACATCTGTGGTTCTTCAGCTAGTCTTTGACTGTCCTCTTCTGAAGTGGATAAAAGCTACAAGCTTGGGTGCAGTCACCACATGATGTACTGCTCAGTATTTATTCCCTGTCTTCCCCTTTTTTTCCCCCTCCCTGTTAGGAACAATGTTAGCACCATTAGGAATCATATCCACATGGATTGGTTGAAATCCAAAATCCAAAAGCAGATTCACTTGCATTATTCTGTTTTAATTTTGTTTAAAATAGTTTTGTAAAATAAACATAAAATGGGTTTCAGCAGCTAGACTTGCAGAGAGAGGTGACAAACTATGACATTTCTGCAAAAGCTTTTGCCAGGTACAAAATAACTAACATATAAATATAAGGACAAACACGAAAGTCAAGTACTAATCTAAAATCACAAATACACAAAATGGTGAAAGAGGAATGATGGCCAGGACCTATGTGCCTGTTGATAAATGGTGAATAGGGAATTTTTCAATAGTTGACATAACAAAGTTTCAGATATGCACATATGCAGTCAATAGTTAATTATATGTAACTGGAAATTTCTTTAGCAATAGATAGAAGGGGATATAAAATATGATTTATTTTAATTATATCACTGGGAATTTATTTAACAATTGGTAGAATGGGGTGCCAGATATGTCATGAAATTATGTTAACTGGGAATTTCTTTAGCAATTTTTAGAAGGATATATCAGATGTATTTTATTAAATATTTGTGACTGGGAATTTCTTTAACAATTGTTAGAGAAGTAAATTAATATAAATAGAATAGGGAAACTAATAGGACACATCTTGAGTTTAAATAAGCAATGATTTATGCGAGACATCACTTTAAATACTTGTCATTATCTGTAGAGAGAGATTGAATACTTAATGGTCTCTACTGGGTGCAGGAAGTTCATTACTTTAAATCAGTTTTCAGTTGATTAAAATAGCTAAAGTAAACAGTTTGTCACATTGTCATAAATGTCTTTTGGAATCTGAACCCAGACTCACCTGACGGTTTATAGACGGGCACAATGATTGGTTTGCAACCACAACTTCAAGAAATAAATACTAGACCCTGCAAGATTCTGTAGTGGTAATTAAAAACACCCGCATATTTATTTATAAAATGATGCGGTAAAAATCATCATAAATAAATCATCATCAGGTGCTGTGCCTGGTAGCATAAGTGATCAAGTGTCTACACAACTTTCTATCTCTGGTTGTTTATCATTTCTTTTGTTGAAATATTACCGAAACATCCAATTAAACTCTTTTATATACGTTTTCTCCTTGTTTTCCTCTATCTTTTGTTCCTGTTGTCACAATGTAATCCTGTTTTTTTTATTTCTCATTACATGGCCAAAAAGGTTTATTATTTCCACCTGATATTGGTTGGTCTTCTTGCTTTGGCCTCTTCTATAACGACTTTGTTGCTCTGTTTAGCTGGCCATACTTTCCGTAGTATTATTCTATAAAACCAACTTCTGTGGCCTCCAATGGTTTTCTTGTCTGTTGCTCACTTGTCCAGAATTCACTTCCATACAACAGGATTGGATTTACATAAAACTGAAGAAATCTTTTGCAGTTGTTGATCATATCATGCAATAAAATCAATATAAAAAATCAATATTTATGCGCAAGATGATGCAGTTAAATCATCTGGTATCAGTAATCAATATTTGTTTATCAAACAAATGATGTATTCATTAATGTAACCTGACTTGAGTAAACAATATTTGTTTTATTGCTTAATATGTATGTACATGTGTGTACTATAACTAGTGAACATATATTTCTGCTCATAGTTTAATGTAACTCCTTATCATGTTAGTTTATAGCAGTATATCATGGACTTTTGTACATTTCCAATGTTACACATGGACTGAGACTTCAGTTTTTTGTTCATCAGCAGCTAATAACTTCATACAGTTATTTAATCAGCAAAGATACAAGCATTCAGCAATTTAATAAATAATTGTTACCACAGCAAATTCAGGTTGTCGTTTCAAGAAAGAAATAATTAATGAGAATTATTATACCATCCTTAGCTAACCTAAAAAAATAGCCACAAGAATGACTTAATGTGTACATATGTTTTTTTGTATATTAAATTTGTAGCTTTATTCTTGTTTGCTTTTTTTTTCTGCTTGGTCCATGATAAATATCTTTTTGAGAGAACTTAACAACAGCTTGCTTGTATCCATAATTTAAAACTGCCAAACATTTTGTTTCTTTTATTTGTTATTAGCAATAGGTTTATATCGTATAAGGAGGACAGTATGCCTCATATGAGTCAGTCAATTTGTACCATAAAAACATGGTATTTGGCAAAGGAATGTCTGTCCTGGGTGCTATGAAGCACACTAGGACCTTCCTTGGGTGATTAGTTTTACTACTGTCCTCCTATATTTTATATTACTTTTTAAGAGTTGTAATAATGTAGTGTGTAGTTAAGTTTCACAATATCTTTAAAAGTTAGAATTACAGTATATCAAATATAATTAGTAATTTGTTTTGAGTTTTATTTTTGTAGTTGAATACTATTATTACTCAATATAATTGTACAAAAAAATAATAAAACTTATATCATCTAAGATGTAATTTGTTTGTTTTTATTTATGTGGACTTTTTTGAAGTAATCAAGCATTAAATATCAGCTTGTGTCTGTCATGTGAATTGATGAGGTCACTGAGGCACCATTAGTGCAAGGAACTATTCTGCTGAAATTTTCTCTGTCACTGTTGTCTGTAGGAGCTGCGATAGCTCAGTGGTTAGTGAACTGGACTACCACGGACAAGGGGTAGGGTTCGATCCCAACCGACGGCTTCCGGGTTCACCCAGCCTTAAATGGGTACTGGATTTTTTTCTGGGAAAGTAAAGCAGCACGGGCGTAATACTGACCACATTACCCCAAAAATCATGTGCTGAAGGTCTGTAAAATATAGGGTCACTAACACCATATTTTCCTATACGCCACTTGGCGTGACGGGGGTACTTTACTTTACTTTTTACTGTTGTCTGTGACATGACAAAACTTAAGACTTTTCCATTTTATTATTATTTTATTTCTTGACGGTGTCACTCCCATTTCTTTCGTTTCATGTTTTTACTTCTTATATCTCTCACAGTTCTCATTTGTATAATCTTTGCCAGACCTGAAAAGTGTGTTATATTGCCATTGCATTACAGCTTTTGTGAGGATTGGTTAGTGTGTCCTTAATTAAATCAGGCCTTCAGAGGAGGTCTTAACTTCAATTGCTGTATTCTTAAGTAAATCAGATTATTATCAGAATTCTAAAGATCAGTACGGTGTCCTTAAGTAAACATGTCACCAGAAGCAATCTAAAGATCAGGTACGGTGTCCTTAAGTAAACAGGTCACCAGAAGCAATCTAAAGATCAGTTGATGTATCTTTAAGTAAATCAGGTCATCGGGAAAGGTTTAAAGATCAGGTAAGGTGTCCTTAAGTAAATCAGGTCATCAGGAAAGGTCTAAAGATCAGGTAAGTTGTCCTTGAGTAAATCAGGTCACCAGGAAAGGTCTAAAGATCAGGTTAGGTGTCCTTAAGTAAATCAGGTCACCAGGAAAGGTCTAAAGATCAGGTAAGGTATCCTTAAGTAAATCAGGTCATCAGGACATTGGTGGCAAGGATCTTCAAGTCATAAAAAACATGTACTGCCAACAAATAGCAGTCGTAAGAATTAGCAACCAAACAGGACAATTCCAATATATATATATATATATATATATATATATACATGTATATAACAAGGAGTCAGACAAGGATGTGTTCAGTCGCTGGATTTGTTTTCACTTTACAGCGAAAATATTATGAGATCAATAGTAGACAAAAATGAAATGTAAGTCAATGGTCGCATCATGAACAATTAGCGATAGGCGGATGACACAGTCTTAATAGCAAAGACAGAGGATAAACTACAAGAAATGATAGACAAAAGAGTACAAGAAAGCAACAAGAATGGTCTCAGTCTGAATAGTAAGAAAACAGAAGTACTGATCATATCGAAGAAACAATTACCACCAACATGCAGCATAAAAATAAACAGGATAAATTTGAAAAAAGTGCAACATGTCAAATACTTGAGCATAATAACATCAGATGCACTACAGAAATAAAAAGCAGAATAGATCAGGCCAAAATACTAAAAATAGCATTTCAGAAAATGAAAAACTTTATAGGCTACAAGTCTATGTCAATAGAAGTGAGAAAGAGAGACTGTCGATGCTATATATAGAGCCAGTTCTGACTTACGGAAGCGAATTATGAACAAACAAATGAAAAAACGATTAGAGGTCACAGTAACTGGATTTCTCACAAGAATGTTGAAAGTTCCCTTGAAATCTAAAAAGACCAACGAGGAAATTATCAAAGAGGCCAACACAAAAAGAGAGCTCCTAAAAAAAAAAACATCAGAAAGAAACAATCAGCATTTTTTCGGGCACATTATGAGAAAAGAAAAGTTGGAATATCTGGTTACAACTGACAAAATACAGGGAAAGAAAGATCCCGGACGACAAAGAGAGAAAATATTGGATAGCTTGGTGTTCATCATCGTCATCATCGAGTGCCGTCCCGACAACGAAGGTTGGCTACCATGGATCGCCATTCTACTTTGTTTCTTACTTTGATGGTGCAGGTTGTCATAGATTGACTTGTCCATCATTTGATGTTACTCGTCCATAATAGTTTTTGGTCTGTCTCTGCCTCTTTTACCTTGTATTTTCCCGTCCAATATTACTTTTAGTAGGCTGTTGTGTCTTTTAACGTGTCATAAAAAAATGTCATTTGTCTTGTTTTAATTGTATTTAGTAGTTCTCTTTTTATTTTCAGTTGTTTTAAAACTTCATCGTTTGTTTTCTTTTCTTTCCATCCATTTCTACCTATTCTTCTGTAAATCCACATTTCAAAGGCTTCAATTTTCTGTTCTGTTTTCTTGTCTAATGTCCATGTTTCTGCACCATACAGGAATATTGAGAAGACGTAACATTTTGCCATTCTTAGTTTCAGCCCTGCGGTTATTTGTTTTGTTGTTAGTATATTTTTCATGGCATTAAAATTACATTTTGCCATACCTATTCTTTTGTTTTGTTTTTTTCAATTTTACATTTTCCATCTTTGGTTACAGTATGTCCAAGGTAGTTGTAGCTCTGAACTGTCTCCAGATGTATTCCTTCAACTGTGGTATTTACTAACTGTAACTGTAGGTCTTGAGAATTTTCTTTGTTTATGATCATAGTTTTAGTCTTTTTGATATTCATATCTAGTCCATATTTTTGCTTGTTATGTTTATCACATTAAGGAATTGTTGTAGGTCTTTAGAATTTTCTGCTAGTAGAACAGTATCATCAGCATATCTTAGGTTATTGATTATCATTCCATTAATGTTTGGGCCTGGCATCTCTGAGATGTTTTTAAAGAGTTTTAAAGCTTGGTGTTATGGCATGGAAAACAGTCAACAGAATTGATACGATGCACTGTAGATAGAAGATTGTGGAAAGACATGATCGCCTACGCCAACCGGTATGACACATGATGATGCTGATGATAGAATATAAGATAAGTACATAAAGAAGCAACAGCTAAAGTGGTTTGGCCACGTGACAACGCAGAAAGATCAAAACACAGCACAACGAGCCTTCAATAAACGTTGCGACAACACCAGACCCGACCCAAGGGTCGACCACGAAAAAGATTGATTGGTGAAACATTAGAAACAATGGGAAACATAACAGCAGTAGATGCGAACAGAAGAGTAAAAGACCACAAAAGATATCTCCTCTCGATGCTGAAAGGCAAATGAGGAAGGAAAGAAGAAGAAGAAATATGGACAGTAAATTAAAAAAAAAAAACGAACCCAGATGTCTCTGACATGCACGACACAGTGGCCCATTAAATTTTGTAGTTAAGCATGGGAGATTTCGAACACGATTTTTATTGTATAATAAATGCATGCTTTATCATGACTAGAAATCGTGACAGCAATTTGTGGTCGAAATTAATCCGTGCTAAAGTTAGCACATGGGACGATGTAATAAAGGAAATATGTTCCCCTATGGCTGTTGGGAATTCCCTAACGGAATATATAATTAAAAATAGACCAAAGTGTGTGAAGCCAAAAGATGTTCAGTTAAGTCACATGACATTTTTTTTGGGTGTTGTTTAATGTGAAAAACGATTACTTAATTTTTGTTCTCATTTCAGGCATGTATAATTATAGCCTAAAAAAGCCTTTGAATATATCTATCTATCTATCATCCTTTCGAGCCAAAGACGGCACATAGGGCAGAACCATAATCTCAAAAACAGAAACCTTGCGTGCCAAAATGGCACATATTGCGGAGATCACTGCTTCTAAAATCTATGGCTCTGTTTCCATAACAATACTTTTTACAATGACAGCTTGTCAAGCCATCGATCGCCTCTTACAACATGCCCGGAAGGTCACAGTGTCACTATTCTTTTCTTCCCTCATAATGAGGCCCCGGTAACACACGGGAACTTTGAATATATATATAGTTAAGTCTTATTACATATATTTATTATTTTCTTCTTCATTCCATAACTTAGAGGGTCGTTGGGGCACTTCTTCCTTCTCCATTTTTCTCAATCTTCAATCTTTCTGTAGGACTGCGAAATCGAGGTCTGTCCATTCTTTGATGTTATCTTCCTATCACTTTAATTCATTCACTGGGTGCCGTCTCCACATCGAAGGTTGGTTACCATGAAGCGCCATTTTACTCTGTCTCTTATCTTGATGGTGCACGTTGTTATAGATTCATCTGTCCACCTTTTGATGTTATAAATCCACTTTAGTCTTGGTCTGCCTCTGCCTCGTCTACCTTTGTACCTTCCCTTCCAAGATTACTTTTAGAATGGTACTATGTTTCTTCACGTGTCCAAGAAATTGCAGTTGTCATTTTTTCGAATTGTGTTAAGTTCATTTTTCGTTTTGAGCTGATTCAGAACTTCCTTGTTTTTGTCCCATTTCAAAGGCTTCAATTTGTCACTAATGTGATATATTAAATATAATTTATATCTTTACTGCAATAAACACATATAATTTTTAATCATGTATTGAGAACAGGGATTAGATAGTATAATTTGTGACAACTGGACATTTCAGTTATGAAGTGGCAGAGGAGGAACAAAGATTTAAAAAGTAACAAACACGATAATTTGGCGGGAAGTCAACAGCATAAATAAAAAGCAACCGTAAAGACAGTTGTAGACCTGATAACTACGCCATCTCGTATGTTATTTTACTTTACATTTTATAATGTTGTTACTGCTGATAAAGATCATAATGATAATAATAAATGTAATTCATGTTTTATAATGTTTGTTTTTCAATAAGTTTATTTCTGGAAATATTTCGCGAACATTAAACATGTTCAGTGAAACATAAGCACACAAACATAACTGTATACATACAGTATGGTAAGAAAGGAACATTGGCTAATTAAAAAAAAAGGTGCTTACCCTGGTTGGATTTCCTCTCCTTATATGCAAACAATATTAATGTTCAACCAGTCACGACATCGATGACTCATAGATGGCTACTGACGTCAGAATAAGTGAACCGAAATTGATCAAGACTCTGCTCCACCTACTTGTTCACTCTGAAAATAATCTAACACTGCTTCATCTACCTTTGGTTCTTTGATTATGGAAGGCCCCGGTATCACTGCAAACGAATTAAAATCCATAATTGCTCAACCACCCGTGCCAGTGGAATCATCCGAATTACTAACTCATCTCCCAAACAAAGAAAGGTAGCTGTAGTCCCTATCATAGCAGTCTCAGCACACGCCAAAAGACATAAGGCGAAATCGCACAGAAAGTGAACACAGCCAAA
Organism: Megaustenia siamemsis; assembly: GCA_032433765.1. NCBI lineage: Eukaryota > Metazoa > Mollusca > Gastropoda > Stylommatophora > Ariophantidae > Megaustenia > Megaustenia siamemsis. The sequence continues at coordinate 83,834,037 of JAVIAB010000124.1, read as the reverse complement.
TGTTCCCTGCCATACGATATCATCATTCATCGTAAACAATTGGAATATCGAAACATGATCAAAACGGATGAAAGGCACAGCTCAGGGTGTGCACAGAGCACCTAACTCAGTAGCTCCTGCAACAAGCTACTTGCTAACTGAAAATAGTCTAACCAATCTGGCCAAGCGAGTAGAGACTGAACAGAGAAGGCAATATCTATGTTTGTTTAATGTCGTGTTGCAGTCGGATGTTTTGGGTCGAAAGTTTCAACTATAATAGTTCGTAGAGGGCAATTTAACGATAATTTGTCTCTCTTTTTAATTTTGGACCAACATTTTTGTGTATTCCAACGTAATGTATCCAAATATGTTTAAAAGTATGCAATGTTTCGTGGGTCCACCTAACATATTTAAACGAGTACGGTGAAAACTATGATCATAAGGAAAGACAATTCTCAAGACCTACAAATAAATATTAAAGTTGAAGAAATACACCTGGAGACAGTTCAGAGCTACAATTACCTGGGACATACTACAACCAATGATGGAAAATGTACAACTGAAATAAACAAAAGAATAGGTATAGCAAAACGTAATTTTAATGCTATGAAAAGTATACTATCATCAAAACAAATAACATCAGGGCTAAAACTAAGAATAGCAAAATGTTACATCTTCATTATATTCATGTATGGTGCAGAAACATGGACATTAGACAAGAAAACAGAACAGAAAATTGAAGCCTTTGAAATGTGGATTTATATAAGATTATGTAGAATTGAATGGAAAGAAAGGAAAACAAACGATGAAGTTTTAAAACAACTAAAAATGAAAAGAGAACTACTAAACACAATTAGAACAAAACAAATGAAAATTTTGGGGCATGTTAAAAGACACAAAGCCAACTAAAAGTAATATTGGAAGGGAAAATACAAGGTAATAGAGGCAGAGGCAGACCACGACTAACATGGACGAGTAACATCAAAAGATTGACAAGTCAGCCTATGGCAATCTGCATCATCAAAGCAAGAGACAGAGTGGAATGGCGCTCCATGGTAGCCAACCTTCGATGAGGAGACGGCACTCATTGAATGAATGAGCAATAAAAACGATATTCTATAGGAAAGAAAAGCAGCAATGAAGGGAACTGACCACCTCGCCACATGAAGCTGAATTTTAGTACAATGAAGTCACTAACATTTCATTACCCAAGGGCACCTGCTATGAGAATACCTTTACCTTTAATTGCTTTTAGTGCTTTTAACGGCCAGTGACCATCCTTTGCAAGGTGTCCGAAGTCTGCCTTGTCTATATTTCCATTAGCACTGGTTTCCACAAGATTATTCTGACACACCGCCACAGATGACCCCACATCAGTTATTGTGATTGTCTTCACTTCTCAACACAAGTCCAATCTAACTCCAACGTCTAATTTGTTGTCAATGTGTGCATTTCCTCGTGATTGCGCATTATCAGTAGTTCTTTTCTGATTTTTTCAAATTAAATGTTTCGAGAATTTTCCTCCAACATTTTTGTGTTAGAGATGATGACTGTTGTGCCTAGACTTATCTACTTTCTATAAGATGAAATCGTAACGTGTACACCAACTCAATTTGCCCGCAACTAAAAGCATCCACGGAGACAGCAGCTCGATTTGCCCTAAACTAAAAGCATCCATGGAGACAGCAGCTCGATTTGCCCTAAACTAAAAGCATCCATGGAGACAGCAGCTCAATTTGCCCACAACTAAAAGCATCCATGGAGACAGCAGCTCGATTTGCCCTAAACTAAAAGCATCCACGGAGACAGCAGCTCAATTTGCCCACAACTAAAAGCCTCCACGGAGACAGCAGCTCAATTTGCCCACAACTAAAAAAAAACATCCATTGAGACAGCAGCCCAATCTTCATACAAAGAAAAGATATATACTCTCCAATAGAACCTAGCAGACACAATCTGAGGTAGAACATTTGCCCCATCGAATGAATGCAAAAACCTCAAATACACATTTTTACTGAAGTGGATGTTTAGATGATAGAATCGTTAGTGCACTCGCCTACCGATCAAGAGGGTCCTGATTCAATTATCAAACGGGGCAAATCTCTGTTCCCACATCCACACGTCTTAAAGTTTCATGCAGCCACTGAAATTGGGCACCAGAGAATTTTCTTGGGAAAGTAAACCGGTCTGGCGTAATACCGACGAAGTTACCCGTAAACCTATCGATAGGTCATTGACAAAATATGAAATGTGGGCACCAAAGCAATTTTCTAAAGTAACGCCTTTAGTTATACGATCTATACGATGGTTTAAATGCTGTCTGGCAAAGCGAGCAGGGATCGATAACGGAAGGTAACTAGGTACACAAGGAAGCGTTGCTAAAGTCGGGTGACTGGCTCGAAAGGCACAAAATGTTGCAGTTTGCTGTCAATGAGACCACGCTGTATCTACGCTAGTTTGGTGTTCTTAGGACAAACCATAAAGATCAGTAATACTTAGTAGCAACATAAGAAGAACTTTTTCAAGATAGATAGACAGACAGAAAGACACAGACATATATACATACATATAGATAGATAGATAGATAGATAGATAGATAGATAGATAGATAGATATAGATAGATAGATAGATAGATAGATAGATAGATAGATAGATAGATAGATAGATAGATAGATAGATAGATAGATAGATAGATAGATAGATAGATAGATAGATAGATAGATAGATAGATAGATAGATAGATAGATAGATAGATAGATAGATAGATATAGATAGATAGATAGATAGATAGATAGATAGATAGATAGATAGATAGATAGATAGATAGATAGATAGATAGATAGATAGATAGATAGATAGATAGATAGATAGATAGATAGATAGATAGATAGATAGATAGATAGATAGATAGATAAATCGAACAAATTATATTATCTATGCTAAATCTGTGCTAGTACTGTCGAGTTAATGTATATCACCAGCATAATCGTGCGTTTAGTCGGAACTTATTAGCATGAACGTTGGAATAATAAGATAAGTTGTTTACAAAATATTTGTTATTTCTGGTTTATGGTCCTATGTGACACCAGTGGCCCGAGTTGATTTATTATTAGATCGGTCATTTCGTAATGGTTATATCCATGTATTTGATTCCTGGTGAGGGTTTGCCATTTCATTCACATTGCGTGATGTTTTTTCCCCCAGTGCTAATTAAATATCTATTTTTATTTTAACCTAATAAAATAAGCAATGATGTAACATACCTACGGGTATTTATCACTGGATATAGAAACATATTCAGACCTAAGATCATAACATATGTGTAAGTATTGAGTTTTATCTAATGCAATGTAATGTCTATATTACGTGTGGCCTATTTTGTTTGAGGAAAGAAATTACTAATCTCAGTGGAAGTATTTTTTAAAAAAGGGGAATAGGGAGCGGCTGGGATATTTCAGTATCTAAAAATTGAACTAGATAAAAGCGACACATATCTTGTAAGGTCAAACAACAATAAATGTGATAAGAATGTGCAGTGTTTGTGTGCTTGGTCCCTTCTGACGAAGCGGCCCCCTAATCCCCTGCTAGGATCTTTGGCCGGCTCCGTTTTTTTGTTGTTGTTGTCGAGACCAAAATGGCGAAGTTGGAGTGTCTTCTCCAGGGCGCGAGCGTGGGCAGAAAAAGAAAGAGACAAGTTGTTGCCCATGCAACATGTTTCTTCTCTCCACGCAGCCGAGCCCATGCAACATGTTTCTTCACTCCACGCAGCCGAGCCCATGCAACATGTTTCTTCACTCCACGCAGCCGAGCGATCCAAAGGTCTAGCAGGGCAAGGACAGATTGGTGCTAATTGTATCGCAGGAGTTAGTGTTGCCAGAGCAATGTTGAAATCAATACTGAACTGCCTTAGGGACTCCATCTCCGGATATTTCCTCGGGGTTTACTTCCGAAGTCTATTCCGTGGTCGGATAGACCCGCTAGACAGCGGGGGTTTATAATCGGAGTTGATCTTCTCCTAGATACGTTGACATTTTTAGGCTAACGGGTTGCATCTACCCGGGGAGGAGGTTAGGGCGCCTCCGATTCGCCGGTGAAAACGTCATAGGGCATATGGGTCATTTTATAGAATTAGCTACCCCGCGCAACTAATTCACCTCACCCACAACGGCACCCTCTACCCACAACCATTTTCGTATGTACATGTAAATAACCGCCGTGCCTCACCTATCGGAAAGTTCAAGGTTAGTGGTATCTTCTGTTAAACAGCGTGCTTTCCAACGTGATGATCACACGTGCTTTCTGGGGAAGGAGGAGGTGTGGGGGAGTATTTGTTTACATTTTAAAATTATTTAATTGTAAAGACCTTTATATATTACTATTATATTGTAAAAAAAAAAATAAATAAATAAAAAGCAGAATAGCTCAGGTCAAAATAGCATTTCAGAAAATGAAAAACGTCTTATGCAACAAGAATATGCCAATAGAAGTGAGAAAGGGAGTTCATCGGTGCTATCGGTGCTAATAGAGCCAGTTCTGACATATGGAAGCGAATCATGGACAGCAGACAAACAAATGAAAAAACAATTAGAGGCCACCAAATGGGATTTCTCAGAAGAAAATTGAAAGTTCCCTGGGCAGCTAAAAGGACCAATGAAGATATTCTCAAAGAGGTCAACACAAAAAAAGGGATTCCTATCCTAAAAAACATCAGAAAGAAACAATCAACATTTTTCGATCACATCATGAGAAGAGGAAAGTTGGAATACTTGGTTACAAGTAGCAAAATAAAAGGAAAGAGAGATCGCAGACGACAAAGAGAGAAGATACTGGATAGCTTGCTGTCATGGCATGGAAACCAGTCAACAACAAAATTTATACGATGCACTGTGAATATGAGATTGTGGAAGGACATGATCGCCTACGCCAACCGGTATGGCACATGATGATAATATTAATTTATTTATTTCATAAGACGAGACACATTCATGTGTTTTGACGTGATAAGTAGTTTGAAAACATCCTGTTTACGACTGGTTTTGCCTGTGCTGTCTGCCTGTCCCTCTGTCAGTTCGTCAGTCAGTCTGTTTGCCTACCAGCCTGTCCGTCTGACTATTTTTGTTTTCATTAGATGGCTCATCGCTTGTGTTTTTCTCTTTTTTTTTTTCCTCGTCTTTTCTAGTTCAATTAAAAAAAATTCTTTCTTTCTTTCTTTCTTTCTTTCTTTCTTTCTTTCTTTCTTTCTTTCTTTCTTTCTTTCTTTCTTTCTTTCTTTCTTTCTTTCTTTCTTTCTCTTTCACAACCTCCTTCTTGCTTATAATTCTCAATTTCGTGTTATGTCTGTTCATCCGCCTTCCACTTCCTATCTGCTAGTGAAGAGATCCGGGTTCATTTCCCAACTATGACTACATTTCCTTCCATCCACACTAATCCGGGATTCACGCAACTTCTCAAGATGGGAGCCAAAGTTTTCATTGGAAAAGTAGGGCGAACTGGAGTAAAGTAGATAACGTCAGTGACTAATTTACTGGAGGTCATTATAAAAACATCGGCTCTTCTTCTTCTTCTTGTTCTTCTTCTTGTTCTTCTTCTTCTTGTTCTTCTTCTTCTTCTTCTTCTTGTTCTTCTTGTTCTTCTTCTTCTTCTTCTTCTTGTTCTTCTTCTTCTTCTTCTTCTTCTTCTTCTTCTTCTTCTTCTTCTTCTTCTTCTTCTTGTTCTTCTTCTTCTTCTTCTTCTTCTTCTTGTTCCTCTTCTTCTTGTTCTTCTTCTTCTTCTTCTTCTTCTTCTTCTTCTTCTTCTTCTTCTTCTTCTTCTTCTTCTTCTTCTTCTTCTTCTTCTTCTTCTTGTTCTTCTTCTTCTTCTTGTTCTTCTTCTTCTTCTTCTTCTTGTTCTTCTTCTTGTTCTTCTTCTTCTTCTTCTTCTTCTTCTTCTTCTTCTTCTTCTTCTTCTTCTTGTTCTTCTTGTTCTTCTTCTTCTTCTTGTTCTTCTTCTTCTTCTTCTTCTTCTTCTTCTTCTTGTTCTTCTTCTTGTTCTTCTTCTTCTTCTTCTTCTTCTTGTTCTTCCTCTTCTTCTTCTTCTTCTTGTTCTTCTTCTTCTTCTTCTTGTTCTTCTTCTTCTTCTTCTTCTTGTTCTTCTTCTTGTTCTTCTTCTTCTTCTTCTTCTTCTTCTTCTTCTTCTTCTTCTTCTTCTTCTTCTTGTTCTTCTTGTTCTTCTTCTTCTTCTTCTTCTTCTTCTTCTTCTTCTTCTTCTTCTTCTTCTTCTTCTTCTTGTTCTTCTTCTTCTTCTTGTTCTTCTTCTTCTTCTTGTTCCTCTTCTTCTTCTTCTTCTTGTTCTTCTTCTTCTTCTTGTTCTTCTTCTTCTTCTTCTTCTTCTTCTTCTTGTTCTTCTTCTTGTTCTTCTTCTTCTTGTTCTTCCTCTTCTTCTTCTTCTTCTTGTTCTTCTTCTTCTCCTTGTTCTTCTTCTTCTTCTTCTTCTTCTTCTTCCTCTTCTTCTTCTTCTTCTTCTTCTTCTTCTTCTTCTTCTTCTTGTTCTTCTTCTTCTTCTTCTTCTTCTTCTCCTTGTTCTTGTTCTTCTTCTTCTTCTTCTTCTTCCTCTTCTTCTTCTTCTTCTTCTTCTCCTTGTTCTTCTTCTTCTTCTTCTTCTTCTTCTTCTTCTTCTTCTTCTTCTTCTTCTTCTTCTTCTTCTTCTTCTTCTTCTTGTTCTTCTTGTTCTTCTTGTTCTTCTTGTTCTTGTTCTTGTTCTTCTTCTTCTTCTTCTTCTTCTTCTTCTTCTTCTCCTTGTTCTTCTTCTTCTTCTTCTTCTTCTTCCTCTTCTTCTTCTTCTTCTTCTTCTTCTCCTTGTTCTTCTTCTTCTTCTTCTTCTTCTTCTTCTTCTTCTTCTTCTTCTTCTTCTTCTTCTTCTTCTTCTTCTTCTTCTTGTTCTTGTTCTTCTTCTTCTTCTTCTTCTTCTTCTTCTCCTTCTTCTTCTTCTTCTTCTTCTTCTTCTTCTTCTTCTTCTTCTTCTTCTTCTTCTTCTTCTTCTTCTTCTTCTTCTTCTTGTTCTTCTTCTTCTCCTTGTTCTTCTTCTTCTTCTTGTTCTTCTTCTTCTTCTTCTTCTTCTTGTTCTTCCTCTTCTTCTTCTTCTTCTTCTTCTTCTTCTTGTTCTTCTTCTTCTCCTTGTTCTTCTTCTTCTTTTTGTTCTTCTTCTTCTTCTTCTTCTTCTTGTTCTTCCTCTTCTTCTTCTTCTTCTTGTTCTTCTTCTTCTTCTTCTTCTTCTTCTTGTTCTTCCTCTTCTTCTTCTTCTTCTTGTTCTTCTTCTTCTTCTTCTTCTTCCTCTTCTTCTTCTTCTTCTTCTTCTTCTTCTTGTTCTTCTTCTTCTTGTTCTTCTTCTTCTTCTTCTTCCTCCTCTTCAGTTGCCTTTCAGCGTCGAGGGGATATATTTGTTCTTCGATGGTCCCACTACGGTTGTTTCCTATTATTGTTTATATTCCATCAATCCATCTTTTCGTAATCTGCACTTTATTTTGGTGTTCTTGTAGCGTTTGTTGAAGGTTCGTTGTGTTAAATTGTTTTATATGTTTTTCTTTTCTGTATATCATGTGGCCAAAGCATTATCTGTTGTTTGTTTATGTATTCAATGGTGGGAATTGTTCCTAGTACTTTTCTTAGTTCTTCATTTCTGATCTTGTATTTAATTCCTTTTTCTGTCACGTGTCTTACACATTTCATTTCGGTACTAGTTATATTTCCGATTGTTCTAATCTAACGTCCTTTGGTAGCACAACGCTGAAGTGAATATCGGAAATGATTGATATTAATACCGTGTTCCGCAAAGTCCGTAAATGAAAACTGGCACCTTGTTCTAACATTTTTAGCTATCCACATTGATGTACTCATAAAATATTATGTTGTTCAAGAACTAAATAAACTTATAATTCTATCTAAGTATTGACCTTTCGAGCAGAAGCCGGACCATAGGGCATAAACCCAGATACTCTTTCTCTTATAACTTATAATTAGCGCAAAGTAAATAAATAAATACAAATAAAAGCTTCCTCCACAAGTAAACAAATATGCTAACAATACGACATTGGGGTTGTAGTGTTAATAAGTTCTCATATTTGTCAAAAGAGACTAAAGAGAAGACCAGTGCTGAGATATAAGCAGGAAGCAGGGCTTCCTTGAGGGAATTCTCTATCAGTGAAAGAAACTGGGAAAATGTAGCTGCAGATCGTAGCATATGGAGAACAAACATTTAAAAAAATAGCACAGCAACTTTCGAGGCAGAACTGACATCAAATTCAGTAGAGAAAAGGCGCAGGAGAAGAGAAAGGAGATGAGGCCAGGTACCATGATTACATGTGTTAGCACTCGGAAATAATGACAGACAAACAACAACAGGAAAAAAAACAAAGAACAATATATGGTCCGAAGCGGGATCGAACCCGTACTCAGTGGCACCGCGCCTTGCCACGAGAAGCCGAACGCTAGGCACACTGCCACGCAGCCAACTGAAAAATTGGCTATAGTAATTGGCTGCGTGGCAGTGTGCCAAGCGTTCGGCTTCTCGTGGCATACTGCCACGCAGCCAACTAAAAAATTGGCTATAGTAATTGGCTATAGTAATTGGCTGCGTGGCAGTGTGCCAAGCGTTCGGCTTCTCGTGGCAAGGCGCGGTGCCACTGAGTACGGGTTCGATCCCGCTTCGGACCATATATTGTTCTTTGTTTTTTTCTGTTGTTGTTTGTCTGTCATTATTTCCGAGTGCTAACACATACTTCTTCGTTCTATTATTCCCTATTATCGCCTCGGAAGTTCCCTATATACATGTAATAATATTTATGTATTATTATTTGTACCATGATTACATCTTGTTTGTTCTGCAGACGGATCTGTCTAACCAACATTGGCAGATTCAGTCATGAGAGAAGCCGTTCAGCAGTCCAGTATAAGACACTAATATTTTTACTAAACTACTGACTTATCATGATCGCTTGCTACCAACCGTCTGTTAAGGCGCCAAATGCCATATGCATATTTGTCAATGGCCGAATGCATATTGAATGAGTTTATGTGGCCAGTATCCCGTCAGTCCAACCTACTTTGTCAGAAAAAATCGACACCAATCTAAGCCTGGGTGAACAAGAAGATATTGATTAAGATCGAACCTAATTTTTTTTTCACTGTCATCAAGTTCACTATTCACCGAGCTCTCGGTAAAGAAATAACGGGATATAAACATTCTAAGAAAACTTCACATCAATTTTGTAAAGTGATTAATTAAAAATGTACGTACACACAAGCACGTCACTTTTGAAAAAACACACGGCAAATGTGGCATTTTTGTTCTAATCTTGGGAATGTTGCATCGTTGATGGGTGAAGATGTTCTGAGTCTAATCTTGGGAATGTTGCATCGTTGATGGGTGAAGATGTTCTGAGTCTAATCTTGGGAATGTTGCATCGATGATGGGTGAAGATGTTCTGAGTCTAATCTTGGGAATGTTGCATCGTTGATGGGTGAAGATGTTCTGAGTCTAATCTTGGGAATGTTGCATCGTTGATGGGTGAAGATGTTCTGAGTCTAATCTTGGGAATGTTGCATCGTTGATGGGTGAAGATGTTCTGAGTCTAATCTTGGGAATGTTGCATCGTTGATGGGTGAAGATGTTTTGAATCTAATCTTGGGAATGTTGCATCGTTGATGGGTGAAGATATTCTGAGCCTAGTAAATTTTTCTCATTCTTAAAATGTATATTTGATGGAAATGGTTCAAATTTGGGGCATCACACACGCACACGCACAACGTAGAATATTTGATCTAAAATCAATATTCATTTTTGATATTTTAGTAAGTAATGTTGGCAACAAAAAGATAACAGCAAATGAGAAGTCTGAAAGTTTAAGGAGTGATTCAAACTTTAACCACACAAGTTTTTGTTATTCATTTTATGATACTTCTTCTTCCAACCATCTTGAATGTGTAATTAAAGAAGCTTGTGTGTTTTAGAATTTCTCTCCATGGATTAGAAAATGTCAGCCTTTGAAATGTGGATTCATAGAAGATTAGGTAGAATTGGATGGAAAGAAAAGAAAGCAAACGATGGAGTTTTAAAAACAACTAAGAATGAACGGAGAACTACTAAACACAATTCAAACAAGACAAATGAAACTGTTGGGGCATGTTAAAAGACGCAACAACCTACTAGAAGTAATATTTGAAGGGAAAATACAGGGTAAAAGAGGCAGTGGTAGACCAAGACTAACATGGACGAGTAACATCAAAAGATGGATAGGTCAGCTTATGCTAATCTGCACCATCAAAGCAAAAGACAGAGCGGAATGGTACTCCATGATAGCCAAACTTCGATGCGGAGACGGCACATGATGATGATGATGTGTATTTTATCTTCCTGGAAAGATCCAGATTCAACTAAAATGTCAGTGACGAACCCAGTGACAACTTCATTGTCGTCCAGGCATATCCTCCAACCAAATAATAGGGTGACAGGGTAGTAAACAACTTCTATAATGAACAACAGAACACCAATGAGAGAACAAAAATATTACTTGCCCACGCAAAAGTGATTGAAAATGTAAAACTGGAATAAACAAATTAAGGGGTTAAGGCATAAAAATGCGAAGCTGCAGTAAAGCTGAATATGAGGAAAAATAAAAAAATACAAAATGGTATGTAAGAAGCTTTACGTGATAAGTGGACGACACAGACTAAACAACGTTTCGGCCTAATAGGCCTTCATCAGGAACAAACAAAAGAACACACACACAAAACTAATAACGAAACAACTAAAACAAAAACAATCGAAATGTGTTAAAGAAAACAAAATAAACTATCCTGTCAAAACCAAAAGGAAATCGCAACCAAGTGCGGCTGTCGTGAACGTCGAGAAACGTGCAAAAATGTCCGCAAATGCACACAGAACCAGAGGAGTTCACACAGGGGTCAGTGTGCAAACACAAAGGAGAAAGAATCGAATAGTAGACTAACAGGTATTCAAAAGGCGGTAAGAGTGAGATGTTTGAGAGTGGGGTACAATAAAAACAAATAAGGGGTAAGGAGCACAGAAAAAAAAAGGTATAGAGGAGAAAACCGAAGTGTCTCATAAGGGACTAGAGGAGAAGAACTATAAATAGCATGGCATAGTAAGTAGACCAAAAAACCAAAATATGTGCAGTAGAGAAGGCTATGCAAAAGGGAAGGAGCAACCAAAAGAAAACTATGCGTATATGAGTGTGATACATTCATACCTCTCGGGGTCCATACTGGAATATAAGGCGATTTTCCAAAGTATAGCTGCTGCGGTCGCCAGAGTGACAAAGGACAATACCAGTGACACGGATGTCGTATTTGCCCTTGTGATCAGGGGAGTTGAAGTGGGAAGACACCGGAGTACCAGTATTTTGTTGGACATCCCGTAGATGTTCACAAAATCTTTCCGCTAATCTTCTGCCTGTTTATGGGCTACCTTGAGTACCAATTTCTCAATTCATATCAAGGTCCCCTTCCCATCATATACCTTCGGTACATTGATGACTGCTTCGGACTTACCGATCTACCTGAGGATGACCTCTCCAGGTTTATCGACCACATTGGTGGCTATCACAAAGCTATCAAGTTCACATCTTGTATATCCACTTCCTCTGTCACCTTCCTAGATCTTATCGTTTCTTTGGGTACTTCTGGCCTCCATACCTCGGTTTTCTATAAACCCACAGACGCCCATTGTTATCTTCTCTACACTTCATCCCATTCACCTTCTTGTCGTGATTCTATTCCGTTCTCTCAGTTATTGCGTCTCCGTCGCATCTGTCAGGATGACAAAGATTACAGGCTCACCTCATGTTAGGTTTCTTCAGCCGCCGGCTTTATCCAGACTCGATCCTCCAGTCTGCCTCAAGCGGGTCCTCCTTATCTCCCGTCCCGAAGCACTCACCCCTTCCAACCGCCCCCCTTCTGAGAGAACAATACTCACCCTCACATATCATCCTCACAACTTAGCTGCTGTGAGGATACTCAACCGCTACCGTTCCATTCTCCTCTCTGATCCCACTACCCGTCTACTTTTTAGTGATCCCCCGATGATCGCTTTTAAGCGCTACAGGAATCTGAGAGATATTTTGATTAGGAGCCATCTCTCTCGCTCCCACCCTCAACACTTTGGTGCGGCCCCTTGTGGTCGTAACTGTATCACCTGTGCCTATGTGCTCCCTGCTGACTCGGTCTTGTTCCCTAATGGACGGTTCGAAATCAACCATAGCTTCACATGTGTGTCCCGCAACATCATTTATGCCATCATATGCCAACGATGCCACATGACCTATATTGGTGAGTCTGGGAGAAGATTAGCGGAAAGATTTTGTGAACATCTACGGGATGTCCAACATAATACTGGTACTCCGGTGTCTTCCCACTTCAACTCCCCTGATCACAAGGGCAAAGACGACATCCGTGTCACTGGTATTGTCCTTTGTCACTCGGGCGACCGCAGCAGCTATACTTTGGAAAATCGCCTTATATTCCAGTATGGTTCGCTGACCCCGAGAGGTATGAATGTATCACACTCATACGCATAGTTTCCTTTTGGTTGCTCCTTCCCTTTTGCATAGCCTTCTCTACTGCACATATTTTGGTTCTTTGGTCTACTTACTATGCCATGCTATTTATAGTTCTTCTCCTCTAGTCCCTTATGAGACACTTCGGTTTTCTCCTTTATACCTTTTTTTTCTGTGCTCCTTACCCCACATTTGTTTTTATTGTACCCCACTCTCAGACATCTCACTCTTATCGCCTTTTGAATACCTGTTAGTCTACTATTCGATTCTTTCTCCTTTGTGTTTGCACACTGACCCCTGTGTGAACTTCTCTGGTTCTGTGTGCATTTGCGGACATTTTTGCACGTTTCTCGACGTTCACGACAGCCGCACTTGGTTGCGATTTCCTTTTGGTTTTGACAGGATAGTTTATTTTGTTTTCTTTAACACATTTCGATTGTTTTTGTTTTAGTTGTTTCGTTATTAGTTTTGTGTGTGTGTTCTTTTGTTTGTTCCTGATGAAGGCCTATTGGGCCGAAACGTTGTTTAGTCTGTGTCGTCCACTTATCACGTAAAGCTTCTTACATACCATTTTTTTATTTTTTTTTATTTTTCCTCACATTCAGCTTTACTGCAGCTTCACATTTTTATGCCTTAACCCCTTAATTTGTTTATTCCAGTTTTACATTTTCAATCACTTTTGCGTGGGCAAGTAATATTTTTGTTCTCTCATTGGTGTTCTGTTGTTCATTATAGAAGTTGTTTACTACCCTGTCACCCTATTATTTGGTTGGAGGATATGCCTGGACGACAATGAAGTTGTCACTGGGTTCGTCACTGACATTTTAGTTGAATCTGGATCTTTCCAGCTGGAAGCTAAGAATCATCATTAAGTACAAGAGAGGAGACAAATAATAATAATCATCATCAAGTACCGGGCCTGCTGGCGTAGGTGATCATGTCTCTCCATAACTTTCGATGTCGACAGTTATTTATCATTTCTGTTGTTGACCTTCTGCCAAGCCATTCTCTTAAGCTGTCTGATATTTTTTCTCTTTGCTTTCCTCTATCTCTTCGTCCCTCAATTTTCCCAGTTGTTACAATATATTCTAGTTCTCTTCTCATTACATGGCCAAAAAAAAAAAATGATTGTTTCTTCCTAACATTGGAAATTATCTCTCTTTTTGCTTTGACCTCTCTCAGAACGCTTTCATTACTTTTCTTAGCTGTCCATGGTATTCTCAAAATTCATCTGTAAAACCACATTTCTACAGACTCCAGCGATTTTCTTGTTTGTTGTCCTGTTGTCCATGATTCACATCCATATGTTAAGACTGGCTCTACATAACACTTAAGAACTCTTTTTCTTGTTTCTATTGTCAAAATGGATTGCATAGTATCTTCCTCATTTTTTTGGAAAATTGCTTTTGCCTGAACCATTCTGCATCTCACCTCTTTTGTACATGTTCCGCCTGAGGTTAACAAAGTTCCCAAATATTTAAATTAATTTACCTGCATTAATATTGTTCCACTTGTCTTTATTTTATAATAATACATGAATAATATTAGAGAGTGAAACCTCTGAAGCGATAGATCAGCAAATCATTTCAGATGTTCTACATTATGTGTATGTTTACAGCAATCGGAAAAAAAAAATCACAAATAATTAAAAAAAAAAAAAAAAAAGAACCATATATGGCCCGAAGCAGGATCGAACCCGTATTCCTCAGCATAGTGCCTTGCCACGAGAACGTCTCTGCTGAGTGTTTTCAATATTCTGCTTCTCCGCGTATTTCGGAGTCTTTGCTGTTTCATCTTTTCACGCAGGTTCCTTGACATTGTCTATATTGCTATTGAGACGGGTGTACTAACCGGAATTCCTCTTCTTCTTCTTCTTCTTCTTCTTCTTCTTCTCATCTGGGTTTCTCAGTGTGTGTGTGTGTGTCTAATTCATTTAAATTAATTATTAATAATGTAATTTAGTTTGATTTAATCTTGTTCTGTTCTTTCCCAGCTTTCTTCATTTCTGATTTCGTCATAGCATCCGATGTCTTGAATTTTAGTTTGGGCAATTGTTGATTAAAAAAAAACAACAACTGTATCGTCTGTTTGGTTATATTGGTCTCTGAGCCCAATAATATAACCGGTTTTTTAACATTTCTATTAAATATCCTAACTTTAATTCTTCATTTTTTGAATATATATATATATATAATATAATATACCTGATAATTTTACCTGCTACTGTATGCAGTAAACAGTACAACCTGTGGCTGCCCTGCTGCCTTGCAGGTAAGTTCGGGAGAGTAAAAGGCCAAGGGAGGGTACCCCGAAGTAAAACAACCCCACTGCCTTGTGGGTGAGACTTTTTAGTCAAAGGCTAGGGGAGCCAACCGTAAACAAACCGACGGAAGGCAACAGAAAACCACCGTCAGACTTGAATCATGAATCGCTATAAAAGAGGTCATATGCAGGATGGCTCAGGCAAAAGCAGCTTCCAAAAAAAAAAATGAGGAAGATACTATGCAATCCATTTTTGACATTAGAAACAAGAAAAAGAGTTCTTAAATGTTCTGTAGAGCCAGTCTTAACATATGGGTGTGAATCATGGACAATAGGACAACAGACAAGAAAATCACTGGAGTCTGTAGAAATGTGGTTTTACAGAAGAATGTTGAGTATACTATGGACAGCTAAGAAGAGTAATGAAAATGTTCTGAATGAGGTCAAAGCAAAAAGAAAGCTAATCTCCAATATTAGGAAGAAAGAATCATCATTTTTTGGCCATGTAATGAGAAGGGAACAACTGGAATATATTGTAACAACTGGGAAAATTAAGGGACGAAGAGATAGAGGGAAGCAAAGAGAAAAATAACCAGTCAGCTTAAGAGAATGGCTTGGCAGAAGGTCAACAACAGAAATGATAAATAATTGTCGAGATCGAAAATTGTGGAGAGACATGATCACCTACGCCAGTAGGCCCGGTACTTGATGATGATGATATACACAAATAATTAAATAAGTAAAGTAAAGAGCCCCCGTCACGCCACTTGGCGTATAGGGAATATGATGTTAGTGACCATCAATTTTACAGACCTTCAACGCATGATTTTAGGGGTGACGTGGTTGGTATACAAATAATTATAGCTCTTATAAAGTGTATAATATGTAAGTGTGTAAAATATGGACCTGGTATAGTCGGAAGGGAGAAAAGCATGACCAGATTGATAACATATCTGCCCTTAAATATTTTAGGTCCGGTACAAACTTAACCAAAACACAAATCATTCCTGAAGTAGACGTCAGCAATGACCTTGAACTACTTCATGTGATAACATTCCATGTCCTAATTAAGAAATTTTCCAGGCCTGAGAAGGCGAAATTTTATTTTGATAGCTATAAACTATATAAAAGAGCTCCTGGTGTATTCGATACTGAAGGAGAGTGCTTCTCTTACTATTGTCAGAGTAGATACTTATCTGTTGCCTGCAAGCTTCTTCTTCCTCTTCTTCTTCTTTTCTCTTTTCACTGATATCTAAAAGGTGTCGTGGTTTATATCATTTGTCGCTCTTGAGCTGCTCGAACTGTCTGAATTAGTGATTTTCCTTTGTTGTTACATGTCTCTGTCACTGCATCTATCCATCTTCTTCTGGGTCTTCCTCTTGGTTTTTTCCCATGCATTCTCGAGAAGAACGCCCTTGATGGTGATTGATAAGGATTCATTCTGATCGAACCATTTAAGTTGTTGTTGTTCTATATATTCTTGGCAGGGTTTTGTTCCTACTATTTTTCTTATGGTTTCATTTATGAAATATGCATGCAATGGCAGTTAACTCAAAATAATTTAACAGACAGAGCCAATGAAATTGTAGGCAAACAAAATTATATATATATATATATATATATATATATATATATATATATATATATATATATAAACGAATAAATTACTACAGGTAATCTTATATTATGTGATAGAAAAAGACATTTTCACAAACAATTGAAGGTGCTGACAACTCATCATCATCATCATCGAGTGCCGTCTCCGCAACGACGGTTGGCTGACAACTACAATGAAATAAATAATGATATATAAAAAAAAGAGTCTTGCATAGAACAGAGGTGCTTAGATCTAGAGATAAACTTAAACACAATACAAAACATATCATCTAACAAAGCAGCATTAAACGTGCTTAACCGTGGCTGTTGAATTGAGTCTTGTACCGTCTTGGCGAAGCACGATGTTTGCAACCTCAGCCATTGTTTCATAGGTTATGGTAGACCCGGAAGTGCTATTAAGAAATTGTAATGTAAACTGTAAAATGTAAAAAGTAAAAAGACCAATGAGGAAATTATCAGACGGCAACACACAAAGGGAGCTCCTAAGAAACATCAGAAAAAAGCAATCAACATTTTTCGGGCGCATCATGAGAAGAGGGAAGTTGGAATACTTGGTCATAACTGGAACAATTCAGGGAAAGAGAGATCGCGGACGACAAAGAAAGAAAATACTGGATAGCTTTGGTGTCATGGCATTGAAAACAGTCAACAACAGAACTGATACGATGCACGAACTGATTCGACTTTTAAATGCCTAGGGTTCCTTAACGTTTGCGAGAGCTCACGGCATCTCCTGTTATGGTTCTATAACGTACGTAAGAGCACACGGGAACTCCTTTTAGTGTTCTTTAACGTACATAAGAGCACACGAGACCTCCTGTTAGTGTTATTTAACGTACGTAGAGCACACGAGACCTCCTGTTAGTGTTCTTTAACGTACGTAGAGCACACGAGACCTCCTGTTAGTGTTCTTTAACGTACGTAGAGCACACGGGACCTCCATTTATGCTTCTTTAACGTACGTAAGAGCACACGGGAACTCCTTTTAGGGTTCTTTAATGTACGTAAGAGCATACGGGACCTCCTGTTAAGGATCTTTAACGTACGTAAGAGCACACGGGAACTCCTTTTAGGGTTCTTTAACGTACGTAAGAGCACACGGGAACTCCTTTTAGGGTTCTTTAACGTACGTAAGAGCATACGAGACTTCCTGTTAGGGATCTTTAACGTACGTAAGAGCACACGAGACCTCCTGTTAGGGATCTTTAACGTACGTAAGAACATACGAGACTTCCTGTTAGGGATCTTTAACGTACGTAAGAGCACACGAGACCTCCTGTTAGGGTTCTTTAACGTACGTAAGAGCATACGAGACTTCCTGTTAGGGATCTTTAACGTACGTAAGAGCACACAGGAACTCCTGTTAGGGATCTTTAACGTACGTAAGAACACACGAGACCTCCTGTTTTCGTCGTTTCCCGAGACAGCTAGACACCGGATCTCACTACCCAGAGAGGGCTATACACCGAATCTCACTACATAGAGAGGGCTAGACACCGAATCTCACTGCATAGAGAGGGCTAGACACCGAATCTTACTACATAGAAAGGGCAAGACAGCTGGTTAAAACAATACAAATTCAGTGATAGGTTTTTAGGTTCAAGTCCACTAATACTATTATGCAGGCTATTTCCATTAAAAAAAAATATTCAAATAAAAATATTTAAAGAGTGTGTGCAATCATTTAATTCTCTCTTATCTCAAAACTCTAAAATATAACAATCACAAACCTGACATAAATATTTGATGCACTTTACGGTTTTAAATATTCTATTGAGTTTTATGGGTCCGCGGGTACAAACGATATATAATGGGGGTCAATGGACAAGAAAAATAAAAAAAAAACCACTGCCTTAATTTAGAAACGGATATCTGAACCCACAGCATAATGAACACAGACAGAATTACAGGTTTTAAAGTTGTATATAACACCAATATCTGACAAAGCCCTTTTAGTGGATTTGAATGGAAGGCCAATAGATATAAATCTTATACAAGTTTATGCACCAACAGCAGACAGTCTAGAGGAAACAAATGATACATTTTACGACGAGTTAAATAAGGCACTTCGTGAATGCAGACCACATGACAACACCATAGTTCTAGGGGATCTTAACGCAAAAGTAGGAAAGGAAAGAGTTAAGGAAGTAGTTGGTAATTAAGGATTAGGCGAGAGGAATGAAAGGGGTGACAAACTTATTGACTGGGCAAGAACACACAACATGATGATAGGAAACACCTGGTTTAAGCAACATCCAAGACGTCTGTGTACATGGAAAAGCCCAGGAGACATCGCACGTAATCAAATTGATTATATAATTATAAGCAATAGATTTAGAAACAGTCTGGTGTGTGTGAAAACTAGACCAGGGACAGATTGCAATAGTGACCATGTACCAGTTGTGGGAAAACTTAGAGTAAAATTAAAAGCAACAAAACGAGCCTCAGTTAACATCAAATAAAATTTTAATTCACCCAAATCAGACAAGAAGTTGCAAGACAAATATAAAATCACAATTCAGAACCGGGGCAATGCAATAGAAAAGATACAAAGCATTGATGAACAGTGGGAAATGCTAAAAGAATCAATGCAACAAACATCATAAGAGTTCATAACACTAGTGAGGACACATTCAAGAAAGAAATGGATGACAGATGACATTTTGCAGCTATTGGATACAATAAGAAGAAATTTAAAAAGTAAAGATGAGTATAAGAGATTAAATAAAGAAATTGTAGTAAAATGCAATGAAGCAAAAGAAGCATGGCTAAAAGAGAGATGCAGAGAGATTTAAATGCAACAAAAAGGAAGTGCCAAATAATATACAAACAAATTGAAGAATTAACAGGAAGAAAAACGCAATAAAAAACTGGATGTTTAAAATCAAAGGAAGAAGAACTGTTGATTGAATAAGAAAGCATAATGAAACGATGTACAGAATACATTAAAGATCTTTATAATGATGAACGAACATAAGTAAGTATTAAAGATAATGGAGAATGACCAGAAATACTCAAAGAAGAAGTGGAAGACGCCATGCGCAATATGAAAGCAGGAAAAGCTCCTGGACCAGATAATATAACTAAAGAAGAGCTTGAAGCCATAGGTGATTTTGGAATAGAAATAATAATAACAAAAATATTGAATGATATCTACAACACTGGATATATATACCAGGCGACCTACTCAAATTAATATTCATAGCCCTACCAAAGAAATCTGGTACGATTGAATGCGATGATCATCGCACAATAAGCTTTATGAGTCATACGACTAAGATATTACTAAGAATCATCATGCGAAGAGTGCGAAACAAAATCAGTCCAGAAATTAGTGATGAACAGTGTGGTTTTGTTGGAGGTAAAGGAACGAGCAATGCCATATATATCATACGATCTTTAGTAGAAAGAGCCATAGAGGTGAAAATAGATCATAACCTATGTTTCATAGATTATACCAAAGCATTTGACAAAGTAAAGCACCAAGAAATAATCACAATTTTAGAAAGCATAAACGCAGACAGCAAAGATCTAAGAATAATGAAGAACATGTACTGGCAATAAACAGCGGCAATAAGAACTGAAAACCAATTGGAAATGTTTCAACAAATAAAACAGGGTGTTAGGCAGGGTTGTGTGCTGTCACCAGATTTGTTTAATATTTATAGTGAGATTATTTTAATACCCATAAGGGACATGCCTGGAATAACAATTGGAGGTCATAATATAAATAATCTAAGGTATGTTTGTGACCGTCTTTTTTCCTTTTTTTCTATTTTCAATTGCCCTACTTTGTTTTCGTACTCTTCTTTCTATCTATCTGTCTGTTACTCGTGAACTTGTATTCTTGCGCGCGTCAGTGCTTGTTGACGTCCACCCTGTGCCGCCGTGGAGAGGTACCCTCGCGTACCGATAACCATGCTAATTATCAACACATAAGAACACAGGTGATTTCTGATCGGCTGCCTTCTTGGTTTATTGTTTCTTCTACTAGTCAGTTCTTACAGATTCAGACATCTTGATAAAACAATCAAGTTTATTTATTCAATTCCACTCTTACTTCATCCTCTATTTATATGCTATCTTATTCTCATCCTATATTAATTTTTTTATTCACTACTATCCTATGTTGGACCGTTCCCCATCGAACGGCCCATCCTATTCTAACTATTTCTGTTGACAATTAATTCAATCTGGTCCGTTCCCCATCGAACGGACCTCCCTATTCTAACTATTTCTGTTGCCGGCTCTGTTAGCAATCATCCATTCGCAAATATCTGTCGCTGAGTTCATCTGATTAATTCTCCCCTGCTGGTCAATCCTGTCCTCATGTCCTTCCTTTGACTCGGACTATCCCTTGGTGTCCATCTCAGCCGCTTCGCTTCATATTTCTCTACGATCACTCTTGCCTTCCATGGCTCTCAATTAGTCAACCGCTCTGTATCGCTGCCGATCTCCAACTCTCTATTCGTTGTTTCTTCCCAACCGTCTCTCGCTCACTACGGCATTATCTTTCTTTCACGTCACTTCTCTCCCTCTGCGTACCGTACTGCACTAATTCTACTTCCACACCCCTTGGTGTGCAATTCCCTTCTATATGTTGATCATGCAGTCTTAATCGCTAAGAGTGAAAATGAGTTACAAGAAATGTTAGACATTATAGTGAAAGAAAGCAAAAATAAAGGACTCAGCCTTAATAGCAGAAAGACAGAAGTAATGGTAACAACAAAGAAAAAGACATCACCTCTGTGCAAAATAAAGACAAGTGGAACAATATTCTATCTATCTATTGACCTTTCGAGCCTTAGCCGGCCCATAGGGCGTAGACCAAGATACTCCTTCTCTTATCTGAATTTTTGTTCTAACAGTTTTCAATTCATTTAAAGATATTTTATCAAATCTCGCCATTTGTCTCTGTTCTGTGCAAGCAGCTCTATCTCATTGAGGGAGCCGATTTCTGCTGATCTTGCCTCTCTCATCAATGTTCTTCTCTGTGTCTCTCCGGGTCTTCCTCTTTTTCTCTTACCTGTTGTTTCCCACATAAGGGCTTGCTTTGCTTTTCGGTTATTATCTCTTCTCATCACATGTCCAACATATGACCATCGTCTTTTCTTTATTATTATTATTATTATTATTATTATTATTTTGATTTCCACAACCTTTCAAGGATTCTGAAAGACATTGCTGGAACAATATTAGGACAGGTAAATGAATTTTAATATATGGGAACTTTGTTAACCTCAGACGGAAGATGTACAAAAGAGGTGAGATGCAGAATGGCTGAGGCAAAAGCAAGTTTCCAAAAATGAGGTAGATACTATACAATCCATTTTTGACAATAGAAACAAGAAAAAGAGTTCTTAAATGTTCTGTAGAGCCAGTCTTAACATATGGATGTGAATCATGGACGATAGGACAACAGAAAAGAAAATCACTGGAGTCTGTAGAAATGTGGTTTTACAGAAGAGTTTTGATTGAATATAACTTTTTACTATTTACCACACTGGCAGCTGTGCTCTCAGGTGTCCCTCGCCATACAGGCAGATATTCTCTAAATTCAGAGGTACTCTTATATTTAATCGTCGAGTGTTTCAACTTTTTGGGTACATTTTTCCTATTAACTGCCAAGGGTTCGTGCGTAGAATACTCACGGGACCTCGCAGATTACCAGATAGTTAGACATCGGATCTCACTACCGAGAGAGGGTTAGACATCGGATCTCACTACCCAGAGATGGTTAGACATCGGATCTCAATACCCAGAGTGGGTTAGACATCGGATCTCACTACCCAGAGATGGTACGACATTGGATCTCACTACCCAGAGAGGGTTAGACATCGGATCTCACTACCCGAAGAGGGTTAGACATCGGATCTTGCTACCCAGAGATGGTTAGACATCGGATCTCGCTACCCAGAGATGGTTAGACATCGAATCTCACTACCCAGAGAGGGTTAGACATCGGATCTCACTACCCAGAGAGAGTTAGACATCGGATCTCACTACCCAGAGAGAGTTAAACATCGGATCTCATTAACCAGATAGAGTTAGACATCGGATCTCACTACCCAGAGAGAGTTAGACATCGGATCCTACTACCCAGAGAGAGTTAGACATCGGATCTCACTACCCAGAGAGGGTTAGACATCGGATCTCACTACCCAGAGAGAGTTAGACATCGGATCTCACTACCCAGAGATGGTTAGACATTGGATCTCACTACCCAGAGAGGGTTAGACATCGGATGTCACTACCCGGAGAGGGTTAGACATCGGATCTCGCTACCCAGAGATGGTTAGACATCGGATCTCGCTACCCAGAGATGGTTAGACATCGGATCTCACTACCCAGAGAGGGCTAGACATCGGATCTCACTACACAGAGAGGGTTAGGCATCGGATCTCACTACCCAGAGAGGGTTAGACATAGGATCTCACTACCCAGAGATGGTTAGACATCGGATCTCACTACCCAGAGAGGGTTAGACATCGGATCTCACTACCCAGAGAGGGTTAGTCATCGGATCTCACTACCCAGAGAGGGTTAGGCATCGGATCTCACTACCCAGAGAGGGTTAGACATCGGATCTCACTACCCAGAGAGAGTTAGACATCGGATCTCACTACACAGAGAGAGTTAGACATAGCATCTCACTACCCAGAGAGAGTTAGACATAGGATCTCACTACCCAGAGAGAGTTTGACATCGGATCTCACTACCCAGAGAGAGTTAAACATCGGATCTCACTAACTAGAGAGAGTTAGACATCGGATCTCACTACCCAGAGAGAGTTAGACATCGGATCTCACTACCCAGAGAGAGTTAGACATCGGATCTCACTATCCAGAGAGGGTTAGACATCGGATCTCACTACCCAGAGAGAGTTAAACATCGGATCTCACTACCCAGAGAGGGTTAGACATCGGATCTCACTACCCAGAGAGGGTTAGACATCGGATCTCACTACCCAGAGAGGGTTAAACATAGGATCTCACTACCCAGAGAGAGTTAGACATCGGATCTCACTACCCAGAGAGAGAGAGTTAGACGTCGGATCTCACTACCCAGAGAGAGTTAGACATCGGATCTCACTATCCAGAGAGGGTTAGACATCGGATCTCACTACCCAGAGAGAGTTAAGCATCGGATCTCACTACCCAGTGAGGGTTAGACATCGGATCTCACTACCCAGAGAGGGCTAGACATAGCATCTCACTACCCAGAGAGAGTTAAGCATCGGATCTCACTACACAGAGAGGGTTAGGCATCGGATCTCACTACCCAGAGAGGGTTAGACATAGGATCTCACTACCCAGAGATGGTTAGACATCGGATCTCACTACCCAGAGAGGGTTAGACATCGGATCTCACTACCCATAGAGGGTTAGTCATCGGATCTCACTACCCAGAGAGGGTTAGGCATCGGATCTCACTACCCAGAGAGAGTTAGACATAGGATCTCACTACCCAGAGAGAGTTAGACATCGGATCTCACTACCCAGAGAGAGTTAGACATCGGATCTCACTACCCAGAGAGAGTTAGACATAGGATCTCACTACCCAGAGAGAGTTAGACATAGGATCTCACTACCCAGAGAGAGTTAGACATAGGATCTCACTACCCAGAGAGAGTTAGACATAGGATCTCACTACCCAGAGAGAGTTAGACATCGGATCTCACTACCCAGAGAGGGTTAGGCATCGGATCTCACTACCCAGAGAGAGTTAGACATCGGATCTCACTACCCAGAGAGGGTTCGACATCGGATCTCACTACCCAGAGAGGGTTAGACATAGGAGCTCACTACCCAGAGAGGGTTAGGCATCGGATCTCACTACCCAGAGAGAGAGTTAGACATCGGATCTCACTACCCAGAGAGAGTTAGACATCGGATCTCACTACCCAGAGAGAGTTAGACATCGGATCTCACTACCCAGAGAGAGTTAGACATCGGATCTCACTACCCAGAGAGAGAGTTAGACATCGGATCTCACTACCCAGAGAGAGTTAGACATCGGATCTCACTACCCAGAGAGAGTTAGACATAGGATCTCACTACCCAGAGAGAGTTAGACATCTGATCTCACTACCCAGAGAGGGTTAGACATAGGATCTCACTACCCAGAGAGGGTTAGACATCGGATCTCACTACCCAGAGAGGGATAGACATAGGATCTCACTACCCAGAAATGGTTAGACATCGAATCTCACTACCCAGAGAGGGTTAGACATCGGATCTCACTACCCAGAGATGGTTAGACATCGGATCTCACTACCCAGAGAGGGTTAGACATCGGATCTCACTACCCAGAGAGGGTTAGACATCGGATCTCACTACCCATAGAGGGTTAGACATCGGATCTCACTACCCAAAGACCAGGGGAGTGTATATTACGGATTCGATTTGTTTATTAATTGTTTTATTTTGCACCGCCTGTGGTGGGAATCGAACCCCGGACCTTCTTATCCAGGAACGACGTCTTGCCTTGACACCACCAATGCCCCTCCTCCTCCCTCTCGGGTGCCATATGTATGGCTGGGTGAAACTGAAACTTGTAAGATAAAACATGACCTCATGTCCTTAGCAGTCCAGTTAAATTAAGCACTGAGCCAGCAGTCTTCTCACTCAACAAAAGTCGTGCCCAAAACTGTCTTTGAACTCAGAACTTTCGTTCAGCCAGAATCACAGCAAATTGCCATAAGTATGCGGTCAGTATCGGGTGGGGATTGGGGGGGGGGGGTGAAAAAATTGAAAATAGGTGTCAATTACAATTACATGTAAACATTGACGAAGAGGGAAAACAATAACATACAGATTACATGTTACATACTTTACTTTACGCCAATAAGACAGTAATAGATAATGTTTCAAGTCATAAAGTATGGATCAGTAGATCGAGACAAATTTCGTTTAGTTTAGAAGGTAGATCATTTTTACTGCACAACGGACAACTCCATTGCGCTCGGATTCCTCCTCAGCGCGTTTCTCAGTATGAAGCACGTCCAGCACACACTAGCTATAGCACAGAAGATGGCTTCAGCTATGAAGCACGTCCAGCACACACTAGCTATAGCACAGAAGATGGCTTCAGCTTTGAAGCACGTCCAGCACACACTAGCTATAGCACAGAAGATGGCTTCAGCTATGAAGCACGTCCAGCACACACTAGCTATAGCACAGAAGATGGCTTCAGCTATGAAGCACGTCCATCACACACTAGCTATAGCACAGAAGATGGCTTCAGCTATGAAGCACGTCCATCACACACTAGCCATAGCACAGAAGATGGTTTCAGCTATGAAGCACGTCCGCCCCACACAAGCTATAGCACAGAAGATGGCTTCAGCTATGAAGCACGTCCAGCACACACTAGCTATAGCACAGAAGATGGTTTCAGCTATGAAGTACGTCCAGCACACACTAGCTATAGCACAGAAGATGACTTCAGCTATGAAGCACGTCCAGCACACACTAGCTATAGCACAGAAGATGGCTTCAGCTTTGAAGCACGTCCAGCACACACTAGCTATAGCACAGAAGATGGCTTCAGCTATGAAGCACGTCCAGCACACACTAGCTATAGCACAGAAGATGGCTTCAGCTATGAAGCACGTCCATCACACACTAGCTATAGCACAGAAGATGGCTTCAGCTATGAAGCACGTCCATCACACACTAGCTATAGCACAGAAGATGGTTTCAGCTATGAAGCACGTCCGCCCCACACAAGCTATAGCACAGAAGATGGCTTCAGCTATGAAGCACGTCCAGCACACACTAGCTATAGCACAGAAGATGGTTTCAGCTATGAAGTACGTCCAGCACACACTAGCTATAGCACAGAAGATGGTTTCAGCTATGAAGTACGTCCAGCACACACTAGCTATAGCACAGAAGATGACTTCAGCTATGAAGCACGTCCAGCACACACTAGCTATAGCACAGAAGATGGCTTCAGCTATGAAGCACGTCCGCCACACACTAGCTTAGCACAGAAGATAGCTTCAGCTATGAAGCACGTCCAGCACACACTAGCTATAGCACAGAAGATGGCTTCAGCTATGAAGCACGTCCAGCACACACTAGCTATAGCACAGAAGATGGCTTCAGCTATGAAGAACGTCCGCCACACACTAGCTATAGCACAGAAGATGGTTTCAGCTATGAAGAACGTCCGCCACACACTAGCTATAGCACAGAAGATGGTTTCAGCTATGAAGCACGTCCAGCACACACTAGCTATAGCACAAAAGATGGCTTCACCTATGAAGCACGAACCTCGTAGCACGTGCAAAGACTTGACTCCAACCTTCTTGCTAGACTCTTACGACGTTCATGGCAGGTGGTAGTGGTTCTATTCGTTTCTTCCCTGTCTGTGGCCCGGGCAGCCATACGGCAGTAACAGAGACAAAAACAGAAACAATCACGGATAACTTGAGTAGAAAGAGATTAGACAATGCATATGCGACTGCTTAATTCCCTTTTAAGAGCGGCCGATGAAGAGAGGTAATCATCAGATGAACGCAGAAGAAGGAGAGACAGTGTTATATTGTGGTCGTCAAACTGTTAATTAAAACAAATGTTGCAGTGTACAATGCCTGCATAATTAGTATCCTCCTGTATGGCAGCGAATCTTGGACAACCTATGTAAAGCAGGGAGAAGGCTAAATACATTCCATATGCGATGTCTGCGCCGTATTCTTGGTATCACCTGGAAGGATAAAGTGACAAACGTGGAGGTCGTGACTTACACATGCCTCCCGAATATCTACACGCTGCTCAAACAAAGTAGGTTACGCTAGCTTGACCATGTACACCGTATGAAAGATGGCCGCATACCAAAAGATACACTCTACGGACAACTGGCAGATGGTAAAAGAACTAGGGGGCGCCCAAAACTTCGATTTGTAGATGTGTGTAAACGCGACATGAAGACTCTAAACATAAACCCTGCAGCATGGGAAGACAAAGCTGCAGACCGCAATCTCTGGAAACACTCTTAAGGTTCACATTCCCTTTGCTTTCCTTTATCTCTTCGTCCTTCAATTTTCCCAGTTCTTACAATATTTTCCAGTTGTTCTCTTCTCATTACATGATCAAAAAATGATGATTGTTTCTTCCTAATATTGGAAATTAGCTATCTTTTTGCTTTGGCCTCTTTCAGAACGTTTTCATTGCTCTTCTTAGCTGTCCATGATATTCTCAACATTCTTCTGTAAAACCACGTTTCTACAGACTTCAGTGATTTTCTTGTTTATTATCCTATTATCCATGATTCACATCCATATGTTAAGACTGACTCTACATAACATTTAAGAACTCTGTTTCCTGTTTCGATTGTAGAAAATGGATTGCAAGTATCTTCCTCATTTTTTGGAAAGCTGCTTTTGCCTGAGTCATTCTGCATCTCACCTCTTTTGTACATCTTACGTCTGAGGTTAACAAATTTCCCAAATATTTTAATTCATTTACCTGTTTTAATTTTGTTCCACGTGTCTTTATTTTGCACTGAGGTGATGAACAACAATTTAGATAAGAGAAGGAGTATCTTGGTCTACGCCCTATGGGCCGGCTACGGCTCGAAAGGTCAATAGATAGATAGATAGATAGATAGATAGATAGATAGATAGATAGATAGATAGATAGATAGATAGATAGATAGATAGATAGATAGATAGATAGATAGATAGATAGATAGATAGATAGATAGATAGATAGATAGATAGATAGATAGATAGATAGATAGATAGATAGATAGATAGATAGATAGATAGATAGATAGATAGATAGATAGATAGATAGATAGATAGATAGATAGATAGATAGATAGATAGATAGATAGATAGATAGATAGATAGATAGATAGATAGATAGATAGATAGATAGATAGATAGATAGATAGATAGATAGATAGATAGATAGATAGATAGATAGATAGATAGATAGATAGATAGATAGATAGATAGATAGATAGATAGATAGATAGATAGATAGATAGATAGATAGATAGATAGATAGATAGATAGATAGATAGATAGATAGATAGATAGATAGATAGATAGATAGATAGATAGATAGATAGATAGATAGATAGATAGATAGATAGATAGATAGATAGATAGATAGATAGATAGATAGATAGATAGATAGATAGATAGATAGATAGATAGATAGATAGATAGATAGACAGATAGATAGATAGACAGATAGATAGATAGATAGATAGAATATTGTTCCACTTGTCCTTATTTTGCACTGAGGTGATGATTTTTTCTTTGTTGTTACCATTACTTCTGTCTTTCTGCTATTAAGGCTGAGTCCTTATTTTTTTGCTTTCTTTCACTATAATGTCTAACATTTCATGTAACTCATTTTCACTCTTAGCGATTAAGACTGTATCATCAGCATACCTTAGATTATTTATATTATGACATCCGATTGTTATTCCAGGCATGCCCCTTATGGATCTTAAAATAATCTCACTATTCATATTAAACAAATCTGGTAGCAGAACGCAACCTTGCCTAACACCCTGTTTACCACACCAGATGAAAACATGCCCAGAAGTAATAAAGAAGGCCCCACGTGTGTTAATTACTTTTGCGGGGATTGGTTGGTCTCGAGGCAAGACGCCGGCATCGAGACAGAGAAGTTGTAGGTTCAAATACCGGCTGCACCATTTGAGATTGTTATTTGTGATTTCTCTCTGTGGTAACCACCCTGGTCTCAGCAGCGAGGTCCGGCTTAAAACATCAATTACTCATGGGCGGAAAAAAAAATATGAGTACCTCCAAAGACGGAGTTATCTGCCTGTACGGCGAGAGACCCCTGTGCACACGGCTTCCAGGGAAAAACGGTTTAACATGCAAAATTCAATTACTTGTCTATAGGGACTTCGTCAGAGGTAAAAAGCTGGTGACCGCAAATAACCAAAAAAAAAATCCTTTTGCAATGACCTACTTATGTGAGACCGGGTTTTCAGCATTGACAGTCATCAAAACCAAATACAGATCTCATTTGAACGTTGAAGGAAAAAAATTAGAATAGCAGTTTTCAAACTTGTGCCAAGATTTGAAGACTAATGAGGATAAAACAAGGTCATACTTCCCATTGACTTTGTTACAGGATAAAAACATAACAATGTTAAGTTGATTCAGTTATTTTTGTTATTTCAATTTTAAAAATGACACTGATCTATTTCATTCATACCCGAAACATTATTTTATTTACCCCGGCAATCAAAATAACATGATAAATGTGCCGTTAGTAATAGCCTCCGTCAATCAAAATAACATGATAAATGTGCCGTTAGTAATAGCCTCCGTCAATCAAAATAACATGATAAATGGGCCGTTAGTAATAGCCTCCGTCAATCAAAATAACATGATAAATGTGCCGTTAGTAATAGCCTCCGTCAATCAAAATAACATGATAAATGTGCCGTTAGTAATAGCCTCCGTCAATCAAAATAACATGATAAATGTGCCGTTAGTAATAGCCTCCGTCAATCAAAATAACATGATAAATGTGCCGTTAGTAATAGCCTCCGTCAATCAAAATAACATGATAAATGTGCCGTTAGTAGTAGCCTCCGTCAATCAAAATAACGTGATAAATGTGCCGTTAGTAGTAGCCTCCGTCAATCAAAATAACATGATAAATGTGCCGTTAGTAGTAGCCTCCGTCAATCAAAATAACATGATAAATGTGCCGTTAGTAGTAGCCTCCGTCAATCAAAATAACATGATAAATGTGCCGTTAGTAGTAGCCTCCGTCAATCAAAGTTAACTATGGATTTTTCAGCGCCCTTAGAAATGTTATTTTTTCTTTCCTTTCTCCGCGTGTTCTCTTTTTTTCTATGACCCGTCTGCTTCTTGTTTACGTTGGAACTTTAGAGTGTGTTTCCAGAGATTGCGGTCTGCAACTATTTCTTCCCAGGCTACAGGGTTTATGTTCAGAGTCTTCATGTCACGTTTACACACATCTAAATATACAAGTTTTGGGCGCCCTCTAGTCCTTTTGCCTTCTGCTAGTTGTCCGTAGAGTGTATCTTTTGGTATGCGGCCATCTTTCATAAGGTGTACGTGGCCAAGCCAGTGGCCGTTGTTTGAGCAGTGTGTAGATGTTCGGGAGGCCTGTGCGAGTCATGACCTCCACGTTTGTCACTTCATCCTTCCAGGTGATACCAAGAATGCGTTGCAGACATCGCATATGGAATGCATTTAGCCTTCTCTCCTGCTTTGCATAAGTTGTCCAAGAATATGCTGTCAACAGGCTATTAAAATATGATTTTTTGTTGGTACATTGTTGATATAAGGTGATGTGATGGTGATTTGTGGTTAAGTTAGGGCTCCGTTGGTTGCAGTTTGACGACCCCTGGGTAGTACTTATCTGAGTCGTGTTTACGAGGGATCCCCAAACGAAACAGTTGCCTGGAAACCGGAAGGCTGTACAAAGATTACAACAAAAAAACAACCCTTCATTCTGCAAACGACACCGACTGAATTGAGGGTAATGACCACTTATCTCTCTCAATTATCTTTCACTCATGCTCTCTCTCACTTTCTCTCTCTCTTTCTCGCATACACACACACATCCACATATAGAGTTGGGCTGCTTTATCAGCACATGATTTTGCTAGTTCTTTCAATTTTGTCAAAACTAGGAACAATAAAATATGAATATTATTATTGTATTCTGAAAATATTGATTGAGTGAAGATTGATTGTTGTGAATGGTCAAGTGGACAAGAACTGTCGTTTTCCAATCTGGAGGGCACGTACTGATTCTAGCTAGGGTTCTTTCTTTCTTTCTTTCTTTCTTTCTTTCTTTCTTTCTTTCTTTCTTTCTTTCTTTCTTTCTTTCTTTCTTTCTTTCTTTCTTTCTTTCTTTCTTTCTTTCTTTTTCTTTCTTTCTTCTTTCTTTCTTTCTATCTTGCTTTTTTTTATTTCTTTTATCCAATGACTGCTAAAGGAATTGACTGTCCTCTTCGTCATCCGTCCTTAGAATGACGTTAAGTGGGTGAAGACGCACTGTGTTGTAGTTTATTTGAGCACTTCGGCCCATGACATCCGACTTAATTTTGAGTACCGAGTTGCCTTTCCTCTTCGATACCTACTTACCTGGTCAGACTAGACATGTTAGTCTATTTCTAGAGGCACCGCTAAGATACGGAGTATGGTCTAGACGATTCATGTTCACAGATTCCGTATAAACGTGTAAAGCAAAGATAAGAAGTCAAGGTTGTGCGTGGGCATAAGGATGATCTTAAAGATTGAGTTGGGAGTGACCAGGTGGTTAAAAATAACTTCAGACAGACCAAGGGGGTGAAGGTCGCTCGTATGTGGAAACTATTTTAAAGAATTAAGTTAGAATTGGCCAGGCGGTTGCAGGAGTCAAACACAACGTCAACAGAGGAAAATATGCGTGGGAGGACAGACAAATAACAAAGGCCGGAAGCCAGGGGGATATATAAAAAAGGAAATCCTATTCCCAAGAAATAGAGACAGAGAGAAAGCTAACATTAATGCTGGCCGAAAGGGCAGTAAGCTAAAAGAGACACACAGAAGAAGTGGAAAGCTCAGACACAGATCAGCTATGACATACAGACAGAAAGAAAGCTAGCAGAATGCTGGCCGGAAGGGCACTAAGCTAAATCAGATCAGAGACAGAAAAAGAGAGAGAAAGCTAACATGCTGGCCGGAAGGGCACTAAGCTAAATCAGATCAGAGACAGAAAAAGAGAGAGAAAGCTAACATGCTGGCCGGAAGGGCACTAAGCTAAATTAGATCAGAGACAGAAAAAGAGAGAGAAAGCTAACATGCTGGCCGGAAGGGCACTAAGCTAAATCAGATCAGAGACAGAAAAAGAGAGAGAGAAAGCTAACATGCTGGCCGGAAGGGCACTAAGCTAAATCAGATCAGAGACAGAAAAAGAGAGAGAGAGAAAGAGAGAGAGAGAGAGAGAGAGAGAGAGAGAGAGAGAGAGAGAAATCGAACCGAATGCTGGCCGGAAGGGCACTAAGCTAAATTAGATCAGATACAGAAAAAGAGAGAGAGAAGAGAGAGAGAGAGAGAGAGAGAGAGAGAGAGAGAGAGAGAGAAATCTAATAGAATGCTGGCCGGAAGGGCACTAAGCTAAGAGAGATAACTTATAAGAGCGGAACGTTCGGAAACTCAGAAGAAGGGGAAAGCTTAGAAACAGATCAGATCAGAAATAGACACCGGCACTCCCACTTAGCCGGGGCCACGATAGCTCAGTGGTTAGTGAACTGGACTACAAAGGTCAGTTCGATCCCAACCGACGGCCTCCGGTTCACCCAGAATTTAATGGGTACCGGATTTGTTTTCTGGGAAAGTAAAGCGGCACGGGCGTAATACCGACCACATTACCCCAAAAATTATGTGCCGAAGGTCTGTACAATTTATGGTCACTAACACCATATTCCCTATACGGCACTTGGCGTGACGGGGGTACTTTACTTTTTTTTTTTTTTTTAACTCTCACTTAGCACTTAGAGACGAGCCGAAATGGCCGCCGGAAGGGCATTAAGCTAAGTCAGACGAGTGAGACAGATGAATGACAGGAAGCTTAGAGCACTAAGCTAAGTCAGACGAGTGAGACAGATGAATGACAGGAAGCTTAGAGCACTAAGCTAAGTCAGACGAGTGAGACAGATGAATGACAGGAAGCTTAGAGCACTAAGCTAAGTCAGACGAGTGAGACAGATGAATGACAGGAAGCTTAGAGCACTAAGCTAAGTCAGACGAGTGAAACAGATGAATGACAGGAAGCTTAGAGCACTAAGCTAAGTCAGACGAGTGAGACAGATGAATGACAGGAAGCTTAGAGCACTAAGCTAAGTCAGACGAGTGAGACAGATGAATGACAGGAAGCTTAGAGCACTAAGCTAAGTCAGACGAGTGAGACAGATGAATGACAGGAAGCTTAGAGCACTAAGCTAAGTCAGACGAGTGAAACAGATGAATGACAGGAAGCTTAGAGCACTAAGCTAAGTCAGACGAGTGAGACAGATGAATGACAGGAAGCTTAGAGCACTAAGCTAAGTCAGACGAGTGAGACAGATGAATGACAGGAAGCTTAGAGCACTAAGCTAAGTCAGACGAGTGAGACAGATGAATGACAGGAAGCTTAGAGCACTAAGCTAAGTCAGACGAGTGAGACAGATGAATGACAGGAAGCTTAGAGCACTAAGCTAAGAGAACTCTAAGGAAGAACACTCAAAAGAAGCGGAAAGCCCAGAAACAGAAAAGACAAGAAACGGAAGAGACCAAAGATGAGCCGAGGTAGGCGTCGGAAGGGCACTAAGCTAAGAGAAGTCACTTAGAAAGAACATGCAGAAGCGAACACGTTTAGAAAGAGCATTCAGGAGAAACGTAAGATCAGATAAAAATAAGCCGAGAAAGTCACACACTCGAAATCACACTGAGAGAAATGAAAAGCTTGACAGATAGTAGGGTCTTCTCGGAACCTGGGTAAAGATAGCCAAGACATAACCTATGGGATATTATACCAGTTCTGTGATTTGCGATATTATGAACTTTCTAGGATTTGTGTGATATTATGAACTTTCTAGGATTTGTGTGATATTATGAACTTTCTAGGATTTGTGTGATATTATGAACTTTCTAGGATTTGTGTGATATTATGAACTTTCTAGGATTTGTGTGATATTATGAACTTTCTAGGATTTGTGTGATATTATGAACTTTCTAGGATTTGTGTGATACGGTATACTTTCTATGAGTGTGTGATTAAGCACGTCGTCATGTAGTATTAACATGACTGTAACGTAGAATAAAAATATACACTTAGTAGTCAAGAATTATACATTCAATGTGAAACTACACAACTGTAAATATTTACGCTATTTACTTACTGGTTGGTTTTGAGGCAAGACTCCGGCCTCGAGACAGAGGTTTGGGTTCAAATTTCGGCTGCACCGGTTGGGATTTTTATTTATGATTTCTCTCTGCGGTAACCACCCCTGGTCTCAGCAGCGAGGCCTGGCTTGAAACGTCAATTACTCATGGATGGAAAATATGAGTACCACCGAAGACGGAGTTATCTGTATGTACATCGAGGGACCCCTTTGCACACGGCTGCCAGGGACAAACGGATTAACACGCAAAATTCAGTTTCTAGTCTCTAGGGACTTCACCAGAGGTCAAAGCTGGTGAGAAAAAATTTAAAAAACACCATCATCATCATAATGTACCGGGTCTGCTGGCGTAGTTGATCATGTCTTTCCACAACTTTCGATCTCGACAGTTATTTATCATTTCTGATGTTGACCTTCTGCCACGCCATTCTCTTAAGTTGTCTGGTATTTTTTTTCTCTTTGCTTCCCTTTATCTCTTCGTCCCTCAATTTCCCCAGTTGTTACAATATATTCCAGTTATTCTCTTCTCATTACATGACCAAAAAATGATGATTGTTTCTTCCTAATATTGGAAATTAGCTCTCTTTTTGCTTTGACCTCTCTCAGAACGTTTTCATTACTCTTTTCAAAAAACACCATAAAATGGGATAAATGCCATAAATATAGCACACGTCACGTGGTTTCACTGATTACCTGAAAGACGCTTGTTTAACGTGCGCAGAATGCTCACCGGACCTTTTTTTTTTTTTTTTTTTTAGCCGTTTTCAGATGGTTAAACATCGGATCTTACTGCTCACAGATGGTTAGACATCGGATCTCACTGCTCACAGATGGTTAGACATCGGATCTCACTGCTCACAGATGGTTAGACATCGGATCTCACTGCTCACAGATGGTTAGACATCAGATCTCACTGCTCACAGATGGTTAGACATCGGATCTCACTGCTCACAGATGGTTAGACATCGGATCTCACTGCTCACAGATGGTTAGACATCGGATCTCACTGCTCACAGATGGTTAGACATCGGATCTCACTGCTCACAGATGGTTAGACATCGGATCTCACTGCTCACAGATGGTTAGACATCGGATCTCACTGCTCACAGATGGTTAGACATCGGATCTCACTGCTCACAGATGGTTAGACATCGGATCTCACTGCTCACAGATGGTTAGACATCAGATCTCACTGCTCACAGATGGTTAGACATCGGATATCACTGCTCACAGATGGTTAGACATCGGATCTCACTGCTCACAGATGGTTAGACATCGGATCTCACTGCTCACAGATGGTTAGACATCGGATCTCACTGCTCACAGATGGTTAGACATCGGATCTCACTGCTCACAGATGGTTAGACATCGGATCTCACTGCTCACAGATGGTTAGACATCGGATCTCACTGCTCAGAGACCAGGGGAGTATATATTACGGATTCGATTGTGTTTGTTTAATTGTTGCAGAGCTGAGTTAGCGTCTCAATGTTTACAACTTTTGTCAAGATCGGTGAACCAGAACTATCTAGAGCCTACTACTCCTCTTCGTAGTGCCCATGGGATCACACTGACCTGCTTGGCCAAGTGGACAATGATCGAGATGAAAGGCAGCGCGGCACTAAGATACAACAGGCTTCATGCTCTTGGCTTTAAGGCGGCACATATCGCTGCCTTGGTGCAGCCACAACACATTTACGCCAATTTAACGCCCTTCAATCCCGGATGTCAAAGAGGGCTATTTATTCCTTTAGTTATCAAATAAACGGCAGAAAAGATAAGACTGATAACGACTTCCTTCCATTATTAACGTTCTGATATGGATGATAGTACGAGTTCAAATAATCTCAAACTATCAGACTTGCTCACCGCAGCCCTTGAATCGGCTCTGAACAAACCATATCAACAACTTCCGTCCGACTATCTAATCCAATACTTTCAGCGTAACTCCTAATTACGTTTAATCTATTAAGTTTCTGAATCAAAACAGGTTCAACTAGTCATGTGGTCTAGTTCCGGGAATTACACATAAGAGCTGTTATTACGCTGACAGAACAGTTTGGGAGATAAACACCACTTTAGTTTTTTTTAAATAATTTACATCCGTGAGAATATTTTATTTTGGAACGTATGGTGTAAAGGACAAGGAAGGGGTGGAGAACTGAAACCGGAATGTCAGAGAAACAAAATTAATATGCGTAAAAATGTTATCAATCTAAGGCAGATGATTTTTGAGTAATTTATATGTTGGTTATGTGGTGTGATGCTTAAATTAGTACATATAGTAAATATAGTTATATTTGTATGTCTTGTCTATTGTTTCAGCAGAAGGTTTATCGAGCCGCAAAACGTTTTGATTTTGTGTTGTTACCTTCCTACCTACCTACCTACCTACCTACCTACCTACCTATCTGTTCGTCCGTCCATCCGTCTGTCTGTCTAAGTATCTGTCTGTCTACCTGCCTGTCTGTCTACATGAAAGTGTTATCAACTTTAGTGCAGTAACACATTACCTTACCACTAGAGTAGCAAACGATCAACTCTACAACTCGGAAGTACAACTTTCAACAATCATAAAGCACGATCACCGAAGATGCGTTTTTATGATAATTCGGGAAGTTAACCATGTTGATCGCCTGGTCTATTTCTTCGCTCTATTTATTTCTTCTTACGTGTTCACCGGATTATTACTTCCCTTTCTTGTCCGTATTTACAGGCACACGCTGCATTTTTGTGTTGTAAAGTGGGCTACAGCAAACTGCCATACCCAAGCCTGCTCAACACATTCGACTTCAGCACTATATTTCTTCTTCTTCTTCTTCCACCTTTCAGCTCCCCGTGGAGCATAGGTCTTAAACAAACACTTCCCAAGCCGTTCCGTTTCTTGCCATTCTTGTAAGATCATTCCATGTCTTCCCCATCATCTTCATCTCTGCTTTCGCCTGCCTTCTCCAATAACATTTTGTTTTCCTCTTTGTCTTCTTCCTTTAGGGTTAAAAAAAAGGCCTGTTGTGTAATAATCTCAGTTGGCTTCCGCAGTTTGTGTCCTATCCAGCGCCATCTTCTTCGCTGTATCTCTTTATACACTGGTATTTGACTGGTACATTTCCATAATTCTATGTTAGTGATTTTGTCCTGCCATTTCCATCCTTGTATTCTGCGTAAGCATTAATTAATGAAGGTTAATTTGAGTTACCAGGTTTTCAATGCCTTATCGATCCTTACACGCTTATCAAACAAATTTGTCTGTTTCAAAGTCACGAGTACGCAGGCACGAAAGGCATCACTAGTGATGGCAACTTTTAAAGGTTGCATAGCTAGCAGTGTGTTGTACCGCACGTCTCTCGTGGCAAGCCACTGTGCCCAGGAGTACGGGTTCGATCCCGCATCGGGCTGTCCATTGTTCTTCTGTTGATTATTTATGACTTTTTTTCGAGTGTTGTAAACATACCTCTTCCCCTGAAATGATTCGTTGATCTATCGCCTCGGAAGTTTCCCTCCATAATAGTAAAGTAAAGTAAAGTAAAGTAAAGTAAATTAAAGTACCCCCGTCACGCCAAGTGGCGTATAGGGAATATGGTGTTTGTGACCATACATTTTGCAGACTTTCGGCACATGATTTTTGGGGTAATGTGGT
Source organism: Megaustenia siamemsis (assembly GCA_032433765.1). Classification (NCBI taxonomy): domain Eukaryota; kingdom Metazoa; phylum Mollusca; class Gastropoda; order Stylommatophora; family Ariophantidae; genus Megaustenia; species Megaustenia siamemsis. The sequence continues at coordinate 83,796,090 of JAVIAB010000124.1, read as the reverse complement.
CGGTATTACGCCGGTGCCGCTTTACTTTCCAAGAAAAAAAATCCGGTACCCAATAAAGGCTGGGTGAACCCGGAAGCCGTCGGTTGGGATCGAACCCTACCTTGTCCTTTGTAGTCCAGTTCACTAACCACTGAGCTATCGCGGCTACCATATTTTCATAAACAAACCAATTAATTCTTCTAAAGATTGTGTGAATGTTACTTTTCTTTTTTCTTTTCTTTTTTTAAAAAAATGCAGCCTGGTTGCAAAATGCAGTTTGCTCTTTCGGTTTTCCGCTCCAGGGCTCAGTGAAAACGCTGGACATTCTTTCATCGGTCGACTCTGATAGTACTATACACTATACCTCAATGAAGCCAGGTGTCACATAACACAATGGCATGATCACTTCATGTGTGATTTGAAGGGAGTGTCAGTCTAAACGCTCCCTCCATATTTTGTAAATATGTAAAATTGTTGTAGTCGTGAACGGTAGTAGTAGTAGTAGTGGTCGTGGTGGTGGTAGTAGTGGCGGTGTTGGTGGTGGTGGTAGTAGTGGTGGTGGTAGTAATGGTGGTGGTAGTAATGGTGGTAGTATTAGCAGTAATAGTGGTGGTGGAATTATTGATGGTGGTGATAGTACTAGTGGTGGTGATGGTAGTAGTGGTGGTGGTATTATTATTGGTGGTGGTAGTAGTGGTGGTAGTAGTGATGGTAGTAGTGGTGGTGGCATTATTAGTAGTAGTGGTAGTGGCATTATTATTAGTGATGGTAGTAGTGGTGGTAGTATTATTATTGGTGGTGGTAGTAGTGGTGTAGTAGTGGTGGTGGCATTATTATTAGTGATGGTTGTAGTGGTGGTTGTATTATTATTAGTGATAGTAGTAGTGGTGGTGGTATTATTATTGGTGGTGGTGGTAGTGGTGGTGGTATTATTAGTAGTGGTGGTAGTAGTGGTGGTGGTATTATTATTGGTGGTGGTGGTAGTGGTAGTGGCATTATTATTAGTGATGGTAGTAGTGGTGGTAGTATTATTATTGGTGGTGGTAGTAGTGGTGGTAGTAGTGGTGGTGGCATTATTATTAGTGATGGTTGTAGTGGTGGTTGTATTATTATTAGTGATAGTAGTAGTGGTGGTGGTATTATTATTGGTGGTGGTGGTAGTGGTGGTGGTATTATTAGTAGTGGTGGTAGTAGTGGTGGTAGTAGTGGTGGTGGCATTATTAGTAGTGGTGGTAGTAGTGGTGGTGGCATTATTATTAGTGATGGTAGTAGTGGTGGTGGTACTATTATTGGTGGTGGTGATAGTGGTGGTGGTATTATTAGTAGTGGTGGTAGTAGTGGTGGTGGCATTATTATTAGTAATGGTAGTAGTGGTATTATTATTGGTGGTGGTAGTAGTGGTGTTGGTATTATCAGTAGTGGTGGTAGTATTATTATTGGTGGTGGTAGTAGTGGTGGTGGCATTATTAGTAGTGGTGGTTGTAGTGGTGGTGGCATTATTATTAGTGGTGGTAGTAGTGGTAGTGGTATTATTATTGGTGGTGGTAGTAGTGGTGGTAGTTGTGGTTGTGGTAGTGATGGTGGTAGTGGTGGTAGTAGTGGTGATAGTAGTGGTGGTAGTAGTGATAGTAGTGATAGTAGTGATAGTAGTGATAGTAGAAATGGTAGTGGTAGTGGTAGCAGTAACAATGATGGTGGTAGTAGTAGCTGTGGTAGCAGTGGTGGTTGTGTTAGTAGTAGTAATTGTGGTAGCAGTGGTGGTGGTAATAGCAGTGTTTGTGGTAGCAGTGGTGGTTGTGTTAGTAGTAGTAATTGTGGTAGCAGTGGTGGTGGTAATAGCAGTGTTTGTGGTAGCAGTGGTGGTTGTGTTAGTAGTAGTAATTGTGGCAGCAGTGGTGGTGGTAATAGCAGTGTTTGTGGTAGCAGTGGGATGGTTGTCTTAGTACTAGTAGTGGTGGTTGTGATAGTAATTGTGGTAATAGTGGTGATGGTGGTTGTGGTGTTAGTGACCATATATTTTACAGACCTTCGGCACATGATTTTTGGGGTAATGTGGTCGGTATTACGCCCGTGCCGCTTCACTTTCCCTGAAAAAAATCCGGTACCCATTAAAGGCTGGGTGAACCAGCCGTCGGTTGGGATCGAACCCTACCTCTGTCCTTTGTAGTCCAGTTCACTAACCACTGCTATCGCGGCTGCCTAGTAGTGAATAACTTATAAGTTAAAATTCAAAGTTCACTGACCTAAATGTATAGGGGAAATAACACAGCTCCTAGCACAATTAAATCCGGGAACAAATATCATTTCCTTTGGTGTTTTCGACTTTTACTTTGTATACCGATCTCATAAATGCTAGCTAGGTCGACATAACTTTAGATGTTTTCCATCTATTAATAGCAACTTAATCAAGCCTTAACTCTATTAATAGCAACTTACAAATGCATATACGGTGTAATTGCGAAGATATTACACAAATGTCGTGAGGGTGCCACACGGAAGCGTTACACGGGAAACTCAAAGCAGGCTTTTCAACACATTAAAGGTGTCGTTCTATCATATTAATTATTATAATTAATTATACGTTAATAATAATATAATAAGAAACATGTTTAGAAACTGAGATGAAATGTGTTAAAAAAATGACAGGAAACAGAATGAGAGATAAGATCAGAAATGAAGAACAGAAAAAAGCTAGGAATAGCCCCCGCCAATCCAATGAATGACTACTCTCTGGAAGTTATTGCATAGTTGGTCCAGGGCTTTTTAGAGCTGATAGTACTGACAGTGCATCAGTCAGAATCCCCAATTTATTGTGCATGTTATTTTTGTGTTGAGTAGCCAGTGTTGCAGCATCCCGAGAACCTCAGTTTCTGCTTTAAAATTGTTTGAGAATTTCCCAGTAACTATTGGCTTTTTGATCGTCCTGGTTATTCAGCGTCAAGAACACACCACCTCCTCCATTTCTGGTGGCATTTGTAGCAGAGCCATCTGTGTATATGTGGGACCAAGAGTCCTGTGGGTAGGTATCGTGTATGTGTTTTTCTGCTACGTGTTTTCTTTCTGTGTCTGATTGGGTGCCTTTTTTCATGATTCCTGTTATATTTTCCTTCAGTTCTGGTATTTTATGTTTCCCAAGAGGAGACATATCAGATGGGCCCAAGGGTTTCGGTATTGTTTGGGAAAGTACTGGGTCTCTAGTAGTTAGTTCATTGGAGATTGCAGCGAAGTTGCTCCTCTTTAGTCGTACAATTCCGAAACCAGTTATTCTTTGGTGCATGGGGTGACTAAGGAGCCTTCTATATTTTTCCGCTTGTTGCAATACTTTAGTGACCCGTCTGTCATCTAAGGGTTGTAAACCTGTTACTGTTTCTAGAGTCTTGATAGGCGTAGATTTCATAGCACCAGTGATGATACGGGCAGCTTGGTTCTGTGTTCTGTTAATTTTGCTAAGGTGTGATTTGGAAGCCATAGCCCAGGCTATGACTCCATACTCTAGAACTGGTTTGACTCTTCCTACGTAGAGTCGCTTCAAGATATTGCTGTCTGCTCCCAAGTCTGTTCCTGCCAATTTCTTCATAATATTTGTTCGTTTTCTGGCTTTTTCTCTTGCTCTGTCTATCTGATTTTTCCAAGTCATTCTGCGATTCATGGTGACGCCAAGATATGTTGGGTTTTGGTCAATGGGAAGTGTATGGTCATTTATCTTCAAGTTTGCAGAGAGTGTGTTTCTTGATAAGCTGAAAATTGTATATGTAGTTTTTTTTTCGTTAATTGGTAAGAATTTTTTTCGTTAATTGGTAAGAACCAGGTGTTCGTCCATTTTTCAAGTTCACCTAGGGCATCTTGCATCCTGGATCCAGCCACCGACAAACTTTCCTCGCGAGCCCATAACGCCAGATCATCTGCGTATATTGCTGAGTGTATTCCGGATGGAATGTCCATTGTGATGTAATTTATGAAAATTAAAAAGAGTGTTGGGGACAAGACTCCGCGTTGTGGGACATCTTGTTCGATTGTGACCTTCTTACTTAGTTGACCTTGAATATATAAGGAAACAAGAGATAAAATGGTTTGGCCACGTGACAAGACAGAAAGATCAAAACACAACACAACGAGCCTTCAGCAAACATTGTGAGAGCATCAGACCAAAGGGTCGACCACGAAAAAGATGGATCGATGGAATATTAGAAGCACTAGCAAACATAGCAGTAGCAGAGGCGAACAGAAGAGCAAAAGACCGCAAATTATATCTCCCCTCGACGCTGAAAGGCAGATGAGGAAGGAAAGAAGAAGAAAAAGAATGGTGTCGTTTGTCGCTGTACGTTGATGGATGTATATAGGAGGAGATCTGAGCATCTAGGGACTTGTCCAATGTTCTGTAAGGAAAATCTGACGACTAAAATAAACTAACGTGGAAATGCAGAAACTATAAACATCGCTTCTTCAATACCGCCTTCGTCAGCTTTCACCCCTGACGAAGTCATTAGAGACAAGGGACTCAAGTTTGCGCATTAATCCGTTTTTCCCTGGCAGCTTTGTTCACAGGGATCCCTCGCCGCACAGGCAGGTAACTCCGACCTCGGAAGTACTCATATTTATTCCGTCGATGAGTAATTTACTTTTCGTGCCGCGCCTAGCTGCTGAGACCAGGGCTGGTTGCCGCAGAGAGAAACCACAAATAAAAGTCTCAACAGGTGCAGCCGGGATTTTAACTCACAACATCTCTGTGTTGAAACCGGCTTCCTGCCTCGAGACCAACCAGTCGTCCATATAGGGAATTTTAACAACAAAAATAGGGGGAGGGCGCGGTTCACAGTTAAGTAAACCAGGTAATTTTGAAGGTCAGATCTACTGAAAGAACAAAACACAGTCAACCCAAATTAGTAATTACAAGTAAATTATGAAGAATAAACCCGCCTTGAAACATTTAAAAAGAGAACGAGAAATTATAAACGACAATGATAACAAATGTGCAATAATAATAATTCATCGAAACTCGGCCAACAATGCAGGAAACAGAAGAATGCCAACAAAAAGGAAATATATTACAATAAAAATTACTTGTCTTGTTAGTTTTTGTTGTTTTATTTTGCATTCGCGAGCTTTATATCTCTAGCAAAGTCCCGACGGACTGTATTTTGCGCGAATATCACTTTTCATATTTTCCACACTGGCAGACTTGCGCTCATGTGTTCCTCGCCATACTGGCAGATATTCTCAGACTTCAGAGAAACTTTGGTTTTTATTGGTCAGAGTTTTAACGTTTTGGGCAGATTTTTGTTTCCTATTAATTTGGGCATTTTGGCTTACTCGTTTCAATATCCAACTGTCAAGGATTCTCTAACATCAGCAAAATGCACATGAGACCTCCTATTTTGTTGCCCTTACACGAGAGGTATAGACATCGGATCTCATTACTCTCAGATCGTAAAAACAGAGAAAAAAAGCATGGATTCGATTATAATTTTTTTTTAAATTTTCCACCGTCTGAAGTGGGAATCAAACTTGGAACCTTCTGGCCAGAGGTCGATGTGTTATCTCTACACCACCCAGCTCCTCATTTTATTTATGAACTTGCTCTCAAACTGAGTCTTCTTGCTTATAAACCCATAGTAGATGCATAAAAAAAATGTAAAGTGCCCAGTCACGCCTAGTGGCGTGTGGAGAATATAGTGTTAGTGACCATAATATTTTGCAGACCTTCGGCACATTATTTTTGGGGTAATGTGGTCGGTATTATACTCGTGCCGCTTTACTTTTCCAGAAAAAAAAAATCCGCTACTCATTTAAGGATGGTGAACACGGAAGCCGTCCATAAAAATCGAACCCGACCATTTGTCCTTTGTTATCCAGTTTACTAACCACTGAGCAATCACGGCTCCCATAGCAGATGCATAATACTTAAGAAATAGCAGGAGATGAGCTTTCTGAAATATGTAACTCCGACCTCGGAAGTAGGACTCAGCAAAAAAAGGATCACAGACAAGAACAATATATTTCACAATATATTGTGAATGCTCTGTATATATCTGTATATTAGTGTTTACTTTAGTATTTATATCTTAGTTTTATCCTTTTACTTGACTGCCATTTTGATCATCCTTTAGTTTCTGTACGTTTGCCACCTTAGCTTCGCAATTTTTTTATTTTTTATTTTTCCTTTCTGAAATAGGCTCTTTTGAAGCAAGCGATGTTTCAAACTCACACAAACTGACAAAATATTAGATAATAAATGTTGTTGTTGTCATGGATTAAGAAACATGTGAGCTGATGCCATTCAGTTTAAAATAAATAATTTTACATCTGCCGATCTCCCCTCCTAGTTTTTAATATAATAATGATTTTAAATGGTTATGTTTCAACTTATCTTTGGTAATTAATTATCTATATAATGTCAAGAAATGCGATCGCTCAGAATAAAACTTTTGACAACATGGAATGAGACATAGAGAGTGTATGTTTTTATGTATGCACACATATGTATATATATGTATATATATATATATATATATATATATATATATATATAAAAGCACGTATATACATATATTATATGGAGAGAACGCTGATAAAGTAACGTAGTAAAGTAAAGTACCCCAGAAATCGGTCAACTTTTGAAATAAAATAATAATAATAATAATAACTTCCCTATGGAAATAAAAATCGTGACAATATCACCGCGCGATCTAATTTTATCAAGGGGAAAACCCAGGGGACAGAAAAAAAGATTGGTACTGTAGGCCGTTCGTAAATTTCTTGATCATCTTCCAAAAATCATAGCTTCACAATCTTCTCTTCTCTCTTCTTTGAGAATGATTTGAAACCCTGCATGCGCACCGATGATCACTCAAACCATAAGTAAATATATATATATATATATATAGTGGTTTTACAGAAGAATGTTGAGAGTACCATGGACAGATAAGAAGAGTAATGGAAATGTTCTGAATGAGGTCAAAACAAAAAGAGAGCGAATTTCCAATATTAGGAACAAGCAATCATCATTTTTTTGGCCATGTAACGAGAAGAGAACAACTGGAATATATTATAACAACTGGATAAATTGAGGGACGAAGAAACAGAGGGAAGCAAAGAGAAAAAAATACCAGACAGTTTAAGAGAATGGCTTGACATAAGGTCAACAACAGAAATGATAAATAACTGTCGAGATCGAAAGTTGTGGAGAGACATGATCACCCACACCAGAAAAAGGATAGTTGTCCTTAGAAAACGAATCTCCTGTAGGATATTTCCTATTTAAGTTATGTAAAAATAAAATGTTTGTGGATGCTGGGACAGACATTTCTAAATATTATAAAATAAAACTTAAGATGGTATGAACAGCTAAACTTACAGAGAGACAAGACAAACTACGACGTTTCGGCAAAAGCCTTCATCAGGTAAAACAAACAACCTATTCAAATAAAACAAATAAATCTAAGCCAGAAAACACAACGAAGATCACAAAAAGCTGTATTGTTTTCTGGTTTGAATTTATTATTTTAATTTGTATGGTTTATACCCGACGAAGGTATTTACCGAAACGTCTTGTCTGTCTATTAGTTTACTGCCGTACTACCTTACCATTTTAGGTTTATTGCACGTGTTCTCTGCAGCTCTATCCGCGGCATTGCATAGTATTTAATATTTTAAAAATATTTTTGACTTTTGGGTTTATTTCCATTTCTAAATTTAAAAAAAACCAGTCAACTCTCGCGTTCAATTAATGCACAATACTTTCAATGTGTAGCTTAAAGGCATAGAGGAAAACAATATTTTTACGTGAACCAACCTGCACCGTTTCATCAAATATGTAATCACTGATTGGCGTAAAAAAAAGAATAAACGTCATCATCATCATCATCATAATTATCATCATCATCATCATCATTATCATTATTATCATGACCATCGTCAAGTACCATGTCTGCTGGCGTAGGTGGTCATGTCTATCCACTACTTTCGATCTCGACAGTTATTTATCATTTCTGTTGTTGGCTTTATGCCAAGCCATTCTCTTAAGCTGTCTGGTATCTTTACTCTTTGTTTCCCTCTATCTCTTCGTCCCTGAATTTTTTCCCAGTTGTCACAATATATTTAAGTTGTTCCCTTCTCATTCTATCTATCTATTGTCCTTTCGAGCCGAAGATGGCACATAGGGCAGAACCACAATCTCAAAAACAGAAACCTTGTGTGCCAAAATGGCACATATTGCAGAGATCACTGCTTCTAAAATCTATGGCGCTGTTTCCATAACAATACTTTTTATAATGACAGCTTGTCAAGCCATCGATCAACCTCCTTAGTCGCCTCTTACGACATGCCTGGAAGGTCACAGTGTCACTATTCTTTACTTTCCTCATAATGAGGCCCCGGTAACACACAGGAACCCTTCTCATTACATGGGGAAAAAAAACGATGATTATTTCTTCCTAATATTGGAAATTAGCTCTCTTCTTGCTTTGGCCTCTTTCAGAACATTTTCATTACTCTTCTTAGCTGTCCATGATATTCTTAACATTCTTCTGTAAAAATCATATTTCTATAGCGTGAATTGATATTCTTGTCTGTTGTCCTATTGTCCATGATTCACATCCATGTGTTAGGACTAGCTTTACATAACATTTAAGAACTCTTTTTCTTGTTTATATTGTCAAAAAAGGATTGCATAGTATCTTCCTCATTTTTTGGAAACTGTTTTTACTTGATCTGTTCTGCATCTGACCTCAGTTGCACATCTACCATCTGAGATTAACATTGTTCCCAGATATTTAAATCAATTTATCTTTATTAATATTGTTCCACTTGTCTTTATTGTACATTGAGACGATGTCTTAATCTTATTGCTACCATTACTTCTGTCTTTTTTTTACTAGTGAGACTGAGTCCTTTATTCTTGCTTTTCTTCAATAGTGTCTAACATTTCTTGTAGCTCATTTTCAATCTTAGTGATTAAGACTGTGTCATTAGCATACCTGAGGCTATTTATATGATGACCTACGAGTTTTATTCCAGGCATGCCGCTTATGTATCTTAAAATAATATCTCTGTATATATTAAATAGATTGAATACATCTGGTGACAGTACACAACATTGCCTATTACCCCGTTTTATTTGTTGAATAATAAACGTAATTTACTGTTAAAACCTAATGTTTGGCGTTTTTGTAATTTTCCTGACTTTATATAACAAAAAAAAAAAAAAAATTTGTGGAAAATCCAGGCTGCCTTTGAACTTAAAAGTTATAAAGGACGTTGATAATCTAAGACTGCGTGCATAAAATCACTGCAATATCTCAAATAATTTCCTAGAAAATTGAAGGATACTATGTTTACTTATTTATGAACGGACTTTAGACGAATGGAAAGACTTGGACAGGTCGACAGATAAGTAGACAAAAAAAAAAAAAAACCATATAAATACGTAAGGAGCTAAACAAGAGTATTGACAGATAGGCAAATAAACATACACAAAGTAAGTCATAGTACAGGCTAATAAACAAAAAAGTCTAAATGACAGATGGACGGATGGGATGATATACATACGAAACACAGCAGACAGGAAACATACGGTAGATAGACATCAAACAAGTAAATACACTACGACATCAATTAACAGGACATAACATGCACATCCTTATATCACCTTATTTGTAATGTTAGGTTTGAACCAAGATTGTGAATCACACCCAAACCACTTGACTTATATATTCACGCAAGGGGTTTAACTCTTATTTAATCTTAAGGTTTAGCAAAACGTATGGGACTGTTATAAACTAAAAGTGCTGGTCTTATTAAAAGCTATAATCTTATGCCAGTCTTGTTAAATCTAGCAAAATGTGTATATATTCTAAACATTCCTGTTTGGAGTAGAAACATGTACATTAGACAAGAAAACAGAACACAAAATTGAAGCCTTTGAAATGTGGATTTATAGAAGAATAAGATGAATTGGATGAAAAGAAAAGAAAACAAATGATGTTTTAAAACAACTAACAATGAAAAGAGAACTACTAAACACAATTCAAACATGACAAATGAGATTTTTGGGCCATGTTAAAAGACACAATAGCCTACTAAAAGTTATCTTGGAAGAGAAAATACAAAGTAAAAGAGGCAGAGGCAGACCAAGACTAACATGAACGAGTAACATGAAAAGATGGACAAGTCAGCCTACACCATCAAAGCAAGAGACAGAGTAGAATGACGATGTGATTGTCGGTGGCCTAACAAGCCGCGATGTGAAACATTCACTGTTATTGAGACATACATCTCTACTCTTTGATGAATTAATTCAAAACTAGTACAAAAATAGGAGAAGGACAAAGCATAAAAAAGCATAATCTATAATCAAGAGAAGAAAGTGGTCTAATGTGGCCACGAGATGAGAGGAAATAACAAGAGAAGCAAGTCCTCAAATGGGAACCAAAGGGTAGAAGAAAAAGAGGTCGAACTAGAGAAATACTAAAAAGAACACTGAGGCGAGAAGCAATAACAGTAGCCATCAGATCCCTTGTCGAGGTTGAGATGCTCGCGAAGAACAGGGGCATGTGGCGGGATACAATGTGGGTCATGTACAACGTCTGACACTTAATAACAAAGATAATTGAACATCGAATTATTTAGTACATAGAGATTTTAGAACATAGAATTTAGTACATAGAGAATTTAAAACATAGAATTTAGTACATAGATATTTTAGAACATAGAATTTAGAACACAGAGATTTTAGAACATAGAATTTAGAATATAGAGATTTTAGAACATAGAATTTAGAACATGGAGATTTTAGAACATAGAATTTAGAACATAGAGATTTTAGAACATAGAATTTAGAACATAGAGATTTTAGAACATAGAATTTAGAACAGAGATTTTAGAACATAGAATTTAGAACATAGAGATTTTAGAACATAGAATTTAAAACATAGAGATTTTAGAACCTAGAATTTAGAACATGGAGATTGTTTAACACGAGGGCCTAGAGTTTCTGCCCAATGTGTCGTCTTTGGCTCGGAGAGCTAGATAGAGAGCTAGACAGAGAGCTAAACAGAGAGCTAGATAGAGAGCTAGATAGAGAGCTAGACAGAGAGCTAGACAGAGAGCTAGATAGAGAGCTAGACAGAGATAGCTAGATAGAGATCTAGACAGAGAGCTAGAATTGAGATTGCACAAGGATCACACAGTAAGATAGAAGACTATGTACATGCGAAAGCTATTGATTTTCACTTTAAAAAAAAGATGTTCTGGAGTCCCTCTGCCACTCCGCCTTCATGCGATATGAGTTAAAATACAGGTGAGACGGTGAAAAACAGTTAAAATGATGATGATGATGATGGTGATGATGATGATAATGTTCGAATTTCACGTAGTCAACACCAGCCGTTGGCTCTAAGATCCCTGCAGTTGATGTCCCGGTTGTAATGATTTTCCTGATTTCCTGTGTTCTGCTGGAGAAATTGAAGGGTGCCTATTCTTAGAGACACTGTAGTACTAGGTCTTCTATAGCAACCAACCTCACCACTGTTGGGCCCGTCTGTGTAAATGAAGGGGAAATAGGGGAAGTGAAGAAAGGATGATCAAGCTACACAGAGAATGTACCATGATTGAAAAGCCAATGTTCTAGGTAAATTTCGATCAACCTTCGTTGAATATCTCAAGCAAATGATATATTTGTTAAAGTTGCGTGTAAAAAAACAATAATTTAAAGAGCCCCCGTCACGCCAAGTGGCATGTAGGGAATATGGTGTTAGTGACCATAAATTTTACATACCTTCAGCACATGATTTTTGGGGTAATGTGGTCGGTATTACGCCCGTACCGCTTTACTTTCCCAGAAAAAATTCGGTACCCATTTAAGGCTGGGTGAACGCGGAAGCCGTCCGTTTGAATAGAACCCTACCTCTTGTCCTTTGTAGTCCAGTTCACTAACCACTGAGCTATCGCGGCTCTAATGTTGCGAGTTATGTGAGTAAATCACATTTGACGACTCTCAGCTACCTGTGGGTACCAAGATTAGCGCACCGAATATGTTCAAGATCACACGTCACCTCACTACGAAGGCCATAGAAATAAAACGACAAGTGGCTGTACAGAGTTTAAGGCTGTCAGCGAACCACAGCTGATGGCTTGCGCCGGGATCGGTGAACCAGAACTATCCAAATCCTACTCCATCTCTTCGCGGTGCCCATACAAACAGACTAACCAGTTTAGTCTGGCCAGGTGAGTCGGGATTGTGAGGGTAGGCAACCCAGCACTCGCAAAATATCGTGCTGAAGTCGGATGTGTTGGGCCGAAAGACGAAAATGTCACAGTTCTACTGCAAACCACAATACAAAGCATCAACGCTCACTTAACGTCCTTTTATGAAATGATGAAGAGTTTACTAACTATTCCTTTAGTCATTGGGTGAACGTAAACAATCAATACCGATTAATTTGGCCACACGAAGTGGTTTTCAGGGGAGAAGATAATCCGGTACTCACAAATGTCGTTTGGAATTCGGATTTTTTAAACTGAAGAAGCGTAGATATCATAGCTTCTGTAAATCTATATGTATGCACTTAAAATCGCGTCCGCTTAAAACCCTGTAATGACAAAATAAAGAAACAACAAATGAACGAGTTTGCCTATATAACAACAAATGAACGAGTTTGCCTATGCAACAACAAATAAACGAGTTTCCCAATATAACAACCAATGAACGAGTTTGCTTATGTAACAACAAATACACGAGTTTGCCTATATAAGAACCAATGAACGAGTTTGCCTATGTAACAACAAATACACGAGTTTGCCTATATAAGAACCAATGAACGAGTTTGCTTATGTAACAACAAATACACGAGTTTGCCTATATAACAACCAATGAATGAGTTTGCCTATATAACAACCAATAAACGAGTTTGCCTATGTAACAACAAATACAGGAGTTTGCCTATATAACAACCAATGAACGAGTTTGCCTATGTAACAACAAATACAGGAGTTTGCCTATATAACAACCAATAAACGAGTTTGCCTATGTAACAACAAATACAGGAGTTTGCCTATATAACAACCAATGAACGAGTTTGCCTATGTAACAACAAATACAGGAGTTTGCCTATATAACAATCAATGAACGAGTTTGCCTATGTAACAACAAATACAGGAGTTTGCCTATATAACAACCAATGAACGAGTTTGCCTATGTAACAACAAATACAGGAGTTTGCCTATATAACAATCAATGAACGAGTTTGCCTATATAACAACCAATGATCGAGTTTGCCTATATAACAACCAATGAACGAGTTTGCCTATATAACAACCAATGAACGAGGTTGCCTATATAACAACCAATGAACGAGTTTGCCTATGTAACAACAAATACAGGAGTTTGCCTATATAACAATCAATGAACGAGTTTGCCTATATAACAACCAATGATCGAGTTTGCCTATATAACAACCAATGAACGAGTTTGCCTATATAACAACCAATGAACAAGTTTGTCTATATAACAACAAATACAGGAGTTTGCCTATATAACAACCAATGAACGAGTTTGCCTATATAACAACAAATACAGGAGTTTGCCTATATAACAACCAATGAACGAGTTTGCCTATATAACAACAAATACAGGAGTTTGCCTATATAACAACCAATGAACGAGTTTGCCTATATAACAACCAATGAACAAGTTTGTCTATATAACAACAAATACAGGAGTTTGCCTATATAACAACCAATGATCGAGTTTGCCTATATAACAACCAATGAACGAGTTTGCCTATATAACAACCAATGATCGAGTTTGCCTATGTAACAACCAATGATCGAGTTTGCCTATATATAAAGAATGTCGTGTGATTACTTATCGTACAAAAACAATTATTTAAAATGGAGAAGAGAGAAGGGTCAGGGGCAGACCTAACGTAAAATGGACAGACAACATCAAAGAAATGCTACAACAACGTCAACTGACGATAATTGAAGCCACCAAAAGGGCGAGGAGCAGAACTTTCTACTTCCCTAGCCACCGGAATGGGAACAGGAGCAAGTGAAGAGAATAAAGAAAGAGGATGACCGAACGGCGGAGAAAGAAGATCTACGGGAGGGAATGCATAATAACACGATTTTTATTTTTTTTTTGGTCAATGAATAGACCAAATTAATTTATGACTAACTGGGTTTTTTTTTTTTTTAATACCGCTACGTAAGGATATATATAACCTGGAATTTCATAAGGGTCGTGGTATGTACTATCGTAAAAAACCACTTGCTTGTGCAATGATAGATACAAATATGTTTGATTTTAACCAATCGTTTAGCTAGTTTCTTATTATATGCTGTTTACTTCGTTCCAATTGGTAGATACTGTTACGTTTTTTTTGTTTGTTTGTTGCTGATTCACGAAATCGCAAACAGCTGGAAATTCTACTAATGTTATGGGATTTCCCAAAACTTTACACTCTTGGAATTCCATGTAAACAACAATACATAAATAGTATCGTTGCTAGTTCATCATTTAATAAATATATAAATAACATGAATGAAAACGCTATAATAATAAGTCCACGCAAAGCAAAAGAAAAGACAAATTCCGAGCGATGCCTTGAAACCAGATGCCTTCGTTGATCGAGAAGAGTCATCATCATCAAGTACCGGGCCTGCTTGCGTAGGGTGATCATGTCTCTCCACAACTTTCGATCTCGACAGTTATTTATCATTTCTGTTGTTGACTTTCGGCCAAGCCATTCTCTTAAGCTGTCTAGTAATTTACGAGACGAGTAAAGAACTTAAATTCAGAGTGAAGCATGTTATATTACTATAGTATGAAGACAGTGAAATATAGCGAATAATTCTTCTTCTTTCTTTACTCATTTGCCTTTCAGCGTCGAGGGGAGATATAATTTGCGGTCTTTTGCTCTTCTGTCCGCCTCTGCTGCTGTTATGTTTCCTAGTGTTTCTAATATTCCGCCAATTCATCTTTCTCGTGGTCGACCCTTGGGTTTGATGATCTCGCAACGTATACTGAATGCTCGTTGTGTTGTGTTTTGAGCTTTCTGCCTTTTCACGTGGCCAAACCATTTTATCGTTTGCTTCTCTCTATATATTCTATACACATTCTATGGCGGGGCTATTCCTAGCTTTTTTTCTCAGTTCTTCATTTCTGATCGTATCTCTCTAACGAATCACAACTGTAAAAATTAAACGGTACACGTGTAAATTACGAACATCTTTTCTCATTTGTCCCCTCTCTTCATCTATCTATTTATAATTTAATCCACTCCATCTTTATCATTCTCTTTCACTTTTTCTTTCTCCAAATACACAAAAATGAAATCCACGATCAATGAAATAAAATGGACCAAGACCCAACTCAACCTCCATATTATGGTTCCGGAAATAAGTCGCTGAGTTTGGATTGGAAAGGTAAACCACGTCACATACTAATGCTTCTACGAAGTCGGAAGTTTTGAGTCGAACAGTCCAAATATCGATGGTTTTCTGTAAACCACAACACAGGCATTTTTTTTCGTTCGCCAGCTTTTACCTCTGACGAAGTCCCTAGAGACAAGGAACTGAATTTTGCGTGTTGATCCATTTTTCTCTGGCAGCCGTGTGTACAGGCCACAGGCAGGTAACTCCGACTTTGGAGGTACTCATATTTTTTCCATCGATGAGTAATTGACGTTTCAAGTCGGGCCTCGCTGCTGAGACCAGGGGTGGTTGCCGCAGAGAGAAATCATCAATAAAAATCCCAACTAGCCGGGATTTGAACCCACGACCTCTCTGTCTCGAGGCCGGCCTCATAACTTTTCTTATGACTAACCAGTCCCCTACACAGGCATTCATGTGTCACTAGTTGTAATTCTTTCCTTTTCACTTAGAATCGCGCGTGCTACTTTTTTCCCCCCTCCCATGGCTTTCAGCAGCGAGGGAAAAAAAATAATGTTCTTCAGTGTTCTTTTGTTCAACTCTCACATGATGCTTTACGTGACGTCATATATTTCGTTTGTAAATCACGTGCAAGGTCTTCTTCTACCATTCCCGCGTCTTTAGATATGGAAGCAGGCGTCAGATATCTGACCCGTCGATTGAAGTAGAGTGTTTGAAGTTCTCACATTAAACGACATATGCAAATCAAAACACGTGTAGGGGAGGAAATGGTAGAGGGGCGCGAGCCTTAAAAATAAAGATGGCTTGTTACATTTTTTTCAATAAAAATAATATTAGAAAATTACAGTTTAATTTAATATTAAATAATGATTATTGTATTATTGTTAATAAATATTTGTATTATTTGAATTGACAAATTCTCAGAAATAAGGTTTTCAACAACTAAAACGTCAAGATCTTACATAGATCACGTAACAAAAGTAACAAAATGCCCAAAATATTTGGAAAGAGGCTGTGCATATCATCATCATCATCATCATCATCAAGTACCGGGCCTGTTGGCGTAGGTGATCATATCTCTCCACAACTTTCGATCATGACAGTTATTTATAATTTCTGTTGTTGACCTTTTGCCAAGCCATTTTCTTAAGCTGTCTGGTATCTTTTCTCTTTGCTTCCTCTATCTCTTCGTCCCTCAATTTTCCCATTTGTTACAATATATTCTGTTCTTTTCTCATTACATGGCCAAAAAATAATGATTGTTTCTTCCTAATATTGGAAATTAGCTCTCTTTTTGCTTTGACCTCTTTTAGAATATTTTCATTACTCTTCTTAGCTGTCCATGGTATTCTCAACATTCTTCTGTAAAACCATATTTCTACAGACTCCGGTGATTTTCTTGTCTGTTGTCCTATTGTCCATGATTCACATCCATATGTTAAGACTGGCTCTACATAACATTTAAGAACTCTTTTTCTTGTTTCTATTGTCAAAAATGTGCATATAAAGGAACTATTTGCCTTTTGGTTACAGGAAAAATTAATTTGCCATACTATTTGAATATATTGTGTAATAATTTTCTTTATTTACATATAATAGAAGTAATTATACATATGTATACACATATATTTATGAATAACATTTCTCTAAAAATGTTTACGACATATTAAAAAAAGAGAGATCAAAAAAGGTCTAGTGTCTTTGTCATCTCTATCTGTATGTTGTCAGGTCCTGCAAGTTTTCCCTTTTTCACTGTTTGTATAGCTTTTTCCATTTCCGATTTTAAGATTTTATAGCCTGACGTACATTTTTAAATTGGTTTATTTTACCTTAGTCATAAAATAATCCTCTCTTTTATATTTTTGCCATCTATGGATTATATCTTTGTTGTCAGTTAGCATTTTTCCATTTTTGTTTGCAATACATCCCCTTTCTGTGTTTTAAAAAAAAATTTTTTACTAAACATTATCTTTGTTTCTGTGTGTATTCCTCTTAAATCTTATTCACTTTCCTTCGTTTCGATTTCTAGACATCTTTGGCTGAGCCGGTCTTCTGCCTTTTTGCACATTTTGCGTTTTCATTATCTATTTTGTTGTATTTGGTGGCGTTCTTCACTTGTCTCCTTTCTTCCATTTTTTTCCAAGATGGCTTCAGTTATTCATTTTTGTTTATTGTTCTTTTCCTTTTTGGGTAAGATGTCACAAGTTTCTTGTATGCTTTTCTTTATGTATTGCCATTTGCTTGTAACTTTTTCATCAGAATTTTCTCTTCTGTACTGCTCTATCCCTTCTTCAAGCAACTTCCGATATGTGTTCTTAACGTTTATTATATAAGTATCTATAACATCTTTTTGATTTAAAGCTATTATGTCCAGTGGCATTGTTGATGAATTAGGTTTTGGCTTTTTTTCACGCTATTACGGAACCTATCTTTTATCATTATGTAATCTATTTAATTCCTCTTCCTATCTCCAGGGCTTTTCCATGTGTCTAGTTTCCTTTTCTCTTGCTCGAAGTAGGTGTTACCTATTATCAGCCTGTTTTCTTTAAAAAAAAAATTGAATTAATCTTTCTCCTATTTCATTTCTTTCTCCTAAACCATAATCTCCTAAACAGGTCCCATATCTACCTTTCCTACCTTAGCCTTTGTATCACCTTTACAATTAAGATTATGCACTCCGAGATGTGGGAAGAGCACAGGACTTCGACAAACACAGATCAACGTCGCTTCTTCGGATGATGGAAATGGGAGTTAAGATGGGCACAGCCAGAAATGAGAAACTTGGTGGCCGTGTAAGAAGACTTATCAACCAACATAGAACTGGAGTCGTCAGTCGCTGGACACTGAGGGAATTGCTGAGGAGGGGATCTGAGCACCTATGGACATGTTCGGAGTGCAATGATGATGACCCGCAAATAACTCCATAACTCAATACAATTAAGATGTCCGACGATTTCATTTGCTTCATAACTTTATTTAGATCTTCATAGTATGCCTGTATTTGTTCATCTGCTATGTCGAATGGTCTGGCTTTCATTTTGAGTAGTATAATCCTATCAACTATGCCCAGTGGGTGCTTATCTATCTTTGTAGTTATCTTTTTTAAAATTAGTATATCCACACCTCTTTGATGTTCTGTTGTGTCGCCTGAATATATAAATGTAAATTTTTCGTTCTGTATCAACATTCTTTCCACCTTGTCTCTGATATGCCTAAAATATATATGTTTAATCGCTTCTAAAATAAGATTTCCCAATGTTTCCTTTCTCGTAAAGAATCCCAACATTCCATGTGGTAGTAGAATACGCAACTCTAATTATAATAGTTGTGGTATTAATAATATTAAGTATATTTATGATAAATGAAGAAACTATTGAAGTAGTGTGAGTAGTAGTAGTTTTTAGTTGTAGTAGTAATATTAGTAGCAGTTTTAGTTGTAGTTGTAATAGTAGTAGATTTTAGTTGCTCTAGTACAGGGTGTCTCAATAATTATTCTTCAATTTGGACGCAAATTGTGGTCACTTCTAGCTTATGTTATGATCCCGTCACATTTCTCTGAAAATTACTAATTTCATTATTAATTGTAAAACCACTAAAGAAATGCCAGGTTCAGTAGTGAGTAAAATTTATCTATAGTTGTTGCAATAGTAGTGGTAGTGATAGTAGTGATAGTAGTGATAGTGATAGTAGTGGTAGTGATAGTAGTGATAGTGATAGTAGTGGTAGTGATAGTAGTGATAGTGATAGTAGTGGTAGTGATAGTAGTGGTAGTGATAGTAGTGATAGTGATAGTAGTTGTAGTGACAGTAGTGGTAGTGATAGTAGTGATAGTGATAGTAGTTGTAGTGATAGTAGTGGTAGTGATAGTAGTTGTAGTGATAGTAGTGGTAGTGATAGTAGTTGTAGTGATAGTAGTCTTAGTGATAGTAGTCTTAGTGATAGTAGTGGTAGTGATAATAGTGATAGTGATAGTAGTGATAGTGATAGTAGTAATAGTGATAGTAGTGGTAGTGATAGTAGTGATAGTGATAGTAGTGGTAGTGATAGTGATAGTAGTGTTAGTGATAGTAGTGGTAGTGATAGTAGTGATAGTGATAGTAGTGATAGTGATAGTAGTAATAGTGATAGTAGTGGTAGTGATAGTAGTGATAGTGATAGTAGTGGTAGTGATAGTGATAGTAGTGGTAGTGATAGTAGTGGTAGTGATAGTAGTGGTAGTGTAAGTAGTGGTAGTGATAGTAGTGGTAGTGATAGTAGTGGTAGTGATAGTAGTGATAGTGATAGTAGTCTTAGTGATAGTAGTGGTAGTGATAGTAGTGATAGTGATAGTAGTGATAGTAATAGTAGTCTTAGTGATAGTGGTGGTAGTGATAGTAGTGGTAGTGATAGTAGTGGTAGTGATATTAGTGATAGTGATAGTAGTGATAGTGATAGTAGTGGTAGTGATAATAGTGATAGTGATAGTAGTGATAGTGATAGTAGTGATAGTGATAGTAGTCTTAGTGATAGTAGTGGTAGTGATAGTAGTGATAGTGATAGTAATGGTAGTGATAGTAGTGATAGTGAAAATAGTCTTAGTGATAGTAGTCTTAGTGATAGTAGTTGTAGTGATAGTAGCGTTAGTAATAGTAGTGATAGTGATAGTAGTGTTAGTAATAGTTGTGGTAGTAATAGTAGTGAAAGTGATAGTAGTGTTAGTAATAGTTGTGGTAGTAATAGTAGTGATAGTAATAGTAGTGTTAGTGATAGTAGTGGTGGTAATAGTAGTGGTGGTGATAGTAGTGATAGTGATAGTTATTAATAGTAGTGGTAGTAATAGTAGTGATAGTGATAGTAGTGTTAGTGATAGTAGTATTAGTGATAGTATTGGTAGTAATAGTAGTGATAGTGATAGTAGTGGTAGTAATAGTAGTGGTAGTGATAGTAGTGGTAGTGATAGTAGTGGTAGTAATAGTAGTGATAGTAGTGTTAGTGATAGTAGTGATAGTGATAGTAGTGTTAGTGATAGTAGTGGTAGTAATAGTAGTGGTAGTGATAGTAGTGGTAGTAATAGTAGTGATAGTAGTGTTAGTGATAGTAGTGGTAGTGATAGTAGTGGTAGTGATAATAGTGTTAGTGATAGTAGTGGTAGTGATAGTAGTAGTAGTGATAGTAGTGGTAGTAATAGTAGTGGTAGTGATAGTAGTAATAGTAGTGCTAGTGATAGTGGTGGTAGTAATAGTAGTGGTAGTAATAGTAGTGGTAATAATAGTAGTGGCAGTAATAGCAGTGCTAGTGATAGTAATAGTAGTGATAGTGATAGTAGTGTTTGTGATAGTAGTGGTAGTGATAGTAGTGGTAGTGATAGTAGTGGTAGTGATAGCAGTGTTAGTGATAGTAGTGGTAGTGATAGTAGTGGTAGTGATAGTAGTAATAGTAGTGCTAGTGATAGTAGTGTTAGTAATAGTAGTGGTAGTAATAGTAGTGGTAGTGATAGTAGTGGTAGTGATAGTAGTGTTAGTGATAGTAGTGGTAGTAATAGTAGTGGTAGTGATAGTAGTGGTAGTGATAGTAGCGCTAGTGATAGTAGTGGTAGTAATAGTAGTGGTAGTAATAGTAGTGGTAGTAACAGTAGTGGTAGTGATAGAAGAGGTATTAATAGTAGTGGTAGTAATAGTAGTGGTATTAATAGTAGTGGTAGTGATAGCAGTGGTAGTAATAGTAGTGGTAGTAATAATAGTAATACTAGTGGTATTAATAGTAGTGGTAGTGATAGTAGTGGTAGTAATAGTTTGTGGTAGTGATAGTAGTAATAGTAGTGCTAGTGATAGTAGTGGTAGTAATAGTAGTGGTTGTAATAGTAGTAATAGTAGTAATAGTAGTGGTAGTAATAGTAGTGGTAGTGATAGTAGAGGTATTAAAAGTAGTGGTAGTAATAGTAGTGGTAGTAATAGTAATGGTAGTAATAGTAGTGTTAGTGATAGTAGTGGTAATAATAATAATAGTGTTAGTGATAGTAGTGGTAGTAATAGTAAGTAAAAAAGTAAAGTACCCCGTCACGCCAAGTAGCGTATAGGGAAATATGGTGTTAGTGACCCTATATTTTACAGACCTTCAGCACATGATTTTTGGGGTAATGTGGTCGGTATTACGCCCGTGCTGCTTTACTTTCCCAGAAAAAAATCCGGTACCCATTTAAGGCTGGATGAACCCGGAAGCCGTCGCTTGGGATCGAACCATACCCCTTGTCCTTTGTAGTCCAGTTCACTAGCCACTGAGCTATCTCGGCTCCCGGTATTAATAGTAGTGGTAGTGATAGTAGTGGTAGTAATAGTAGTGGTAGGGATAGTAGTGGTAGTAATAGTAGTGGTAGTAATAGTAGTGGTAGTAATAGTAGTGGTAGTAATAGTAGTTGCAGTGATAGTAGTGGTAGTAATAGTAGTGGTAGTAATAGTAGTGGTAGTAATAGTAGTGGTAGTGATAGAAGAGGTATTAATAGTAGTGGTAGTAATAGTAGTGGTAGTAATAATAGTAATAGTAGTGGTAGTAATAGTAGTAATAGTAGTGGTAGTAATAGTAGAGGTAGCAATATTAGAGGCAGTAATTCTTATGTCACGTGTTAAAGTAGTAAAGTGGACAATCTTGATGACAGAAGTCACATTAGTTGAAATCAGTTATTAACTCTTAGATGACTGTTTCTTTCATCATTAAAGACAGACAGCTGATGAGGATCCGACCTCACAGCGGTGGCTCTGGTAACAAACTTACCAGTCTAGACAGAAGGGTAAGGATCGACAACAACACAAAGTGTCCACGCCCAATTAATGACATTATAAATGTCTCATTTAACTTGTTCTTACATGGTGACATTAGATGACTCTGGCTGCTTTTATTATTTCTTCTTTCCTTTTAATAAAAAGTGTGTTCTGTTTTGTTTATTTTTAGTCCCGGTTGAAGAATTTTTGGTAGAAACGTTCGTTTTTGCTTAGTATTGTCTTGTTCGCAAATCGGAAACCGGTTGTATTTTATTTGATTCAATTCAACTTTGCTACGACCCTATATGATTTATCATTTGTGCTCCTGCGACATATCAATGAACAATCAGCTGGTGGTTACGTCAGGCTGAGGTAGCGGAGGGTGATATCGTACAGTAAGGTTAAGTGTCTATCAGATAAAACGTCACTGGGCAAGGTCCGTTTCTGTGTAATCCATTTGTGAAAATAGAAACAAGAAAAAGATTTCTTAAATGTTATAAAGAGCCAGTCTTAACATATGGATGTGAATCATGAACAATAGGACAACAGACAAGAAAAGCACACTGAGGCTGTAGAAATGTGGTTTTACAGAAGAATGTTGAGAATACCATTTACAGCTTAGAAGAGTAATTAAAACGTTTTTTTTCTGAAAGAGGCCAAAGCAAAAAGTTCAAATATTAGGAAGAAACAATCATCATTTTTTGGTCATGTAATGAGAAGAATAGCAGTGATCTCTGCAATATGTGCCGTTTTGGCACGCAAGGTTTCTGTTTTTGAGATTGTGGTTCTGCCCTATGTGCCGTCTTCGGCTCGAAAGGACAATAGATAGATAGATAGAATGAGAAGAAAACAGCTGGAATATATTGTAACAACTGGGAAAATTGAGGGACGAAGAGATAGAGGGAAGCAAAGAGAAAATATACTACACAGTTTAAGAGAATGGTTTGGCATAAGGTCAACAACAGAAATGATAAAAACCGTCGAGGTCGAAAGTTGTGGAGAGACATGATCACCTAGGCCAGCAATCATAGCACTTGATGATGATGATTGATGAACAAAGTCACAGCATTGGAGGTGAAAGGGTCAGTGAATGTTATCGCTATTAATACATTCCTGAACTCAGTGGGCCATTCTTGTATGTTGAATAAAGATTAGTATAATCGCAGTTGTGGTTGTGGTAGTAGTAGTAGTAGTAGTAGTAGTAATAGTAGTAGTAATAGTAGTAGTAATAGTAGTAGTAATAATAGTAGTATCAGTAATAGTAGTAGTAGTAGTAGTAATAGTAGTAGTAATAGTAGTAGTAATAGTAGTAGTAATAATAGCAGTATCAGTAATAGTAGTAGTAGTACTAGTAGTAGTAGTAATAGTAGTAGTAGTAGTAGTAATACTAGTAGTTGTAGTACTAGTAGTAGTAGTAATAGTAATAGTAGTAGTAGTAATAATAGTAGTAGCAGTAATAGTAGTAGTAGTACTAGTAGTAGTAGTAGTAGTAGTAATAGCAGTAATAATAGTAGTAGTACTAGTAGTAGTAGTAATAGTAGTAGTAGTAGTAGTAATAATAGTAGTAGTAGTAATAATAACAGTAGTAGCAGTAATAGAAATAGTAGTACTAGTAGTACTAGTAGTACTAGTAGTACTAGTAGTACTAGTAGTACTAGTAGTACTAGTAGTACTAGTAGTAGTAGTAATAGTAGTAGTAGTAATAATAACAGTAGTAGCAGTAATAGTAGTAGTAGTACTAATAGTAGTAGTAATAGTAGTAGTAGTAATAATAATAGTAGTAGCAGTGCTATAGTAGTAATAGTAGTAGTAGTAGTAATAATAGCAGTAGTAGTAATAGTAGTAGTAGTAATAGTAGTAATAGTAGTAATAGTAGTAGTAGTAGTAATAATAGCAGTAGTAGTAATAATAGCAGTAGTAGTAATAGTAGTAGTAGTAGTAGTAATAGTAGTAATAGTAGTAGCAGTAATAGTAGTAATAGTAGTAGTGGTAGTAATAATAGCAGTAGTAGTAATAGTAGTAGTAGTAGCAATAGTAGTAATAGTAGTAGTAGTAATAGTAATAGTAGTAGTAATAGTTGTAGTAGTAGTAATAGCAGTAGTAGTAGTAATAGTAGTGGTAATAGTAGTAGTAGTAGTAGTGGTGGTGGTGGCTCTATAGTAGCGGTAGTAGTAGTAGTAATTATAACAGTAGTAATAATACCAGTAGTGGTAGTGGTGATAGTGGTAATAGTAGAAGATATTGTGGTAGTAATAGTAGTAATATTAGTAGCGGGCGGTGGTAGCAGCAGTGGTAGTTAGGGTAGCAGTAGTTTTTTTTTTTTTTTTTAAAGTAAAGTACCCCCGTCACGCCAAGTGGCGTATAGGGAATATGGTGTTAGTGACCATAAATTTTACAGACCTTCAGCCCATGATTTTTGGGGTAATGTGGTCGGTATTACGCCCGTGCCGCTTCACTTTCCCAGAAAAAAATCCGGTACACATTAAAGCCTGGGTGAACCCTGAAGCCGTCGGTTTGGGATCGAACCCTACCCTTGGTCCTTTGTAGTCCAGTTCACTAACCATTGAGCTATCGCGGCTCACCAGCAGTTGTATTAGTAGTAATTATAGTAGTAGTATTGGTGGTAGTGTATTAGCAGAAGAAGTGGTAATAGTAATAGTTGTGGCAGTAATAGAAATATTGGTAGCAGTTGTAGTAGTAGTGGTGGTGGTTGTGCTGGTAGTAGTAGCAGCTAGGGTAGTAGTAATAGTACTTGTAGTTATATATCAGCAATAGCAGGCTAGTTGTAGTATTAATAATGATGATAGTAGAGTGGTAGTAGTAGTGGTGGTGGTGGTAGTGAAATAGCGGTAGTAGTGGTATTAGTAGTACTGGTGGTAGCAGTAGTAGTTATAGTAGTAGCTAGTGGTTGTGATGATAGTAATACTAAGAGTGGTAGTAGTAGTAGTAGTAGCAGCAGTGATAGTGGTAGTAGTAATAGTGGTGGTCGTGGTAATAGAAGTTGCAAAAGTAGTAGTAGTGGTAATGTGGTGGTAGTAGAAGTAGTAGTAATAGCGGGGTTATAGTAATAGTGGTAGTGGTAATAACAGCAGTAGTAGAGGCAGTGGTGGTGATAGCAGTAGTAATAGTGAGAGTAGTACCGGTATTAGTGGTTGTAATAGTAGTAGTAGTAGTAGCAGTGGTAGTGGTTGTAATAGTAGATGTAGTGGTGGTGGTATTGGTTGTAGTAGTGGTAGTAGCAATATTAGTAACGGTGGTGGTGATAGTAGAAGTAATACTAGTAGTAGTAGTAGTAGCAGTAATGGTAATAGTAGCAGTTGTAGTAGTTGTAGTAGTAATAGCAGTAGTAGTAGCAGTAGTAGTAGCTGTAGTAGTAGCTGTAGTAGTAATAGCAGCAGTAGTAGTGGCAGCAGTAGTTGTAGTAGCAGCTGTAGTAGTAGCAACAGCAGCAGTTGTAGTAGCAGCTGTAGTAGTAGCAACAGCAGCAGTTGTAGTAGCAGCTGTAGTAGTAGTAGTAATTGTTTTATCAACAGAAGTTTAATTAGCGATAAAAACAACAGAAGTAATAGTAGTAGTAGTAGTAGCAGTAGTAGTAGTAGTAGTAGTAGTAGTAGTAGTAGTAGTAGTAGTAGTATCAACGGAACTAGCATTAATAATATTAACCTCGATGGCAATTAAGTAGTAAATGTAATAGTAATAAAACAAAGAATTTCCCGTACTTTCCCGTGTGTTACCGGGGCCTCATTATGTGGGAGTAAAGAAATGTGACACTGTGACCTTCCAGGCATGTCGTAAGAGGCGACTAAGGAGTTTGATCGATGGCTTGAGAAGCTGTCATTGTAAAAAGTATTGTTATGGAAACAAAGCCATAGATTTAGAAGCAGTGATCTCTGCAATATGTGCCATTTTGGCACGCAGAGTTTCTGTTTTCGAGATTGTCGTTCTGCCCTATGTGACGTCTTCGGCTCGAAAGGACAATAGATAGATAGAATAAAACAAGAACAAAATAAGAAGAAAAAAAAAACTCATACATTCACAAGCTTGGGCGCCTACAGGCATTACAAATGTTTGATCGTTTGGTAATTTATAATTTTCCTTTCCACTTGAAAGAGAGAGAGAGAGAGAGAGAGAGAGAGAGAGGTAAGAAAGAACAAGATATATATATATATATATATATATATATAGAGAGAGAGAGAGAAAGAGTGAGAAAAAGAGAGAGTTAGAATTAGAGAGAGATGGAGATAGAGGGAGAAAAAAAGAGATAGAGAGAGACTGAGATAGAGATAGACAGAGGTAGAGTGACAACAAACGCGTGGGCGGTGATACAGCAAGTTCCCTTCGTACTGCCCACGCACAATAAAAGTAGGTCAGATAAACAAGATATGAACTTAGAACTCTTAATAATGTCTCATGTGCCGTTTCAAGGAAATAAGGCGCTACTCACCTACTGGGAAATGCTAATTGAGTGGAAATGGAAAAACCAAACAAAATAATCGTAGCTAGATTACACATATAATTGTATAAATCGCATGTAATGTCTTCCATTTAAATCACGCATTCTTATTATATTTATCTTATTGTGTTACTCAAGGAAATTAAATACAATTTTCCATACTTTCGATTTCGGTTACAATAAGTTGTATGAATATATAACACTTCTGATTTTCCATTCTTAAATTAATTTTCTTTTTAAAATAAAAGTTCACAAGTATAGGTGTAAAGTGTTATACGCTGTATCGTTTGTTATAAGGTCAGTAAACTTTAACAACGCCAAGATTTACTACTTGAACTTTTCTCTCTCTCTCTCTCTCTCTCTCTCTCTTCCTTCCTCTATCCCTCTCCTCCTATCTCTTTCCCTCTCCCTCTCACTCCATCTTCCCTCTCTCTCTCTCCCTTTCTCCTCTATCTCACTCTCCCTCTCTCTCTATCTTTCTCCCTTTCTCCTCCTCTCTCTCCGTCTCCCTCTCCGTCTCCCTCTCCCTCTCTTTCTCCCTCTCTCTCAATCTCTGCGTTCAAGTGGTTTAATTCAAGCTTTCTCTTTTCCTTTGTCCCAGGAAAGAAGCTTGGAACTCTCTCCGTGTGGTCGTAGTGTCCTCTCAGTTTGTGTTGTTTGTCTCTGTCGTCATGCCAGATTTAGCTGGCATCTAAGTCCAGCAAAGGTGTTACACGTTAGCAGCAATACTAAAAAAAAAAAAAAAGAAGAAAAAAAGTGGTATGGTGACAGCTTTACATGGTAATGGACAAAACAAAAGTCCACGTTTCGGCCAAGTAGGCCTTCAGCTGGAACAACAAACAACAAACACAAAAAATATATATAAGGATATGTAAACAAATCTAACTACATGGCGATAATATGCTAGATACTCAAGAAAGTTTCTTGAGGATCTAGCATATTATCGCCATGTAGTTAGATTTGTTATAGATATCCTAAAGTTTCTTGAGGATCTAGCATATTATCGCCAAGTAGTTAGATTTGTTACAGATATCCTAAAAGTTTCTTGAGGATCTAGCATATTATCGCATGTAGTTAGATTTGTTATAGATATCCTAAAAGTTTCTTGAGGATCTAGCATATTATCGCATGTACTTAGATTTGTTATAGATATCCTAAAAGTTTCTTGAGGATCTAGCATATTATCGCCATGTAATTAGATTTGTTATAGATATCCTAAAAGTTTCTTGAGTATCTAGCATATTATCGCCATGTAATTAGATTTGTTATAGATATCCTAAAAGTTTCTTGAGGATCTAGCATATTATCGCAATGTAGTTAGATTTATTATAGATATCCTAAAAGTTTCTTGAGTATCTAGCATATTATCGCCATGTAGTTAGATTTGTTATAGATATCCTAAAAGTTTCTTGAGTATCTAGCATATTATCGCCATGTAATTAGATTTGTTATAGATATCCTAAAAGTTTCTTGAGTATCTAGCATATTATCGCATGGTAGTTAGATTTGTTATAGATATCCTAAAAGTTTCTTGAGTATCTAGCATATTATCGTCATGTAGTTAGATTTGTTATAGATATCCTAAAAGTTTCTTGGGTATCTAGCATATTATCGTCATGTAGTTAGATTTGTTTACATATCCTTATATATATTTTTTGTGTTGTTGTTTGTTGTTCCAGCTGAAGGCCTACTTGGCCGAAACGTCGACTTTTGTTTTGTCCATTACCATGTAAAGCTGTCACCATACCACTTTTTTTCTTCTTTTTTTAGTATTGCTATTATCATCAGCTTTACAGCAGCTTCGCATCTCTACGCATCTTGGTGCATCTTAATGCCTTTACTTGTGTTACACGTTATTTCCTCATTTTTTTTCCCTAAACAAACGTTTAGGAGGGAAAATACCTTCTACGCGGAGACGGCACTAAATAATGATGAAAATGAGAAATCCTAAAATAACAGGTTTTTAAATCAGTAGCGTATTTGTATTTGTCTAATGGACATTACTTATATATATATATATATATATATATATATATATATATATATATATATATATATATATATATAACATATATTTTCACTCAATCATCATCATCATCATGTACCCTGCCGGTTGGCGTAGGCGATCATGTCCCTCCACAATCTTCTTTCCACAGTGCATCGTATCAGTTCTGTTGTTGACTGTTTTCCATGCCATGACACCAAGCTATCCAGTATTTTCTCCCTTTGTCGTCCGCGATCTCTCTTTCCTTTTATTTTGCCAGTTGTAACCAAGTATTTAACTTTCCTCTTCTCATGATGTGCCCGAAAAATGTTGATTGCTTCTTTCTGATGTTTTTTAAGAGCTCCCTTTTGTGTTGGCCTCTTTGAGAACTTCCTCATTGGTCTTTTTATCTGTCCAGGGAACTTTCAACATTCTTCTGAGAAATCCCATCTCTGTGGCCTCTAACCGTCTTTTCATTTGTTTGTCTACTGTCCATGATTCACTTCCATAGGTCAGAATTGGGCTCACTCAATACAACATGAAAATTAGCATCAACCAAACAAGTCATAAATATCGTAAAAGAGAAATAGAACATCGACATAACGATGGGCGACAGACAACTAAAACAAGTGGAGGAATTTAAATATCTATTATGTCTTGTGACAAAAAACAATTTCACAAGCAGCAGAAATAGACTTCGGATGCACAAAAAAAAGCCTGTTAAGTCATAGGATAGCTATCACTACTATTGTCTAAAACGGAAATAGCTCGAGGCAAAATGGGCAGTCTACAATACAATCTTCATTCCAACGTTGTGTTACCAATGCCAGACCTGACCCTTAGATGCAAGAAAAATAAGGAAAATAACCACTGTCGAGATGCAATGTGGTAGAAAAATGGCAGGAAACAA
This sequence comes from Megaustenia siamemsis, assembly GCA_032433765.1. Classification (NCBI taxonomy): domain Eukaryota; kingdom Metazoa; phylum Mollusca; class Gastropoda; order Stylommatophora; family Ariophantidae; genus Megaustenia; species Megaustenia siamemsis. Next base: position 83,766,640 of record JAVIAB010000124.1, on the reverse strand, counting down.
TCTGAGAGATAAGATCAGAAATGAAGATAGAACTGAGAAGAAAGCTAGAAATAATTCCCACCATAAAGTACATAAAGAAACAACAGATACAATTTTTTTTGGCCACGTGATAAGGCAGAATGATCAAAACACAACACAACGAGCCTTCAGTAAACTTGAAGAGAACACCAGACCCAAGTACTAACCGCGAAAAAGATGTATTGATGGAATATTAGAAACAATAGGAAACATAACAGCAGGAGATCCCAATAAATGGCCAAAAGACCGCAAATTATATCTCCCATCTACGCTGAAAGGCAAAAGAGGAAATAAAAAAAAATAGAAGAAACAAGAAGAACAAAATGAGCCAAAGTACATATCAAATTTGATCACGCTTCAACACCACTTGAACCAATTAAATTAACGGACCTGAAACTTTAATCTAAGAAACAGGTCATATCTCTTAACAACATCACTTTTCCCACTGCTGAATGACATCCTATTTTGTAGTCCTATTACGTCATTATCTCTATCGGAATCTATCGAGTGGGCGTAACGACGATCTATTCCCAGAAGTGACTGCCTGGGAAATAAAACGAAAACTTGGTGAGATCTAATCTTAACGAATAGTAAATATCTAGGAAAACAATATAGAAAGTCCAAGAAGTGATAATTTTCTAGTTCAAAATCAAAGTACAATCTAAATATAGTTCTTGTGACGCATTTCCTTGCAATGTTTAGTGAATAATTAGTCTACTATTTTAGATTTTTAACTCTTAAGGGTTTTTAACGTGTGCACTGTGCACATGTGAAATCCTATTTTTGTGCATTTACCTGAGAGAGCTAGACATTGGATCTCACTATTAAGAGATTGGGGGGGGGGGGAGGGTAGTGCCACGGAAAATGAACGGTCTCAAACAGAGAATGTCAACCGCCAAGAGCTTTAACGTGTGCACGGTGCACATGAGACATCCGCCTTTATCTGAGAGGGTTAGACATTGGATCGCACTCATCAGAGATGTGGGGAGGGGAGGGGGGGGGGTAGAGCCAAAAAAATCAACGGAAGCAAACAGAAGAATGTCTACTGTCTGAGGCTGGAATCGAACCTGAGAACTTCCAGTCCACAAGCCAACGTCTTACCTTTAAACCACTCAGCCAACACACGAAAGTATGATTTATGTCCTATCTTCTTAACGACACATATTGCCCCTTGCTGGTGTATGTTGGTGCGGTTCACGCCAGGACCAGAGAGATACAGGCCGTTTGGTCAAGGCAAATCGCCATGATGAGTTAGACTCAGGTTTTTTATTTCACCTGCGATAGAAAAAAAAAAATCCTATCGCGGGTTTCGAACACTGTGTTCGATTTTCCAGCCAATCGAAACAGTGGTTTTCGCTTCATGGCAACGCGCTCCTCGTGGATTTATGTCCAAATAATATTATGTCCCTTTGATAACATTTTCCTTTAATGTTGTTGTTGTTGACGGATTGCCACGAGTTGCTGCGAGCATGTTGCCTTTGACTCATAAGATGTGGCGGGTCGAATGGCTTTCTTGACATTTCCTGCTTTTACTGGAGAGGTTGGATTTCGCCTGTCCCAGGCTATGCTGGGAAACTACTAGTCCAGCCCAGAGGTACTGCAGTGTAACATTACTTGCATGAATTTATTACTACTTTAACAAGATCTAATTAGGAATATAATGTACACATATGTTAGAAATTTATAATATTAGGCGATGAACACATTTCAAATTTGTTAAAATTCTATCCAAGCCAACAAAATAATCACAGAGTCAAAGAATTTAGAAATAAAAATATTTAGCAATTCATCACTACCGGAGGCCAAGGCGCCTGACAGCAATCGAGATGAAATTGCTAGTGAGTCATAGCTGATCGATTGCACCATGACCTATGAACCATAACCATCCAGACCCTGATCCACCTCTTCGTGCTGCATCTAGCAACAGACTAACCAGTCTAGTCTGGTCAGGTGAGTAGGGATCGAGAGGGAAGGCAAACCAATACTCAAAAATACTATGCTGGAGTCGAATGTATTGGGCCGAAAGACGCAAGTATCGTAGTTCTACTATACAGCAAACCACAACACAACGCATACAAGTCCACTCAACGCCCTTTCTGGCGGATGACGAAGAGGTGTATTCATGTAGTCGTCGAATGAACGCAAGCAAGTATAAACACTATCTTATATCGTCTGCGAATCAAACATTGGCATCCATTTAGTGCCATTTTTTCTTCTATCCTTCCTCTGCTGCCGTTGGCATCGAGGGGAGAAACAATCTGCGATTCTTTGCTCTTCTGTTGGCCTCTTCTGGTGTTATCCCTCCTAGTGACTCTAGTATTCCCTTTATCCATCTCTTTCTCGGTCTTCCTCTTAATCTGGCGTTTTCGTAGCGTTTATTTAAGGCTCTTTGAGTCATTGTTAGTTATTTTTGTCTTGTTATGTGGCCGAACCAATTTATCTGTTGTTTCTTTATGTAATCGATGGCTGGTTCAATTTCGAGTTTCTTCCTCAGGTCAGTGTTTCTTACTCTGTCCTTAAGCTGTTTCCTGTCATTTTTCTGACACATTTCATTTCGGTGGTCGTTATCTTTCTTATTGTTCTAGAGTCCAGCGTCCAATTCTGGCACTGATAGCACATAGTTGGTAGAAAAATTGATTTGTATATTGCCCTTTTGCTTCCGTAGTTATTGCTTTGTTTTTTCAATAGTGTCGATACTTGGCCTATAACTTGGCATGCTTTGTTACACCTTACATCTATCTCTGTCTCTTGGTTATTGTCTTGTGTTAACGTGCTACCCAGATATTTAAAATTGTCTACTTGCTTCAAAGTTGTATTATCTATTATGATGTTTAGTTTTTCTTTCTTTCTCGCTATTACCATTAATGCCATTACACTCTGTATTTTGCCTTGATGATGCATGTTGACATATTGGCTGGACGATGCATAGTATTTCATATTTATTATATTTGATATTTGTGCTTATATCCAATAGTAAAATAAATACATTTAAAAGGACAGCGATTCTCAGCGCCCTGCTAGATCTTTCGACAAACCTATAAACACCCCCCTCCCCCCCCCCAAATAAATGCGATTTTAATTTTATGTCAATTATATTATTTTTGTTATTATTTTCATCAGTCTGTCTTATCCCGATTTTTTTATAGTGCCCTTGAGTAGGGTATCAACATGTTGAGCTATCCACGATATTTCCCTTCTTTTTCTTGTTTCGACAGGTTCTGGGGTTTATTCTGTCCGAAATTTGATTTCATTTCATATATCAACTTTCTTTATCTACCGCTACTCTCCTGTCATTCAATCCACTGTTTTAATCTTTGCCGGACTCATTTATCTTTTATCTTCTCTTTGTGTGTGACTTTCAGCAAGTTATTGTGTCTCTTTATATGACCTACACATTTATTATGTCATATTCGAATTATATTAAATAGTTCTTAATTCGGGGCTTCGGTAGCTAGTTGGGAAAACCACCCGACTTGACTACCGACGTTCGGACAACCCGAGTTCGATTCTCGCTGGAAGCAGTGTGAATTGTACTCGTGGTTGGAAAATAAATACTCAGAAATCGATCGACCCAGCCGCTGGCAGAAATGGGTACCAGGGTTATACTCTGGGAAGGTGAGGAATGCCGCCTCGCATCGTGAGTTTCGTTGCTTGAAGCGACACTATCCAGAAATCTTCGAACACTTCTGGATAGGCGGCCGAGCACATATGGGTGAAAACTCGCGTGCTAAGTTGCCGGTTCAAGTCTCGTACTTTACCTTCACCTTTCGGTTCTTAATTTTCAGCTATTTCAAAACATTATCATCTTTCTTCTCTGTCTGCCCAGTTCGTCCCATTCTTCTACAAATTCACATTTCAAGGACTTAATGTAGCAGCAGTAATTTTAAAAAATTCTATATAATTTGCTCAAATATCAATTTGTATTAGGTCTATATGAAAGGTTCATACATCCAGTAGACATTTACTTATTTTGTATATTCAAGTAATTATAATTATTGAGTTATTTGCGGGTCATCATCATTGCACTCCAAACACGTCCATAGGTGCTCACATCCCCTCCTCAGCAAGTCCCGCAGTGTCTTCCGATTGACGTCTCCAGTTCTATGTTGGTTGAGTTCTATGTTGTCCAGTTCTAAGTCTTCTTACACGGTCACCAAGTTATCATTTCTGGCTGTGCCCATCTTAACTCCCATTTCCATCATCAGAAGAAGTGACGTGGATCTGTGTTTGTCGAAGTCCTGTGCTCTTCCCACATCTCGGAGGGAATTGATGATGTCCGCCCGAACCATGGGACAATCCAACCTGTCCGCTCTTCATTTCCCCGTACTTCCGCATGTCCAGGGACATAGACAAAGGTGACCTTACGTATTTTGGATTTCTGCAACGACTCTACCCATTGCATGCGTACAGAGCCCGTCTCCACATTTTCAATCATACTCATCGAATCACTCAGTATACATGCGTGGATGTAGTCTTGTGACTCTAACCATTTGAATGCCTTGGTCACTGGCATCACCTCCATTGTCATGCTACTCGTGGTCATGACGTATGCACCACTGTCTTCTTTGACTACTCTGCCTACCGACGGTTAATTATAATTATTGTTATTTGTTACCAACTTTCAAGGAAACTAAATGTTCTTAAATCGTGACTAACTTTTACTGTTAAGTCACGACAATCTTAATATAAAGGCCCTATATTGATATGAACACGGCCATGGTTGAGTCATGTACATGTAACATTTGTCTATGGTTTGTTTATCCCCATCTGGTTTCTATATCGGTCTCATTTTCCCCGCTCGATGATATAATTCCTTCTTGTTCTTATTTGAATATAGGTTAATATTGTGCTGGAACAGCAGCACTTCAATCTCTTTCAAGATCACGTCACATAACAAGAACATCTGAGCTTGGGAATTGTTCCATGACCAGTACTTGCGTCAATGAGCACTGGAAATTCCCGATTTTTTTCTAAATCACAAACAATCTCATTTGCGTAATGCCTTCGTCATCACAGTCAAATAGGATACAAACAGTTTATCTCAATACACGAAGTCGATAAACAAATGATAGACATATCCATGTAGGTCAGCATTGATTTGGAAGATATTTTATATCTACGTAACGCTAGATTTTTCCCGATTAGGGGAATCTCCTTTTCCCCCACCTATTTTAAATTGATTCTATTTTATTACTTTATTTAAGATTTCTTGACTAAAATTCATCTCAAAAGACGACTCGTAAAATAAGACCTTTCTCTAATATCTTCATCGCTAATGTGATTTCTTCTTCTTCGTTCATTAATAGTGAAATGCGATGCAATGTGTTTTACAGCTAGCAGTCACTTGTGTTCATATGTATGGGCATTGGTGTATATATATATATATATATATATCATGTATGTGTGTGTATGTATGTATATATGTGTGTATGTATATATATACATATATATGTATGTATATATATGTGTGTGTATGTTGATGTGTATAGGTATGGACATGTCTGTTTGTACGTGTATAGATGTAGGCCTATACACGTTTCTGTGTGTCTGTCTGTGTGTGTGTATACATGTATTTATGGGCCTTAGATACTTTTAGACATTGTCAGTGTCTTTGCAGGCGAGGCAACCTAGACAGCGTTCCCCCCACTCGTGCATTTTTAGAACCCTTCACTTGACCAGAGGGTATAATTACAGCTACACCCGTGTGACTATCTCTTTCCCATTCTGACCACAGTCCACGACACAGGTATGCCATTTTTCTTTCTTTAACCAATTTCAATTATTTTGTTTTGGGTGTTTCGTTACTAGTTAGCTATGTAGGATTAGTTTTATTTACTTACATATCTGTGTGTGCGTGTTGTTTGTTTGTTCCTGCTGAAGGCCTATTGAGCCGAAACGTCGTTCAAATCTGTGTCGTCTACTAATCACGTAAAGCTTTTACCATACCATTTTTTCTAATTTTTTTTTCAATTCTCCCTAGCAGTCACTTAAGCGACACCGTCTTCTGCATACATTTATACGATACAAATTGACTGTAGATAAAGTTAACACAAATAGGCAATGTCCAAGCCACGCCTAAAGGTTCCCATATTTTTCAATGGCCAGCAGCACATTTTTATATGTGACCTGGTTGGTGGCACACCAGATCATCCTATTTTTCCATAAAAATCTATATAAAGCTTGGTGAACCTAATTCCTAATCATCATCATCATCATCATCGAGTGTCATCTCCGCTACGAAGGTTGGCTACCTTGGAGCACCATTCTGCTCTGTCTCTTGCTTTGATGGTGCAGGTTGTCATAAGCTGATTTATCCATCTTTTGATGTTACTCGTCCATGTTAGTCTTGGTCTGCCTCTGCCTCTTTTACCTTGTATTTTCTCCTCCAGGATTACTTTTTGTAGGCTGTTGTGTCTTCTAACATGGCCCAAAAATCGCATGTGTCTTGTTTTAATTGTATTTAGTAGTTCTCTTTTTATTTTCAGTTGTTTTAAAACTTCATCGTTTGTTTTCTTTCTTTCCATC